>CM038144.1:130253749-131453749 GCA_021437245.1 Aegilops speltoides
AGGTAATAGAGACATATGGGTCGATGTGCAGACGCCTCCAGTTCTACCATTATGTGAGTTCTTCTCAACTATATTTTTGTCTTTGATATTGCTTATTTCTAAAATAACTGACAACTAATTTCTATTGACAGCTTATCTCCATTCAACCAAACATGTCCGGGCTTGGTAGACGGGACCTACTATCGTCCGGAGCTGAACTAAACTGCGAGGAGATAAGTCATTATGTTTCATGGCTTGAGGATCTTCATCTTGTCAAGACAAATTTTCTTCCTGCACTTAGAAATGTTAGTACTCAAAACGTGCGACCAATAGTGATGGTATTGAACTACGGTCACATCTATTTAGGAATGATTGTAAGATATTTACTATTTGTCCTCAGTGCATATTTTGCATACATATTTTTTTTGCTAAACTTTCATTGCTAAGTATATTAATTAAGTACTATATGATGTTCTTCAACAGGGACTCCCGATGACAGTTGTGCCTTAGGGGATCGAGACTAAAGGTCAGATGTCAATTGTTAGCTTACGGCCAAGATATCCTGCATTGCACATGAATGCATTCAGGATTTCTAGAAGAGATGAATGCTTAATAGTGAAAGATTGGAGGAAAATTGTTAATGATCACAGAGAAGTACTAGGGGGCAGCAATGAGAAGCGCAACCCACGATTAGGAGACAGGTTCATCGGCATGCTCCAGTATGATCAATCAGGAGAGCTATACATGTTCTATGCTATTTTACCAGAGAGAGAGTAGCTAGCAGGAGTGATTCAGCTAGTTCTTCATGCTGCTCTTAATTAGTACTTGTCCTTTCATGTCTGTGTTCTTCGTTCTGAACTTAAGTGATTTGCTTTTGTGGTGTTATATATGAACGCTTATAATATCATGACAATCATGTTGAACTCGTTGATTGGTTCTACTAGAAATTCTATTTATATATATATGCATAACGTGTACAATGTGTAGTATCGTAAAATACCAGCAAACGAAAAAGAATTAAAATGGAAACACAAAATTAAATGAAAAAGAAATCATAAAACTAAAAACCCACCAAACCTTATAGTACCGGTTGGTGTTACCAACCGGTACTAAAGGGCTCCAGGCCCCCGGAGCTGGCTCGTGCCACGTGGTTGCCCTTTAGCACCGGTTCGTGCTTAACCGGTACTAAAGGGGGGGGGCTTTAGTGACCACAATTTAGTGCCAGTTATGTAACCGGCACTAAAGGGCCTTACGAACCGGTGCTATTGCCCGGTTCTGCACTAGTGTTTGTTCATGTAATCAGTCAAACCATTTGTTTTAGAGACCATGTAATAATTGTTTTTTGTTTTTTGTTTTTTGGTTTGTAATTTTATTTGAGCACAAGTTTGTATTAATTGATAAGACTCGGAGACATGTCATTTGGATTTCTGTGGCAGACCTACAAATATGCCAATCGGGCTGAATGTGCATTCAACACTAATAGAAGTATAGATGGACCATAAGTGGCACGCATCGGAAAGGGCCAAGATGCTCGCTAAAAGAAGGACGATGTTGTAGCAAAAAAAGTACAGCGGCCTGGCTTATGTATGTTAGTTGATATTATTGATCCATATACTCTATAAGTGTTTATATGTCTGTTAGTTCTGTACATTCTTGGTTGATTGACTCGGTATTTGAATCTTGATACATCGCTTGTGTACATATCTAAATGGGAGTACACATTATACTGCGTGTGACATTTGAGTTGGACATGAAGTGTTCCAAATATTCGAATTCACCTTAAACTGGATTCTAGCTTCTGAATTTGAGTATCGGCATTTGTAAACCATATTCATATATGACAATGGAATACATCTTTGTTGTCCTTTTGAAGATATATAAAAACACATAGAATGATTTATAAAGATTCATATAGGAATACAAAATGGATTCGAATTTAGTTGCCAGGGTAAACGTGGATGCTTATTGTCCCAAAATTCGAAAGAAGCGGCAAAATGTCCACTCCCACGTCGGCTACCCGAAGCCAAGTGTTTGGGAGATGGAAATTACTGTCTACCCATTACACGGACAATCCATCGGCCCGATTTCCACTGCTCTAAATAGGGGTACATTAGTAACTTCAATTAGATGTGACACGACCGCCTCTGAGCCCATTCCGACACGGTGGGCGTCAAACATGGGCATCAAAACACATTTGATTCAAGCTCGTCCAAAAGATCTCTGTTTCTCCCTCCATTCCCCATTCATACACTGTGGGCGGCAAAACAAACTCGACTCAGCCGAAATCGACGTAGGCAAATATTTTCAATAGGGGCAGGTTTGTAACTTCACTCAGACGTGACACAACTGCCCTACCTGTCAGCCCCGTTCATACACCGTGGGCGCCAACCATGGGCGCCAACCACCCTCTCCTCGCCCGAAATTGCTCTGGGCAAATATTGGCGAGATGCGAGATTACCGTCCTATCCCCAACCGATGAGACGTCCAAATTTTAAATGGGGGCTAAGTTCATAACTTTCCCATATTTCAGACAGGCGTGTCCCAAAAACATGGTTCCCCGTACCTCTCCCTCCATTTTCCGATTCATACACCGTCCGCGCTAGAACACCCCATCCCCACACTAGCCTCCGTCCGCCACCCCATCCATCGCCGCCGTCCTCCACCACATCCATCACCACCGTCCTCCACCATGCCGGAGCGCCTACCAAGACCGCGTCGTCCACTGCTAGAGATGGACGTTTCTCATCCACGGCGACAGACCAATAGCCTTGCATCGCGTCCTCTCGCTTCATCAGCGCTGTCGTCCTCTTTGCCGGGGCCGCTCACGCGACCTTCTCTTCCACCGCAACGAGACTTATCCCCCGATGCACCCGTCTACCATCGCAGATCTGCTGCGATGCCACCGACAGCCATCACACCCCCGATGCCTACATGACGCCGCAAGAGAGGTGGTATTTCATATCTCCTCAACTTTTTGATCTCAACCAAAAAATAGATCTTAACTTGGTTACTCTACTTTCTTTTCAGCTCAAAGAATTTAGTTCTTAGTTCGAAGCAAACAATGGATGCTAAATATCATTTCTCTGTGTTGCATCTTCAAATCTGCCATGGCACAGCCATAATACGGTTTAATTGATCATGCTTAGGGTTTAATTGATCATGTTGGTTGCGTGGTGGTTTCTTTAATAGAAATCGGAGGGGAAACCCTCTTTTGCTAAAAAAATATGCTTAGAGTTTCCCCCTTTTATGATCACTATACGATCAGAATACGTGCTTCGTGTCATAATAACACTCTCCAACCATCAGGCTAAACAAGCTTAGTTGTTCAAATATGAATCTGATATTATTAAAACAGAGTTGTTTAATTGGTCAGCTAAATGTTCCTAAATTAGTTTCGAAAATGCATGTTCGCTGCTCGGGTGTGTATCTCTACAGGGTGCCCACGGTGGGCCAGCCCACCCTGGGATTTTGGGTCGTCCCAGGCCCCGATTCCCCTCTGTTCTTCAAGGCTCGATCTCTACTGCTTCACCGCTTTGCCTGCTGGCGACTTGTCGCCTCGGACGACATGACTCTAGGAGGAGACGCCGGACTAACAGGAGGCTAGGAGCCGCTCGCCCAACAGTGTCACCGCTGCCCGGGCGCGCTGCCGTGACTACCTTCCCAGTCCGTTCAGGGCTCAGGCATGCAGCACCCACCAAGCCAACCCGATTTATCCTGAGATACGTCCTTAACACTCAGCAGCCACTCCTCATCACCCATTTTCTAATTGATTCATTACTCATTAGGCAGGACTGTCATTAGGGTTTGTTGTGTGCTCAGTGCTACCTACACTTAATGGTTCAGATGTATTTCGGTAATCTTTAGTACCTCTAAAGTTCACAGGGTTTTCAAAATTCCGGCCCTCGGAACAGACACTAGTCATTTTGGATTGTTGGTCGTAGTGACATTGACCCAGATTACTACTGCAAGCCAGGTTTGTTGACAATTTAACTTGTCTTTCTTACTCATTCGATATAATATCCAATTATTCATGTCGATTAGTTGCAAACAATAAGTGCTAGACAAACTTCTTCATTCAGATTTTGGACGGTCTTTTACTGCAGTTACAATTCTGCATACTTGTCCTAGTAAGCTCATAAGTAAATGATTGATTCACTACATCTATGCTTACCTTGTCATATCTGTTCTCAATCTTCTTTTAGGGTGGACCACCCTGTTTCTAAATACTGGAACTGTAGACATGAGTGAATAGTATTTCTCTATGTGATCTCTTCCATCATGTGTGGGCAACGAACACTGCATTGTATAGAAAGAAAGTGCCATTTCCAACTTTTACATAGGTTTCGATCTTTTACATGGAATACAATCTGCCTACTTGCTTTGTCTCGCACTACCAACACTCCACCCTTGAAGATAAACATTATGCCACTCATAATTGCTTATTTTATTTGTTCAAATACGAATTTCATATGATTCTAATGTTCCTACTTCAGTTTTGAAATGTGTGCCTGACTGTTATAGAGACATAAGGGGTTTGTATTTCTGTGTGTGGTCTGGTCAGCACGGTTGGGGGGGGGGTGAACTTTGCATATGCAGGGGCTTATAGGGAGACACTCTTCGAGTTGCATTCGCAATGCATTCCATAGATAATCTGACTACTTTTTATGTTTTCATGAATCTCAGATTCGAACAAGATCATAATGATTATGAGCTTGCGCATGAAAAGAATAAAGCGTAACAATGACATGGCTGTCAAACTTGGCATTAAGGAACTGAAATCAAGTCCGGATGCAATGCAATGCAAATGCTCTCCACCTCTGATTCATGCTCGTAATATGATCCTAATAAGTGATTACGAGCTAGAGGGAGACCTAAGTCAATGTAGCTCCCTAGTGGAGGAGTCGAGGAAGATGCCCTATCTTATTCACCCATCAAGGTACTTGCTCTAACTTTCCAAGGTTACATTGCTCGCACATATCTTGCAACTGATGCTTTGCATTGCTTCTACTTTGTTGAACTGCGATTAGCTTAGTTTACACATCGTGTATGTGAATACGCCCTGCCTATCCATTTTCAGTACATATTCCATCTGTCATCATACCATATTTATCCATTCAAATGTTGTTCTTGTGTATCAGCCGTTCGAAAGGAAGAGGGCGATTGCTGATCGTGGAGGAGCACAAGAAAAGTATTTGGAAAAGGTAGTGGCACCCGATAAATCAAATAGCCCATTAGGTGTAGTTGCAATATCACCTGACCCACAAAACACCCCAACTCTAGCAGACTCTAGCCCTACTACACTGGTCATTTCTGATGCCCCAACTCAGCAGACCCCAACTGCAGCAAACAGTATGATTATGCCAGTTGACATAGCACCAGCTCTACGACGCAAAACCCCCATTCCAGCAAAGAGTACACCAAATCCAGTTACCAAATCCCTTTTCGAACCAGAGAGAGCCCCAATTGCAGCAAATAGGACCCATGTTCCATTTCTTCCCAGTTTAGAAGACGAAGCTTATGTTGTTGTCTGGAACTTTGTGCGCATCTTTTCTTCATGGAAAGATTATACCACAGACACAGAACAATTTCTAGTCTTCCTCCGCAACTTACGTGTAAGTAATGTACTAATGTTATTCATGGTCATTACTACATATGTTTCTGCTGACAGAAGACACAAGATTTCATTCTTTTAAATAGGCGAGGAGCAAACTGGATTGTGAAGACAAAAAAGGGTTGGTTGCGGTTTTCAAGCACTCGTTGATGAAGTATCGTTCCTACATGAGGCAAGCGCACTTTGATGGCATGCCTCTGAATGAAATTTCTGTAAAGTCTCCAGTGCTACATTTATCCGACGGTGACTGGAATAATCTTGTTACACATTGGTCTCGGCTGCAGCGTAAGGTATTGTCTATGATATCACATCACAATTTGAACTACATTCCTGCATTTGCCTTAATGTCTCACTTATATGAAAACTGTTAGCAGAAGAACATTCGTTCTCAAGGGAACACAGAATCTCACAACTATACTGCACACTGCATTGCTCTTGTGAGTACCTCTTGCCCTGTATGACCGTACTTAGTTTCATAGCTGTTTGATTATGTAGCATCACGGCACATGTTAGCCTCGTAATCGTCCATTTGGTGGACATTATAAGATTCGTATGGAGTCTTACATAATTTAGAATCAACCCAATGCTTTTGAAGAGGTTTAGCTCTACAGTCCTCTTGTAAGGACTGAACGTGGTCTATCATTGTACTTACATTAACAGCTAATCCCTCTGTCCCATAACATAAGAACGTTTTGTATAGTACACCAGTGTTCAAAACACTCTTGTATTATGGGAAGAGGGATTGGTTCATTGTGTAGCATTCTGCATCTTATCTCCCTCGCCCACCATTTACTAAAAAAGATCAGATCTATATTTAATCTTACCAACAAGTAGAATACACAAACAATGCCAGTGCAGAAGTGTAGCCCATTGCTCTTGTCAGGGATTGGTAGTTGATTATGTAGGATCAATCTACATCTTATCTTCATTATCCTCTACCCCTTCCAGTATTATCATATCTATAATTACTCTCTACAAAATGTAGAGTACATGCAATGCTTATGAAGAAGATTCTGTGCTGAAATTCTTGAGTTATCCTTCCCTTGACATGGAGAAGGGCATTATAAAGCCGGTGTTAATTGTTAATGTAAGTCAGTCCTTCTAAAGCATTTATCCTCAACTGCTGTTTAATTTGCTCATACTCCCTATCATTTACTGCTGTTTAGTTTGTTGTTTCTACCAAAATGCATGTTCGCAAGAACCGTAAGTTCTAAGTTTTACTTGTAAAAACAAATTCCTTATTCATACCATGCACATTACTTAATACTCCCTATATGTATGCTTGTTTTTGTGGATCTATAATCCAGTGTGTGGTGAAGCAGCCCACGTTTAAAGCTTGTCATCTCCTGTTTTATCTTACTGATGTGGCTGATGATATGAACAACATGCCATGCACATTATCCAAAATAGATACAATGGCCCTTCATCTATGCTTGTTATGTTGACATGGTAATCCCGTAGTGTGGTGAAGCTCCCCGCATTATGAACAATGCCAAATTATGCTATTGATATTTTGAACTTACTCTTTATTTTCTAATTTGAAATTGGATGGAATTGACAGCACAATTATCATCTTTGTTTATACACGTGCAAAACCTGTCATCTCTCTGCTTTGTTTCAGGGTGATATGCCTGATGGCATGCACAAGTCTGCTGAAGGCCATGAGACAAACCCAACATATATTGCAGCAAAGAAGGCAAAACATCTTGAAGATAGCAAGACAACCCCAAAGTCTTGTCTTGATGCAGTGTTCAAGTTACTTGAGACTAGCAATGACAAGCTCACGAATTTGTTATTCAATCGGTTCGACTTCTTCAGTCCCAAGTTCTAGCAGAAAGGCATTCTGCAACTCAACTTTGACTTGAAGTCCTATGTCTAAGAAAGATTGCGGAGAACACCAATGAGAACCTCATCGCTAAACAGCTACACCTGGAAGCTATGACCGACATGCTAGGCCGGTCTCACAGCCTTGCTCAGCAGCTTGTGTAGCAGTTCCTCCGCAAGGCTAACCTTTCTTGAACTGTCTTGGAAGTGGTGTCGGTTCAGTATTATTTTGTTATGCTGCAATGGTGCCCAGTTTTTGTAATCTGCTTCTTTGTTGCGCTTTATGATCACTGGTGGCAAACTTCGAAGCCCAGTGGATGTAATATACCATAAATCCTTTATTGTATAGTGTAGGTTTATTCTTAGTTACTATGCCATAATTTCTTTATTGTATAGAGTAGGTTTGTTCTTCATTCCTACTAGTACCATAATTCGCTATCTGGAAAAAAAATCAGATGTAGTCGACCGGGCCGAAACATTCGACTCTAACGGGCCTGGTTTTCAGCGGGCCACAATTGGGCCGGCCTACGTCTTTCTTGGGCCCGAATGATTGGGGCCTTCACACATTGCACCAGGCCCAAACTTACACCAGCTTATATTTTAGTTGGGCCTTTTGTCAACCCAGCGCTTAGTTTGGCCCAGGTAGCATTGGGCCATTAACAGGCTGAATATTGTACTGGCATGTTACGGCCGAGATGAAACCACGGGCCTTTAGCAGGCCAAAATGCATGTTGGGCCTCAGTTTTCACTAGTCTTCGACGGGCCTTCAGCAGGCTGAAATGTAGACCGGGACTTTTTGGGCCCAGTTAGTTCACGGGCCATTACCAGGCCGAAACATATCTCGGGCCTTAGTTGGCCCACTGATATCATGGGCCTTTAAGAGGTCAAAAGCCTAGTACAGGCATCAACGGGCCGAATTACGCAACAGGCCTTTAGCAGGCCCAAAGTCACGTTGGGCTTAACTGTTGCCACCTTTAGCATGGGCCGTTAGTGGGCCCGATGTCCCGTCGGACCATATATGGCCCATGGGCAGCACGGGCCATTCCCATGCCGAAAGTCACACCGGGCTAAAATGGGCCCATGTCTACATTAGGCCTCTAACAGGCCGAAAGTCACTGGGTTGTAGTTGGGCCCAAATATTCGGCGAACAATTAACGGGCCAGATCTGGCTTCGGGCCGCAAATGGGCCTGAATATTGGACGAACAATTAATGGGCCAGATCTGGCTTCGGGCCGTAAATGGGCCCAAATATTGAGCGAACAATTAACAGGCCAGATCTGGCTTCAGGCCGTAAATGGGCCTTTATTAAGCAGGCCATTATTGGGCTGGCCCACTAGTACCTGATTAAGTACTACGTGCCTTTGACTAGGTCGGCCTTTTTAACCTATATGGGCCTCTGTTGGGCCCAACCATTTGTCGACGTATCATAGGCATGTCTCCTCCAATGGACGGGCGACATCTGACCCACTAACGAGCTGACAGGTGTTCCCTTCAGCCAATCAGAATTTTACACGTGGAAATTTCCCATTGGTCTGGGCTGTTAACGGGTTATCGGATCCAAAACCCGACCCGATAGCTTAACGACGTTCTGTTACGATGGATGCCACGTGTCGGTCACCCTTGACGAAAGCACTTCTGTGACGCGCGATTTATCATCATGGATGTGGACACTTCCGTGATGATAATTTTGGTAATGTCATGGAACACTTCTACGACAGCATAGGTATGACTATCTTGTTTCTGTCATCAAATCGTCATGGATGTACATGCATGTCAAAAAACGCGACCTACTGTGACAAACATGTATCATCACGGAAATGTATTTTTTTTGTAGTGGCTACTTCGGACTCGTGAAGCGGCTTGTGAGTGCCTGCCCACGGCTTGAAGTTATAAAGCGGTCGGTCTACATTGAAGGTGCGCGGATGGCCTTTGCCCGCGCCAAGATGCACTGGGCGAAGATGGATGCCAAGAAGCTGATGACCGAGGGGCTGCCTGAGGGCAAGGAGCACCACCGACCCGAGCTATATTTTGATAGTGTCCTGGAGGGATCCCGCCTTGTGGCGGAGCAATGTGCGAAGGATGTTATATTCCCACGAAAACATTCATGTTATCATGTCCTGTAATATTAAACAGATCCGTTATGTAATATAGTGTCTGTTAGTTTAAAATTTTGCTTCCTATGTGGCCGTTTATGAAAATCTGAGAGTTGGCCAGTCGTCGGCTTCTGCCCCCATGTACATAGTACGGGGGTGTTCGGGATAAATCTAAACACTCTTTACTCCACATTTTGGTCCTTAAAGGAGGTGTTTAGCGCAACGAACAAGGCAATCAGACTATACGGCTTTATCACCCTCACTTAGCCATAGGAGTTTGACTATGAGAATTTTGGCGAAGCCCCTGGTATTTGGAAGGCCGAAGCTGGGGCGCTATACACGCCTAATCGGATAAAAACCGATTTCTCGCATAAAGCGGAAAAAAATCTCTAAGGATTTGAAACCTCTTGAATAGCTGACCATCTCTCACCGCATCATGACAGTCAGTTTTCGGCTTTCTCTACTGAGGTACTCGTCTGGAAGAACCAGGACACAATCGCAGTAGTTCTCCCTTTACTACCCTAGCCGATATAGCAGAACGTAAGGTAGTAAGCACAAGAGCCGGGCAACCCAACTATTGACCAAAGACATGATTCGGAGCCGATGCATATAATGCTATAAGTTTGGGGTGCCGAACTGTACTGTAAAAGTGTTCGGACTTTATTGCCGTATTGCGGGGCGTGATGAAGCCCCTGGCGAAGTAATGCGTACCAGAGTGTACGGGTGCAATTTGATAAAAAATACAAAGACAAGGAAAAAAAATCAAGTAATAAGCTGACATCGCAAATATTGAGCCGCAAACTATTTCCATTGTAATTTAATTATACGTCAAGGCGTATTTTGTACAAGTAATGCGATAAGCAAATAATGCTATTTGACATGCCATGACCAAGGGCGATCTGTGTGCGGTATTAAAAACAGGTATAACTATCATTAGCAAAGACCACCTGGGGATTCCCTTGTACGTCAAAGCTCCTTGCCTTCTTGGTGTATCCGTCCCGTGATCGGTCCGATCATCAGGTTATCAGAAAAGCCTCGAGAAGAGAAAAACCTGAAATCAAAAAGAAAAAGTGAAGGTGTGCAGATCCAGGGCGGTTGAGCTGCATTATGGATCATGGTCTAGCTATGCCTCCGTCCATGCCCATGGTATTTTGAGTGCGTAGTTATGTACGCGCGACACAAATATGACCGCTTGATTGGGGCTGGGACGAAGGCCGAATTGCTAGTCAAGCTCTGGACAAGCTGGACCGTCCTGCTGCATAGTAGTCCGGACTCTCTTGATGGTGTCCGGGAGCTTTACTGCCGAACTGGGGTTCTGCCTAAAAAGGTTACTCTATACTTCTGCTGCAAGGGCCGTGGTGTGCTCCTCAGTACAGAGGGAGTGCTCTATGTTTCAATTAACTGTGATAACACCGTGTGGTCCAGGCATCTTGAGCTTGAGGTAGGCGTAGTGCGGCACTGCATTGAATCGAGCGAATGCGGTTTGTCGGAGTAGTGCATGATAGCCACTGCGGAAAGGGACGATATCGAAGATTAACTCTTCGCTTTGGAAATTATCCGGCGATCCGAATATCACTTCCAGTGTGATTGAGCCCGTACAACAGGCCTCTACACCTGGTATGACACCTTTAAAGGTGGTTTTTGTGGGCTGGATCCTTGAGGGATCGATACCCGTTTTGCGCACTGTATCCTGATAGAGCAGGTTCAGGCTGCTGCCACCATCCATGAGGACTCGCGTGAGGTGGAATCCGTCGATAATTGGGTCAAGGACCAGTGCGGCTGAGCCACCAAGACGGATACTGGTCGGATGGTCCCTTCGATCGAAGGTGATCGGGCAGGAGGACCATGGGTTGAACTTTTGCGCGACTGGCTCCATCGCGTAGACGTCCCTGAGTGCACGCTTGCGCTCCTTCTTGGGGATATGGGTGGCGTATATCATGTTCACCGTTTTGATTTGGGGGGGGGGGATTTCTTCTGTCCCCCTATACTCGGTGGTCGGGGTTCCTCATCATCGTCATTGCTTTGCGACCCTTTCTCCTTATTCTCGGCATTTAACTTGCCGACCTGTTTGAAGACCTAATACGTCTCCAACGTATCTATAATTTATGAAGCATTCATGCTATTATATTATCTGTTTTGGATGTTTATGGGCTTTATTATAGACTTTTATATTGTTTTTGGGACTAACCTATTAACCGGAGGCCCAGCTCAAATTGCTGTTTTCTGCATATTTCAGTGTTTCGAAGAAAAGGAATATCAAACGGAGTCCAAACGGAATGAAACCTTCGGGAGAGTTATTTTTGGAACGGAAGCAATCCATGAGACTTGGAGTGGACGTCAGGGAAGCTTCGAGGTGGCCACGAGGGTCAGGGGCGCGTCCTACCCCCAGGCACGCCCCACCCTCATGGGCCACTCGTGGCTCCCCTGACCGACTTATTTCGCCTATATATGTCCATATACCCTAAAAACATCAAGGAGCACAACAGATCGGGAGTTCCGCCGCCGCAAGCCTCTATATCCACCAAAAACCAATCGGGACCCTGTTCCGGCACCCTGCCGGAAGGGGAATCCCTCACCGGTGGCCATCTTCATCATCCCGGCGCTCTCCATGACGAGGAGGGAGTAGTTCACCCTCAGGGCTGAGGGTATGTACCAGTAGCTCTGTGTTTGATCTCTCTCTCTCTCTCATGTTCTTGATTTGGCATGATCTTGATGTATCGCGAGCTTTGCTATTATAGTTGGATCTTATGATGTTTCTCCCCCTCTACTCTCTTGTGATGAATTGAGTTTTCCCCTTGAAGTTGTCTTGTCGGATTGAGTCTTTAAGGATTTGAGAACACTTGATGTATGTCTTGCCGTGCTAATCTGTGGTGACAATTGGATATTCACGCGATCTACTTGATGTATTGTTTGGTGATCAACTTGCGGGTTCAATGAACTTATGCATAGGGGTTGGCACACGTTTTCGTCTTGACTCTCCGGTAGAAACTTTGGGGAACTCTTTGAAGTACTTTGTGTTGGTTGAATAGATGAATCTGAGATTGTGTGATGCATATCATATAATTAGACCCACGGATACTTGAGGTGGCATTGGAGTATCTAGGTGACATTAGGGTTTTGGTTGATTTGTATCTTAAGGTGTTATTCTAGTACAAACTCTAGGATAGATTGAACAGAAAGAATAGCTTCGTGATATTTTACTTCGGACTCTTGAATAGATCAATCAGAAAGGATAACTTTGAGGTGGTTTCGTACCCTACAATAATCTCTTTGTTTGTTCTCCGCTATTAGTGACTTTGGAGTGACTCTTTGTTGCATGTTGAGGGATAGTTATGTGATCCAATTATATTATTATTGTTGAGAGAACTTGCACTAGTGAAAGTATGAACCCTAGGCCATGTTTCCTAGCATTGCAATACCGTCTACGCTCACTTTTATCATTAGTTACCTTGCTGTTTTTATATTTTCAGATTACAAAAACCTATATCTATCATCCATATTGCACTTGTATCACCATCTCTTCGCCGAACTAGTGCACCTATACAATTTGCCATTGTATTGGGTGTGTTGGGGACACAAGAGACTCTTTGTTATTTGGTTGCAGGGTTGTCTGAGAGAGACCATCTTCATCCTACGCCTCCCACAGATTGATAAACCTTAGGTCATCGACTTGAGGGAAATTTGGTACTGTCCTACAAACCTCTGCACTTGGAGGCCCAACAACGTCTACAAGAAGAAGGTTGTGTAGTAGACATCAAGCTCTTTTCTGGCGCCGTTGCCGAGGAGATGAGTGCTTGAAGGTATATCTTTAGATCTTGCAATCGAATCTTTTAGTTTCTTGTTTTATCACTATTTAGTTTATAAAACAAAAACTACAAAAAAATGGAATTAAGGTTGCCTCATATGCTTCATCTTTTTAATGTCTTTTGTGAAAATGATGGGAAGGAAAATTATGCTCAAGTACTAGAAGAAGAATTACATAGAATGCTTGGCATAAAATGTGTGAATGATGAGCATGATTGCAATGTTGTTAGTATGAATTCTTTGAATACCCATGATGCTAATGATGTGCAAAGCCACAAGCTTGGGGATGCTATGTTTGATAAAGATGATATGTTTAGTCCCCCCAAGTTTTGATGAGAATATTTATTATGATGAAATCATGCCTCCTATTTATGATGATTATATTGATGAAAGTGTGTTTGGAAGAGTGTCAACTTTAGGAAGTAATGATCCCACTATTTTGGAGGATGTTGAATATTATTGTGATAATTATGAAAGTGGATTTGGAGAGGTCATGACTTTATTTAGTGATGAATCCACTATTTCGGAAGAGGTTCCAATTGATTATGAGAACAAAGTTGCTATCTATGATGATTATTGTGATGAATTGTATGCTATTAAGAATAATGATAACCATGAAACTTGTCATCATGATTTTAGTTTTCAATTGGATTATGCCTCACATGATAATTATTTTGTTGAGTTTGTTCCCACTACTATTCATGGGAAGAAATTTGCTTATGTGGAGAGTAGTAAATTTTCTATGCTTGTAGATCATGAAAAGAATGCTTTATGTGATGGTTATATTGTTGAATTCATTCATGATGCTACTGAAAATTATTATGAGGGAGGAACATATCCTTGTAGGAATTGCAATAATATCAAGTTTCCTCTCTATGTGCTTAAAGTCTTCAAGTTATGCTTGTTTTGCCTTCCTATGCTAGTTGATTATTGTTCCCGTAAGTTGTTTGCTCACAAAGTCCCTATGCATAGGGAGTGGGTTAGACTTAAATGTGTTAGTAATATGCTTCATGATGCTCTCTTTATGTTTCAATTTTTATCTTTTATGTGAGCATCATTGAAATCATCATGCCTAGCTAAAAGGCATTAAAGAAAAGCGCTTGTTGGGAGACAACCCAATATTTACCTTTACTGTTTTTGTGTGTCCACATGATTATGCTATTGTAGTAATCATGTTTTATAGCTTTTGTTTCAATAAAGTGCCAAGTAAGACCTTTAGGATAGCTTATCGTGATAGTTGTGTTGATCCGGCTGAAAATAAGAAACTTTTGCATCTAGTAAATTCGTTTTGATAATTCACAAAAAGTGATTTTGATCTGATTCGTTTTGCTTTGGATTGGTACACAAATTGCTCAGGTTTTCCTAATTTGGTAGAAGTTTTTGAGTTACATAAATATTCAAATGATACAGATTACTACAGACTGTTCTGTTTTTGACAGATTCTGTTTTCTATGTGTTGTTTGCTTATTTTGATGAATCTATGAGTAGTACCGGAGGGTATGAACCATAGATAAGTTGGAATACAGTATATATTACACCAATATGAATTTATAATGAGTTCACAATAGTACCTAAGTGGTGATTTATTTTCTTGTACTAACGGAGCTTACAAGTTTTATGTTGAGTTTCGTGTTGTGAAGTTTTCAAGTTTTGGGTAAAGATTCGATGGACTATGGAATAAGGAGTGGCAAGAGCCTAAGGTTGGTGATTCCCAAGGCAACCCAAGGTAATATTCAAGGACAACCAAGAGCCTAAGCTTGGGGATGCCCCGGATGGCATCCCCTCTTTCGTCTTCGTTCATCGATAACTTTACTTGTAGCTATATTTTTATTGACCACATGATATGTGTTTTGCTTGGAGCATCATTTTCTTTCGTTAGTATTTGCTTGATGTTATTTAGAATAATGTTTTGCATCTATATTTTCAATAAAAATGTCAAGGATATCCTTTACCACGCTTATTTTGCAAGTATACATATTGAAGGAAAAGAGATTTCACATATAAATATACTATCTTAGACATCTTTTATGATTGTGAGCCCCATTAATTATTTTCAAACCTGAGCAAATTAGTTGAAGTTGGACAAGGAATACAACATAATGAGTTATGCTTGGGTATATTTGTATAGAAGTTATATTGTTATAGATCCTCCAACATGTGGTGCTTGCTGTTTAGAATCCTTTGCTAGCCAAAATATCTGTACTAAGTGGGAATACTGCTTGTGCATCCAAATTCCTTGAACCAAGTTTATTCCATGAGTGTCCACCATATCTACCTATATGCGGTATTTACCTGCCGTTCCAAGTAAATTTGCATGTGCCAAACTCTAAACCTTCAAATAATAATCTGTTTTGTATGCCTGAATCGCTCATGTAGCGACTAGGGGCTGTCAGTATGTTCCATGCTAGGTGGGTTATTCTCACGATGAGTGGACTCCGCTCATCATTCACGAGAAAAATGGCTGGTAACTGGGATGCCCAGTCCCATGATCAAAAGATCAAAATCAAATAAAAATAATTGCAAACAAAACACCCCAGGATTGTTGTTAGTTGGAGGCACCCATTGTTTCAGGCAAGCCATGGATTGATGATTATTGGTGGAGGGGGACTAAAAACTTTACCATTCTGTTTGGGAACCGCCTATAATGTATCTAGTATGGAAGATATTGGGAACTCTTAGTTGATATGTTGACAATGAAAGCATACCTCTCAAAATAATTTTCATCTTTGTTTAAAAGCTTTGAGCTCTGACACCTCTGCAAATCCCTGCTTCCCTCTGCGAAGGGCCTATCTCTTACTTCTATGCAAGAATCAGTAGTATTCCTTCTCATTCCAACCTACTCTTTAGTTGGCAAGCATCATGTGATGGGGAAAGATCTAAGCATATATGGCCATTCAAATATATTTGATCATGAATTATTATTGTTGACAATTATCTATATGATAAGTAAGTTGGGAGGCGAAACATTAAGCCCCTATCTTTCTTTGTGTTTGATGGATGCTATTTGTTCTAAAAATATGCTTTGAGTGGTAGCAATCATGGAAGACTATATGATAGTTGAGTATGTGGGATTTTCTAAATCAAAGCTCTTACATAGACCCTTACTTAAAATAAGATGAATTGCAATAGTTTGATGACTAAGAACATAGTTTGCTAGTTTTCAAGAAAGTTTATGGTCTATGCTTTAACATTTGAGTAGCTTGTTACTTGATTGTGAGAAGTTTTATGAGATGAGCTGCTGTTATGACATATAATGATGCTAGAAAAGGTGATTGAAATTATCATTGATCAAACTTGTGCACCTACTAGCATTCACACTTCATAAATTATTTCTTTTATCATTTACCTACTCGAGGACGATAAGGAATTAAGCTTGGGGATGCTGATATGTCTCCAACGTATCTATAATTTATGAAGCATTCATGCTATTATATTATCTATTTTGGATGTTTATGGGCTTTATTATACACTTTTATATTATTTTTGGGACTAATCTATTAACCGGAGGCCCAACCCAAATTGCTGTTTTCTTGCCTATTTCAGTGTTTCGAAGAAAAGGAATATCAAACGGAGTCCAAACGGAATGAAACCTTCGGGAGAGTTATTTTTTGAATGGAAGCAATCCAGGAGCTTGGAGTGGACGTCAGGGAAGCTTCAAGGTGGCCACTAGGGTCAGGGGCGCGCCCTATCCCCTGGGTGCGCCCCCACCCTCATGGCCCCCTCGTGGCTCCCCTGACCGACATCTTTCACCTATATATGTCCATATACCCTAAAAATATCAAGGAGCACAATAGATCGGGAGTTCCGCTGCCACAAGCCTCTGTAGCCACCAAAAACCAATCGGGACCCTGTTCTGGCACCATGCCGGAGGGGGAATCCCTCACCGGTGGCCATCTTCATCATCCCGACGCTCTCCATGATGAGGAGGGAGTAGTTCACCGTCGGGGCTGAGGGTATGTACCAGTAGTTATGTGTTTGATCTCTCTCTCTCTGGTGTTCTTGATTTGTTACGATCTTGATGTATCGCGAGCTTTGCTATTATAGTTGGATCTTATGATGTTTCTCCCCCTCTACTCTCTTCTGATGAATTGAGTTTTCCCCTTGAAGTTGTCTTGTCGGGTTGAGTCTTTAAGGATTTGAGAACACTTGATGTATGTCTTGCCGTGCTTATCTGTGGTGACAATGGGATATTGACATGATCTACTTGATGTATGTTTTGGTGATCAACTTGCGGGTTCAATGAACTTATGCATAGGTGTTGGCACACGTTTTCGTCTTGACTCTCCGGTAGAAACTTTGGGGAACTCTTTGAAGTACTTTGTGTTGGTTGAATAGATGAATCTGAGATTGTGTGATGCATATCGTATAATCATACCCACGGATACTTGAGGTGACATTGGAGTATCTAGGTGACATTAGGGTTTTGGTTGATTTGTATCTTAAGGTGTTATTCTAGTACGAACTCTAGGATAGATTGAATGAAAAGAATAGCTTCGTGTTATTTTACTACGGATTCTTGAATAGATCGATCAGAACGGATAACTTTGAGGTGGTTCCGTACCCTACAATAATCTCTTTGCTTGTTCTCCGCTATTAGTGACTTTGGAGTGAGTCTTTGTTGCATGTTGAGGGATAGTTATGTGATCCAATTATGTTATTATTGTTGAGAGAACTTGCACTAGTGAAAGTATGAACCCTAGGCCCTGTTTCCTAGCATTGCAATACCGTCTACGCTCACTTTTATCATTGGTTACCTTGCTATTTTTATATTTTCAGATTACAAAAACCTATATCTACCATCCATATTGCACTTGTATCACCATCTCTTCTCCGAACTAGTGCACCTATACAATTTTCCATTGTATTGGGTGTGTTGGGGACACAAGAGACTCTTTGTTATTTGGTTGCAGGGTTGTCTGAGAGAGACCATCTTCATCCTACGCCTCCCATTGATTGATAAACCTTAGGTCATCCACTTGAGGGAAATTTGCTACTGTCCTACAAACCTCTTCACTTGGAGGCCCAACAACGTCTACAAGAAGAAGGTTGTGTAGTAGACATCAAGACCCAACATTCCCTGTTGGTATGATTGGCTGGTTTGTTAGGAGTGCCATGGATTTGGCATGGTCGGTCTAGTATGCGGTCCACACTGGACGGGCCCGGATTATTTCTCTTGAATGGCTTCTTCCGCTGACCGGACTTCGAGCCACTGAATCCGGCGCTGACTGCCGTGTGTATTCGGTGTTGTCATCGTTGTTTCGACGCTTATGTCTTTTGCGTCGGAGCTTGTCGTTGCTGTTTCTGGCTTCAGAGGTGCCAGGTTCGCTTGTATTGTTGTTGCTTCGGGCTAGCCAGCTATCTTCGCCCGCATAGAAGCGGGTTATGAGTGCCGTAAGGGCTGACATGGACTTTGGTTTTTCTTGGCCGAGGTGTCTGGCGAGCCATTCGTCGCGGATGCTGTGCTTAAAGGCCGCTAGGGCTTCGGCATTCGGATAGTCGACGATCCGGTTCTTTTTAGTTAGGAACCGAGTCCAGAATTTCCTGGCTGACTCTCCGGGCTGTTGGATTATATGACTTAGGTCATAGGCATCCGGAGGTCAGACATATGTGCCTTGGAAGTTGTCGAGGAAGGCGCCCTCCAATTCCTCCCAGCTGCCAATGGAGTTTTCGGGCAGACTGTTCAGTATCTAGCTGGTCCCTTGAGTTTGAGCGGGAGGTATTTGATGGCGTGAAGATCATCGCCGTGGGCCATATGAATGTGGAGAAGAAAATCCTCAATCCACACAGTGGGGTCTGTTGTGCCATGATATGACTCAATGTTTACGGGTTTAAACCCTTCTGGGAAATCATGTCCCATTACTTCGTCAGTGAAGCAAAGGGGGTGTGTGACGCCTCTATATCGGGCCAAGTCGTGGCGTAGCCCGGATGGAGCTCATCTGCGGTTTTCGGCCCGGACGTGGTTATGTTTGTCACGTTTAGCCAGATGGCCATCATCGCGCGTCGAGGCACGCCCCCGTGATCCATAGATTAATCTGGTCTGACCTGCTCTATTTTCCAAATCGCGTCGCAGGTCATGTGTATATCCCCGAGCTGTTGTATTTCAGTTTGTTCGGCGAGGTAGCGCGGGCTGGTGTTCGGCTTGAAGTGCCACTTTGTCCTGGCCACGTGGTGGTCGGTCAGCCGTATTGTACCTTGGTAGGACGGGCTCTAGCGCCTCGTCATCGAACTGTGGTAACAGTTTGCACTTCGGGTAGCTTTTGGGTGGCACTCGAGGCCATATTCCTCGGCTGCCAGGACATCAGTCCATCTTTCATTTAGCAGATCTTGATCAACTTGAAGATGTTGCTGCTTCTTTTTCAGGCTTCTTGCAGTGGCAATTAGCTGACGCGTAAAGCATTCCTGTTTGGTGGGCTCTTCAGGCACGATGAAATCTTCGTCACCGAGGCTAACCTCGTCCTCGGAGAGTGGAAGGTAGTTGCTATCCTCCGAGTCTTCGTTCATGGCCTGTTCGCCAGGGCTGACTCGCCCATCATCATGTTCCTCCTGTTCGGAGGTCGGCTCAATGGGGTCTTCATTGTTTTCGGCACCGTCCGGAGTGTTGTCCTCTTCTGTGACGGTATTGCTGTTTTTACTAGCGCGTGGCTTAGAGCGGCGCCGCTGAAGTCGGTGCTTCGGCTGTATCTTAGGAGGTTTATCCTCGACTGGATTTTCATCGTTGTCGTTATTTTGTTTGGGTGTATCCACCATGTATATGTCGTACAAGGAGCTGGCTGTCCAACGCCCTGTAGGCAGTGGTTCCTGATCCTCTCCGGCATCGTCGTCCATACCGTCGATGTCTTCAAAGTCGTAGTCAAGCATATCGGTTAAGTCATCGACAGTGGCTATAATGTGGGTGGTGGGTGGGGAACAAATTTCTTCATCATCCACTTCCCATTCGAGCCGGACATAGTTCGCCCAAGAGTCCCCTGACAAGGAGAGGGATCTTAATGAGCTTAACGTCGATAAAAGGCGACTGCTAGAAAATGTCCGCGGAGCTGAGCTCTAAGATCGACGCCCCATCAGGTTCAATGGACGCGGATGCACGTGGTCCGGAGCCCATGGCCGGAGACGAGTCCGAGGTTCCGGTAACACAAGCCCAACCTGATGTTGGGTCTGTGTGCGGCTCGGACGCTGCTAAGTTTGCGGCCTCCGCAGCGGGGTTGAGCTTCCGTCTTCGGATGATGCAGTCCGCTCCGGCTCTAGGGCCAGGGCGGTCATAGGCGCTATTTCCTCTGTGCGGCCAGATGACAGATCTAGGTCATGTCCATCGTGGTGGCCAAGGACAACCGTCATGGGCTCGAATCCGTCGAAGATCAAGTCTCCGTGGATATCGGCCACAAAATTCAGGCTTCCAAATCTGACCTGATGGCCAGGGGCGTAGCTATCGATCTGCTTTAGATGGCCAAACGAGTTGACCCACAGTGCGAAGGCGCCGAATACGAAGATCTGTCCGGGGAGGAAGATCTCCCCCTGAACTGCATTGTTGTAGATTATTGATGGAGCCATCAAGCCTATCTTCGACGACGCAGCGGAACTCTCAATGAAAGCACCAATGTCGGTGTCAAAACCGGCGGATCTCAGGTAGGGGGTCCCGAACTATGCGTCTAGGGCTAATGGTAACAGGAGGCGGGGGACACAATGTTTACCCAGGTTCGGGCCCTCTCTATGGAGGTAATACCCTACTTCTTGCTTGATTGATCTTGATGAATATGAGTATTACATGAGTTGATCTACCACGAGATCATAATGGCGAAACCCTAGGATTCTAGCCTATGAGGATATGATTGTTGTGGCTAAACCCTAGAAGTCTGAACCCTCTAGTTTATATAGACACCGGGGGGGCTAGGGTCATACAAAGTCGGTTACAGAGAAAGGAATCTACATATCCGAATCGCCAAGCTTGCCTTCCACGCCAAGGAGAGTCTCATCCGGACCCGGGACGAAGCCTTCTATCTTGTATCTTCATAGTCCAACAGTCCGGCCAAAGTATATAGTCCGGCTGTCCGAGGACCCCTTAGTCCAGGACTCCCTCAGCCGTTGCTTTGCTACTCTTTTCATTCGACCTGATTGCTGCAACAGCTGGTGGCACCTGATACGTCCATTTTGCATCATGCTTTTATATCGGTATTTATTGCATTATGGGCTGTTATTACACGTTATGTCACGATACTTATGGCTATTCTCTCTTATTTTACAAGGTTTAAAATGAAGAGGGAGAATGCCGGCAGCTGGGATTCTGGGCTGGAAAAGGAGAAAATACTAGAAACCTATTTTGCACAGCTCCAAAAGTCCTGAAACTCCACGAAAGTCATTTTTGGAATTAATGATAATTATTGAGCGGAAGAAATACCAGAGGGGGCCCACACCCTGGCCACGAGGGTGGGGGCGCACCCACCCTTATAGGGCGCACCCCCCTTCCTCGTGGGCCCCCTGGTAGCCCTCCGGTGTCCATCTTCTGCTATATGAAGTCTTTTACCCTGAAAAAATCATAAGCAAGCTTACGGGACGAAACTCCGCCGCCACGAGGCGGAACCAATCTAGGGCTCCAGCGAAGCTGTTTTGCCAGGGAAACTTCCCTCCGGGAGGGGGAAATCATCACCATTGTCATCACCAACGATCCTCTCATCGGGAGGGGGGTCAATCTCCATCAGCATCTTCACCAGCACCATCTCCTCTCAAGCCCTAGTTCATCTCTTGTATCCAATCTTTGTACCAAAACCTTAGATTGGTACGTGTGGGTTGCTAGTAGTGTTGATTACTTCTTGTAGTTGATGCTAGTTGGTTTATTTGGTGGAAGATCATATGTTCAGATCCTTAATACATATTAATACCCCTCTGAAAATGAACATGAATATGCTTTGTGAGTAGCTATGTTTGTTCTTGAGGACATGGGTGAAGTCTTGCTATTAGTAGTCATGTGAATTTGATATTCTTTCGATATTTTGATGGGATGTATGTTGTCTCTCCTCTAGTGGTGTTATGTGAACGTCGACTACATGACACTTCACCATTGTTTGGGCCTAGAGGAAGGCATTGGGAAGTAATAAGTAGATGATGGGTTGCTAGAGTGATAGATGCTTAAACCCTAGTTTATGCGTTGCTTCGTAAGGGGCTGATTTGGATCTATATGTTTCATGTTGTGGTTAGGTTTACCTTAATACTTCTTTTGTAGTTGCGGATGCTTGCAATAGGGATTAATCATAAGTGGGATGCTTGTCCAAGAAAGGACAGCACCCAAGCACCGGTCCACCCACATATCAAATTATCAAAGTAACGAACGTGAATCATATGAGCGTGATGAAAACTAGCTTGACGATAATTCCCATGTGTCCTCGGGAGCGCTTTTCTCATTATAAGAACTTGTCCAGGCTTGTACTTTGCTACAAAAAGGATTGGGCCACTTTGCTGCACCTTATTTACTTTCATTGCTTGTTACCCGTTACAAATTATCTTATCACAAAACTATCTGTTACCTACAATTTCAGTGCTTGCAGAGAATACCTTCTTGAAACCGCTTGTCATTTCATACGCTCCTCGTTGGGTTCGACACTCTTACTTATCGAAAGGACTACGATAGATCCACTATACTTGTGGGTCATCAAGACTCTTTTCTGGCGCCGTTGCCGGGGAGTGAAGCGCCTTTGGTGAGTGGAACTTGGTAAGGAAACATTTATATAGTATGCTGAAATTTACTGTCACTTGTTACTATGGAAACTAATCCTTTGAGGGGCTTGTTCGGGGTATCTTCGCCCCGACCAGTAGAGCAAAGAGTTTCTCCTCAACCTACTGAACCTACTGAAAATGTTTACTTTGAAATTCCTTTGGGTATGATTGAGAAACTGCTAGCTAATCCCTTTGCAGGAGATGGAACATTGCATCCTGATTTACACCTAATCTATGTGGATGAAGTTTGTGGATTATTTAAGCTTGCAGGTATGCCCGATGATGTTGTTAAGAAGAAGGTCTTCCCTTTATCTTTGAAGGGAGACACATTGACATGGTATAGGCTATGTGATGATACAGTATCTTGGGACTATAAACGATTGAAATTGGAATTTCACCAGAAGTTCTATCCTATGCATCTTGTTCTATGTGATCGTAATTACATATATAATTTTTGGCCTCGCGAAGGAGAAAGCATAGCTCAAGCTTTGGGGAGGCTTAAGTTAATGTTATATCCATGCCCCAATCATGAGCTCTCGAGAGAAATGATTATTCAAAATTTTTATGCTCGGCTTTCTCTCAATGATCGCACCATGCTTGATACTTCTTGTGCTGGTTCTTATATGATGAAGACTATTGAATTCAAGTGGGATTTACTGGAAAGAATTAAACGCAACTCTGAAGATTGGGATTCCGACGATGGTACGGAGTCAGGTATGACACCTAAGTTTGATTGTGTTAAGTCTTTTATGGATACCGATGCTTTTCGTGGATTTAGCACTAAATATGGACTTGACTCTGAGATAGTAGCTTCCTTCTGTTAATCATTTGCTACTCATGTTGATCTCCCTAAGGAGAAGTGGTTTAAATATAATCCTCCCACTGAAGTAAAAGTAGTTGCACCTGTTACAGTCGAAGAAAAGACTATCACTTATAATGATCCTATTGTTCCTACTACTTATGTTGAGAAACCACCTTTCCCTGTTAGGATAAAGGATCATGCTAAAGCTTCAATTGTGGTTTGTAAGAGTAATACTAGAACATATACACCTCCTGAGCAAAATAAAGTTGAACCTAGTATTGCTATGGTTAAAGACCTCTTGGCTGAGAATATTGATGGGCATGTTATTTATTTCTGTGATGAAGCTGCTAATATTGCTAGACCCGTTGCTAAGATACATAGACCTGTTGTAGGCATGCCTGTTATTTCTGTTAAAATAGGAGATCATTGTTATCATGGTTTATGTGATATGGGTGCTAGTGCTAGTGCAATACCTTTTTCCTTATATGAAGAAATTATGCATGATATTGCACCTGCTGAGTTAGAAGATATTAATGTTACAATTAAGCTTGCCAATAGAGATACTATTTTAGCATTTGGGATTGTTAGAGATGTTGAAGTCTTGTGTGGGAAAGTTAAATACCCTTCTTGAATACTGTTAATGCTAGGATAGATTGCGAAAAGGATGTCGTTACTATTGGTCTGGGGGATACGACACATGAGTTTAACTTTGCTAAATTCCGCAGACAACCCCATGATAAAGAATTGCCTAGTAAGGATGAAATTATTGGTCTTGCTTCTATTGCCGTGCCTCCAACTGATCCTTTAGAACAATATTTGCTAGACCATGAAAATGATATGTTTATGAATGAAAGAAGGGAGATAGATGAAGCATTCTTTAAATAGGGTCCTATTTTGAAATACAACTTGCCTGTTGAAATCCTAGGGGATCCCCCCCCCAAGGGTGATCCCGTGCTTGAGCTTAAACCTTTACCTGATACTCTTAAATATGCTTATCTTGATGAAAAAAAGATATATCCAGTTATTATTAGTGCTAACCTTTCAGAGCAAGAAGAGGAAAGATTATTGAAAACTCTGAAGAAGCACCGTGCTACTATTGGATATACTCTTGGTGATCTTAAGGGAACTAGTCCTACTCTATGCCAACACAAAATAAAATTGGAAGAAGATGCCAAACCAGTTAGAGATCATCAACGACGGTTAAATCCTAAGATGAAAGAATTGGTAAGAAAGGAAATACTAAAGCTCCTTGAGGTAGGTATAATTTATCTCGTTGCTGATAGTCAGTGGGTAAGTCCTGTCCATTGTGTCCCTAAGAAGGGAGGTATTACTGTCGTTCCTAATAATAAAGATGAATTGATGTCGCAAAGAATTATTACAGGTTATAGGATGGTAAGTGATTTCCGCAAATTAAGTAAAGCTACTAAGAAAGATCATTACCCTTTACCTTTTATTGATCAAATGCTAGAAAGACTATCCAAACATACACAGTTCTGCTTTCTAGATGGTTATTCTGGTTTCTCTGAAATACCTATGTCAGCGGACGATCAAGCAAAGACTACTTTTACTTGCCCTTTCGGTACTTTTTCTTATAGAC
Organism: Aegilops speltoides; assembly: GCA_021437245.1. NCBI lineage: Eukaryota > Viridiplantae > Streptophyta > Magnoliopsida > Poales > Poaceae > Aegilops > Aegilops speltoides. The sequence goes on from CM038144.1 coordinate 130,279,162, forward strand.
ATATGCCTTTTGGTTTATGTAATGCACCTGCTACCTTTCAAAGATGCATGATGGCTATATTCTCTGACTTTTGTGAAAAGATTAATGAGGTATTCATGGATGATTTCTCCATTTATGGATCCTCTTTTGATGATTGCTTGAGCTACCTTGATCGAGTTTTGCAGAGATGCGAAGATACTAGTCTTGTTTTGAATTGGGAGAAGTGCCACTTTATGGTTAATGAAGGCATTGTCTTGGGGCATAAAGTTTCTGAAAGAGGTATTGAAGTTGGTAAAGCTAAAATTCATGCTATTGAAAAGATGCCATGTCCCAAGGACATTAAAGGTATAAGAAGTTTCCTAGGTCATGCTGGTTTTTATAGGAGGTTCATTAAGGACTTTTCAAAAATCTCTAGGGCTCTGGCTAATTTATTGCAAAAAGATATTCCCTTTGTCTTTGATGATGATTGTGTAGAAGCATTTGAAATACTTAAGAAAGCTTTGATCACTGCACCTATTGTTCAGCCACCTGATTGGAATTTACCCTTTGAAATTATGTGTGATGCTAGCAATTATGTTGTAGGTGCTGTTCTAGGGCACGGAGTTGATAAGAAATTAAATGTTATTCAATATGCTAGTAAAACTCTAGACACTGCCCACAGATATTATGCCACCACTGAAAAGGAATTCTTAGCAGTTGTATTTGCATGTGATAAGTTCAGACCTTATATTGTTGATTCTAAAGTAACTATTCACACTGATCATGCTGCTATTAAATATCTTATGGAAAAGAAAGATGCTAAACCTAGACTTATTAGACGGGTTCTCTTGCTCCAAGAATTTGATTTGCATATTATTGATAGAAAGGGAGCTGAGAACCCCATTGCAGACAACTTGTCTAGGTTAGAGATTGCTCTTGATGACCGATTACCTATTGATGATAATTTTCCTGATGAACAACTAGCGGTCATAAATGCTTCTCGTACTGCTCCATGGTATGCTGATTATGCTAATTATATTTTTGCTAAATTTATACCACCTAGTTTCACATACCAGCAAAAGAAAAAGTTCTTTTATGATTTAAGACATTACTTCTGGGATGACCCACACCTTTATAGAGAAGGAGTAGATGGTGTTATTAGACGTTGTGTACCTAAGCATGAACAGGAACAGATCCTACGCAAGTGTCACTCCGAGACATATGGACGACACCACGCTGGAGATAGAACTGCACATAAGGTATTGCGATCCGGTTTTTATTGGCCTACTCTCTTCAAAGATGCCCGTAAGTTTGTCTTGTCTTGTGATGAATGTCAGAGAATCGGTAATATTAGTAGACATCAAGAAATGCCTATGAATTATTCTCTTGTTATTGAACCGTTTGATGTTTGGGGCTTTGATTATATGGGACAGTTTCCTGCCTCTAATGGGTACACACATATTTTAGTTGCTGTTGATTATGTTACTAAGTGGGTAGAAGCTATTCCAACTAGTGCTAATCATAACACTTCTATTAAGATGCTTAAAGAAGTCATTTTTCCGAGGTTTGGAGTCCCTACATATTTAATGACTGATGGTGGTTCACATTTTATTCATGGTGCTTTTTGTAAAATGCTTGCTAAGTATGATGTTAATCATAGAATTGAATCTCCATATCACCCACAGTCTAGTGGTCAAGTAGAATTGAGTAATAGAGAGCTTAAATTAATTTTGCAAAAGACTATTAATAGATCTAGAAAGAATTGGTCCAAGAAACTTGATGATGCATTATGGGCTTATAGAACTGCATATAAGAATCCTATGGGTATGTCTCCATATAAAATGGTCTATGGAAAAGCATGTCACTTACCTCTCGAACTTGAACATAAGGCATATTGGGCTATTGAAGAGCTCAATTATGATTTAAAACTTGCCGGTGAAAAGAGGTTATTTAACATTAGCTCACTTGATGAATGGAGAACCCAAGCCTATGAGAATGCGAAGTTATTTAAAGAAAAAGTTAAAAGATGGCATGGCAAAAGGATACAAAAGCGTGAGTTTAACATAGGTGACTATGTGTTGCTATTCAACTCTCGTTTAAGATTTTTTGTAGGAAAACTTCTCTCCAAATGGGAAGGTCCTTACGTTATCGAGGAGATCTATCGTTCCGGTGCCATAAAAATCAACAACTTCGAAGGCACAAATCCAAAGGTGGTGAGCGGTCAAAGAATCAAACATTATATCTCAGGTAATCCTATAAATGTTGAAACTAATATTATTGAAACAATAACCCCGGAGGAATACATAAGGACACTTTCCAGAACATTTCAGACTCCGAAAAAGAATAGGTATGTGGTACGATAGGTAAACCGACTCCAAAAACAGTTCTAATAGCAATTTTTCTCCGTTTTGGAATATTTAAGAAAATAGGAAAATAAGAAGTAGTCCGGGAAGGACACGAGGCGTCCACGAGGGTGGAGGGCGCGCCCTACCTTATTGGGTGCGCCGCCCTGCCTCGTGGGCACCTCGTGTGCTCTCCGGACTCTGTTTTCTTGCACGATACTTCTTTTGGTCGGTAAAAATTCATTATATAATCTCCTGAACGTTTTGACCACCGTATCACGCAAAAATCCTCTATTTTTATTTCGAGATGTCTCTGTTGCAGATTTAGAGCAAGATGTCTTCTCAAGAGTCAGTCGGGGAGAGTCGGGTGTCTCACCCGACGCCAGGTCCAGGAGCAAACAGCGATGCTTATCACTTTGGGCCATCAACGGAGGATGAGATGGAGGCCGACTTGAAAAGGATAGATGCCATGGAGGAGGATCAAGAAGTTACCTATCGCTTCCAAGCAGGATTCATGATGGGGGAACTACAGAGCTCAGCTATTCCAAACTCGGTCATCCCTTCCAATGTTAAATTTCTTTCTTATGAAAATATGAAAAAGAGTGTCACTTGTTCTCCAGAAGCTATGCAACATCCTTGGGTAAAAGGAGCTTTAGCTGTCACGGGCAAGCTCCGCAACGAAAATATGGACCTCAAGCAGCAAGTCAATAAGCTCGAGGAGGAGAATCGTATTCTGAACGGCATCATTGCTAAGAAGATTACACCATCAACCCCGAAGAAGGAGACATAATCATATGGGTATGGGCACTCCCCTTGCCAAGCTTGGGGGAGGTGCCCCGGTATCGTATCACCATCACACTCCTATCTTTACCATTTTTCTTAGTTCGATCCTTTTGGTAATATCTTGATCTAGTAGAATAAAGTTTTGGTATGAATTAGTTTTGAGTTTTTCTTTGTGATTCCTCTATGTAATCGAGTCCGTGAGCTATATGTAATAAAGATTAGTGTTGAGTCAAGGGCTTTGCTATCTTGCCATGATCTTGAAAAAATAGAAAGAATAAAAGAGTTCATATTGATCTTATGGATAGTAATGACTTCACATATAAAGAGTATGAGGCTTAAAAGTTGTTGAGAGTTGGCAAACATAGTTTTGGTCATCGTTGCAATTAATAGGAAGTAATAAAGAAAGAGAGGATCTCACATATAAATATACTATCTTGGACATCTTTTATGATTGTGAGCACGCATTAAAGTATGACATGCTAAAGAGTTGATGTTGGACAAGGAAGACAACGTAATGGGATATGTTTTCTCACATCTCAGTTAAAGTATATTGTCATGGATCATTCAAACATGTTGAGCTTGCCTTTCCCCCTCATACTAGCCAAATTCCTTGCACCAAGTAGAGATACTACTTGTGCTTCCAAATATGCTTAAACCCAGTTTTGCCATGAGAGTCCACCATACCTACCTATGGATTGAGTAAGATCCTTCAAGTAAGTTGTCATGTTGTAAGCAATAAAAATTGCTCCCTAAATATGTATGACTTATTAGTGCGGAGAAAATAAGATTTATACGATCGTGTGATATGGAAGTAATAAAAGCGACGGACTGCATAATAAAGGTTCATATCACAAGTGGCAATATAAAGTGACGTTCTTTTGCATTAAGACTTTGTGCATCCACCCCTAAAAGCACATGACAACCTCTGGTTCCTCTGCGAAGGGCTTATCTTTTACATTATGTCTTTTACATTATGCAAGAGTCAAGGTGATCTTCACCTTTCCCTTTTTATTTTATCCTTTGGTAAGCACCTCGTGTTGGAAAGATCCTGATACATATATCCAATTGGATGTAAGTTAGCATGAACTATTATTGTTGACATTACCCTTGAGGTAAACCTTTGGGAGGCAACACTATAAGCCCCTATCTTTCTCTATGTTTGATTAAATGATAGTTGAGTATGTGGACTTGCTGAAAACCTCTATTCTTGAATCTTTCCGATGTTATGATAAATTGCAATTGCTTCAATGGCTAAGATTATAGTTTGCTAGTTCTCCATGAAGTTTCTGAACCATACTTGACATTGTGAATAGATTGTTACTTGAGAATAAGAAATCATATGACAATATATATATATATGTTGTTGTTATAAGAATGATCATGATGCCCTCATGTCCGTATTTTATTTTTATCGACACCTCTATCTCTAAACATGTGGACATATTTTTCGATATCGGCTTCCGCTTGAGGACAAGCGAGGTCTAAGCTTGGGGGAGTTGATACGTCCATTTTGCATCATGCTTTTATATCAATATTTATTGCATTATGGGCTGTTATTACATGTTATGTCACGATACTTATGGCTATTCTCTCTTATTTTACAAGGTTTAACATGAAGAGGGAGAATGCCGGCAGCTGGGATTCTGGGCTGGAAAAGGAGCAAATACTATAAACCTATTCTGCACAGCTCCAAAAGTCCTGAAACTCCACGAAAGTCATTTTTGGAATTAATGATAATTATTGAGCGGAAGAAATACCAGAGGGGGCCCACACCCTGGCCACGAGGGTGGGGGGCGCGCCCACCCTTAGAGGGCGCGCCCCCTGCCTCGTGGGCCCCCTGGTAGCCCTCCGGTGTCCATCTTCTGCTATATGAAGTCTTTTACCCTAAAAAAAATCATAAGCAAGCTTACGGACGAAACTCCGCCGCCACTAGGCGGAACCTTAGAGGAACCAATCTAGGGCTCCGGCGGAGCTGTTCTGCCGGGGAAACTTCCCTCTGGGAGGGGGAAATCATCACCATCGTCATCACCAACGATCCTCTCATCGGGAGGGGTCAATCTCCATCAACATCTTCACCAGCACCATCTCCTCTCAAACCCTAGTTCATCTCTTGTATCCAATCTTTGTACCAAAACCTCCAATTGGTACCTGTGGGTTGCTATTAGTGTTGATTACTTCTTGTAGTTGATGCTAGTTGGTTTATTTGGTGGAAGATCATATGTTCAGATCCTTAATACATATTAATACCCCTCTGATCATGAACATGAATATGCTTTGTGAGTAGTTACGATTGTTCCTGAGGACATGGGTGAAGTCTTGCTATTAGTAGTCATGTGAATTTGGTATTTGTTCGATATTTTGATGAGATGTATGTTGTCTCTCCTCTAGTGGTGTTATGTGAACATCGACTACATGACACTTCACCATTGTTTGGGCCTAGAGGAAGGCATTGGGAAGTAATAAGTAGATGATGGGTTGCTAGAGTGACAGAAGCTTAAACCCTAGTTTATGCGTTACTTCGTAAGGGGTTGATTTGGATCCATATGTTTCTTGTTGTGGTTAGGTTTACCTTAATACTTCTTTTGTAGTTGTGGATGCTTGCAATAGGGGTTAATCATAAGCGGGATGCTTGTCCAAGAAAGGACAGCACCCAAGCACCGGTCCACCCACATATCAAATTATCAAAGTAACGAGCGCGAATCATATGAGCATGATGAAAACTAGCTTGACGATAATTCCCATGTGTCCTCGGGAGCGCTTTTCTCATTATAAGAACTTGTCTAGGCTTGTCCTTTGCTACAAAAAGGATTGGGCCACCTTACTGCACCTTATTTACTTTCATTGCTTGTTACTCGTTACAAATTATCTTATCACAAAACTATCTGTTACCTACAATTTCAGTGCTTGCAGAGAATACCTTACTGAAAACCGCTTGTCATTTCCTTCTGCTCCTCATTGGGTTCAACACTCTTACTTATCGAAAGTACTACGATAGATTCCCTATACTTGTGGCTCATCAGGACCGCGGACGTAGATTACCCCGACAGTGCTTACTACGTGGAGACCGATGACTAGGAGTAGTTCAGAGGTCCCAAGAAGGAGGCCTTGCCTTTCGATCTAGTGTCATTGTTTTGTTCAGCCTTCTTAAGGCAAAATTTGTCTGACTATATTTGTACTGAGATAATATTTGCTTTCATGACTAATATATTATCGGTCCTCATGTCCCTGTCTTGTAATATAAGGATTTATGTTTAAATCCATGTCGTAGAGTTGTGTTGTGATATTAACTTGGGTCACTATTAGTGATTGTGCATGATATGTGTATGATTAGCGCACGATTATAAACAGGGGCATCACAATGGTATCAGAGTTGACTGCCTGTAGGAACCCCTTCCAAATTCATTGGTCTACGTTGAGTCTAGACTTGAAAAACTATTTTCTAAACTACTAATTGTGTTGAGTGATTACGGGCCCATATCACTTGTGGATGGGATTAGAATCTTTTATTCTGCTTCTTTACTCCGGGATTTTGATTTCTCTTCTCTTCGGGTTATAAATTTTACTAACTCTAAATCTAGGTTCATGCGATGATTTCGTTCTGGAGATCCAATTATTTTTCAGTGTCGTCTCGGTTTCCGCAATACCTTCACTTGTTGTAGGTTGATTCCTTTGGAATCTCTTTTCGCTCCGATGATTCCTACGAGACAGGTCATGCGCCAGCCGACATTTGTTGGACTATCAAGAGAACCAGTTCTGCTAATCAATCTTTTGACCCACTTGGGATATTGTTGTCACCCTGAGTACACTATGTATGTGTAGTACCGCGACTTTAACTAGGAGAGGTTGTTGGGAAACATAGTAGAAAACAAAAAAACGCCCTACGATCACCCAGGAACAATATGAAGATGCATAACGAGTTGTGGACAACGATCGTTACCGACTTCAGGAGTGCAGCGGAAGTAGACGAGTCGGTGTAGATCATACTTGGAGTCCCTCAAAGGTCGATGACGATCCCACGAACCGCCCTCGAACGATCCCTCAAACGGAAGACCGAAAGCACGACCTCTCTACTTGGTTGCAGGTGTATGGTCTTCACGATCCGGCAGCGCTTCGCCATCCAGAGCTAATCGTCGCTGAAGAATTAGAGGGAGGAGATTAGAACCACACGGGGCTTCTAATTATGAGGATTAGAGGTGTCTAGGGCTAGCTCTAATTAATCAACTAGGACCAACAAGAACTAGAACTACAACTAGATCAACTAGAAGAGGCTCCAAAACTTGTCTATCTCAATTGCGCACCAAGCCTCCAATATATATAGGTTAGTGGGGAGGGAGGGCTGCCACCAAGGAGGGATACCCTCCTTGGGACGTCCAACTAAGGGGAGGAGGAGTAGGACTCCTCCCCTACTCCTATTCGGCCCCCTTCCTTAGGGAAGGGAGGCACTTTCCCACTTGGGCCATTTTGGCCCAAGTTTCCTTCCACCTCTTGGACTTATTAGGCCCATTGATATTAAATTAAATATATATTTGTTCTAATGATTTTCATAGCACAATATATATAATTTAACATCCTTAAAAACATTTTCCACCAATATATATTAATCGGTAATACCCAATATCACCCGATATTCACCGAAACCCTTCCGGTGACCCCGAAACGCTTCCAAACCTCTCCGAACTATTCTGGATATTAATGAAACAATTCCACAAATATATTCTCATCACTCCCATCCCACTAACACTCAGCAGATCATGATTACCTTAATCTTGTGGCCCCGTAGGTACGGTAAACCATACACATGAATGAAACCCCTTCGTTCAATGACCGATAGCGGAATCGTGGACATCCATATCAGTCCCTATGATTTCACGAATGATATTCGAGTGAACCTTTGGTTATCATGTGATCTTCTCTTTGCTTCGTGATACTTTACAAAACCCGGTGTGCATCGGTATCCTCCTGAGTCATCACCATGCTCACTATACCGTTGCTCCTGTTACCGGTTTTGTTCTTCTTTCTCGTTGACGTGTTCCGGCATCACCGTGACGTAGTCACCTGTGTCTGGCCAGACGATAATGGATGTTGTCACACTGAGAGGGACCTAAGAATATCTCTCCATCATCAAAGGAGCAAATCTCACTCTTGAGCTATCCGGTCACTTGTCAAACTTTTCTGTGATCCTGATATTGGTCATTATGATGACCTTGTTACAGATGATGTTTGAGCAACCCCAAAACCCACCTTTTGGTAGGAAGTGACCGAGATACTCTCATGGTCTGAGGAACTAAAACACATGCTAACACTCCATGTTATAACATATGATTTTAGACGATAGAATCACAAAGTATAACAAACAAGTATTTGGTCGATTCAATATGATCGTTCTTCTAACGTCATACCATCAATGTTGTTTTAGGACTATCGTTACACTTAATGATATCCTAAGATCCAGAAAAAATGATCACCAACAACACTTGAGTCAGTCTTAGAAGCGAGACCGGGAACCTACTGTTACTGTTTATCATTCCACACGTGCATATGAGTTTTCCACTGAATCGCATATTCCAGGATCATAGCAGTTATAGCATGGAATATAGACTCTTAACTATAAATATGGAAATATAATAATACAACATTATTGCCTCTAGGGCATATTTCCAATAGTCTCTCACTTGCACTAGAGACAATAATCTAGTTAGTACTTTTAACTTTAACAGCAATGGCAATCCAGTGTTAGTCCATGCTTTGCTTGTGGTATAGACTTCGTCCTGTCGAATATGACAACTTCGGATCCACGTGTATCCTTTTCACTTCTATGCATATATCATGCTTTCACAAGAATTCATATTTTTTATGAAACCGCCTTTATATATATATATATATTGAATCACTGGTAGAACCTTTGATTCCTTAGGCTGAGTTATGGAACCACTATTAAGAATAGTGTTCCAATGATACAATAACCTAGAAACCATACCAAGCTCATAAATGAACTTTCGATTCATCACCCTTCATTTTTGCTTCTAAAGCAATAGTATACTTAGCCTTCTATTATAGAATTCACCATAGTAACTTTCTTGGACCAATTCCTAAAGGAAATATGCCCTAGAGGCAATAATAAAGTTGTTATTTTATATTTCCTTATTCATGATAAATGTTTAATATTCATGCTAGAATTGTATTAACCGGGAACTTGATACACACTACTGCAGGATGCTGCTAACGCGACACTACGATCAGAGACCCTTCGAGAAACTATGTGCGATGCAATAATCGCAAACGGTGGTGTCAGAGAACTGTCAAAAATATCCAAAACATTTGCGATGATGTATGCATCAAACACGGTTCAGGTTTTGGTTTCGTGTGTGATGCAGGGCATACGATTTAGTTCAATTAACTGCTTGCGATGAGGAGGAACAAAAGAAACGGACAGCCAGATGAAGGCATGTGTGATACACAGCATACGGTTCACTTGGATGAACTATTTGTGATTAGGCGGAACAACAGAAACGGGCAGCCAGATGAAGGTGTGTGTGATATACGGCATACAGTTCACTCGGATGAACTATTTGCGTTGAGCCAAGAGAACAAAAATAGTTCAAATTAACAAGATGTGTGTGACACGCGACAAACAGGCCTGTAATCAGAAATGTGTGGGAAGACTGATAACAACACAGACGATTCCTGTTAACAAGTCGTGTGTGTTTTGGGAAAACGATTGCTAGTATACAATTGTCAACTATTGATGAAATCATCACCGACGGGTTCCCTTGTGGGATGTGATTTGCTCTGTCTACAGAGCATCAACAAATATACTTAAAAAGACAGCATTGCATAACCAAATTAAGCATACAATTAGACAAGTGACTACACAGATAACATTTTCACACACCAAAGTAAGCAATTACATGCATACTAAACTAGGAGAAATGAGGATCTAATCATCTACTTCTTGTTGCGATGATGCTTGCCATTGCTCTGCTTCCGGCTGGATCCCTCATCGTTTTGGGGAAGGAGGCACTTCCTCATGTCAACGATCCGCATGTACATGTCATAGCACGTGTATGCCTCCTTGGCCGCGTACACGACGTGATCTTTGTCGAGTTTGTTCATCCAGGCCGAGTGCCAGGCACGCTTGTCGTTGTTGCAGGAATTCTTCATTTCTCTTTAGTAGGGGTCGATGATGGCCTCGGCAAGGTGAACCAGTGAGTCCTTCTCATGCTCCTTGCTGCCCCAGATCTTGTACTGGCCCTGGATGTCGACAAGATTCTGGCAGGCGATGCCCGAATTCTTGAGCACCTTGACATCGTTGGTGATGTCGACCGTAGTGAACATGTAGTGGGGGTTGTTGACAAACCTGGCAAAACGCTCGCAAGGCCTTGTGGCCAGGCAGTAATGGTAGACGAGGACATGGTGGCCCACGCACATTTGGGCAACGGCGACCTTGGGACGAGACCCGACACGAGCGCGGGTGTGCTCGATGTCGAACCCGACCACCTTGTACTTCTCATCGGCAAGCAACAACTCCATGATGTGGATGGAGTGCTCCACCCAGACCGGGTGGTTGGTGTACACCATCGAGAGATCCTCGAACCTTCGGTGGGTGTCCACCACGGCATGGATGGTGAACTGCTTCTCGTCGTCGGCAGCCGCTCTGAGCGCCATTGGAGCCGCGCAGGATACTTTTTAAGAATTTGTCGTGTGGGTGTGTTTCTTGCAATGGTGGGGCGCGATCGAAAGGTTGAAGAGACACAAGGGTAAAATAGCCGCTGTAACAAATGGGTGCCAGCCGGCCTGATCGTCATGTCTTGTCACAGCATTCATAGCGGAGGATTCCAGTGCACGCTTGACAACACCGCACCGTAGTGAGGATTCTAGTGCACGCTTGACAACACCGCACCGTAGTAAGGATTCCAGTGCACGCTTGACAACACCGCACCGCAGTTTGACCACACATGGGCTCCAAGGGGCGCGAAATGTATCGTCGGTGAGGCTGTTCCCGCGCTACCACGTTGTTTACCGCACAAGCTTCCCGTCCGGCTTGGTTTGCCATGCGTCAGCTAGAAGAGGGACAAATCATGGGTGTTTATTGGCAAAAAGCTTTGTAAAAACGAAGTGTGTGGAATGACTTTGTTCGTAAGTTTACCCATGGGTGATGAGGTCAAAGTTACACAGAAGGGTGATGATGGACACTCAAGTGCGATAATTAATTCTGCGCTCTACAGGGCACACAGTGGAAGAAACCAACTATGTGCAATAATGTCCAAGATTGCAGTCGAGTTAGCTATACAGATCGTGTGCTATGAGATCGACAAGGTAAACAGATTCGAGAATGGTTAATAAAATCAAATCTAATACCATTACATATTAAGTTCAAAATAGTGCCACCAATATACGAGTCTCATACGATACCATTTCAATGATTGTACCCCAAAGGCTCGAAATATTACAAGGTTCAAATTCCGGAGTTATATGGCTCAAATTCGAAGATTACAATGTTTAAACTGATATTAGAAATGAAATTCAGCTCATCAGCTGCAAACGCTCGCGCTGATCCATTGAACATGGATATCAGAGAGGTTCAAACGAATATTACCACTTCTAAGTCTGGTTTCGAAACCTCACAACTTTTGCAAAGGGGTCAGACACTGAGAAGCCATGTATGGGGTTGACACGATGAGTTCCGATTACTCTGTCATCTGAAGTTCCAAAATGAAATTCATCATTTTTGGAGCCTATTCCATTCTGCCGCAGGCACTGGCGTTGATCAACAAACCATTCTTTTTTTTGAAATAAATGTAGGGCAAACCTCATTACCTTCAGCACCCTTGCTCTGACAACAAAGAACCTGGCGAATATAATCTCCGGTAAGGTCCCTCGGTAGGAGTTCAAAGTAATTTCTGAGAGATGCCGATCTAGGCATTCGACGTGATTGTTATATTGTATCACATTATCCACCATTGGGCCTAATCTCATCTGCAAAATAAGCAAACGTGTTACTGCCTAGATGCAGTTTTGAACACTACTACAATCCTATTTGGTTTGCAGGATTTGTAAAATGCACTAACATGCCATCTTCGATATGACATGATTAACATGGGCATTAACATGCCATCTTCCATCTTCACAAGATGTTGGAGTGGATGAAAATTTCCCTAAGAAAACTAGTACAGATGAATCCAAAGGAGAAATGCATATGGATTGTAACCATATGGATCAAGCATTGTCATTGTAAACTTGGAAAAGGAGACATGTATGTACTGAAATCCTCCAAAAGAATTCTTCAGAAATCATAGTACATTGTCATTGTAAACTTGGGAAAATGTGTCACAAATTGAACTCCCTTATGGTTAACATTTAACAGGACAGGAAAATCACCTCGATATATAGCTTCTCTATGCACGGAAAGCATCTTAGGAAAGTGACAACTTGGTCCAGGTTGGGGCAGATAGATTCTAGTGCCAAGACCTTCACTGTGCGTAGTTTCGCGGTCAGGCTTGTTGGAATCATTTTCTGAATGACAGACGAACAAACATATTCAAAATTAGAAATAATGTTAATTTGTAGAAGGAGAAGTAGAAGGCGGCCGTTGTACCTGAACGGATGTGGATCCAATAACAAGTTTGGAGTATTGGTCAGACGAGTAGCCCAACACTGTCAGTTTCAGTGCAAAAATGACATTGATGCTTGTTGGACCTACTTGATCAAGTACAAGTAATCTCTCAAGTGCAGGTGTGTCCTCAAAGACCATACCGTAGTACACATCTTGTGTTGTCTTCCTGCCGTACCAGCAACACACATAAATAGTTCGGAGAGTCATGGAGATGATGTGGAATGTACCCAACCCATTGATCGCCTAAAGACGAAGGTACTCGAGTGTAGTACAGCCATGGAGCAGGCGCTCCATGTCACCGTTTAAGAGGCAGACGACAACAAGCTCGAGGTGCTTCAGTCATGGTAGAATAAGAGCGGGCGCGTCATTAAGGGGGGGAACGACAGTTCCTGAACTTGGTGACGCGCAGCGTGGGCGCGAGGCGGAGCACGGACGTTGGCAGCGAGCGCATATGCCCATCATCAAAAGTGAGCTCCTTGAGCTGATCTGGGGCGGGGGATCTGAACTAGTCATCAAGCTTGGCTTGGTCCCTGCCGTTGGAATGGAACTTGCCCATTCTAAGGCCTTTGGTTGGGCCAGGGTAACTGTCGAGGATCTTGGAGAACGCATCCAAGCTTTTGCGATAGCCATGGCAAAGCTCGTGGGTGTCGATGAGGTCGAGAGGGGTGAAGTTTCATAGGGGGCGCCACTGCCGGGAAAGGATGGTTGTCTACACCCCACATTTGATTGGGAGGAGGGAGATGATGACTATCAACATATCATCGGGGAGGCTTCTGATGAAGTCTATGGCTGTTGGAGTCACTTGGTTTCTAGCTTGCCCCACCTCTGCTTGTTGGCAGGCCCGTTCTCCACCTCCGGAGTCTCCTTGTTAGCGGCGCTTTCTGATAGAAATGAGAGTACATGTAATATTTAGTTAAAACAAGGCAATAGAAAAGTGTATTGGTAACTAGAAGTTATTAGGTAGGAATATAGTAAGAAAAGGGAATAACAAATGGTTGCTTAAATACTACACAATTCATTTAACATTGCTGGGTAAGTCAACATGCAGATATTTGAAAAGATAACTTACTTCGAACAAACTCAGGACGAATGATTTTGTCGTGGAAGTTAGCATATATCTCATGATCAGGCCCTTTTGTGTGCTGTCCAATTTTAGTGCCAACTTTCAGTATAGAAAACTTAGAAATTTCTTTCCAAAAGCCAGCGCCAAAATAGGAGTCACCATGTTCATCAAGTAATACAGTAGCAACGATTGTAAATCCATGGTTTGTGTGTAGTATGACATCCATGCAGCCTTGATCTATTTAAAGGGAAAAATTGTGCACTACATAATCTGTTGCGTAGAAAGGGATGCGCTGCAGAAAATAGTAGGATTGTTCAAGAAAATATGGTAACATGCAAATATGGGCCCAAATTGAAAGAACTGTACAGCAGTTGAAGGACAAAAATATATAATTAAACAGATAGGTAAACATGATGTCATCGAAATATGAGAGTAATCGAAAGAACAATACATCATTAATTTGCCTAATATAGAAAGAAGAGGGGGGGTGGGAATCTCCTTTGACGTATATGATGCATGTGGCACCTTTTATCCAAATGTAGCAATATTTAGAATATCTTCAGGAAAGTAGGCCATGCGAACCGATTTAGGGTGAGATTGAACATATCGCGCACATACTCAAGTCATCTGGTACGATGAGATGGAATCTCTGGCGGAGGTCGCAAGGTCCTGGTGTGTCGGCGTACTGTACACTCTATGAATGAAAGAAAACCCCCAAATCAGTACGAATAAAAATGAATTCATGGTGATTTCTGCCGGGTGATTAAAGGAGGGAGATGAACTTGGATGAGAGATGAGATAATATATCATTAAATTATTTATCTTGTTGTCCATGAGAAAAACCCTCAGTACGAGTAGATTCCCCAACCGAGCAGAGCTGGGTCGACCGCGAGCAGCGTCGAGAAAGTCGATGGTGATAGGCGGCGGCAAGCGGAAGTGGCGAAATGCGGTGGGGTTTGCCGGCAGCCTGGCGGCGACGGCAGCGTCGAGCTAAGTGGTTACCGCCGCGATAGGCGGTGCCATGCATAGACGCGGAGGAGCTTGTGCAGGTGCGAATGGGGACCGGAGGCATGGGGTGGCGGGCGGGGGTGAGGGTTTTTGTGACGTGGGGATGGCGAGGGTTTTCTTTTTTTCTTTTTTGAATTGGGTGGTGAGGGTTTTCTGTCCCACAAAGAACTTCGGAGGCAACGGTTTGCTAGAGCCAACCGTGAGATTGACGCAAGAAGCAAAATGAAAGCCGCTGCACACGCTTCCAATTTTGGGAACCGTGTGTCATTGAAGCAACAAGCAAAATTAAAGTCATTGCACACGGTTTCAATTTTGGGAACCGTGTGTGATTGACGTACTACCTCCGTCCTGGTTTATTGGTCCCCTCTGTAATGTGTATCAAATTTTGACCAAATATTTGACTAAGAAATGTTTATGCATGTCACCAGAAATTATATAATTGAACACTATGTTCAAATACGTATCCAACGATATAATTTTTGCTGACCTGCACTAACATTTTGTCAGTTAAATCTTTGGTCAACATTTAACACAAATTACAAAGGGGACCAATAAACAAGGACGGAGGTAGATTCCATCAACCAAACTGATTGCATCCATATCCCACAGTTAGACATAAGTAAACATAGATTAAACATACTCAGACATAGATAATAAGCGTACACGTACACAAGCATAGTTCTACAGTCATTAAGCATGCTCAAGCGTACATATATAGTTCGATCCCACATCTCATCTCACAAGCCTACACGATCCCGAAGCTTCTCCAGGTACTTGGCGTACGCGTCATGCTCCACCCTGCGAGCATACTTCTTTTTTAAGGAGCCAACGGCCCGTCCTCTTGCATGCGCCAGAACACTTTTGATACGCGTCATAAAGCTTGTGGTTGTAGAATGGGCATCGATAGCCGCCGTTCCAGGTCCTAATACGCCTGTTATGCATTCCCGCATAACGCTCCCTCAGGATTTGCCTCTTGTACCTCCTCTGGACATCTTCGTCCTCGTTGTCCACATCGTCAGACAACACCTATACAAATAGTTAAAAAAATGTGGCGTCAAATTAATGGTTACAAACTAATCTCTAGCGAACATTTGGCAGTTGCCAAAAATTGGCATCAAATCAACGATTACATGCCGTGAAGTAGGATTAGGAATTTATGGCTATTTATTTATACATATCCAGAGATTATGGTTCAATTTTTAAGCACATTCGTCTATGTACAGACCAATCTTGAAGAAAACAATGGCACAAACATATGTAGGTCATTCAAAATCAATTGTCAAGTCTTGGCTAGGAATTATTAGCACGAACAATAACCCTAATCGGATTACTAGCAGAAATCATTTCCACAGATGAAACAACTAATCACTTATCACTTGTACCATTCAAACAATCAATACACTACACGGATCTAACGAAACTTACTCAGATTTCATGGATTGGGAGAACATAACCATAGGATTTCTATTCCAAAAAAGGGAGGCAGGAGTAACCACAGAAACCCTGGGATCTATTTGACACATAAATGGATATAGATGACTAACCAGTTGTCCGTGTCGTCGGAGTCGTCGCCGGAGTGGTTGTCGGAGTCGTCGCCGGAGTCGTCACTAGAGTCAGTGTGGAACTTCGCCTCCGGCTATGGAAGCTCGACGCTGTCTACGACGGCAACCTCTGTCTCCATCTCCACGTCGTGCTCTGGTGCTTTAGCAGCCCCGGCGTTGCCACTCCCTCCGATGGGGTGCTTCGGCGGCATCCTCATACACTAACGGCTCTGATGACTGAGAGCAACGTCGAGGATGCAAGCAGAGAGAGGGGATTGTGTGTGTGGCAAGGATGGGGGGTGCGGCCGCTTGGGCGCACCATTGATATGGAGTAGTGGGAGATAGGCGGGCCGCGGTCAAACCGTTGTCTCACCTCCCGGTGAGCCTGCGCACCGGACTGCTGGCATGCCTACCGTCATTTCACACAGCTACTCGCATGCCTCCCGATGACAGTGTGCACACCTCCATTAATTCACACACCTACACGCATGCCTCCCGGTCTGCCTGCGTGGCGGACTGCTCGCATGCGTCCCGTCAACTCACGCCTGCTCTCGCGATACACGGGTCACGTGGCAGCACAAATATTGTTCTTCTATTTGGATGATTAATGATGCCTCTTTATTTTTTGCTTAACCGAAGCATGACACGTATCCATTGTTGGTCTAACGCTCATGGTTCGAATAAATAGTCCGTTTGGGATATTGGTTCCCAATTATTAATAATCTCCCGGTAATTAGATAAAGATTACATCAAAACTGGTCTCAAATTTGACCAAAAAAGGTACAATGCAACTTTGTATTGGTATCCATATGACAACACGATAAGTTTCATGAACTTAAAATAAGTTTTGGATGTACTACAATTTAAAAATCAAGATTCTCATTGTTTGAAATTTGTTGCACGGGGAGTAAACATGCACCCAGTTAGACACATGTGTTTTTGCAATCCATTTAGGTGCACTGTCACGTGTGCGTGTAGCTCGAATTTGATTTTTCACATTATACCCGTAGAAAATCAATCAATTAATACACTAAAACGTCTTAATGATCTCTGATTTTTTTCGAAATTAAAACGTCCCTCCTTTGATAACATATATATGTCCATCGCGGCGTAATTAATTTAACATGCACCGTAGTTGCGGTGGATTCACGGTGTGTGTGTGTGTGTGTGTGTGTGTGTGTGTGTGTGTGTGGGTGTGTGCATCTGGGGGTGGCGAGTGGCTCGCAGTACACTACAAGTTGTGAGCCATCGTGTGGGTTGGCCGTTTTGTTAGGCAGACCGGTGTCACATCAGAGTCGTGAATTCATAATTTAAAACATTACACAACCCTTTCATACATACATGTTTTGGCCACATGCAATCGATGGTTGTCCTACACGACACTCGATACTCGCGTATGACACTTTCTGTGGGCCCGCGAGGTCGTCGTCCATCACTTTGACGAACAGCTGGTAGTGAGGTTAATTTGACCTGCAAGGTAGAATCTTTTTTGTTTGTGTTATGTTGGTATATAGTACGCGTCGAAGAGGTGGGAGGGGACTAGCATATATATATATATACTATACGTGTGCATCTGTGAACAAGTACACCTCATTTAGTGTCGGGAGTTCTCGGTTTCCGAGGTACGTGCCACATCAAAATTGTGAAAATGGCTATTCAAACATCACACAACACCTCTTTACGCCACATGCATGCAGGTGGTGGTTATCCTAGCTAGGACACTCACTTGTGACGCTTCCATCTGTGGGCCCACGAGGCCATCATCGATGCATATGTGCATCACTTTGACCTAGCTACATCGGGAGAGGTTAACTAATTTCACCATCGATGAAGATTCTTTTTGGGTTGTATTACGGTAGGAGCATATAGTATGCATCGAAGAGGGGGAAGGGGACCATCATATGTAGTACGCTTCATGAACCTCGCTCTGTGTGGGTGCATGTTTTACGGTTTTTGAGGCATGTGTGGCACATCAAAGTTGTGCATTTTATGTGTTATATTCAACATATGTTTGGCCCACTTGCAAAGCGATGGTGTTTGTCCTCTCACACCCACTTAAGCGGTTATCAGCGATATCGATGCTTTCCATTTGTGGACCCGCTTGGTCCATCACTACTTTTTGCCTGACAACGAGAATGGTTAATTTGACTTAATTAGGAGGGGTTATTTTTTTCCTTGTGTATAGGACAAATTTTTCCTACTACCGGGTGTAGTTACTCTCATTTTTGTTTCATATGTTCTAGGTAGTATCTATCATATTGGAGAGTATGTACGCGTAGTATGTAGTATGTAAGAATGTATAGGTAGTATATATACTACTTTTTTGGTAGTATGTATCATATTTTGTGCATACTCCATTTTGCGTATAAATATGTACGTATTTCACAAAAATAATAAAACCATGGGCTCACTTGCAATTTTTTTATCGAACTCACTTTGGAGTATCTTAGATATAGTATGTGAACATACTAAAAATAATAATGTAGAGTATATACTACCACATGGTAGTATATGACAAATGGGTGTAACTATAGCCGGTCTATTCTTCTAATATTAGCAGAATAACTATTCTGATAACACTTTTGCACTGCACGCTCAACGCAAGTGCACGTCATTCTTTAAATCAAGTGTGCTGCAGTACTCACGCCAGTGAACTTCTCGTCGGAAAAAACCGCACGCGTTGTTTTTTCGGTACTGTTTTCGCTCTAGTTTTTAACCGGTTATCAGAATTAGGCGTGTAATATGCCGTTGAAAAGCTATGGATTAGGCGCAACTTCGACATGTTGAACACTTTTTGAGATTCCATACGGTTTAAGAGCAGTTTTGAAAATGGTGCGGCCCATGACGAGTGGTAGCGAGCGTTTTTTCGCGATTTCTTCTAAATCGCTCCTCAGAACGAATCAAATGATACACCATTGGAAAGATATCGTCCAGGCGCATCTTTTTCATATCTATTATTTTCCCTAATTCGTTACATTTAAGAGCAGTTTCAAATTCACTAAATCGAGGAATTCTGTTTTTCAAAATTTTTAAATTTTCGGTACTGTTTTTGCTGCAGTTTTCTAACTGTTTGTCGAAACTAGACGTGTGATACGCCATTGGAAAGCTATGGACGAGGCGCAACTTTCATATGTTAAAATGTTTTTGAGATTCCTTACGGTTTTAAGTTAATTTTGAAAATCGTGTGATGGATGACAAGTGGCAGCGGTCATTTTTCGCGAAATTTTTACAAAACGCTTTGTCGAAATGATTCAAATGATATGCCGTCGACAAGATGCAACTTTTTCATGTAGAACACTCTCTCTAATTCCTAACGGGTTAACAACAGTTTTAAAATTAGCGAAATGCGGACATTCTGTTTTTCGCGACACTCAAATCGACGAGCGAACTTGATCAGACAGAAAACCGCACTGCTTCCGACAGAAAATCGCACTGCATCAGACAGTCAAGCGAACTTCATGATTTGTTTTGTCGGGTGTAAATTTTTCTTAGATGAGTTTTTGTTTTTTTTAACATTTTTTATGAACGAGAGTGGACCACAACACTTCTGAAAGTGAACCGTAACACTACCCAAAGTGAACCTCATGAATTCTTGTTGTCTTTTTTTCATACTTATTATTTTTTTACGCACATTGACCAAGCGAGTGGACCGTAGGGACTGAGCGAGTGAACTACATCTAATATGGAAGCGAGCTTCTTTTTGTGATGTTTTTGTTTTTGTGTTTACCAAGTGAGCTTCTTTTGTTTTTTCTAACCTTTTTACGAACGAGGAGCACAGAGATGAGGGTACTCAACCTATTTTTTACAAAACGCATCCGAGCTGAATGGTCAAGGCTAGCGAGACTCATGTATTATTTTTATAAAGGCACCTCAACTTCATACACGATGCTAATGTACTGCCTTTTTTTCTTTATCTAACTTTCTAAATAACAAGCTGCTGCGTCTTGAACTTGCGTTGGTTTTCCTTGAAGAGGAAAGGGTGACACAGCAATTGTAGCATAAGTATTTCCCTTCGTTTTTGAGAACCAAGGTATCAATCCAGTATGAGGCTCCTTAAAAGTCCCACGCACCTACACAAACAAACAAAGAACTCGCAACCAACGCAATAAAGGGGTTTTCAATCCCTTCACGGCCACTTGCGAAAATGAGATATGATAAAGATAGTATGATAAGATAAATATATTTTTGGTATTTTATAATATAGATGCAAAAAGTAAAGATGCAAATAAAAGTAGACTGGAAGCAAATATGATAAGAGATAGACCCGGGAGCCATATGTTTCACTAGTGGCTTCTCTCAAGATAGCATAAATATTACGGTGGGTGAACAAATTACTGTCGAGCAATTGATAGAAAACCGAATAATTATGAGATTATCTACGCATGATCATGTATATAGGCATCACGTCCGTGACAAGTAGACCGACTCCTTCCCGCATCTACTACTATTACTCCACACATCGACCGACTCCTGCCTGCATCTAGAGTATTAAGTTCATAAGAACAGAGTAACGCTTTAACCAAGATGACATGATGTAGAGGGATAAACTCAAGCAATATGATCTAAACCCCATCTTTTTATCCTCAATGGAAACAATACAATACGTGCCTTGCTGCCCCTGCTGTCATTGGGAAAGGACACCGCAAGATTGAACCCAAAGCTAAGCACTTTTCCCATGGCAAGAAAGATCAATCTAGTAGGCCAAACCAAACTAATAATTCGAAGAGACTTGCAAAGATAACTCAATCATACATAAAAGAATTCAGAGAAGATTCAAATATTATTCATAGATAAACTTGATCATAAACCCACAATTCATCGGATCTCGACAAACACACCGCAAAAAGAGTTTACATCGAATAGATCTCCACAAGAGAGGGGGAGAACATTGTATTGAGATCCAAAAAGAGAGAAGAAGTCATCAAGCTAATAACAATGGACCCGTAGGTCTATGGTAAACTACTCACAACTCATCGGAGGGGCTATGGTGTTCATGTAGAAACCCTCCGTGGTCGATTCCCCCTCCGGCAAAGTGCCGACGAAGGCTCCAAGATGAGATCTCGCGGATACAGAAGGTTACGGCGGTGGAAATTGTGTTTCGTTGGCTCCCTGGATGTTTTCGGGGTACGTAGGCTTATATAGGAGAAAGAAGTACGTCAGTGGCCGCCCGAGCAGCCCACGAGACAGGGGCGCGCCCTATAGGGGGGGCGCGCCCTCCTATCTCGTGGGGGCCTCGCCGCTTCTTGACTTGCACTCCAAGTCCTCTGGATCACGTTCATTCCAAAAATCACACTCCCGAAGGTTTCATTCCGTTTGGACTCCTTTTGATATTCCTTTTCTTTGAAATACTGAAATAGGCAAAAAAACAGCAATACGGGCGGGGCCTCCGGTTAGTAGGTTAGTCTCAAAAATGATATAAATGTGTAAAATAAAGCCCATAAACATCCAAAAGGGGTAATATAATAGCATGGAACAATCAAATTTTTATAGAGATGTTGGAGACGTATCAAGCATCCCCAAGCTTAATTCATGCTCGTCCTCGAGTAGGTAAATGATAAAAAGAGAATTTTTCATGTGGAATGCTACCTAGCATAATTCTTAATGTAATTTTGTTTATTGTGGCATGAATGTTCAGATCCAAATGATTCGAAATAAAAGTTCATATTGATAAAAGAAATAGTAACACTTCAAGCATACTAATCAAAGTAATCATGTCTTCTCAAAATAACATGGCAAAAGAAAGTTCATCCCTACAAAATCATATAGTTAAACTATGCTTCATTTTCGTCACACAAAGATGTTCCCAACTTCTATACCCCCGATGACAAGCCAAGCAATTGTTTCATACTTAAATAATCTCAAACGTTTTCAACCTTCACGCAATACATGAGCATGACCATGGATATAGCACTATGGGTGGAGTAGAATATGATGATGGGGATTGTGTGGAGAAGACAAAAAAGGAGAAAGTCTCACATTGACGAGGATAATCAACGGGCTATGGAGATTCCCATCAATTGATGTCAACATGAGGAGTAGGGATTGCCATGCAATGGATGCACTAGAGCTATAAATGAATGCTCAACAAAAGAAAACTAGTGGGTGTGCATCCAAGTTGCTTGCTCACGAAGACCTAGGGCATTTGAGGAAGCCCATCATAGGAATATACAAGCCAAGTTCTATAATGAAAAATTCCCACTAGTATGAAAAAGACAACTTATGAGACTCAATATATGAAAAACATGGTGCTACTTTGAAGCACAATATATCAGACTCACTACATGAAGAACAAGGTGCTAATTTGAAGCACAAGTGTGGAAAAAGAGATAGTAACATTGCCCTTTTTATTTATTTTCTTTTTTTCTTTTTCTTTTTTTTCTTTTTTCTCTTCTTTTTTTGGGCCTTTCTTTTTTTCTTTTGGCCTTTCTTCTTTTTTTTGGGCAATGCTCTAATAAGGATGATCATCACACTTTCATTGATTACAACATATGAATTGCAACTCGAAACTAGAACAACATATGACTCTATATGAATGCCTCCGGCAGTGTACCGGGATGGTGCAATGAATCAAGAGTGACATGTATGAAAAATAATGCATGGTGGCTTTGCCACAAATACGATGTCAACTACATGATCATGCAATGGCAATACGACAAAAGTAAAGTATGTCATGATGATGATAAACGGAACGGAGGAAAGTTGCATGGCAATATATCTCGGAATGGCTATGGAAATGCCATAATAGGTAGGTATGGTGGCTGTTTTGAGGAAGATATAAGGAGGTTTATGTGTGATAGGCGATCGTATCACGGGTTTGGATGCACCGTGAAGTTTGCACCAACTCTCGAGGTGAGAAAGGGCAATGCACGGTACCGAAGAGGCTAGCAATGGTGGAAAGGTAAAAGTGCGTATAATCCATGGACTCAACATTAGTCAAAAGAACTCATATACTTATTGCAAAAATTTAGAAGTCATCAAAAGTCAAGCACTACGTCCATGCTCCTAGGGGGATAGATTGGTAGGAAAAGACCATCGCTCGTCCCCGACCGCCACTCATAAGGATGCACAAGCCAGGTACACTTCATGTTTCAAATTTGTTACACAACTTTAACCATACGTGCATGCTACGGGACTTGCTAACTTCAACACAAGCATTCTTTAAATTCATAATCACACAACTAGCATGACTTTAATATCACTACCTCCATATCTCAAAACAATTATCAAGTATCAAATTGATCATAGCATCCAATTCACTTCCTATGATAGTTTTTATTATACCCAACTTGGATGCCTACCATTCTAGGACCAATTTTATAACCATAGAAAATACCATGCTGTTCTAAAAGACTCTCAAAAAGATATAAGTGAAGCATGATAGACTAGCAATTTCTTCAAAAATAAGCCACCACCATGCTCTAAAAGATATAAGTGAAGCACTAGAGCAAAAACTATCAAGCTCAAAAGATATAAGTGAAGCACATAGAGTATTCCAGCAAATTCTAATCAAATAGGCTTCTCCCAAAAGGTGTGTACAGCAAGGATAATTGTGGTAATCTAAAAAGCAAAGACCAATATAATACACGGCGCTCCAAGCAAAACACATATCATGTGGCGAATAAAAATATAGCTCCAAGTAAAGTTACCAATGAACGAAGACGAAAGAGGGGATGCCTTCCCGGGGCATCCCCAAGCTTAAGATTTTGGCTATACTTGAATATCTTGGGGTGCCATGGGCATCCCCAAGCTTAGGCTCTTGCCACTCCTTATTCCATAGTCCATAAAAGCTTTACCCAAAACTTGAAAACTTCACAACACAAAACTCAACAGGAAATCTTATAAGCTCCGTTAGTGAAAGAAAACGAAACCACCACATAAGGTACTGTAATGAACTCATTCTTTATTTATTTTGGTGTTAAACCTACTGTAATCCAATTTCTCTATGGTTTATATACTAATTTACTAGCCATAGATGCATCGAAATAAGCAAACTACACACGAAAAACAGAATCTGTCAAAAACAGAACAGTCTGTAGAAATCTGTAGCTAATGCAAACTTATGGAACTCTAAAAATCCTACCAAAATAGGAAGTCATGGAAAATTTGTCTGTAGATCAGCATCAAAAATAAGCAACGCAAAATCACTTTTCAGTGATTTAACAAAACTAAATTTTGTGCGCGCAAAGTTTCTGTTTTTCAGCAGAATCAAATCAACTATCATCATAGGTTATCCTATAGGTTCTACTTGGCACAAACACTAATTAAAAGATAAAAACACATATAAACAGGAGGTAGATGCAAGATTTATTAAATAGCAGCAAGGAAAAATATTGGTTGCCTCCCAACAAGCGCTTTTCTTTAAAGCCCTTTTTAGCTAGGCATTGAGATTTCAATGATGCTCACATGAAAGACAAGAATTGAAGCACAAAGGGAGCATCATAAAACACATGAAAAATACATCTAAGTCTAACATACTTCCTATGCATAGGCATATTATAAACAAACAAATTTGCAACGCAAGCAAAAACTAGTATACGCAAGGAAGAAGAAAGAGACGATAGCAATCTCAACATGACGAGAGGTAATTTAATAAGATAAAAATTTCTACGACCATATTTTCCTCTCTCATCATAATTACATGTAGGATCATATGCAAATTCAACAAAATAGCTATCAAAAAACATATTCTCAACTTGATCCACATGCATGCAAAGTTGACACTCTTCCAAGATAGTGGGATTAACATTAACTAAAGTCATGACCTTTCCGAACCCACTTTTATCAAAAATATCATAAGATTGAACATACTCCAAATATGTGGGATCTAAAGTTGAAACTCTTCCAAACCCACTTTCAATATTATTGCAAACACTATTATCAATCTCATATTCATCATGGGGCTTAAATAAATTTTCAAGGTTATAAGAAGAATCACCCCAATCATGATCATTGAAACAAGTAGTAGGCATAGCTAGCATCCCCAAGCTTAGGGTTTTGCATATTATTAGCACAACTGACATCAAGAGAATTTATAGGAAAATCATTGCAATCATGCTTTTTATTCAAGGAGTTATCATGAATCTCTTCATGAATTTCTTCATCGTAATTTTCAGATTCAAAAATTTTGAGCAAAGCTTCATAAAGACAATCTAGTGCACAAAACTCACTAGCAATTGGTTCATCATAATTGGATCTCTTAAAAAGATTAGCAAGCGGATGAGGATCCATAGATCTCAGGTTCTCTGTTTAGCAATAAATAAGCATCTATTCCAACCAAACGAGCAAACAAAAGGGCAAGCAAAAGAGAGAGGAGAAGATTGGGAAAGAGAGGGCGAATAAAACGGCAAGGGTGAAGTGGAGAGAGGAAAATGAGAGGCAAATGGCAAATAATTTAAATGCAAGAGAGATGAGTTTGTGATGGGTACTTGGTATGTCTTGACTTGAGCGAAGACCTCCCCGGCAACGGGGCCAGAAATCCTTCTTGCTACATCTTGAGCTTGCGTTGGTTTTCCTTGAAGAGGAAAGGATGATGCAGCAATAGTAGCGTAAGTATTTCCCTCAGTTTTTTAGAACCAAGGTATCAATCCAGTAGGAGGCTCCTCAAAAGTCCCACGCGCCTACACAAACAAACAAAGAACTCGCAACCAACGCAATAAAGGGTTTTCAATCCCTTCACGGCCACTTCATGAAAGTGAGATCGATAGAGATAGTATGATAAGATAAATATATTTTTGGTATTTTATAATATAGATGCAAAAAGTAAAGATGCAAATAAAAGTAGATTGGAAGCAAATATGATAAGAGATAGACCCGGGGGCCATAGGTTTCACTAGTGGCTTCTCTCAAGATAGCATAAATATTACGGTGGGTGAACAAATTACTGTCGAGCAATTGATAGAAAAGCGAATAATTATGAGATTATCTAGGCATGATCATGTATATAGGCATCACGTCCGTGACAAGTAGACCGACTCCTGCCTGCATCTACTACTATTACTCCACACATCCACCGACTCCTACCTGCATTTAGAGTATTAAGTTCATAAGAATAGAGTAACGCTTTAAGCAAGATGACATGATGTAGAGGGATAAACTCAAGCAATATGATATAAACCCCATCTTTTTATCCTCGATGGCAACAATACAATACATGCCTTGCTGCCCCTGCTGTCACTGGGAAAGGACACCGCAAGATTGAAACCAAAGCTAAGCACTTCTCCCATGGCAAGAAAGATCAATCTAGTAGGCCAAACCAAACTGATTATTCGAAGAGACTTGCAAAGATAACTCAATCATACATAAAAGAATTCAGAGAAGATTCAAATATTATTCATAGATAAACTTGATCATAAACCCACAATTCATCGGATCTCGACAAACACACCGTAAAAAGAGTTTACATCGAATAGATCTCCACAAGAGAGGGGGAGAACATTGTATTGAGATCGAAAAAGAGAGAAGAAGCCATCTAGCTAATAACTATAGACCTGTAGGTCTATGGTAAACTACTCACAACTCATCGGAGGGGCTATGGTGTTGACGTAGAAGCCCTCCGTGGTCAATTCCCCCTCCGGCAGAGTGCCGGCGAAGGCTCCAAGATGAGATCTCGCAGATACATAAGGTGACGGCGGTGGAAGTTGTGTTTTGTTGGCTCCCTGGATGTTTTCGGGGTACGTAGGCTTATATAGGATGAAGAAGTACGTCGGTGGCCGCCCGAGGTGCCCACGAGACAAGGGGGCGCGCTCTCCTATCTCGTGGGGGCCTCGGCTGCTTCTTGACTTGCACTCCAAGTCCTCTGGATCTCGTTCGTTCCAAAAATCACGATCCCGAAGGTTTCACTCCGTTTGGACTCCATTTGATATTCCTTTTCTTCGAAATACTGAAATAGGCAAAAAAATAGCAATACGGGCTGGGCCTCCGGTTAGTAGGTTAGTCCCAAAAATGATATAAATGTGTAAAATAAAGCCCATAAACATCCAAAAGGGGTAATATATTAGCATGGAACAATCAAATTTATAGATACGTTGGAGACGTATCACAAGCACGCGCTGGTAATGACAAGTGAAGTACAACCTCCTGCCCACACCAAATAAAATGCATGCCACGAGCATCCGCACTGCAGCATCGCACGACCTAAACTGAACTCCCACGCGGCGGGGAACTACACGCCCGTCGTCCTATCCACTGCTCGCCCCGAAGCCAGTGAACCGCAAGGCGATGGTGTCGCCGGCAAACTGAACAAAAACAAAATCTGAGCAAAAAACATATTTCCAAACTACATTTTCTTTTTTATCACCCCACTGAATTGAACTGCATCGGAACAAAAACTTTTTTACAATTTGGATGCAACAAAATACGAACTAAAAAGGAGATCAAAGATGTGCGCCAAACTACACCACGCATCAAAAGTTTGAAAAATGTGCCGCACGGCGTGCCCAATCCTGACGGTTGGTGGAAGCAGCGGTCTACCGGGAGGTCGAGGTGGGGGTGCACTGCTCCTGTATGAGAGCGGAGAAGGGAGGCGGGGGTGCACTGCTCCTGTGATACGGGTGCATTGCTCGCCGGATCCAGAAATCGATAACATGAAGGAAGGGTAAGGGGATCATGGTCGCCCGTGGGGAGTTGCAGCCCACCACCACACACACCCCCAGCAGTCGAAGTCCGGCAGGCCGCGCGTGGCATGGCGCACAGGCCTGGTTGCCCGGATCCAGGGGCGCACGGTCAGAAGGCGCAGCATGAGATGGACGGCGGTGGAGGATGGTGGTCGGGTCAACAGGAGATGCACTGAACCGCATGCACTCGCCGAACGCACTGCATGCACGCGGTTGCTTGAACTGCACGACGACGATGTCCATGAGCTGCACTGCCACCGAGCTGCACCACGAGCGCCACCGAACTGCAGAGAGTCCCCTCACCCAGGAGCCACCGGAGGCATGAGCGACCTGGACCCATCAGCCGTCAAGTCCAGGATGCGGAGGAGGCCGGACAGGGGAGCTGGCCCAGCTGCAGCGACGCGGGTCCAGGCGGGACGCGATGGAGGCGGATCCCACCGGATCCAGCACAGGGAGAGGTTGCTATGGCGGGGCGACTGCCATGGATGGGGAGGAGGCAGTGGTGCTGGCCGGCGCTGGTGGGAGGGGGTGGACTGGAGGGACTGGATCCGGTGGCGGGGCGTCGTGGGGGTCCGGCGCGGCATGGATCCGATGGCGCGGTGTTGCGAGGAGCCGCCGCAGCCCCGTCGAAATCCAGACCCTTAGAGCACCGCCGTGGACCGGGTGGTGCGGGCAGAAGGTTGCAGGGCGGGTGGGGCGGCGTGTCTCAGGGCCTCTAGAAGAAGGCCGGTCACGGGGTCGGTGGCTGCAAGATCCGCCGGTTTTGGGCCCGCACTGATGGCCGTGGCGGCCAGATCCGATGGAGGAGGCCTCGCCGGATCTCGCCATCGCCGCGGGTTGCGCCGGCAGTTGGGGGCGCGCCGGCCCGAACCACCCATGTTGGGGGAAGGAGGCGGGGGTGGGGTAGGGCTCCGATGGAACTGGAGGAAGAAGGAGGCGGGGATCCGGTGGTGGAAGGAGGTGGAGAACGAGGGGGTTCGATCGGGGATATGGAGGTGGGGAAGAGGAGGTCGTGGGGCAGCGGGATGTGCAAGGTGGGTTTTTTTGTGTGCAGTTCACCACGTTTTGGGCCTGTAGTGCGGGTCGGGTGGGTAGAGTAGTTCCTTCAGTGTTAGCAGAATAAGGGCAGTGTTATCAGAATAAGGTCTTAAGGGGTGTTATTACAAAAGACCCACCCTATGTATATATATAGTAGCACTATTCTGATCACAGGATCAGAATAGTTATTATGATCACGATCAGCCCTATATAGGCCCGATTAGGTGTTCCCAAACTAAAAAAACAACCCGACCTACCCGCTGCCCACCTCCTACCCCACGACCCTCTCATGATCCAATCATCTCTCCCCCACCTTCTCCCGATCCCGCCGCCCCCGCCTCCTCCGGCGCGCCGACGTTCCCGCCTCCGCCCACACCTTTCTCTGGCGTGCTGCCGTTCCCGCCTCCTCCAGGCTCGCCTCCGCCCACGCCTCCCTCCGGCGCGCCGCCGTCCCCGCCTCCTCCCAGCTCATCTCCGTCTCTGCCTCCTTTTGCCGCCGCACTAAGGTTCCCCGGCCCCCTCCACCCGCCGTCGCCACCTCTCCTCTCCCTCCCAGCGCGCCGCCGCCGGCCCGCGCCTCCTCCCCTTTCCAGCGGACTACCGGCAGCCCGCACCCTTCCCCTTCCCAGCATCCTCTGGCGATGCGCCGGCCCTCCCCGTCCCGAACCCCGCCTCCTACGCTACCCTCAACCCCCACCGTCGGCGGCCACCAGTCCACATGCAGATTGGTTCATATGCTGCAGCTGGAGGAGGCCACGACCTGCAGTTGGCCACGCGCAACCACCGTCCCGCGCCATGGATCGAGTAGTTCTCATTCCGAGCAGGTCCCCAGATGGATCCATGCCGCTCCTCCCCTTCCCGCTGATGCCGCCGGCAGAGCTCGGACGAGGCCCTGCTTTCAAAAGTTGTGGTTGAGGCTCCCCTACTGCCACGCTGCCCCATCCCGGTCGGGCCCACCTCCGCGACACTCAGGCTGTTCGCCGCCGCCACCTCCGGCCGTTCAACGACGAGACTCCCAGACGTTCACTTCCACGGCACCACCCTCGCCGCCCCCCTTGCATCACCTCCTCCCCTGCCTCTTATCACTGTTTCCTGCTGAATCTCCTGCGCTGCATCACCTCGCTCTCGCACACACTGACACACATTCTGTCGTTACTGCTTCTCTTCTCCTTTGCTGCTACTTCTTTAATGATCCACCTTGCTCCTCTTTCTCTGCTTGACCAATTGCTATTATTGTTGATCCCCCCTCTCTCCACATGATGATGTTGTTCTTCTCTATGTTCTATGCAGATTCTGTATAAGATGCCCAAGTTTTGATGGATAGCAACCAAGATTAAAAAAAATACATTACATTTTTGTTTCTTATTTGATTTTGATCTCCACCTATTTGTTGATATATCAAAAAAGAACTGGTCATTTTTTATTTTTTATCATATGTTCTTTACCGGATATAGTACAAACAGTATCATGTGTTCTTTACCGGATATCATATGTATACAGAGAAGTTCAGCCTGGATGTCCGCTTCAGTTCGATGTCGCTGCATAGTGCAGCTTTCTTATGATCTTTTCATGTTCTGACAACACAAAAGGACGTTGTTGTTTCTATAAATTTGTGCGCATAAAGGTCAAAAATATAACGAGGAGAAGGAGCATGTATGCGCGCGTGTGTGTGCGGTGGTGCGGTTGAGGTTTAGAAAAACATGTGTGTGGTGGAGAAGTTAACTAGATTTTTTAATTGAGACACAAGTAATAGCTTCTTTTGTGCAAACATAAGAGAAAAAAATGTATCTGGCTTTAGTAAGGACCATCTCATGAAAGTTCATGCATATGAAAAAAGGAGATTCACAAGTTCAGGGGTGACGAACGGAGAAGTTTGTGCATGAGTGTTAGAGGAAAATTTCAAGAAAAAGGATAACACTAAAACACACACGGAAAAATAAATAAAGACAAAGAAGGTCAAATTAAATCAATTGAGACAATCAATGTTTATGTAGGTAGAAGAAAACCCCAAAAATGGTAACTTTGGAAGTTCAAACTTAATAAATATTAAAGGTAAAAAAATGAGAAAAAAAGAGACACATGTTTGTACCAAAATAAAAATCCAAGGATTTTCCTCTTTTTGAAAAAAACAAAAGGTTCAAATTAAATTAACATAGAAATTTGATGTTTGTAAGAAAAAACATACATTTTACGTTTATAGAAAGCCCAAGAAAGTCAAATTAAAAAATGGAGTAGTTCAAACAGAGTTAAAAATGAATTCCCTCGTTTAAAAAACACAATAATTAAAAAATGAATTTTCTTTGTGTCTAAAAAATAGGAAGTTCAAATTAAAAAACGGAGCGGTTCTATATTTGCTATAAAAATAGGATTTTCTCTAGCTACTAAAAAATGGAGAAGTTCAAGTTTAAATAACATAGAAGTTCAAACTGTTTACACCAATACCAGCCCAAACTTCAAGTTTAAAAAATGGAGAAGTTCAAGTTTAAAAAATAGATTAAATAACATAAAAATTCCCTTACTAAAAGCGAAACACATAGAAGTTCAAATTGATAACAGCCCGAAGTCCACGTACTGCATGGTGTGTGTTTTGTGAGGGAAAAAAGAACAAAAATAAAAACTCTTAATAATTTGTTGCTAGAAGTTCAAGTGGTCGCCCTGGGGAAGTTCAAAATAAATTGTGAGAGAGGTTCACCTTGTATTTACATGTGCAAAAACACACACAAAATAACAAAAATGCTCTACATTAAAAAGTTTCTCCTATTCAACTATTTGAAACAAAGAGAAGTCCAAAGTGATAACCGCCGGAAGTTCACGTACTTCATGGTGCGTGTTTCGTATGAGAAAAATACAATAAAAAGGCAAAGTCTGAAAGTTTTGTTGCGAGAAGTTCAAGCGCTCGGGCCGGGAAAGTTCAAAAATTCTTCTGAAAGAGGTTCATCGTGTATTTAGATGTTCAAATGGAAAAAGAAATATTTCAAATAAATCAAGAAGTCCAAATTATAAAAAAATATTTATATAAAAAGACAAGTTTATCTTGGTTACTCAAGAATAAAATTAAAGAAGTTCAAATGAAAATAAAAGCAGTAGTTTGATGTTTACGGAAAACTCAAATTCTTTTTATTTCTAGGAAAAATAAGTGTCTGAGGTTTAATTTAAAAAAAATGTTTGATGCTTAGTTGAAAACATACTTTTTCTAAGAATAAGACTAAGAAGTTCAATTCAAAATAACAAAGAAGTTTGAAGTATATAGAAAACTCAGATTTGTTGCAAGAAGTTCACGTGCACCTCCGTGCACGGTTCAGAATTTATATTGTGGGGCGTCCGACCTCCAATTACATGTTTTAAAATGGCAAAAAATGACTTCCGACCTTCAATTGCGTGTAATTTGACGTATACACAAAAATATGACAAAAGTTCAAGTACTGCAAGGAATGCATTTCAGTTAAGAAATAAAAGTATAGAAAATTAAAAGCTTAAAAGGTTTGTTGAAAGAAGTTCAAGTGCTTTGTCCGGGGAAGTTCAAAAATTCTTGCGAGAGAGGTTCACCTTGTATTTCCATATTCCGTTTTTTC
Organism: Aegilops speltoides; assembly: GCA_021437245.1. Taxonomy (NCBI): domain Eukaryota; kingdom Viridiplantae; phylum Streptophyta; class Magnoliopsida; order Poales; family Poaceae; genus Aegilops; species Aegilops speltoides. The sequence continues at coordinate 130,311,692 of CM038144.1, forward strand.
GTATAAAAATCGAACACTGTTCTTTACTCAAAATTTAAAATGGTGAAGTTCAAATTGAAATAACAGAGAAGTTCGGAGTTTATTAAAACCTAGGATTTACCTCTTCAAAAAATAGAAAACACAACGACATTTATTGCGCTTTTAAAAACAAATCATAAACGAAAAGATGGTTACTAGAAGTTCAAGTGCTCGGCGATGAAAAGTTCAAAAAATTCTTGTAAGAGAGGTTCACCGTGTATTTAGTTATGCAAAATACATAAAAAATATGTTTTTTTGTGTTTTAAAATAATTCTCTCAAACCAGAGAGAAGTTCAAAAGTGATAACAACTGGAAGTTCACGTACTACATGGTGTGTATTTCATACAAGAAAAATACAAATAAAGTGAAACAGAGTGAAGTTCAAACAGACATGCCCCAGAAGTTCAACTACTTCACGCAATGTGAAAAACAGCATGTCAAAAAATAGCACGTCAAAAACAGAGAGAAGTTCACACAGGCATACCCGAGAAGGTCAACTACTTCACGCAGTGCATTTCCGTTCACGATGAACGTAGAAATCATGATCTCGCCATTTTCTAATTTAGCTCGAAACAACGGTAATATCATTTGTATAATTTCAATTCCTTGGTCAGAGAAAGTTAAAAAATTTATTGTGAGAGACGTTTGTTCAAAAAGAATATTATTTGTGTAACACTTACGAATAGATGAGAAAATTACAAACAAAAATACGTCCCAGAAGTTCAACGTGAAAACAACAGGAAGTTCAACTACTATGCTAAATGAATTTCAGATGAAAAACTTTCAAAATCGCCGCGAGTATGAAAAAATGATCAACACGGGAAAGTTACGTGTTTCTGACAGACTTTCCATTGCTATATCACCCGCTCAATTCCGTGAGTGGGATGGAAAGCTCTGAGCGGTGGATGAAGATCTACGAGCAAAAAAATCACGTGAAAAAGCAGTGAAGTTCGGTACACGACCGAGAAGTTCAGGTTCTTCACGCGGTGCATTTTCGAAGAATCTGTTTCGCGGTAGAGGCAGAACGAATGATCCCGCCGTTTTCGAAATTACTTGAAAACGGCTAGGAATCAGAGAAAACTGTCAACATGAAAAAGTTTTACATTTTCCGTAGCTTTTCAACGGTATATTATTTGCCCAATTACGATAAAGTTTGTAGAAATTACGGCGGAAATACGTTTTTGGCCAATTTCGAAACTGACTTAAAACCGTAAAGAATTGGGAGAAACAATACATATCAAAAAGTTTTGCATTTGTTCAAGCTTTATAACGCCGTATCATTTGCTGCATTCGGACGCACAGTTAAAAAATTAGCTCGAAAATACAAACTCGGTAGGACTTGGATCATTTTCTAAATTACTCTTAAACCATTCAAAATTAGAAAAAACTTTCTAGATGAAAAAGTAGCGCATTTTCATAAGCTTTCCAACGCCATATCTTATGCCTCCATTGGATTAGCCGTTTAGAAATGACATCGAAAAAACGAACTCAACTGTTCGGTTTACAAAATTTTACGTTTTTTCAAATTACTCTTCAACTGTAGGGAGTTAGAAAAAACTTTCAACATGTGGAAGGAGCGGTTTTGCAGCAGCTTTCCAACGCCATATTATATGCCTCATTCCGATAAACGGTTTAGAAATGCGATCGAAATTACGATTCACATTTTTTGTGTGAAGAAAAAACGGTTTTCAAAACTGCTCTTAAACCGCTTACATTTTGCAAAAAATTTAACTTGGGTCATGATACTCGTGTCCATAGCTTTCCAACGGTATATAAAAATCTCTATTTGGGCAATGTTGCGGGAAGTTCAACCTAGCACAGGGGGAAGTTCAGGTCGAACAATTCAGGCAGTAAAATCGCAAAAAACGCGAGTTCTTCATGACCCGAGTGCAAAATCCGCCTATGAGCGAGATTCCTATCTAAAACGAGTATTTAGTTGCTAAAAATCATTTGAAGATTACACTTACATCACAGGGAACATGACTAACCAGAAAACTCGCGATAGAAGGCACGGTTACGAAGATAGCCCGAAGGTCGGGTTCGTACAGAGAGAAGTTCAGGCGCGTTACTTGAGCAGTTCAGGTTGTGATCAGAATATTATTCTGATCCCGTGATCAGAATAGTGTATATATATATATATAGTAGGATGCATTTTCCCTATATAGGACAAATTTTTGCTACTACCGGGTGTAGTTACACCCATTTTTATTTTGTACGTTTTAGGTAGTATCTACCGTACCGCAGTGTATGTATGCGTAGTATGTAGTATGTAAGAATATTTAGGTGTTATATATACTATTTTTTAGGTAGTATGTAGTATATTTTTAGCATACTTCTTTTTACGTACAAATATGTACGTATTTTCACAAATATGATAAAAACATGGGCTCACATGCAATTTTTTTACATAACTCGCTTTGGAGTATCTTAGATATAGTATATGAACATACTAAAAATGATAAAGTAGTATATATACTACCACATAGTAGTATATGAGAAATGGGTGTAGCTACACCGTATATATATATATATATATATATATATATATATATATATATATATATATATATATATATATATATATATATATGTATGTGTGTGTGTGTGTATGTATGTATGTAAGTATGTATGTATGTATGTATATATAGCCCGTCTATTCTGCTAATATTAGTAGAATAACTATTCTGATAACACTTCCGCACTGCACGCTCAATGCAAGTGCACGTCATTGTTTGAACCAAGTGTGTTGCACAACCCAAGCGAGTGAACTTCGTCTCGAAAAAAACTGCACGCGTTGTTTTTTGGTACTTTTTTCGCTCTAGTTTTTTAACAACTTATTGGAACGACGCATATAATATATCGTTGGAAAGCTATGGATTAGACGCAACTTTGCCATGTTGAACACTTTTCAAGATTCCTCGCGATTTAAGAGCAATTTCAAAAACGGTGCGGCGGATGACGAGTGACAGCGAGCGTATTTTCGCGTTTTTTCTAAACCTCTCGTCGGAATAAAGCAAGTCATACACCATTGGAAAGCTATCATCGAGGCACATATTTTCCATATGTATTATTTTCTCTAATTCCTTACGGTTTAAGAGCAGTTTCAAATTTAGTAAATCGCGGAATTACGGTTTTTTCAAAAAATTTGCAATTTTCGGTACTGTTTTCACTCTAGTTTTTGAACCGTTTGTCGAAATGAGAGATATGATACGCCATCGGAAAGCTACGGACGAGGCGTAACTTTCATATGTTGAAATGTTTTCAAGATTCCTTAAGGTTTTAAGTTAATTTTAAGAATCATGCGGCTGACGATGAGAGCCAGCGGCTGTTTTTCGCGAAATTTTTACAAACCACTTGTCGAAAAGATTCTAATGATATGCCGTTGGAAAGATATCGACGAGACAGAACTTTTTCATGTATAACACACTCTCTAATTCCTTGTGGTTTAAGAGCAGTTTTAAAATTAGCGAAAAGCAGACACTCTGTTTTTTCGTGACACCCAAATCTTCGTCTGTACTACATCAGACAGAAGAATGCACTGCTTCATATCGAAAACCGCACTGCATCAAACAGTCGAGCGAATTTCATGGTTTCTTTTTGTCGGATGTAACTCAGACAAGTTCTTGTGGGTTTTGTTGTCTTTTTTTAACATATTTTATCAAGGAGAGTGGAGCGCAGAGACGAGGGCAAGTGAACCGCAACATATATTGAAGTGAACCACATTACTATTTTTTTGTTTCGCTAAGTTTTCGCACTTCCATGTTGTGCGCAAGTGAACCTCATCACTCTCAAAAGTGAACCACATCCGAGGACCAAACACATTGCAAGTGTTAATTAGTCGACTGATTTTTTTAAACACACAAAACAAATTGCAGTTCATACATAGGGGTAATGGAACATCATTCTTTTTACACAAACTGAGTGCACTTCAAAAAAAATCTCCAAAAAATGCAAAACATGGATGGAGTAAACTGCACGCCCAACTTTTCCATGAAAAAATGTACTGCACGCATGCGCGGGGTGAGAGGTGGATGCCACGCACGTCCGATGGGACTGCAAGCAGATGCGCTCCGCACTCCACTAGAACATCGACTAAACTACATGGTGAGCCATCGAGGTGAATGGAATTGAAGCAAACTACAAAATTTGTCATAATCCCGACGAAGCTCGATTCACAGTACATAAGTGCACTGCATGGCGAGTCGATGATGGCTGCACGCGTTTGCTGTGTGGACTGCTCCAGGGAGACGGTCGTGCGTTCAGAAAGGAGGAATGGGGGAGTGCACGGTTTCACCAACGATGGGGGCCGAAGTGAGCTGCAGTTCAACAAAAAAAACCATGCGTGAAGAAGTGAGCTGCAGTTGTACATGCGCACTACACAAACAAAAAAGGCATTTTGGGTAAGCAGGATGTGGCGCTGGAAACTGCACGCAAGAACACCGAAGTCTGCAAGTGCACGAGCACTGAACCACTGCACGCACGCCTCCGTGCTGCACGTCCACGGTCGCCGAGCTGCACATCCGCTGTCGTGGTGGCCGGAGTCGATTGCCTCGCGTTGGTCGGAGTCGATGGGGGCCGGATCCGCTGCCGGCAGTGGCTAGATCTTTTTCGCGGGGGATACCGTCCCTCCTTGGTCTAGAGAGATGGGGAGGAAGAGCAGGGGGATGGGCCGTGGCTGGGAGGCGCTGCGGCGGTTGAAGGTCGTCAGGGTAGAGGCTGGTCGCGCCGTCGGGGGCAGCCACCGCGATTGGGCGTGTTTGCCGGGGCAGATCTCGAACGGCCTCACCAAGATCCCGCATGCGCTTCATGGTGAGCAGGGTGGGCGATGGAGCTCGTCGGCATCGACGGAACTGCTCGTCACGGCTCGGTGGTGAAGGAGAAAGCCAGGGCAAGGGAGGGGGATCCACGGCCATCGCGGTCATCTGGATCTAAGGAGGGGATGCGAGGAGGGGAGATGTGTGGTGCACGGAGGCGCCGGCCCCGGCCAGGAGGAAAAGGAGGCGTGGCGCGTAACTGGGAGGGGTGTGGGGGCGGCCGGGGGTTGGGTCGCCTATAGTGGGCTGCCGGCCATGGAGTGGGTGGGGATTGGGGTAGTGGGGGAAGAAGCTGAGGGGGAGGGGTGCTAGCCGGCCCGGATCCGCCGCCAGGAGGCTCGCTGGGGTAGTTGTCGGTCCGGATCCATGGCCGGTAGGTGTGCTTGGGGTCGAACAGGGGAAGGAGGTGGGTCGGGAGTGGGTGGATGCGGGTAGAGGTTGGGGGTGGAGAGGAGGAAGGAGGTGGGGTGGGGTGGTGGCTCCCCTTTCTTTCTTTGTCCTGTGGTTCGGTTTGGGGCTTTCTGTAGTGCGGAAGTGTTATTAGAATAAGGTCTAGTGTTAGTAGAATAAGGTCTTAAGGGTGTTATTAGAATAGACCCATATATATATATATATATATATATATATATATATATATATATATATATATATATATATATATATATAGGTGGGTCTATTATGATAACACCCTCTAGAGTCTTATTCTGCACACCAAACCCTTATTCTGCTAACACCCTAACCCACCTCCCGCACGACCACGACCCCAATCCGACTCCACCTTCTTCTGCTGGCGCTCCACCTCCTTCCTCCACCCACGACCTCTCCCATCCACCCACTCCTTCCACCTCCTTCCTTCAGCCAGGGCCGCGCCCATCCCACCTAACCTCCTCCTTCCCCGCGCCTCCCTCCCCATGGCTCCTTCCCCGCGCGGTCGCGCCGCACTTCCTCCCAGCACCGGAGCGCCCCCTGTCCTCATCACCTTGACCCACCTCCTTCCACCGAGCTTGTTCCGGCCACCCCGCACCCAGCCAGCGATGAATCTGAGCACCCCCTGCCCAGCCGGCGACGGATCTTGGCTCTTCCCCCACGAACCTCCTCCCAATATCGCGTCGTTCACCTGGCGCGGAGCTAGACTGCTCCTCCCATGGTGTTCGGCGGAGGGCGGATGACGGCGAGCTGCACCTCCATCGCGGCCAGCGGCGAGGGCCCCCGAGCGCTCCTCCCGGGGTTCCCGTCGTTCTGCCTCCACCCCGCGTGCAATGCACATCTACTACACTGCTATCCCGTGTAGTTCGGATCCGGCCCTCCACTCCCTTCCCCCAACCTCTGCGCGGCGTGGGTGGCCGGTGGTGGGGAGGGCCAGCCACCGTGCCCCAAAAGGAGCTCACCACTAAGGCAGCGCGATTCATCCTTCGGCCAGGCCGACCGGATGTGTGTCGCCTTCCTATCTTCCACTTCTGCAGGTGACCACCGGCCACCCCTTGCCCGCTGGATCCGGCCATCATCTCCATGGGGAGTGGGTGTGTCGGCGACTAGCTGATTCGCCGGAGAACACCACGACGAGCAGAAAAGAGGGCCTCCACCCCCAGCCCCATGCAATTCGCCTGATGCGCCCATGCAGTGCGGATAGCCTTCTGCTTCCTCCTCCCCATGTCCGGGCACCCCCGCTACCCTCGCAGGGTAGTATGAGCGCTAGCCGCCACGCTCCCCTGTCCTCCGACCTCTCTCTGCCGATGTCCCATTGCTCAACTCCCGGTGAGGTCCTAGGTGCCCGCAGGATGAAGTACAGACAACGACACCGTGTAGTTCTTTACATCTCCCCTTGTAATTTTGTGAGCTGCAGTAAGGAATCGATGTTCGGTTCGATCCCCTGGTGCCGCTTGATTTTTTTGTGTTGCAGATTTTGCTGTATAGTACTCGTGGAATCGCAGCTCACAAAAATTTTTCTTTGCGTTTTTTCAGATTTTGGATATGTGCGGACGTGCAGTACAGTTCCCCTGCGCCGCAGCTTGTTTTCGCACAAGGTCGATGATCATCAGGGCAAGAAGAAAAAAGCGGGAGGAGTCCTAGCCACCCCTCACCACAGATCGTGGAGCCATGGTCGAGCAGTCGAGTCTGCCTGTTGTTGTAGTCCGTCCCACGGGCACCTGCAATATGCATCGCCCCCACCTGTGTTAAGCTTCGGCACCCCTTGGATCGAGCTGCCACCGGCGAGGTTTCTTCCAGATGCAGTGCGGCAACGCGGAAGCGTGCGGTTCCATGGCAATCTTTATGTAGTTTGATTCAATCTCCTATAACCTTCCACACCCCTAAATCGCCCCTCGAGCAGCGGGTTAGGTGGTGCAAAGCTGCATCGACTCGCGGCAAATGCATAAGTGCATATTGGGCGTGACGAAGGGTGTGTAGTTCGGTGTTCACTTTGTTCTTAATAGCTTTTGTGGAGCTCTTGGCCGGCGGCAGCATGCGGTTTTGATTTGAGGAGCATGCAGTTCGGTTCTGCATCAGGGATCCACGCTCCCGCGCCTCCAACCGTGCCCCTCGTTGGGATTTTTTTGCCTGAGAGGACAAAGACAACATGCGGTTTTCGATAATTTTATGTATAAAAGTTATGTGGACTCGTTTGAAAATTGTTTACAAAAGAAGCTCATTTCGAGTTGTGTTGCGGCTCATTTCCCTCGACCATGTGGTTCGCTTCTTCGCAAGTGTACAGCTTGCCAATATGGAAACCCAAAACTCCAAACATAAAAAATAAAGAAGAAAATGCAATGCTAAGATGTGTTAAATGAAAAAATGGTAGAGAAGCGACAAAAATAGTAATGCCGTTCACTTGACCATTTGATGCGGTGTTAAATGAAAAAATGGTAGAGAAGTTTCAAAATTGGAAGAAAAATATTGGAAGAAAAATTGATGTTGTAGACTCTCCTTGTCCCTGCAATATATACTCGATAAAAAAATGCTCGCTTAGTACTTCACTTTGATACATGCTATTGTTGATGCAGTACACTTGCCTTGTCTGAGATGCATTCATAAAAAAGTGAGAAGAAAAAAAATGAAAAATAATAGTGCAGCTCACTAAACTCAACCATGCAAACTTCAAAAAAGAGTTTGGAAAAAAATGCAGTACACTAGCCTCGGTAATTCAGTTTGAACATACTTATAAAAAAATTAGTTTGAAAACGACAAAAAAGCCACGCAGCCCACTCCGATTTGTGTTGTGGTTCACTTTACCTTTGATGTGCACTGCACTCATCCCACAAGGTGTTTCGTGTTTCATAAAAAGGTTAGGAAAATGACGAAAGAAACCATGACGTTCACTTCTTTGTTTGATGCGGCGGATTTAAGTCCGGCAAGGCGATGTTCATCGTCGATGCAATACACACGTCGATTTTGGTGTCGTGAAAAACAGAGTGTCTGTATTTCGGTAAATTCGAAATTTCCTCTTAAACCGTAAAGAATTAGAGAGAGTGTTCTACATGAAAAAGTTGTGTCTCGTCGATATCTTTCCAACGGCGTATAATTCAAATCATTTTGACCAGCGGTTTGCAAAAATTTCATGAAAAACGGCCGCTGCCACTCGTCGTCCGCCGCACGATTTTCAAAATTAACTTAAAATCGTAAGGAATTTTAAAAATATTTCAACATATGAAGTTGTGCCTCGTTCGTAGCTTTCCAACAGCGTATCACACGCCTCGTTTCGATAAACGGTTCAAAAACTGGAGTGAAAACATTACTGAAATTTTGAAAAAATTTGAAAAACAGAATTCCGCGATTTAGTAAATTTGAAACTGCTCTTAAACCGTAAGGAATTAGAGAAACATTTATATATGAAAAAGATGCGCCTCGACAATATGTATCCAACGGCGTATCGTTTGCTTCATTCCGACGAGCGGTTTAAAAGAAATCGCGAAAAAACACTTGCTGCCACTCGTCATGGGCCGCACCATTTTCAAAACTGCTCTTAAACCGTGTGGAATCTCAAAAAGTGTTCAACATGTCGAAGTTGCACCTAATCCATAGCTTTTCAACGATGTATTACACGCCTCATTCCGATAAATGGTTAGAAAATTAAAGCGAAAACAGTACCGAAAAAACACCGCGTGCAATTTTTTCGACACGAAGTTCACTAGTCTCTATTGCAGTGCTCGTCGTCAAAATGATGCAGTGCGCTTCTGTTGAGCGTGTAGTGCCGAAGTGGTGTGCGTTTTGTATGTTGTATGTAGTATCTGTCGAAACCGAGAGTATGTACGTGTAGTATGTAGTATATAACAATGTTTAGGTACTACATATACTAATTTTGAGTATGCTCTTTTTTATGTACAAATATGTACGTATTTCACAAATATAACAAAAACTATGGACTCATATGCAATTTTTTCATGTAACTTGTTTTGAAATATCTTAGATATAGTGTACGAACATATTCAAAATAATAAAATAGTATATATAATACCGCATGGTAGTATATGAGATATGTGGGGTAACTACCACCGGGTGGTAGGATGGATTTTCCATATATATATATATATATATATATATATATATATATGAGCACACACGCATGCATGTGTACGCATGAATCCCTCCCATCTAGTCAAAGTGGCTAGTACAACGACACGTGATGAACCAATCTCGCTCTTTGTGGGAGAGTGTACGATTTTCGACGCACGTGCCACATCAATGTTGTGAAATGGTATTCAAACATGCATGCACGCATCACCTCCATACATATGTATGTAGTGGTTGTCCTCGAATGGTACACTCCCTCGCGTGGTCATCGGCGTCAAGCCTATATATATATATATATTCGTGGGACCGCGTGGACATCCATGATCACCTTGACCGACAACAAGATAGGTTACTATGGCGGATATTCTTCATTTGGTTCGCGTGTTACTGTAGTATAGGTCATGGTGAGATTCAGACCTAATTAAAGTTTGAGCGCATATACTATGCACGCACATGCATGCATGAATCCCTGTCATCGGCTTGAAGTGTGGTGTAACATACATATGCATCATCAACCTAACCCTCACTCAGTATGGGGATTTCTAGTTCGAAATCACGGTGCCACATCAAAGTTGTTCCATTGTGTACTAAAAAACACACCTGATCCATACATATGTTTGTGCCACATGCATGAAGTGGTTGTCTTCGGGGACTAGCTAGCTACTTGCGTGATTATTGGCGAGCTAGCCTATCTGGGGTCGCATGGATGACCATCACTTTGACCAGCAACAAGAGGGAGGTTGTACGACCAAGGTGGATTATTCTTGGTCCGTTTTACGATCAATCTTGGTGAGATGCCTCTCTGGCCTGCTGATACGTCTCCAACGTATCTATAATTTTTAATTGTTACATGCTATTATATTACCCCTTTTGGATGTTTATGGGCTTTATTTTACACATTTATATCATTTTTGGGACTAACCTACTAACCGGAGGCCCAGCCCGTATTGCTGCTTTTTTTTGCCTATTTCAGTATTTCAAAGAAAAGGAATATCAAACGGAGTCCAAACGCAATGAAACCTTCGGGAGCGTGATTTTTGGAACGAACATGATCCAGGGTACTTGGAGTGCAAGTAAAGAAGCAGCCGAGGTGGCCACGAGAGGGTAGGGCGCCCCCTGTCTCGTGGGCCCCTCGGGCGGCCACCGACGTACTTCTTCCTCCTATATAAGCCTACGTACCCCAAAAACATTCAGGGAGCCAACGAAACACAATTTCCACCACCGTAACCTTCTGTATCCGCGAGATCCCATCTTGGAGCCTTCATCGGCGCTCTGTCGGAGGGGGAATCGACCACGGAGAGCTTCTACATCAACACCATAGCCCTTCCGATGAGTTGTGAGTAGTTTACCACAGAGCTTCGGGTCCATAGTTATTAGCTAGATGGCTTCTTCTCTCTTTTTGGATCTCAATACAATGTTCTTCCCCTCTCTTGTCGAGATCTATTCGATGTAAACTCTTTTTGCGGTGTGTTTGTCGAGATCCGATGAATTGTGGGTTTATGATCAAGTTTATCTATGAGAAATATTTGAATCTCCTCTGAATTCTTTTATGTATGATTGAGTTATCTTTCCAGGTCTCTTCGAATTATCAGTTTGGTTTGGCCTACTAGATTGATATTTCTAGCCATGGGAGAAGTGCTTAGCTTTGGGTTCAATCTTGCGGTATCTTTACCCAGTGACAGAAAGGGTTGCAAGGCATGTATTGTATTGTTGCCATTGAGGATAAAAAGATGGGGTTTATATCATATTGCATGAGTTTATCCCTCTACATCATGTCATCTTGCTTAAGGCGTTACTCTGTTCTTATGAACTTAATACTCTAGATGCAGGCAGGAGTCGGTCGATGTGTGGAGTAATAGTAGTAGATGTAGGCAGGAGTCGGTCTACTTGTCATGGACGTGATGCCTATATACATGATCATGCCTAGATAATTTCATAACTATTCGCTTTTCTATCAATTGCTCGACAGTAATTTGTTCACCCACCGTAATACTTATGCTATCTTGAGAGAAGCCTCTAGTGAAACCTATGGCCCCCGGGTCTATCTCTTATCATATTTGCTTCCAATCTACTTTTATTTGCATCTTTACTTTTTGCATCTATATTATAAAATACCAAAAATATATTTATCTTATCATACTATCTCTATTAGATCTCACTTTCGCAAGTGGTCGTGAAGGGATTGACAACCCCTTTATTGTGTTGGTTGTGAGTTCTTTGTTTATTTGTGTAGGTGTGTGGGACTTGTGAGGAGCCTCCTACTGGATTGATACCTTGGTTCTCAAAAACTGAGGGAAATACTTACGCTACTATTGCTGCATCACCCTTTCCTCTTCAAGGAAAACCAATGCAAGCTCAAGACGTAGCAAGAAGGATTTCTGGCGCCGTTGTCGGGGAGGTCTTCGCTCAAGTCAAGACATACCAAGTACCCATCACAAACTCATCTCCCTTGCATTTACATTATTTGCCATTTGCCTCTCGTTTTCCTCTCCCCCACTTCACCCTTGCCGTTTTATTCGCCCTCTCTTTCCCTATCTCCTCCTTTCTTCCGTTTGCCTTCCCGTTGCCATGGCCGAATCAAAAAGAACTAAGGGCTCTTTCCTAGGTTCTGGTACCTTGGATAACCCCTCTATCCTCTCTAAGCTCATAAATAATGATGCTATAGAAAGACCCACCGGGGTCACCAATGAGAGCTTGAATAATTTTGATGAGGATGACTCTGGAATTTTTTGCTATTTACTTGATGAGTCTTTAAAAGATGCTTGGGATAGGTTATTAAGGATTTGGGCTAGCTATGTGCCACAATATCAAATTGAAGTTTACTTAAAAATCTTCTATGTTGGCTTGCCCGCTTCTTTCAAACATGTTTTAGATTCTATTTTTGAAGAAGGTTTTCTTGAAGGGGATGCTATATATACCTATGAAAAAATAAAAACCATATTTGGGCACCCTATGAATGATAAGGTTGAATCAACTACTCTTTTGTGCTTTTATCAAAATGAAATTATTAAAGAGATGAAGTCTAGTTTAGAGGCAAACTTCCGTAACGTGCTTAATCTTACTTCTTACATTAATGGCCATGTGCTTACCCTAAATATAAGAATGAATGCCATAGAAAGGAGATTTTCCTCTCCAAGTGCCAAAGATGGCACTACTTAGATCTATCTTCGCTTTTTATGCCTAGCTAGGGGCGTTAAATGATAGCGATAGTTGGGAGGCAACCCAATTTCTTTGTGTTTTTGTTTCTGTTCCTGTTTAGTAATAAATCTTGCATCTACCTTCTGTTTAGATGTGTTTTTATCTTTTAATTAGTGTTTGTGCCAAGTAGAACCTATAGGATAACCTATGGTGATAGTTGATTTGATTCTGCTGAAAAACAGAAACTTTGCACGCACGAATTTAGTTTTGTTAAATCACAGAAACGTGCTTTTGCGTTGATTCTTCTAGATGCTGATCAATAGACAAATTTTCCAGTCCTTACTATTTTGTTAGGATTTTTAGAGTTCTAGAAGTTTGCGTTAGTTATAGATTGCTACAGGCTGTTCTGTTTTTGACAGATTCTGTTTTTCGTGTGTTGTTTGCTTATTTTGATGCATCTATGGCTAGTAGAATAGTTTATAAACCATAGAGAAGTTGGAATAAAGTAGGTTTAACACCAAATTAAATAAAGAATGAGTTCATTACAGTACCTTATGTGGTGGTTTCGTTTTCTTTCACTAACGGAGCTTATAAGATTTCCTGTTGAGTTTTGTGTTGTGAAGTTTTCAAGTTTTAGGTAAAGCTTTTATGGACTATGGAATAAGGAGTGGTAAGTGCCTAAGCTTGGGGATGCCCATGGCACCCCGAGATATTCAAGGATAGCCAAAAGCCTAAGCTTGGGGATGCCCCGGGAAGGCATCCCCTCTTTCGTCTTCGTTCATTGGTAACTTTACTTGGAGCTATATTTTTATTCGCCACATGATATGTGTTTTGCTTGGAGCGTCGTGTATTATATTAGTCTTTGCTTTTTAGTTTACCACAATAATCCTTGCTGTACACACCTTTTGGGCGAAGCCTACTTGATTAGAGTTTGTTAGAATACTCTATGTGCTTCACTTATATCTTTTGAGCTTGATAGTTTTTGCTCTAGTGCTTCACTTATATCTTTTAGAGCACGGTGGTAACTTAATTTTGAAGAAATTGCTAGTCTCTCATGCTTCACTTATATTATTTTGAGAGTCTTTTAGAAAAGCATGGTATTTGCTATGGTTACAAATTTGGTCCTAGAATGATGAGCATCCAAGTTGGGTATAATAAAAACTATCATAGAAAGTGAATTGGATGCTATGATCAATTTGATGCTTGATAATTGTTTTGAGATATGGAGGTAGTGATATGAAAGTCATGCTAGTTGAGGTGATTATGAAAAATACTTGTGTTGAGGTTTGTGATTCCCGTAGCATGCACGTATGGTGAACCGCTTTGTGATGAAGTTGGAGCACAATTTTATTTATTGATTGTCTTCCTTATGAGTGGCGGTCGGGGACGAGCGATGGTCTTTTCCTACCAATCTATCCCCCTAGGAGCATGCGCGTAGTGCTTTTGTTTTTTATGACTTCAAGATTTTTGCAATAAGTATACGACTTCTTTTTGACTAATGTTGATTCCATGGATTATACGCACCCTTTCACCCTTCCACCATTGCTAGCCTTTCTTCTGCCGCGCAACTTTCGCCGGTAGCATACACCCACCATATAGCTTCCTCAAAACAGCCACCATACCTACCTATTATGGCATTTCCATAGCCATTTCAAGATATATTGCCATGCAACTTTCCATCGTTCCATTCATATGACACGCATTACTTTTGTCATATTGCTTTTTGCATGATCATGTAGTTGACATCGTATTTGTGGCAAGGCCACCTTCATAATTTTCATACATGTCACTCTTGATTCATTGCATATCCTGGTACATCGCCGGAGGCATTCATATAGAGTCATATCTTGTTCTAGCTTTGAGTTGTAATTCTTGAGTTGTAAATCCATAAAAGTGTGATGATCTTCATTATTAGAGCATTGTCCTAGTGAGGAAAGGATGATGAAGACTATGATTCCCCCACAAGTCGGGATGAGACTTCGGACTTTACAAAAAGAAAAAAAAAGAAGGGCCAAAAAAAGAGAAAGGCCAAAGAAAAAAAAGAGAAAAGAAAAAAAGGGAACAGGAAAAAAATGAGAGAAAAAGAGAGAAGGGACAATGCTACTATCTCTTTTTCCACACTTGTGCTTCAAAGTAGCACCATGATCTTCATGATAGATAGTCTCATATGTTGTCACTTTCATATACTAGTGGGAATTTTTCATTATAGACCTTGGCTTGTATTTTCAAATGATGGGCTTCCTCAAAATGCCCTAGGTCTTTGTGAGCAAGCGATTTGGATGCACACCCACTTAGTTTCTTTTGTTGAGCTTTCATATATTTATAGCTCTAGTGCATCCGTTGCATGGAAATCCCTACTCACTCACATTGATATTTATTAATGGGCATCTCCATAGCCCGTTGATACGACTAGTTGATGTGATACTATCTTCTCCTTTTTTGTCTTCTCCACAACCACCATTCTATTCCACATATAGTGCTATGTCCATGGCTCACGCTCATGTACTGTGTGAAAGTTGAAAAAGTTTGAGATTATTAAAGTATGAAACAATTGCTTGGCTTGTCATCAGGGTTGTGCATGATTAAATACTTTGTGTGATGAAGATAGAGCAACAGCCAGACTATATGATTTTGTAGGGATAACTTTCTTTGGCCATGTTATTTTGAGAAGACATGATTACTTTGATTAGTATGCTTGAAGTATCACTATTTTTATGTCAATATGAACTTTTATTTTGTGTCATTTGGATCTGAACATTCATGCCACAATAAAGAAAATTACATTGAGAATTATGCTAGGTAGCATTCCACATCAAAAATTCTGTTTTTATCATTTACCTACTCGAGGACGAGCAGGAATTAAGCTTGGGATGCTTGATACGTCTCCAACGTATCTATAATTTTTTATTGTTCCATGGTATTATATTACCCCTTTTGGATGTTTATGGACTTTATTTTACACACTTATATCATTTTTGTGACTAACCTACTAACCGGAGGCCCAGCCCGTATTGCTGTTTTTTTGCCTATTTTAGTATTTCGAAGAAAAGGAAATATCAAACGGAGTCCAAATGGAATGAAACCTTCGAGACGTGATTTTTGGAACGAACGTGATCCCGGGAACTTGGAGTGCAAGTCAAGAAGCAGCCAAGGCGGCCATGAGAGGGTAGGGCGCGCCCCCCCTATAGGGCGCCCCCTATCTCGTGGGCCCCTCGGGCGGCCACCAACGTACTTCTTCCTCCTATATAAGCCTACGTACCCCAAAAACATCCAGGGAGCCAACGAAACACAATTTCCACCATGTAACCTTTCAGATCCATGAGATCCCATCTTGGAGCCTTCACCGGGCTCTCTGGGAGGGGAATCGACCATGGAGGGCTTCTACATCAACACCATAGCCCTTCCGATGAGTTGTGAGTAGTTTACCACAGACCTTCGGGTCCATAGTTATTAGCTAGATGGCTTCTTCTCTCTTTTTGGATCTCAATACAATGTTCTCCCCCTCTCTTGTGGAGATCTATTTGATGTAAACTCTTTTTGCAGTGTGTTTGTCGAGATCCGACGAATTGTTGGTTTATGATCAAGTTTATCTATGAGAAATATTTGAATCTCCTCTGAATTCTTTTATGTATCAGTTTGGTTTGGCCTACTAGATTGCTCTTTCTAGCCATGGGAGAAGTGCTTAGCTTTGGGTTCAATCTTGTGGTGTCCTTACCCAGTGATAGAAAGGGTTGCAAGGCACATATTGTATTCTTGCCATCGAGGATAAAAAGATGGGGTTTATATCATTTGCATGAGTTTATCCCTCTACATCATGTCATCTTGCTTAAGGCGTTACTCTGTTCTTATGAACTTAATACTCTAGATGCAGGCAGGAGTCGGTCGATGTGTGGAGTAATAGTAGTAGATGCAGGCAGGAGTCAGTCTACTTGTCACGGGCATGATGCCTATATACATGATCATGCCTAGATAATGTCATAACTATTCGCTTTTCTATCAATTGCTCGACAGTAATTTGTTCACCCACCGTAATACTTATGCTATCTTGAGAGAAGCCTCTAGTGAAACCTATGGCCCCAGGTCTATCTCTTATCATATTTGCTTCCAATCTACTTTTATTTGCATCTTTACTTTTTGCATCTATATTATAAAATACCAAAAATATATTTATCTTATCATACTATCTCTATTAGATCTCACTTTTGCAAGTGGCCGCGAAGGGATTGACAACCCCTTTATTGCGTTGGTTGCGAGTTCTTTGTTTGTTTGTGTAGGTGTGTGGGACTTTTAAGGAGCCTCCTACTGGATTGATACCTTGGTTCTCAAAAACTGAGGGAAATACTTACGCTACTATTGTTGCATCACCCTTTCCTCTTCAAGGAAAACCAACGCAAGCTCAAGACATAGCACCTGCCGACTTAAAAGTGTGTGGGGGGGGGGGTGGGGGTGGGGGCTGCTACTTTGCATTTTGCTAGGTGAACCTCGGTTGGGGGGCATCATAGCTTAGGATTCCCTTCGTGCCGACATGAGGGGGCTGCTAGCTACTTCGCAGTTTGCTAGGTGAACCACATTTGGGGGGCATCCATTCATAGCTTAGGATTCTCTTCGTGCCGACACGAGGGAGGAGGGGCTGCTAGCTTCGTCGCACTTTGCTAGGTGAGCCTCGGTTGGGGGGCATGCATTCATAGCTTAGGATTCCCTTCGTGTCGACACGAGGGGGGCTGCTAGCGAATTCGCAGTTTGCTAGGTGAACCACAGTTGGGGGGCATCCATTCATAGCTTAGGATTCCCTTCGTGTCGACACGAGGGAGGGGGGTTGCTAGCTACTTTGCACTTTGCTAGGTGAGCCTAGGTTGGGGTGGGGGGCATGCATTCATAGCTTAGGATTCCCTTCGTGCCTACACGAGGGAGGGGGGTGTCGGTGTCAAAACAGGCAGATCTCGGGTAGGGGGTCCTAAACTATGCGTCTAGGGATCGAAGGTAACAAGGAGGCAGGGGGCACGATGTTTACCTAGGTTTGGGCCCTCTTAATGGAGGTAATACCCTACTTACTTCTTGATTGACTATGATGAATATAGGGGTTACAAGAGTTGATCTACCTCGAGATCGTAATGGCTAAACCCTAAATGTCTAGCCTGTATGATTGTGATTGTCCTTATGGACTAAACCCTCCGGTTTAAATAGGCACCGGAGGGGACTAGGGGTGTACAAAGTCGGTTTACAGAGGAAGGAAACTATTCATCCGGACACCAAGCTTGCGGTCCACGCAAAGGAGAGTCCCATCCGGACATGGGAGGAGGCCTTCTCTTCTTGTATCTCCACGGCTCATTAGTCCGACCCATGTCACATAGGTTGGCTTCCCGAGGACCCCATAATCCAGAACTCCCTCAGTAGCCCCCGAACTTGCCTTCAATGACGATGTTGTATCCGTCTTTATGTCTTTGACTTTTGCAAGGTAAGTTCCTCACTATGCTTCATATAGTTCGGCTTTTGCATTAAATATTGTACTCTCCAGCTTCTGCATCGCCTCGCCTCGGTTTCCACGTGGCAGATGAATACGAAGGGTCTAAGCATTTTTACAAATAACCCCTTGACCATGTAGATAGGGCGCTTGTAAAAGAGAGATCGAATCTCAGATTCCATTCCTCACCAGACGGAAATCCTTAGGGCTTGCCACAAGAAACCAGCCAAAGATGGGCAACGCTCCTTGCTCTTCCTCGTGTCCCCAAGGCCCTCAAGAAGGCGTCTGGTAGAGCTACTCGGTGTCCCACAATCAATTTTCCACGCTACAGGTGCAGGGATACCTCCCTCCATCGGATCTTGTCCCCGTTCGAGCGGGATTAACCACCTACAATGGCAAAGCCCTAGCGGAGAAATTCCCCAACCCCAATCCAGGGGAGCGGGTGTGCTTTGTTTCCTTTTTGCTGAGGGGCGTGGGATTTCAGATTCACCTCTTCCTCAGAGGTCTTCTGGAGTACTACGGTCTCCAACTGCACAACCTCACGTCGGGCTCCATTCTACACATTACGGGCTTCGTTGCCCTTTGCGAGCTGTTCCTAGGCTGCGAGGCCCATTTCGATCTATGGAGGAAATATTTTTGCCTCGTCCCCCACTTCTAGAAGGGATCTATTCGGGAGGTGGGCGACGCTGAAGTATGGTGCATAGGTGGAATAGGATACCTGCCTGGTACTCCAAAGAAGGCATCCGAAGAGTGGCCCTCAGAGTGGTTCTATATCGAAGATGTTGTCCTTTTGGATCCTATCCGGCAAGGTCTCCCCGAATTCTCCTCTGCTCCTTTAAAGAAGCGCGCCAGCTGGCGTCCCCGAAGCTATGAAGAAGAAGATAGTGTGGAAGTTAAGCAGTTAGCGAGCAAGGTCCGAATGCTTGCCCATTCTAGACTATCCACAGTCGAGGTAATGGCGATCTCAATAGCGCGATGCGTTCAGCTGCTTCAATCCAGGGGGTTTCCCATGTGGCACTACAATGGTGAGGATGACGCCACACGTTGTGGACGCAAGGGTCTGGCTAATTTTGTCGCGCTGGCCGCCACGTTGGCTGACCTTTTCAAAGGGGAAAAGGAAGACTTCGCTCGCATGAAGTGTCGAGAAGGTTTCTCCATGTATACCCCCATTGACTAGGTGAGTCATCGATCATAGGCCTTAATTGATCTTTTTTCCCTTAACTATGGCCGAATTTAATCCGACCGCCTTTAACAGGAATGGAGAAAGGTTGTCGAGGGGATCTATAGCCACGCCCCGCAACCGGAGGACCATAATCGGGACCATGATCCTGGATATGAAGAAGATTTGGACATATTCATGGATTTTGAGGATGGAGTCTTTTATCAGACAAGCTATGACGGCATGGAGGTGGCCATTTATAGCAGATTATCCCGGCCTTCTTCCTTCCTCCCATGTAAGTACCCAGGAGACAATTCCTCAAAAAGAGTTTTCCTATCGTGACTCACCCACCCGCACTGTATTGTGCTACCAAGGGGCGACGCTCGCACCAGCGTACTACAACAAAGGTGTCCTCTAAGAAGACGATGCTTGCACAAGGCACCTCTCGAAAAAGAAAGGCAAACAATTGTACAGCTGGGCCCTCCTCGACGTTGAAGGGGTATAATCCTTTAGTATGCATTCAATGGATAGACCGGACAATGACATTCCCTGTGGTGTCATATTGCAGGAGTGTACGCCGGGCTGCTTCTGGAGACCTGGCCGGCCATGCACAGACTGATCTAGCCCCGGCCCCTGCCACAAGGACTGGAGGGGGCGCGGAAGCGGTGCTGGATTGTCATCTCCCGGAAGATTCAGATAGTGTATCCGTCACAAATTCTGAAGTGGAGAGTGCGATGGGTCACCGGCGGCGGAGAGCGGCTATGCGCGACCCACATTTTACCGAAGAGGCTTTTAATGCTCTCGGCTCAGCGGATGCTTATATCCGAGCTGCTCGTGACAGAGTTGCTAGAGCCACTCACCAGCTTTCAAAGGATATGCGGGTAATAATTTTTGGGCAGATTCAATAATCATATGCCAGTAACCCCCGAGTCTTGAAACAGTTGGCCCAACTGATTTAAGAGTCTTTACTTTGTTAGGTACTCACGGAGAGGAGTAACAAGTTATCCAGGGAGCTTGAAGAATGCCGAACAAAGTTGTCTACTGCTACTGCCGAACTCGACGATTTAAAGAAATCCAAGAAGGCACATGATGGTAAGTGCAGTAGTAGTTTGGAGATAAGGCTCCGTGAATACAACGACGTTTCCTAATTATGCTTGTGTCTCGTTGGTAGGCTCGACAGATCGGCTGGAGGAGAAGCTAAGGGGTGCTCAAGCAGACAAACAACATGCCGAAGGGCAAGAAGCCACTGGTCAACGTGTTTTGACACGGACCATTAATGAGAAGAACAAACTTCAGGATGCCAACATCAAGCAGGCCGAAGAACTGAAGGATTTGAGAGCCCAATTATCGGATGCTTTAAAGGAGAACAAGAAATTGAAAGGCAACATATTCAATATGCTCTGTAACCTATCAGTCAAGAATGGTTTCCTGTTTGAAATTTTGACAAGTTTGCTTCTGTAGGTGTGCTAACCGGATGTCCCGAAGGAGAAGTGTCCGGATTCCAAGGCGACCTGCTACAAGAGCTGTCCAAGGTGCACGAGCGAGCTCGGAAGGCAATGAGGAACATGGCTAAGGCTTTATGGCCATCCAATTCCCCTCCAGTGAGCATTGATGAGCTTGCGAATTTATTCAAGGGAGCCCGTCGCCATTTGGAGCTATGGAAGATATTAGCATGTCGGGAAGGCGCTCGAGAAGCCTAGGCCATGGTAGAAACATGGTATACCAAGCTTGATCCGAATCATATGGACCAGGTCGGACCTCGGGGACCAAATGGACAAGAAATTCCTGTTAGCTTAGTGTATGACCAAGTGAAAACAACAGCTAAATTTTCTCAACAAGATTGTAAACTAGACAACCTTCTAGAGGGTCTAGAGGAAGAAGAAGTTTTTGAATCCAAGTAGTAATGTACTTCATCAACAAACTTTTCTCCAGCCAAATTGTAAAACGATTGTCATGACATACTTTCCGCTTCGACCTCTAGAACCCGAGTTTGGAGTGTTTCCGGATATTTTAAACCATTGGTAAACACCAAGGTATGTTCGGAAACTAGGCAGTCCAGTCATAGTTGCTTGAACAGACAAGTTGTATTCGAGGAGTTATGTTATATTACATTTGATCATAAGAAACATCTTCCAGAGAGAATAGTTCTGTTAAGGGTTCCTTTCCCTGAGCCAGTATGTGTTTTTGCGCATACATAAACTGTGATGGAGAGATCACAATACACTTTATAATTTGGGGGCGTATATTGCAACATGGGCAGTTCGTCTCTTGTCCGCCGACCGATCATTCCCTTAAGAACGCTATATTTCGGCATCACCCATCTGAGGTACACGTCCGGATAACCCGGTTGTAACAATCGCAGAGGTGCTCCCTTTATGTCCTAGCCGAACAAGCGGGAACGTAGGGCATAAGCACAGGAGCCAGGCAACCCATCTTGGCAAAAACCTAAAGTCATAAAGGTGCATATAATGGCGAAGACAGGACACATATGAGTAGACAACACATATATACGATGAGCTTGACGCTCTAAAAATAATAATCAGAATAAGCTTCTGTAAAAAGAAGCCCCCAGGTGATGATGGGTGTGTACATTTGATGATGTATATCCCTTGAGTGTGCGGTTGATTCGAACACTGGTAAAAAACCAAAAGAGAAAAGAGGGGTGAGAGGGAGAAAAAACAAAAAAAAGGTTATAAGTGTGGATTTAGGCGTAGAATCTGCGGAGCCGAGCAGCGTTCCATGGGTTTGGCTCTAAACGATTATCCGAAGCGTTGCGCAGGCGATAGGATCCTCCAGTGAGAACTTCATCTATGATGAAGGGACCCTCCCATTTGGGCTTGAGCTTGTCCTTTTTCTTCTTTGGTAGGCGCAGGACGAGTTCACCGACATTATAAGTCTTTGCCCGTACTTCCCTGCTTTGATATCGCCGGGCTTGCTGTTGGTAAAATGCGAAGAGGCCCATAGCGTCGCGCTCCTCCTCCAAGCCATCCAGATCGTCCTGCCGATCGAGATCGGCCTCCTCTCTTCATACATGCACACTTGAGGTGAATCATGAATAATGTCACAAGGCAGTACTGCCTCGGGGCCATAGACCATGAAAAAAGGTGTGTATCCGGTCATGCGATTGGGCGTGGTTTGCAGCCCCCAGAGTACGGAATCGAGTTCTTCAACCCAGTGCTTGTCTGATTCGCGTAGGGATCGTACTAGTCTGGGTTTAATGCCGCTCATGATTAGGCCGTTAGCCCACTCGACCTGACTGTTTGTCTGAGGGTGACATACAGAGGCGTAATCGAGCTTGATGCCCAAATTAGCGCATCAAGTTTTTAAATCATCAGCCGTAAAGTTGGAACTGTTGTCAGTAATGATACTATGCGGGACACCATAACGGTGCACCACACCGGATATGAAGTCTATAACTGGTCCGGCTTCGGCCGTTTTGACTCATTTGGCTTCTATCCACTTAGTGAATTTGTCAACCCTAACCAGTAAATATTTCTTCTTATGGCTTCCCCCTTTAAGGGGTCCGACCATGTCAAGCCCCCAGACTGCTAAAGGCCACGTAATGGAGATTGTTCACAAAGCTGTGGGTGGCATGTGGCTTTGATTTCCGAAAAGCTGGCATCCAACACATCGCTGTACGAGGTCTTGTGCGTCTGCTCGGGCCGTGGGCCAAAAGAAACCCGTACGGAAGGCCTTACTTACAAGGGCCTGAGCGGCGGCATGATGGCCACCAAGACCGGCGTGTATTTCAGCCAAGAGCTGTCGTCCTTCTTCTTCGGAGATACACCATTGTAAGACTCCGGTTGTACTTTTCTTGTACAGTTCCCCCTCATGGACTTTGTAAGCATTCGAGCGTCAAACAATGTGACGGGCCTCCACTGATCATCAGGGAGCTCGTTCCTAGTAAGGTAGGCGAGGAAAGGTTCGGTCCATGGGGCGATTACAACCATGATTTCATGGGCCGATGGTGTTATCTCGGTGTCCGAACCACCGATGACATCAGTGTTATGTTTTGAATCTAGGGGTATGGTCGGCTCTGGAACAGTGTTGTCGCTGCCGTCCTGCCACACTACAGATGGCTTAAAAAGCCTCTCTACGAAGGTGTTATGTGGAACGGGGTCGCGTTTAGCGCCCATGCGGGCAAGTATGTCCGCCGCTTGATTACTTTCTTGAGCCACATGATGGAACTTGAGCCCTTCAAACCGAGCTGAAATTTTGAGTACGGCATTACGATAAGCCGCCATCTTTGAATCTTTTGTGTCTAAGTCTCCATTTATCTGAGATATTGCGAGGTTTGAATCCCCACGCACTTCAAGGCGTTGTATGCCCATGGAAACGGCCATCCAGAGACTGTGCAATAAGGCCTCGTATTCGGCTGCATTCCTAGAATCTGTGTACAATATTTGGAGCACATAACGGATTGTATCTCCTGTGGGGGACGTCAAAACGACACCAGCACCTAATCCGACTAACATCTTAGAGCCGTCGAAGTGCATCACCCAGTTGGAGTATGTGTCGTATTCTTTAGGGATTTCGGCCTCTGTCCATTCGGCGATGAAGTCAGCCAATACCTGAGATTTAATAGCTCCGTGTGGCTTGTAAATTATTTCAACTGGTAAGAGCTCAATGGCCCATTTGGCAATCCGGCCGGTGGCGTCCCGATTGTTTATAATATCGTTAAGTGGTACTTCAGAAGCGATCGTGATGGAGCACTCTTGAAAGTACTGCCGCAGCTTGCGGGATGCCATGAAGACCGCATATGCTATCTTTTGTATCGGGATTTACATGGTGTAAGGACCGTTGGTACATAGTATACCGGTTTTTGAATTAGGAATTTGTGTCCCTCCTCATTCCGTTCGACGATGAGCACCGCACTCACTACTTTGGTGAGTTGTAGATATGTAGAGCAGCATTGGTTCGCCGACATTTGGTGCGGCCAGGATTGGGTTGCTTACTAACAAAGCCTTCATTTCCTCCAGTCTGGCTATGGCAGCGTGCGTCCACACGAAGTTGTTAGTGTGGCGTAACAAACGATATAATGGCAACGCCTTTTCCCCTAATCTGGAGATAAAACGGCTTAAAGCTGCCACACATCCGGCTAATTTTTGGACCCGCTTGAGGTCTATTGGTGTTGCCAACTATGACAAGGCTCGAATTTTAGCGGGGTTCGCTGCAATTCCTCTATTGGAGACGATAAACCCAAGCAGTTTTCCGGCTGGAACGCCGAAAACACATTTTCCAGATAGGAACCCTTCACAACTTTTCTAATTTTTTTTTGAGATTACTAATTCTTCTTTTTGGTCCTCTGAGTAAGTCATAGTCCCAAATATGAAAATCCACATTCATTGCCTGTGTACGCTCAGCGAGAGAAAAAGACGCAAAAGATGCAAGATCAACTTTGAATTCGTCGCTCTCTTATGCAACGGCTCTAAAGTTTGTAATCTAGCACACACACATACAACTGGTTTGAAGGAAATAAGGGTTTGATGTTGTGTTTCTTCGAGAACTGGGCTAAGGACACAGTGGTGTTTCCTTGCAGACCGGCGTTTGACTCTTGTCAGGAGTGAATTTCGATGATCCCACCCTGGTTGGCTTCTTCTATAAAAATATAGAGTTAAATACACCATAGGTGCCTTAACTTGTCTGTCGTGCTCAGTTTAGTGCCTAAACTTGTAAAATACATAAAAGTGGTGCTATAACTTGTCACATGGTGCATATACGGTACCTCCGCCCGTATGTCGCTGTATGTGCTGCCCGCATGGCGTGACAGCTGGTGGGTGCCCCACACGTCAGTGGGCGTGAGTGTTGCCTGCGCTAGGTGAGATGGGTGCGTATTTTTTCAGAAAACCCCCTAAGGTTTAATTAAATCTCGCAAAAGCTTCACTTTTTTTGAGGGATGCAAAAGCTATCACTCACTGCTACTAAAAGGAAAAAAGCAAACCGGGTCACTCCATGGGATTCCAACCTGCGACTCCACGATAAATAGACGGCATGCTAACCACCAGGACAATTAGTACTTCGTGTACAACTTATAGCTGGAAACTTCAATAGATCAATTCTACCTATTGCTGTGCAATTTGCATTTACGTTATTTACTGTTTTTTAAGTTACTGATTAGTTTTTATGATGTATAAATTTTTCCCATATAAAGATACAATAGTTACCAATGTGTGATTTGTCTATTTAAATCTTTATTTTATTTTTATTATTTTTTAGTTTGAAGAGGTAAACATGAACTTTTTATAGAATTTATGTGTATTTAATCAGTTCAACGTGTACTATAAAATATTGTGTACATTTTTTTTGAAACTGCTTAGTGTGTATTAAAAATCATTGTGTAAAGACAATAAATTCTATAAATATGTTAAAACATGTCAAACGTGTTTGAAACGTGTTTGTAGAAATGTAAATCATTGTAGAAATAATTTTACACATTATTTTGTTTAATACATGTTGAATTTTTAGATAGTTTTTTTTCTATTTTTTAATGCATGACGAACATTTTTCAAAAACACATCTACAATTTCTTAATACACATGAGAATTTTTGAAAATATGTTGAATAGTTTTTTTTTCAAATGCACTAACACTTCGTTTAAGTTTATGGCAGTTGTAATATTTTCTTACATTTCCTTTTTCAAACAGGAAAGAAAATATCAAAAAATAAACACGAAGTTGGAAAATAAATAAAAAGAAACCTTCTGCGGGCTCGTAAGAGCGCCATATATTACAATAAAAATAAGACAAATGCTTGAAGAGGTAAACAACAACGATGATAAATAGACGTCTAGCTCACAAATAGGAATTTATTTTGTCCAGTATCCTTATTCAGAGTTGAGTCAACTTTTTCTTTTAAATATTGTTTTATTATTTTGGCCGCTGTCTTTATTGTAAATAGGAATTTATCTCTGTATTTCACAAAGGCGTCATTGGCCTAGTGGCTACCATAACTGTGCACTTGTGCGCCCAGGTGGGGTCAATGCAGCGCATATTTAAATATAGGGATGTTTTAAGAAATTTAGTTGAAGTACATGGAGTTTTCTGTAAAACAACCATCGAGCGGCGCTAACACAACTGTTTCTCCTCTCACAGTCATTGACATGTGGGCCAATGCCACGTTGGCATGCCAGGTTGGCAATACATACGCTCGGATACAGCCAGAGGCAACGTATTTGAACGCTCGGACAAGTTACAACACCCGTTTTATGTATTTTACAAGTTTAGGCACCAAAGTGACCGCATCGGACAAGTTGAGGCACCCACGGTGTATTTAACTCCAAAAATATATGTTCTGTCTGCTAGTGACCATGGATCTCTTTTTTATTTATGTTGTGTTTCTTCTGATGCATCTGCAGTGATAGTGTGAACATTGTATGTACAGTCATTTCCTGTGTTTCTTAAAAATACGTCAAGTTATCTGTTGGTTTAAAGTTGCTCATGGACTGGACAAGAGCTGTAAAAATCAAAGAGGAAGGCCATTACGGCCTCATTCGGTTTGAAGGATTTTCGTAGGGAAAACATAGCGACGAAGATATCAAAGAATTTTTTCAATATATGCATTCAGTTTATAGGAAATGCGTACATGAATTTCGTAGGAATACTACTCATTTTCTGTGTTTTTTGAAGAAAGATTTACATCCATTCAAAGCTCATTTTGCAAGTAAAAACGAGCCAAATCAATTCCTTAGGATGGCAAATGTCATCCTATCAAATGTGACCCTACAAGTTTGATTTCCTCTACTACTTTTTGATCCTACAAGTTTTCCTATACTACTCCTAATTCCTACTTTTTGATTTCCGATTTCCTCCAAACCGAATGAACCCTACAAGTTTTCGAGTTGCAAATAAGACTTGCCTTCTATACAAATCAAACACTGATTGATACTTTTTTTATCAAAGAAGGGCTTGCCCCTTCCAATTTTCATTACTGAAAACCACTGAGTTCTACAGACGAGTTCAAATAGAAAATAAAGACCGAAAAACGAAGCCAACACGACCATAAAGCATTCCAAACGGCCAACACAGGTCGGCCACCCAAAGTACAATCTGCCTTGAATACCATTACATCTAAAGCAAAAGCAGCAAAGGAAACCAAGGATCCTGTCTACAGGAACAGCAAACATCAGGTTCACCACCGCAAGAGAATCTCCATCCCAATCTTGCTACATTGATCCTCCATCCTTGCTTGGCTGTGAATACCTCATTTGCTACTTGTTCTAGCACCCTTGCTCCCAGCTCCAGCGTTTTTTTGGCGACTCCTTTATCTGCAGAGTGGACCAGTCAGTTAACCACCTGCACATCAGTTTGAAAATATATAAAGGATCATTTATCCTTTTATTTTCAAAGACAATTGCATTTCTGCTTTTCCAAATTGCCCAAAGCAGGGCTGAAATCCCCACCAGAACCATTTTCTTATCATCTTTGTTAAATCTCCTAATCCATTCCCCAAAACAGTCTTTTACATTTGATGGAACAGTTTTAAATCCACACACACATCTGACCAAACTCCACAGCAAAGACGCAGCAGAGCAAGAAAAAAATAAATGATCAATCGATTCATCTTTCCCACACAGAACACACCCTTTTCCACCTTCCCAACCTTTTTTAAGCAGCATATCTCTAGTTAGAATACTCTTTTTATTAATCAACCATAAAAACACCTTCAGTTTTGCAGGCAACTTGGTCTTCCATAAGTATTTTTGTGGGAATTTCATCCCAACAGCTATCAATTTCCTGTACAAGGACCCCACAGAAAACTTATGATCAGCAGTGAGGGTCCAGAGAACTTTGTCTGCCCCCTCCTGCATTTGAATTTCCTCACATCTCTTTTTGAGACAGTTCCAAAGCCCCAAAGTCTCCCCATGCAAGGTCCTTCTAAATTTAAATCCATGCCACCCTTTCTGTATGGCCTCTTCCACATTAATGTTGTGGTCAAAGCATATATCATACAGTCCTGGGTAAGCCTCTCTCAAAGGCTTATCATCAACTCATGAATCTTCCCAAAACCTAGTATTTCTCCCATCCCCCACCTTTTTCTTAACAAATTTGTAGAAAATCTCCTTAATTTTAAGCAAGTTAGCCCAGAATTGGGAGTCCCCAGGCTTCTTGCTTACTAAAGCCAAACAACCCCCCTTTCTATACTTTTCATCCAAAATATCCTGCCACAGGCCCTTTTCATTTTCCATTTTCCAAAACCATTTAGCAAGAAGTGCAATATTCATTATTTCCAGATTCAGTATCCCTAAACCACCCATGTCTTTAGGAAGACAACAATCTTTCCAGTTCACTAAGTGATATTTTTTGACATTCTCATCTTCTTGCCATACCAATCTGGAACTGAAGAAATCTGCTTTCTTTATGATCCCTTTAGGCACAGCATAGAAGGACATCATGAACAAAGGTATGTTAGTCATGCAAGCTTGCACTAAGGTAATTCTCCCTGCAATGGAGCCCAGCAGCTTCCCCTGCCAACATCCACACCTTTTCTCAATTTTGTCAGTCACACACCCCTAATGTGTGTTCCTGATTCTGTTCTCAGATTCAGACATTCCCAGGTATTTTATGGGCAAGTCCCCCATCTTACATGTTAGGATTTCTTGATAAGTCGATTGCTTCTCTCTAGCCTTGCCAAACAGCAACAATTCACTTTTATGAAAATTTATTTTGAGCCCAGACATTTGCTCAAAAGCCCCTAGTATGAGTTTAAGATTTTTCACACTGTCTACCTCATCTTTGATCAAGAATATAGTATCATCAGCATATTGCAACATATTAATTCCTTTCTCTCCATTTTTGTTTAACACCCCTTTAACCAAATCATGCTTCAAGGCATTACTCATTATAAAGGCTAGGGCATCAGCAGCTATGTCAAACAGTAAAGGTGACATAGCATCCCCTTGCCTTAATCCTTTAAAAGTTTTAAAATATGGGCCAATTTCATCATTCACTTTAACTCCAACATGTCCTCCTCTCATTGTTTCCATCACCCAGTCACACCATTTATCAGGAAATCCTTTCATTTTCAGCATTTTGATCACAAAGGGCCATTTAATTTTGTCATATGCCTTCTCAAAATCCACTTTAAAAATTAGGGCATCTTCTTTATTCTTATGAAAGGAGTTTAGGGCCTCATGCAAAATCACAATCCCCTCCATAATGTACCTGCCCTTAATAAAGGCAGTTTGGGTTCTGGAGATCACAGGGGCCACACATTTAGCCAACCTATTCATTAGAATTTTAGTAATGATTTTAAAACTAACATTCAACAAGCAAATAGGCCTAAACTTCTGAATTTGTTTAGCATCATTAGTTTTGGGGATTAAAGTAATTATGCCATAGTTGAGTCTGGCTATATTAATTTCTCCTTTTGCAAAACCATCTACTAGGTTTTTCAGATCCCATTTAACCACTTCCCAAAAATCTTGGTAAAAGTCAGCAGGGAACCCATCAGGGCCAGGGCTTTTGTTTCTTTTCATCCCAAATACCACTTGATGGATTTCATCCAGGGAGAAAGGTGTCAAAAGTTCCTCTCTCTCTTGTGCATTAATTTTGTCCATCTCCATCTCTCTCAACGAAATACTAGATTCTTCAGGATGTCCAAACAATTCTTTATAAAATTTGGTGATATACTCCATTAACTTCTCATCCTCCTCTATAATCCCTTCATCCTGTTCCAGGGAAACAATTTTGTTTTTCCACCTCCTCCCATTCACCTTAGCATGATAATATCTAGTATTTTTGTCTCCATCCTTGATCTCTGAATCTTTATATCTTTGCAACCATTACATCTCCTCTTGTAACATCACTCTTTTCAATTGGGCTCTAAGCTCTTTCTGTTCATTTCTATCCACTGCACTTAAACCTATGATCTCAGCTCTCTTATCCAAATCATCAAGCTCCTTTATTATCTCCATTTTTATTTTCCTGTACCAAGCATCTATATTCCTATTCCATCCTTTAGCCTTTTTCCTTAGTCTTCTCAACCTTGATTGCCATCTATCCAAAATGTCCCCAAAGTATCTTTCATTCCAGGTGTTATACACCAGTTCTCTAAAACCCTCTCTCAGAAGCCAAATATTTTCATATCTAAAAAAATATTTATGATTATGAGTCTCTCCTGTATCCAGGAACAAAGGAGTATGATCGGAAATTTCTCTGGCAAGGGCTTGCAAAATGGTTAGAGGGTACTTTTCCTCCCAGGCTGGGCACATCAACACTCTCTAATTTTTCAAAGGTAGGGTCCTCCTAATTATTAGCCCAGGTGTACTTCCTCCCATTCAAAGGTAGTTCCCTTAGCCCTGCTTGTTCAATAATAGCATTAAACATAAAGGACCATTGTTCATTGAGCATAGGTTTATTTTTCTCCTTCCCATTTCAAATAATGTTAAAATCCGCCCCCCCCCCAACCAAGCAAGGCAGAGGATTATCATGATATAATCTTGCCAATTTAGCAAGAAAACTGGCTTTCCCTTCCTTCTGTGCATCCCCATAGACAGTGACCAAATTCCAGTGCATTTTGATATTCTTATCAAATACTAACATTCTCAAGAAATATTGTCCTTTTTCAATAATTTCAACATTAAACACATCTTTGTTAAACCCAACCAGAATCCCCCTGGCATACCTCTGGGTGGGTTCCGACTCCATTGAAAATTTCTTCCTCCACACAAATTGTGAAGCTCATTCTTTGTGAAGTCTTGCTTTATGGTTTCAGAGAGTCCAATAAAGTCTAGCTTCTGATCCATAATCATTTCTCTAATGTATCTTTTTTTGTGATCCTGACCTATAGCTCTTACATTCCAAAAAAAACCTCATTTTTATTAACAAACACTTCTAAATCTAATGCAAATACAGAAGAAACCCTCAACTAAAATCTCTTTTCTTTTTTCCTCCTTCGAAGGACCCCAATCCCAACTGATTTCTTCACACAGTCAAGTGCTGGTGAGCTTTTCTTACCACCTTTTGTCCCTGAGAACATTCCTCTCAGTTTTTTAATCTGTTGTTCCTCAATATCCACATCAGAGTGTTCATGGTCTCAACATAATTCCTCAAGGGTTATGTCTCCAGTATTAATATATGCTGGGACATCTTTTTTAATGTCTCCTTTCTCCTCACACTCTTCTCCTGCTTTAGCACTCTCCTCCCTTTTAATATTCTGAAAATATAGCTCTCTTCTAGCTATTTCCATCTTGTTAATTATTTCTATGTTCTTATCAATCATCTCTATTGAATAACCCAAATCAATCCCCACCAGAGAACTAATATGAAGTAAAGAAGCATCAGCAATTACCAGATCAGGGTTCTTACCATAATTGTCTCTCTCCTCAGCTCTGCTTTTAGCCATATCTTCAATTTTCTTGTCCTCCTTCCCTTTGTTTCTAAGGCTTCTCTTGATCTCAACATCTTTTTCTTCCCCTTCTTTGTCCAGGATCCCACTCCCATGTATTTCAGCCATTTTCTCTCCCAAAGTCCCAATAGATTCTTGGCTAGCATTATAGTCAGTGGGCTCATTATATTTCCCTGAATCAGTATCTTCTTTTTTCTGCTAAGTCTCTTTCTCATAATCTTCAAGGTCCATATTTGCTAATTCCATTTCATATTCCTCCCTATTGGCGGCCTCTTGTGCCAATTTCTGGATATCTTCTAGTTGTTTTTTACTTATCTCCTGCAGCTTTGTCTGAATCCTCTCTAACTCTCTGATTATATTTTCATTTTTTGCCCACAATGCATTATTCCTGACTTTGTCGTCCTACAAAGCTTTTATTTTACTGAGCATGATTTCACTTTCCTTTTGCCATTTTCTTCTCTCTAAAGTTATCTCACTTTGCCATTGCACCATGTTTTCTTCCATCTAAGATTTCATCCTTTCAATTCTTCCATCAACCTCCTCACTCTGTTTCAGGGATAAGCATCCCAAAGAAACCCCTTTGTGCTCATTGTCTTCCAATTTGGTCCTCTTCCTGTTATCCATATCTTCCTCTCCCACTTCTGAGATATTGTTACTGCCATTTTTCCTCTTTTCTTCCTTGTACCAGCCAATTTCCACCACCTTCTCAGCTTCCACCCCAATTCTGAACATAAGGAGATCAGGTGAAGTGATCTCAACTTGAGCTGGTATTTTATCCACATCCCTGATTCCACACTTTGCTCTAATTTTCTCCTCATTAATAGTGTCCATATCAATCTCTAAGACAGGTCCAACTGCAGTAGCAACCTCACAAACACCTAAAAAATGTCTAAAACAATCTGGTACTTTGGCCAGCTTGACCCAAATGGTGTGCATCTTCCCAACAGCCTGATGGTCAAGAGACCAAGGTTGAATTTTGATCACCACCCTTGTTCCCAACAAGTTGAAGTCATTAAACTTGGCCAACTCCACTAACTTTGCCTTATTGGGAAATCTCATCATATATCCATTCTTTCCAAATTCCCTCACTCTCCATTGCCATCCCCAGTCAAACATTTCTCCTAAAGATTTCACAAGCTCAGTCTCATTGATACTCCCTTCTCTTATGATCACCACCCCCAAGGGATTGGTGTGCTCTGCAATCAGGACATCCTTATAAGTCTGCACCAGAAGAATTCCCAATCCTTTAGCTGCATATCCTACATATTTTGGAACTGGTTTAACCTGTTTCAGCAAGTTGCACTCCCCTGTAATATGATTCTCTCTGCCACAGATCAAGCAATGTCCCACCCTGCATTCCTTAGTGGTGTGTCTAGGATCTTTACATTTACCACACACCTGTTTGTTAAACCTATCAAAGTTTTTCTTGTTTTGCTCATATCCTTGCTGCTAACTGCTTCTACCCCCCTGCTTCTTCATTTCCAGTCCAGATCCCTGTTCACCCACCTTGTCAATTGTCGGTGTCAAAACCGGCGGATCTCGGGTATTGGGTCCTGAACTGTGCATCTAGGCGGATGGTAACAGGAGACAAGGGACACTATGTTTTTACCCAGGTTCGGGCCCTCACGATGGAGGTAAAACCCTACTCCTGCTTGATTAATATTGATGATATGGGTAGTACAAGAGTAGATCTACCACGAGATCAGAGAGGCTAAACCCTAGGAGCTAGCCTATGGTATGATTGTTGTTCGTCCTACGGACTAAAACCCTCCGGTTTATATAGGCACCGAAGAGGGTTAGGGTTACACCGAGTCGGTTACAATGGTAGGAGATCTACATATCCGTATCGCCAAGCTTGCCTTCCACGCCAAGGAAAGTCCCATCCGGACACGGACGAAGTCTTCAATCTTGTATCTTCATAGTACAGAGTCCGGCCAAAGGCTATAGTCCGCCTTGGGACACCCCCAATCCAGACTCCTCAAGAGCTCCTAAACCGGGGTTCAATGACAGCGAGTCCAGTACAGCATATTGTCTTGGCATTGCAAGGCGGGTTCCTCCTCTGAATACTTCATAGAAGATTTTGAACACAAGGATAGTGTCCAGCTCGCAAAATAAGTTCCACATACCACCGTAGAGAATAATATTTACACAAATTCAATCTGCGACGTATTGCATGGCGTGACATCACACCACGGCCAAGCCTTTATTGAATCATTTTCTTGTCCCACCTCGGTAGCGTTTAGCGAGGCGGTTTCCTTGGCACGTCTTGTCAAAGCAGAGATCGTGTCCCCTTATTCCGGGATTCTCATTAATACGGGCGCGGGTAACCCAGTTGTGTCCGTTGGCACGTCTCGTCTATCGAAGGCGAGTCCCGAACGGCCACGGGGAAGGCTCTTGGTATTCAACCTCTTTATAAAGAGACCAATGCTCCACTCCTTTCTTTCAATCTCAATCGAATCCACCCCTCGCCTCGAGTTCCAACACCCAAAGCTCCAGATTCAGGCGCTTCGGACCTTCGATGATGTCCGGCTCCGACCTGCAAGGCCGGTGGATGCCTTCCTCCGTTGCGGAAGAAGACGTGCTAAAGCTAAGAGATGCCAGGTTATTCCCACTCCCATAGGCTGCCTGCCCAAGGGCAGGTTATTCCCACTCCCAAGCCTGGCGAAAGCATAGTGTTCGCGTCTCACTTTCTTCGGGGGCTAGGCTTCCCGACGGACCCCTTCATGAGGGAGCTCATGTTTTGCTATGGGTTGGAATTTCATGACTTGGATCCGGAGTCCATCCTCCACATCTCATCGTTCATTGTCGATCTGAAGCCTTCCTCCGCATTACCCTCACTTCGGATTGTGGCTCAAGACCTTCAAAGTGGAGCGAAGATGATCAAGGGCAGCAGCGAGTCAGAGAGGGGTGTTATAAGCAAGAATGCTGATGCCCCATGGCCCGGGGCTCTTTTCAAGAGGAGCTCAGCCTATGGCAACAAGAGTGGTTTTATATCACAGCTCTGGGGCACCAAATGGGTGGCGCCACCTGCCTTTCGCTCGGGTCCTCCACCATGGTGGCGTCATGGGTCAATAAAGGACTTGACTGGGGCCGCCCAAGGGCGTGCCCTTGTTGCGTGGCCGCATTCAAGACCTCCTAGAGAGATCACTCTGGTCGTAGTAGCGCGGTCATCTTGATTCATCGTACCCTACCTGCAAGCGTCGCCCCCTCACTTTGTGGGAATTTAACCGGAGGGACCATGAGTTCTCCAACATTTTATGGGCGCGACGCCCGTGGAGATGTACAAGCTTTTCTTTGGATCTGGCGATGTGTCCGGACTTGACCGAGGACGCAGTCTGAGCTACAATCGCTCGGATACTCAAGTAAGTAGCCTCAGCACGGACACGCTATCCCATATTTATCACGAACTTGCCTTTTAAAAGAGCTGTCCCTTGAGCAGAGTGGATAAGCGAAAGCAAAGTTAATCAGTGTCGGCCCCCTCCACGAGACCATGCGGATCCGTGTTAACGAGATCTTTGGAGATTGGGCCTTCGGAAGAAGGTGAAGGGGGGAACAAGGAAGCTACCCCTCCGCGAAGGAGGCTGTCAGGAAAGGAGGGATCGAGAATCCCTCCATCCAAGGGAAGAAGAGGACCGCCTCTGAAGACCCGGAGACCATGGTCTCAAAGCGGGGGAAGAAATCTTCGTTAGAGGTTCCTGCGCCGAGAGATGCCTCGGCCGCATTGTGCCCCCAAGGGGATCAGCCCTCCACCGAGCCGTAAGTAAAAAGGGGAGTTCTTTTTAAAATAAAGGATATCCCTGCCCTATTTCTGATGAAGATAACCGAAATTTTACATTGTAGTTCGGATCTCAGCCCTTCTCGTGAGCTCATCTTGAGGATCTTCGTCCAGGAGATGATGGAGAGCAACGCCCCCTGCCGTACCGTCTTGCGAGGCGGGCGACCCTGAGGTGTCGTCGCGGAGGGTTTCTCCGAGTCCGGCGGGGCCGGAAGGCAGTCTTATGTCCCCTCAAAGCCCTCCGCGTCCGGCCTTCGAAAAAGGCCATCGGACGAGTCCGGCACCACCTGGTGTACGGTCGGAGGAGCTGAAGGATCTGCTCGGGCGAGCGTCTATCTCAGAAGATCATCGTGCATTAATGGGTACCGTGATTGAAAGGATTTCATCCGCTGAGAGCGGTTTGCACGTAGCCGTCAGAAGTTTACTGACAGGTTTTGAGGTATGCAAAATGATGTACCTTCTGACAGTTCCGCATATAAAATGCACCCTGTGTAGATAGTAGCCCCTGAGGCTCGGTGTGTTGTCAAAAAATGACAGCACGCCGAGGATCATAATCCCAGGTATAATATGTCGCCCTTACTATGCAGGTGGCGAAGGGTCCGGTGGCTAGCCGGACTGATTAATTTGCCGAACTAAAGCGGCAACTTGACATGGCAGATGCCGACATCGCGCTTGTCAATAAGCGACTTGACGAGTCACAAGCTATGCAATTTCTCCGCGGACACCTGGTAAGGGAGCTTGATGACCGTGCCTTACAACATGTATGCTTGATGCAGATGGTGCCGCTGCCATGGAGAACCCTCGAGCGGAGCTCGCCCGAGCTAAGGAGCAGGCCAGAAAGAGTGATGCGGCTGCCTTAAAGGCGGCCGAAGAGCTAAAAGCCGAACAGGTTGCTCACTGCCGAAGCAAGAAGGAAATGTCCGAGATGGCCGTGAAGTTGAAGAATGTTGCCGACCGCTGCAAGCTTCTTGAAAAAGAAGATCGAGCGGTACAAGAGGACCTGAAGAAGGCCACTACCGAGGCCAAGGATGCTCGCTCTGCGATGAGAGCTATGAAGGAGGAGCTGTGTCAGGCCGGAGATATCGCGGCTGGAAAGCCCTTTCTGCTACGAAGGAAATTTGTGGGTCTTAAATATGCTCAGTTGGACTGGCTGTGGAGTGCAGAGGATGCTTATTTGGACTTGGCGGCAAGTGCCGCGGACACGGCCGAACACTTCCGAGATCAAAAGGATCACGAAATGGAAAAGGTTTTTTGGTCGCAGTTCCATAATCCAGAGCGCCCACTTCCATTAACCGATCGCTTGGCTGAATGGGTGGAGCTGAATAGGTTATCCGGACTTGCCATAAAGGATGTTGTGAGTCTTTTGTGGCCAAAAAGGCCCGAGCCGAAGAGTTATTTTGGCTTGGTGCAGCAGTTCCTTGGTGCGGTGCCGCATATCAATGCAATGAGGAGGTCGGCATGCATAGAGGGTGCGCGGATGGCTCCTGCCCGTGTCAAGACATACTGGGCGGAGATGAAGGCCACCGATGTTGCATCCCAAGATTGGACGGAAGCCGAGTACTGTCGAGCACCATTTCCGGGAAGTTCTGCAGGCGCTCGTTTAATAGAGACGCTTGATGCTCAAAGGATATTATGTTCGAATAACATGTATTATTGTGAAACAATGTATCGATGGAATATAAAAGCTTTTTATACTTGTGCCTTTCAAGAATTAAAATACCTCTGTGCGGCCGCTAATGTATATGTATATATAACCCGAAGATGGCAGTCTTGACTTCACCATTACGCATATAATACGGGATGTTTGCAAAAGCGCATTTTCACACTTGATCCAATGTCTTGGTCCTATAAAGGAGGTGGTAGCGCCGCAAACTAGGCAACCGGACTATAATGCTTTATCACTTTCACTTAGCCATAGGAGTTTGTGATGGGGCTTCTATATAGCCCCTAGGGGCACCGTGCTCACCCGAATTCGGCGCGTATGTGTACTGACCGAAATGGCCCTTCGTCAAGGCGGAGAATCCTAAAGATTCGGCGGGTCATCGAGTGGTTGACCGATCTCACGCTATATCATGACGATTAGTTTTCGGCTTTCTCTCTTGAGGTGCTCACTGGCGAACCAATGCACAACCATGATAGTTCTCTGGTGCCGCCTTAGCCGATAGAGCGGAGCGTAAAGCGAGAAAAACACATGAGCCGGGCAAACCCAACATTTAACCAAAGACATGATTCGAGCTGATGCATATCAGACCTAACTCGAGACGCCGAACACTTCCTAAGGTATTCGGCCTTTATGAAAATGGGTTGAACAACGCCCTTGGTAATAAGCCCACGTGTCAGTGCACGCATAAAATTCGGCGTGGCCCATGCCAAAACGCCAGCCTCCTCCTCGGTTATAGCAAGAAACCGGGGATGTGTATCAACAAGAGACCGTAAAAAATGTTTGCGCAGGGTCTTAATCTGAAAAGAATCCTTGTCACGGGTCCCTACTGCACGTTTGCGCCTGTGTCTCCGTTGTGCCATATCCTGGACGGGTTTAGCACGGTGTTCATCTATAAAAGAGAGGAACTTAGTTGAAAAAGATCATGCGAAAATGTATGTTATGTTAAATAAACAAAGTACGATTAAAAAATGAATAAAATTGAGCTTTATTGTCTCTTGTTGTACATGCGCGGAGCCTTTTGTACAGGGGTATGCGGCTAGTAAGCCCTTGTATGTTTACGCCGGACTCGTCTAGCCGTGTCCGGGGTCTGAACGACCTATTTAGGTGCTTTGATTGGTGAAGCCGGTTTAGTGTGTGGCTGTCAAGGCAGTCACACAATCTTCCGAGCTCGAGGAACACTCAGTATTTCCCTTTAAGGAGATGATGCCTCGCGGACCGGGCATTTTAAGTGTAAGGGATGCATAATGCGGTATTGCGTTGAAGCGGGCGAAAGCTTCATGTCCCAGTAGTGCTTGGTAGCTACTTGTGAATGGGGCAAGGTGGAAGGCTAACTTTTCGCGGCAGAAGTTGTCGGGTGAGCCGAACGCAACTTCTAGCAGTAGGGAGCCCGTACAATGGGCATATGGGCCCGGCATTACCCCTTGAAAGGAAGTGTTGCTATGGCGAATTTTGGTTGGATCTATCCCTATTTTGCGGATTGTGTCCTGATATGGCAGGTTTAGATCACTGCCGCCGTCCATTAGGACTTGTGTAAATTGGAGTCCGTCGATTACCGGATTTAATATCAAGGCAGTCCATCTTGCATTCCGGATACTTCTAGAGTAATCCTGATGGTCGAGGTGATTGGTTTTAACAACCAGTGGCGGGACTCCTCTGGGATAGACCGTATGGCGTGTATCTCTATGGGCGCCATTCTGTTTTTCCCTTTTGTCACGTAAAGTGAGTTTACTATTTTGACTTCTTGTGGGAAATTCTTTTGTTTTCCGGTGCTCTGCTTGTGGGGTTCGTCATCGTCCTCGCTTGGTGTGTCGAGCCCCTTGTGTTCGGCGTTGAGTTTGTCGGACTGCTTGAATACCCAACAATCTCTGTGGGTATGGTTTGCGAGCTTCAGAGTCTTGTGGATTTGGCATATCTTGTCCAGATTTTGTTTAAGTTAGATAGCTCGTCCCTGTTATCCTTAAGGGGCAGCTTTTCATGATTCTGCCGTGAGCTTTTGAATCCGGCGTTGACTATCGTGCTCTTCGGGTTGTTTCCCTTTGTCCGGCGCTGGTCCTTGCTGCGTCGCGGTTTCCCGTTTCCATCCTTGACTTCGGATGTACTTGGGTTACTGGTACTGCATCTTGCCAGCCAGCTATCCTCTCCCGCACAAAAGCGGGTCATGAGGTTTGTTAATGCGGCCATTGTTCTTGGCTTTTCTTGGCCGAGGTGTCTGGCGAGCCATTCGTCTCGGACGTTGTGTTTCAAAGCTGCTAAGGCTTTGGCGTCCGGACAGTCGACTATTTGGTTCTTCTTAGTAAGGAATCTGTTCCAGAATTTTCGGGCTGACTCTCCGGGTTGTTGAGTTATATGACTTAAATTGTCTGCATCCGGAGGTCGAACATAGGTCCCTTGAACATTTGCCCGAAAAGCATCCTCGAGCTCTTCCCAACTTCCAATGGTGTTTTCGGGGAGGCTTTTGAGCCAATGCTAGGCTGGCCCTTTGAGCTTGAGGGGTAAGTATTTTATGGCGTGGAGGTCATCTCCTCTAGCCATGTGTATGTGGAGGATGTAATCCCCGATCCACACTCCAGGGTCTGTTGTTCCGTCGTATGCCTCTATGTTTACGGGCTTGAATCCCGCTGGAAATTCATAATGCAGAACCTCATCGGTGAAACATAGGGGGTGTGCGGCACCCCTATATTTAGGTGTACCGTAATATTCGGATACTTGATGTGTTGCATTGCTTACTAGAGCTTGCTTTCTTGGTGTGACGCCCCCGATTCAATCGTACACTAATCATGCACGCAAACGTGTACGATCAAGATCAGGGACTCACGGGAAGATATCACAACACAACTCTAAAAACATAAATAAGTCATACAAGCATCATAATACAAGCCAGGGCCTCGAGGGCTCGAATACAAGTGCTCGATCATAGGCGAAGTCGTGGAAGCAACAATATCTGAGTACTGAGACATAAGTTAAACAAGTTTGCCTTAAGAAGGCTAGCACAAAGCTGGGATCTGAGATCGAAGAGGCGCGGGCCTCCCGCAGGATCCTCCTAAACTACTCTGAGTGGTCGTCGCGGCCTTGCGTAGTAATAGGCACCTCCGAAGGTAGTAGTAAGTAAATCGACGGCGGCGTCGCTCTGGGCTCCGGCATCTGGTTGCGACAACCGAAAAGAAGGAAAGGGGAAAAGGGGAGAAAGCAACCGTGAGTACTCATCCAAAGTACTGCAAGCAAGGAACTACACTACATATGCATGGGTATATGTAAGGAGGCCATATGAGTGGTGAGCTGCAGGATGCGAGAAAAAGAGGGGATAGCTAATCCGTCGAAGACTACGCCTGGCAGCCTCCGTCTTGCTGACATGTAGAAGAGAGTAGATTGAAGTCCTCAAGTAGCATCTCCAAGTA
Source organism: Aegilops speltoides (assembly GCA_021437245.1). Taxonomy (NCBI): domain Eukaryota; kingdom Viridiplantae; phylum Streptophyta; class Magnoliopsida; order Poales; family Poaceae; genus Aegilops; species Aegilops speltoides. Next base: position 130,351,966 of record CM038144.1, read on the forward strand.
GCATCTCCAAGTAGCATCGCATAGCATAATCCTACCCGCGATCCTCTCCTCGGCGCCTGTTAGAGAGCGATCACGGGTTGTATCGCACTTGGAAGGGTGTGTTTTATTAAGTATCCAGTTCTAGTTGTCATAAGGTCAAGGTACAACTCCGGTCGTCCTTTTACCGAGGGACACGGCTATTGAATAGATTAATCTTCCTGCAGGGTGCACCACATAACCCAACACGCTTGATCCCATTTGGCGGACACACTTTCTGGGTCATGCCCGGCCTCGGAAGATCAACACGTCGCAGCCCCACCTAGGCTGTGAGAGGTCGACACGCCGGTCTAAACCTAAAGCCGCAGTGCAGGGCCCATCGCCCGAGCACACACACTGCGTTGCGAGGGCGGCCGAAGCAGACCTAGCCTAGTGGCGTTCGGTCCAATCCGGCGCGCGCTCGTCGGCCGACGTCAAGAAGGCTTGGTGATACCACGGCGTCGGGATACCCATAACTACTCCCACGTAGATGGTTAGTGCGTATAGACCAAATGGCGGACTCGGATCAAATACCAAGATCTCGTTAAGCGTGTTATTATGAAGCAAGCGCGACGCCGATCGAGGCCAGGCCCACCTCTCACCTAGGCGGTCTCAACCTCGCCTGTCGCTCGACACAAAGATCCACACAGAGGGCCGTCGGGACAAAGGTCCTTCAGCCCCTAATCAAGTGAATCACTCGCGGGTACTCTTGAGCGGACCCGACTTTAGTCACCATCTCGTAGTATGTATGTATGTATAGTATATACCGTGATCACCTCCCGAGTGATCACGGCCCAATAGTATAGCAAGGCGGTGACAAGAATGTAGGCCAATGATGATAAACTAGCATCCTATACTAAGCATTTAGGATTGCGGGTAAGGTATCAATATTTGTAGCAACAATGACAAAGGCTATATGCAGAATAGAATGGAGTAATCAACAAGTAACATGCTACACTACTCTAATGCAAGCGGTATAGAGAAGAATAGGCGATATCGGTGATCAAGGGGGCTTGCTGGTTGCTCACGGCAAGAGAGAGGGTCGTCGACTCCGTAGTCGTCTTGAGGCGTGATGTCGGTCTCGTAGTCTACCGAGAGAGAGAGGGGAAGGAACAATGAATACAATGCAAACAGATGCATATCGATGCATGACAAGACAAATAACGATGCTAGGTGTGCCCAATCGCGGTAGTAGGTGATACCGACGAAGGGGAAAACATCCGGAAAGTATTCGGTGTTAGAGTTTGAATTGAGTGAACCGGAGGGGAAAGTTGCGTGTTCGATATGTTAGGGGTGTGTGGTGGATGAACGGGCTGCGTATCCGGGTTCGTCTCGTCGTTCTGAGCAACTTTCATGTATAAAGTTCTTCCATCTGAGCTACGGTTTATTTTCTATTAATTTTAAAAGATTTAATTCATTTTTAGGATTTATTTAATTATTTAAATTCAACATTATCGAGCAGTGTATATCTTGGCGTCATCATGCGTCGACAAGGCATCGGCGATCAGCAGGGCGTTGGTAGGTCAAATGACGTGTGGGCCCCATTGGTCATCGATTTGTTTAGCCTAATCGGTGTTTAACTAATCTAACTCTTGTTTAATTAAACTAATTAGTTAATTAGGTTAATCTAATAATGATTAATTAACTTAATTAATTCCTTAATTAATTAATTAATTTAATTATTATTATCTTTTAATTATTTTTATTATTATTTTTTAAACCTTTTTTAAAAAAACGTTACGTAAATTTGGTGGGCCCCGTTTGGAAATGATGAGAGAGGCCAACCGCAACAGGCGTCTTGGCGTCTTGGCCTAGGGCGCCGGCGCCAGTGAGCACTCGCCGTAGGCGAGGCGAGAACACAGTGAGGCGGTCGATCGCGAAGGGGACGCCGCGGAGAAGCAACAGGCGGCCGAGGGAACCCCATGAGCGAGAGGAGTGGCTTGCCGAGCCAGACGGCAGGCGAGGCACGGCGCTTGATCGAGAGGCAGGGTAAGTGCTGCGGCGTGGCGGCGGTGTGAACGAGTGAGGCGGAGCGCCTGCACGCACGCCGGGCGCGGCGGGGAAACAGCGCCAGCGGAGAGAAAGGAGGGACAAAGGGCGGTGGCCTTGATCGTGGCGCGACGGCGACCAGCGCGGCCGTCGGCGTGGTGGAGCGGGGCGGGGCTTGGTGAGGCGAGACGGAGTGAGCTCGGCCATGGCGGCCGGGCGCGGAGCGGCCTCAGCGGCGCACCGAGCGAAGCAGGGGAGAGAGAGAGAGGCGATGCTCACGGGGGTTCGTGGGGTCGGGGACGATGGGCTCGGGAAGGTTGGGGAGGATGACGGGGCGACACGGCGGAGCGGGAGGCGGGCGGTGGGGTGGAGGAAGAAGTCCGGCGGGGGTGGAGCTCTGGCGGCGGTGGCGATGGCGTCGGTGGCCTCCTCCTCTCGATCCCGATCAATCGGAGAGAGGAGGTGAATATTTTGAAGTGTCGGTGGCGGGTGGGTTGGACCGAGGGGGAGTGGGGGTTAAAGGGAGTGGGGTGTGGGGTGGGCGGCGGTGGCCAGTTGGGCTGTGGTCGGTGGGCGAAGCCTGGGGTTTCTCTCTTTTTCCCCTTTTTGTTCTTTGTTAGTTTTGTTTTCTATTTTTATATTTTCTTTCCTTTTATTTTTATTTGTAGTTTCATTGATCTTTAGATTTATAAAAATTACCACTCGTGCCTAAATTTGTATTTATCAACAAACTACTGTGAGATTAATTATTAACCCATAATAAAATAGTTTTAGCATTTTATAAATTCAATAGGCATTTGTTTAATTGTTTTCACTACTGTTTTAATTGTTTTAGAGCCTTTAAACATTTTATCAAAGTTTGGTTTCTCCACCATAATTACTTATGCATTATTTGGCACAACTCGAACATTTTATTTTTTTATGTTTGGAAACTTTGATGTTTGCCTTTATTTTAAATTTGAATTTGAATCGTTTTTGGACCATCGCGAGTTTAACGATAGTAACCGAGGTGACGTGGCATCATTAGCGTGGAATTACTGTAGCCTAATTATCCGGGCGTCACAATTCTCCTCCACTACAAGAAATCTCGTCCCGAGATTTAAGAGGGACTAGGGGGAAAGGTCTGGTTACGAAATCCTAACGAATCTTCTCGTCTTTGGTTGCTCTTCTCGGCGGTCGATCCATTATGTTAATGTCTTCATTTCTCGCTTGAGCCATCATGATGTAGTACACATCCTTTCTTGGGATCTTCATCGTACTTACGGAAAGGATAAAGGGTGGGCATTCCGGGAGTACGGACCTCTACAAGGTCGACTACCTGGTCGATAACATCGAGGAAGATGGCGGAAGTAACTCTCGAATTTAAACCTAAGAAAATATCGAGAGCAAGGTAAGAAGGTATCATGTTAAGTTTCAAGCGGCAGACAATCGTTTGATGCCTGAAACAGGGCGTGAAAGGGGTTCAAAGCAATGGGGATAAGTATTGTGTCTGATAGCAGAACTGGTGATCACTCGGAAGGTGGCTCGTAAATTACTTAGGAGGCCACGCGCGAGGAACAACCTTGGCAACAGGGGGTTTACCGGAGAGTCAGGTTTCGATCCTGTGGAACTGTGGGTTATGGGCCCACCATGTGGTTCAAAGTAGGAAGGGGGGGCCGACATCTTGCACGGTCATGATAGTAAGGCGTGTCGAGGGTAGCCTATCGGTTATGTCGGCAACAAACATCGATACCAAGGGCGAGGGACGAGAGAACCATTTTCTGCACATTGAGCGAAGCGAACCAATTGGCAAAGTTTTCACCCATCGATGGTTACCGGAATGTCATCAACAATAGTGTGTGGTCTTACATCTTGAGTGGTACAACAAGGTGTTTACCTAAGCGAGGAAGTATCTCGCTTAGTTAAGTCGACATACAAGAGAGGTTAAACAAAACAATGGAAAGGAAAATGCGTTTAAACACATATTTGTGGGTATATCCTTCCCAAGGACAAGCGGAGCATGATATCCATATTTGGATATTTTGTAGAAAATCCTCTAGGTGAGGGGAGAGAAATTTCATGGCGTTACCCATACAACGGTGTTTGGATAAATTAGCAGGAAACATTTAGCATTGGGCTTCAAATGTTCTTGTTGAAAATCGAGTACCATAGACATGCTTCGAGATAGCATTGACATAGTCTTCAAGCAAAGGTCGGACTTTGGATACTCAATGGACTCATCAGGAACAACTTATAGAATAAGTCTTTCAATTTTCCTCATGGAAGAATGGATAGCCTTGCTAAAAGGAAATTTATAATAATAGAACCTCCGGCCGGGGGGGGGGGTGCTAGGCATGACATCATGTTATCGGGTCATCAAAGGATCAACATCATAACTCTTGGAAAGTTGTCCCAACCATCATATCTGACCGAGATTCAGATCCGATTGGTGTCATGATACCTCAGACTCAGGGTGTCCGAGAGGAAAAGGTGCAACACAAATCGACGAAATGACATTGCAAGATTCTCGGGAAATGAACTATGGGAGTGGGTCCCCGAAACAATAGTTCATCATTAAACCAAGGAGAGGATGAGGAGGAGACTGATGGGCTCAGCGACAATTCATCGAGAGTTCCAAACGGAGGGATTTCCACAATAATGTGAACAAGAAGACGACACTTATCAATTCAAATGATATAATGTTGTATGCTCGAGGAGAACATACACCATTAATCATTAGTTGAAAGGTGTGCCCGAAATATGACCTTAAGCAGCAAGATCAATGTTAGAGGGACGATTCAATAACCAACAGTCTAAAAACAAACTGTCGGTCATTAACTTCATAGCAATAGGGTTGCTAGAAGTGCAGAACTCAAGTAGCATCTTTAGCATATTGGTATCCCGGTTGAAAACAACACGGGGACCAAGGAAGAATGGTGATGGTGAGTAGTATCATCATACCGAGAATTTTCTAAGAGGCGGAGCAATTCCCACAACTTTCTCGACATAAAAGACATTAATACTTCAAGGCAGAACACAACACTACCTAGAGAGCAAGTTGCAATTATAATGTGGACAAGTTTGCGATGAAAGGAAGTCAAGGTGTTGTCGATGATATTAAAAATCATCGAGGGCAAGGAGGGTATTTCTCATCACGAACACGTTGACATCTCATATGTAGTCAAAGTGTTGAAGGTGATCCGACACATTTGTCGGGAGGGTTTCAAGGGATGCAATCAAGCGACAACGGCAACAAGCAAGGGAATGACGAAGTGGCAAGTTATAGGATCAATATATAAGATGCAAGCTCGAAATCAAATTTGCTTTCTTGAACAAGCAACCAGATCTTTGAAAGCTCGGCGTAAGTTGTGCTCAATCTCGAAGAATTCATGCACCAAAGAAGGACGAGGTAGCACGGTCAAAGATAGCTAGACAAGGGATGTACCCGATAGTCTAGGAATAAACCATCTTGAGTTTAAAAATTTCCCAAATAACATCTACTAGGGATGTTGAATTTTAGAGCAGATTTGATTTACTAAGCGGTGTCCTCGGTTGGCGGCAACCTAGAACCCGTAGAGTGATTACGACAAGCAAAGGTATTACTTCACCAAAAGTTCAAAAGGTGTAGTGCAAAGGCATGATATCCTCGAGATATTAGAGGGTAAAAGTTGAAGGTAGAACACGATAGAGGTTGAACTAGGTCATTGACCTATGACGAGAGATGCTTCACCTTGTCAAAAATTGACGAGGCACTCGAATCGATTTATTCCAAATATATTGAATAAGGACAACATGGTGGAACCATAAGCTGTAAGTAATCAATTCAAAATTTGAAAGAATCGTATAGCTGGATAATCATTTTGGAAGAAGCTTCCGAGACGGTCTACATCATTTTCATGGGCATGAACACAAGTTCAAGGTCGACTCCACTTCTTCAATGCATATCATTTCATTCACCTCTCGCTTTGATAAAGCGTAGTGTTGGAATTTCATTTGGTGAGACAACGGAAGAGTATGACTTGTGAAAACTTTCGGGTTTTCACGGATTAGGGGAAGGCATAGGTTCAACCCATCGGGCATCTTAGTAACATATACCACAAATTTCAAAAGTAGTTTCACCAGCTCGAAAGTAGAGCATGGTTGGCCAAACAGAGGATACAATTTACCAAAGGCATTATGTATCAGGGGAAGAACTCATAAGGTGGTTGAATATGAAGGACACATCGGATACCAATCCAACAATGGATCGGGCGATCCTAACGGAGCTGATGTGAGTATCGGTACTCACTCGGAGGAAGAAAGAATCTTTGAGGCATCAAATTCAAGAATTACCCGATTAGTCGATGCTTAAATAAAAAGAAATTATGGTTTCCAAAGGGAAGGATCAAAAGCGTACGCCCGATCAAGGTTGGATAAGTTGAAAACACTCGATTCGACAATCAATAAAGGTTTGAATTGCGAGAACCAACTCACGTCCGGAATGACGTCTGAGTTGGAAAGATAAATTTTAGAAAGGATAATCGGATGACGTGTGCATACGCACACATTGAATCAATAGGCTCAAAATGGATAAAGCAAGGGATGTTAACGAAGACTACTAGTCACATGGAATTAACCATAATGCAAGCGGTAAGAATTTCAAGAGTAACATCTTTGCAGAGGACGTTTGAAAGATCGAAAAGTATTCGAAGATTTTTGTGAGACACATGATCAATTTAGAAGAACGGATCCTCGATAAATGTGAGGAAATAACCATAAGGGTTTTCATGTGAAATAAAGCGCAAGACAATAAACTCGAAGGATTTTCTAGACAACGGAGAATATTTGAGGCCTCTTGTAACACCAAGAGTGACGAGGAATGATCATGAGAATGACAAGTGCATGCAGATATCCATAGGGATATATTGGTGGCAATGAATTACAAAGCGATGACCACAAGTTCTCGGGTTAACAGCGGAGAGTATCTTGAGGTCTTACAGTGCGTGGACGATCATCGATCATAAGGTGCTCTCGGGTGAAAGTGATAACGAGATCCTAATGTTAGATTTAGCAAAATTCATTTATCCCGAATAGAAGAGAGATAGGAGTCCCAGAGTATAGACGAGGAGTAAAAGATCCTAATACCACCCAATGGTGATGTGGGTCCGTAAGCCACACAACAAGTTAGTAAATTTGTTTTTTTTTTAAGACTAGACTCAACTTCGGCCAAGGAGTTGGAAAGGGGGATTCCTACAGGCAGTCGGCTCTGATACCAACTTGTGACGCCCCCGATTCAATCGTACACTAATCATGCACGCAAAGCGTGTGCGATCAAGATCGAGGACTCACGGAAGATATCACAACACAACTCTAAAAACATAAATAAGTCATACAAGCATCATAATACAAGCCGGGGGCCTCGAGGGCTCGAATACAAGTGCTCGATCATAGGCGAGTCGCGGAAGCAACAATATCTGAGTACGACATAAGTTAAACAAGTTTGCCTTAAGAAGGCTAGCACAAAGCGGGATCAGATCGAAGAAGGCGCGGGCCTCCTGCAGGATCCTCCTAAACTACTCTGAGTCGTCGTCGCCGCCCTTGCGTAGTAATAGGCACCTCCATGTAGTAGTAAATGCCGTCGGCGTGGCGTCGCTCTGAGCTCCAAGCATCTGGTTGCGACAACCGGAAAGAAAGGAAAGGGGAAAAGGGGAGAAAGCAACCGTGAGTACTCATCCAAAGTACTGCTTAAGCAAGGAACTACACTACATATGCATGGGTATATGTGTAAGGAGGCCATATGAGTGGGTGAAGCTGCAGGATGCCGAGAAAAAGAGGGGATAGCTAATCCTCGTCAAGACTACGCCACAGCGACCTCCGTCTTCTGACATGTAGAAGAGAGTAGATTGAAGTCCTCCAAGTAGCATCTCCAAGTAGCATCTCCAGTAGCATCGCATAGCATAATCCTACCCGGCGATCCTCTCCTCGGCGCCCTGTTAGAGAGCGATCACCGGGTTGTATCTGGCACTTGGAAGGGTGTGTTTTATTAAGTATCCAGTTCTAGTTGTCATAAGGTCAAGGTACAACTCCGGTCGTCCTTTACCGAGGGACACGGCTATTCGAATAGATTAATCTTCCCTGCAGGGGTGCACCACATAACCCAACACGCTTGATCCCATTTGGCCGGACACACTTTCCTGGGTCATGCCCGGCCTCGGAAGATCAACACGTCGCAGCCCCACCTAGGCACAACAGAGAGGTCGACACGCGGTCTAAACCTAAGCGCGAGGGTGCAGGCCCATCGCCTGAGCACACACTGACGTTGCGAGGGCGGCCGGAAGCGACCTAGCCTAGTGGCGTTCAGTCCAATCCGGCGCGCGCGCTCGTCGCCGACGTCAAGAAGGCCGCCGATACCACGACGTCGGGATACCCATAACTACTCCCACGTAGATGGTTAGTGCGTATAGACCAAATGGCGGACTCGGATCAAATACCAAGATCTCGTTAAGCGTGTTATTATGAAGCAAACGCGACGCCGATCGAGGCAGGCCCACCTCTCACCTAGGCGGTCTCAACCTGCCTGTCGCTCCGACACAAAGATCCACAGAGGGCCGTCGGGACAAAGGTCCTTTCAGCCCCTAATCAACTGCGTGAATCACTCATGGGTACTCTTGAGCGGACCCGACTTTAGTCACCATCTGTAGTATGTATGTATGTATAGTATATACCCGTGATCACCTCCCGAGTGATCACGGCCCAATAGTATAGCAAGGCAGACTGACAAGAATGTAGGCCAATGATGATAAACTAGCATCCTATACTAAGCATTTAGGATTGCGGGTAAGGTATCAATGACTGTAGCAACAATGACAAAGCTATGCAATGAATAGGAATAATCGAGCGGTAACATGCTACACTACTCTAATGCAAGCGGTATAGAGAAGAATAGGCGATATCTGGTGATCAAGGGGGCTTGCTGGTTGCTCTGGCAAGAGAGAGGTCGTCAACTCCGTAGTCGTCTCGGGCAGCAGCAGCGGCGTCGGTCTCGTAGTCTACCAGAGAGAAGAGGGGGAAGGAACAATGAATACAATGCAAACAGATGCATATCGATGCATGACAAGACAAGTAACGATGCTAGGTGTGCCCAATCGCGGTAGTAGGTGATACCGACGAAGGGGGAAAACATCCGGGAAAGTATTCCCGGTGTTCCGAGTTTTCGGACTGGTGAACCGGAGGGGGAAAGTTGCGTGTTCGATATGTTAGGGGTGTGTGGTGGATGAACGGGCTGCGTATCCGGGTTCGTCTCGTCGTTCTGAGCAACTTTCATGTATAAAGTTCTTCCATCTGAGCTACGGTTTATTTTCTATTAATTTTAAAAGATTTAATTCATTTTTAGGATTTATTTAATTATTTAAATTCAACATTATCCAGAACAGTGTATGCTGACGTCATCATGACGTCAGCAAGAAGATCGGCGATCAGCAGGGCGTTGGATCGGGTCAAACTGACGTGTGGGCCCCACTGGTCATTGACTGTTTAGCCTAATCAGTGTTTAACTAATCTAACTACTGTTTAATTAAACTAATTAGTTAATTAGGTTAATCTAATAATGATTAATTAACTTAATTAATTCCTTAATTAATTAATTAATTTAATTATTATTATCTTTTTAATTATTTTTATTATTATTTTTTTTAAACCTTTTTAAAAAAAACGTTACGTAAATTTGGTGGGCCCCGTTTGGAAGTGACCGAGAGGCCAACCGCAAACAGGCGTCTTGGCGTCTTGGTAGGGCGCCGGCGCCCAGTGAGCACTTCGCCGTAAGGGCGAGACGAGGCAGCCAGGCGGTCGATCACCGAAGGGGACGCCGCGGAGAGCAACAGGCGGCCGAGTGGGGCCGCGGGCGAGGGGAGTGGCTTGCCGAGCCGGAGGGCCAGACGAGGCACGATCGAGAAGAGAGGTAAGTGCGGGCGTGGCAGCAAATGACGGACGAGCCTTGAGAGGCCTTAACCACGCTGTATTGCGCGCGGGGAAACAGCGCCGCAGCGAGAAAAGAGAGGGACCGGGCGCGGTGGCCTTGATCGCGGCGCGACAAGCGACCAGAGCTTGGCCGTCGGCGTGGTGGTGAGCGGGACGGGCTTGGTGAGGGCGAAAGACGGAGTGAGCTCCGGCCATGGCGGCCGGCGCGGAACGCCTCAGCGGGCGGCGAGCCAAGCGAGGGGAGAGGAGAGGCGATGCTCACAGGGGTTCGTGGGGTCCGGACGGTGGGCTCGGGAAGGTTGGGGAGGATGACGGGACGACACGGCGGAGGCGGGAGGCAGCCGGTGGGGTGGAGGAAGAAGTCCGGCGGGGGGGTGGAGCTCCTGGCGGCGGTGGGCGATGGCGTCGGTGGCCTCCTCCTCTCGATCCCGATCCAATCGGGGGAGAGAGGGGAGGGGTGAGATATTTTCGGGGGGGGAAGTGTCGGTGGCGGGTGGGTTGGACCGAGGGGGAGTGGGGGTTAAAGGGAGTGGGGTGTGGGGTGGGCCGGCCGGTGGCCCAGTTGGGCCTGTGGTCAGCTGGGCCGAAGCCCAGGGGGGTTTCTCTCTTTTTCCCTTTTTTGTTCTTTGTTAGTTTTGTTTTCTATTTTTATATTTTCTTTCCTTTTATTTTTATTTGTAGTTTCATTGATCTTTAGATTTATAAAAATTACCACTCGTGCCTAAATTTGTATTTATCAACAAACTACTGTGAGATTAATTATTAACCCATAATAAAATAGTTTTAGCATTTTATAAATTCAATAGGCATTTGTTTAATTGTTTTCACTACTGTTTTAATTGTTTTAGAGCCTTTAAACATTTTATCAAAGTTTGGTTTCTCCACCATAATTACTTATGCATTATTTGGCACAACTCGAACATTTTATTTTTTTATGTTTGGAAACTTTGATGTTTGCCTTTATTTTAAATTTGAATTTGAATCGTTTTTGGACCATCGCGAGTTTAACGATAGTAACCGAGGTGACGTGGCATCATTAGCGTGGAATTACTGTAGCCTAATTATCCGGGCGTCACACTTGGCACGTAGATAGATCTAACTGGGCCATCTTTTTTATGCGAATCCGTGTGCGGATCGCGTGCCGACTTGTGTGCGGTGCCGTTTGCCGCTCTATGTTTGCCATGGGGTCGTCTATCCGACCGGGTGGTCTCCTTGTTCTTTGATTGCGGGGCTCTCGGCCTCCTCATCAAATTCGAGCGATAGTTTTCGCCGGGTAGCTCTTTGTTCGGCGACTATCGCCGTATTTGTCTGTGGTGTTGAGTACTTTGCTTCATCGATTACGAGCGCATCTTCCGCTGTTTTGAGCTTCGCTTACGCTTTTTGAGGCTATCTTGCAGATGGCGACGAGCCTTTGTGGAGGTTCTTCGCTCCAAAGCAACTTGTGCGGCGTGAGATCGTCCGGATGTTATCTTCGCCGGGGCGGGTTGTTTATCCAGATTGTCTGTTGGACGGTTGCTCGATAGCATGTTAAATGCGTCCACGGTTCGCCCTGCTCTATGGCTGGGTGCGTATGGCTCTTTGTCTTTGTCGGCGGGACTTTGGCGGCGCTTACGTCGCCGTTTTTGATCGCCGAGGGAATGATCCTCGTGGCGTCTGTTGTTCCTCGTCGTCGCTTCCTTTAGGTGTGTCCACCATGTATACATCGTGAGACGAGGTGGCTGTCCAGTGCCCTATAGGTGCTGGTTCATGTTTGTCTCCTACATCGTCGTCCATACCGTCGATGTCTTCGGAGTCGAAGTCGAGCACATCCTTTAAACTTTCGACAGTGGCTACGAAGTGGGTGGTGGGTGGGAGTCGAATTTCTCCGTCATCCGCATCCCAACCTTGCTGACCATAGTCCGGCCAGGGCTCTCCTGATAAAAAGAGAGAGAGACTTTAGTGAATTCAGGATGTCGTCAAAGGGCGAGTGCTGAAAGATGTCCGCGGTGGTGAACTCCATGATCGGCGCCCAATCGGATTCGATTGACAGGGGCGCGGAAGGTTCGGAGTCCGGAGAGGAGTCCGGCACCTTGAGTCACGAGCCATAAAGCGAGGGTTGGTGTTCGCCTCAATCGCCATAGAGATTGCGGCCCGAGGCGGAGTCCACCACCCGTCCTCGATCGGCATAATCGGCTCCGAACTAAGTGTCGGAGCGGGCCTCGCGCGCCCCTGTGAGCACCTTGTTCGCGGCGAGCTAGATCATGCCCATCGTGGCGGTCTGGCGCTCGATTGTTGCTCGAACCCGTCGAAGATCAAGTCTCCGCGACGTCGGCCGTATAGTTCAAACTTCCAAATCGACACGATGGCCAGGGGCGTAGCTTTCAATCTGCTCCGGATGGCCAGCGAATTGACCCGCGGTAAAGCCGCCGAATCTGAAGATCTGTCCGGGAGAAAAGTCTCACCTGGACCGCATCGTTATTGATGATCGGAGGAGCCATCGGGCCTAAAGATGACGACACAGAGGAACTCTCAATGAAAGCACCAATGTCGGTGTCAAAACCGGCGAATCTCGGGTAGGGGGTCCCGAACTATGCGTCTAGACGGATGGTAACAGGAGACAAGGGACACGATGTTTTTACCCAGGTTCGGGCCCTCTCGATGGAGGTAAAACTCTACTCCTGCTTGGTTAATATTGATGATATGGGTAGTACAAGAGTAGATCTACCATGAGATCAGAGAGGCTAAACCATAGAAGCTAGCCTATGGTATGATTGTTGTTCGTCCTATGGACTAAAACCCTCCGGTTTATATAGGCACCGAAGAGGGTTAGAGTCATATAGAGTCGGTTACAATTGTAGGAGATCTACATATCCGTATCGCCAAGCTTGCCTTCCACGCCAAGGAAAGTCCCATCCGGACATGGGACGAAGTCTTCATTCTTGTATCTTCATAGTCCAGGAGTCCGGCCAAAGGCTATAGTCCGGCCTCCCGGACACCCCCCCCCCCAATCCAGGACTCCCTCATCAACCCTTTGTTGTCCATCAGGTCCTCCCTCCTCTTTCCTTTGACTCTCTTTTCCAAGCAAATTCCCAATTTGATTTCCAACCATCCCCTCCATCTGGTTCTTCTCACTGCTCTTCATCCCTTGCACCAGCTAAGAAAGCAGTTAAGTCAAAAGCAATTGCTGTTGCTGCTGATCTGGCTGAGAAATCTGATTTTTGCTCCTATCTTTTTCCAGCACAGCACCTTCTGCATCACCATAGGCCATCCTTGCAATCTCTCCCCCTTCATCCCTCTTCCCCTGTCTTAGCTTGCCACACCAAATTCTCTCTGTTCCTTTCAGATCTAGGGTCTTCATCCTCTGAATCTCTGCCCATTCCATTCGCAGGACCAAAACGGCTATCCCCTCTTCCAAAAATCCCAGATCCCCCTGGAAAGGCATGCCTTCCTCCATTCCATCCTCTTCCCTTCTCAGCATTGTTAAATCTCCCTCCTGTATGTCCATTTCCTCCCCCTCTATTGAATCTATGTGCTCCAAACCCTCTACCAAAATTTCCTGACATAGCTTCTTCTTGTGGCGGCGAGGAGAGGAGAGGAGGAAACCCTAAAGAATGGGGTTGCTTCACAGCCTTCTCCACTCCCTCCTTTATATCCCCCACGGCTCTGTCCCTTTGTTGGGTTGGGCCGAGCTCCAACTCACCAGGCCTCCACCACTGCAGGCCCACATCCACATCTGTGTTTAAATCCCTCCCAACCGAGCTCCCAAAAATAATCAGGGGTCTCACTTTATCTTCAATATCAAATTCCTCCCACTTTCCCCCTTTTGCACCTAAATATTTTGCAATTGGGGTACTTTGCATCTCAATTTCCCCAAAATCCACATCCTCCTCCCCAAATAGAGGGGTTATGGGATGGACATTGTTTTCTCCATATGTTTTTGAACAATTCTAGAATCTACACCAATCCCATGAGTCATATTGCTCAACCTCCCATCCTTACTTTTACCCCCGAATCCCCTGTGTTCTGAGCTAGTAACCGCATGAGAAATCAATCCAAAACCCTTGTCCTTTTGAGATTTCGGGCCTCTCCTAATTCTGTTGCCAGGCCTAAATCTCCCAAGTAAACCACCACTATTAGCATCATCTACCTCAATCGAAGTAGTAGATACTAAGTATTTTGCAGCTATCAACATACCTGGATCAGAGATGAGGGCCTCCCCCTCCCCCTCCTCCTCGGAACCCTCACGGCCCGGCCTTTCGAAGCGGTTACGGTGGTGAGCACCCTCTTGGCGGGGGAGAGCGAGGAGGCGAGGCGCCTCTGGAACCGCTGAGAACAGCGAGGAGTGAGGTTGGGGTCGGAGGCACTGGCCCTCCGCCAGCGGCCCGCCCGCTTCCTCCTCCATCTCCTCGAGCTCCGTCCTCCTCGATCTCGATTGGCGGCCACACGGATCCGGGCGAGATTCCCCATCACCACCTCTGCGGCGGCTTCTTTGCGCGGTGGCGCCTCGGTGGATCAGCGATGGCGGAGGGCGGAACACCTTCCACTTCTCCCTCTGCTCCGGGACCAGCGATTCCGCCTCGAGCATCGCCCACAGGAGCACCCCCATCGCCGGCCGGCGGCCGTAGTTGGGGAAGCACATGAGGATCTCCTCTCCGCGCAGCTTGTCTCTCACCACCTCCGACGCGTCGTTGAGCGACTTCGCCGTCGGAAACCATCGGTCGATCTCCTTCAACCGCCCCATCAGGATCTCGTCGCCGTCGGACAGCGCCCACACCTGCTGTTCCCTCGTCGTCATCGAACCCTAACAGCCGCAGCAGCGCAGGACGGTGGTTCTCACGGGGCGAGATTTGTGTGGTGAGGGGAAGGAGAGAGCCGAGGCGTCGGTCTAATAACCCCGCTCCCCCCCGCTCGCCATTACTCACCTCGAATTTCACCCCTGCCCCGCCCCACCGGTCAGCCGCCGCAATTTCTGCGACGTGGCACGGGAACACCACCTCCTGGGCCACCCGCCACGCCGCATCGTCCGTCCCACTGCATGCGTCCACCACCACCCCCTCGTCGTCGAGGAGCTCCACCCGCTGCCCTCGCCGGCGAACGTGGCCGTGGGGCACCGGCACCGCCGTGCAAAAGTCCGGCACGAACACACAAGGGAGACGTGTCGGAAACGTGTTCATCCTCTCCCGTTTGGTTATCCGGCAGGGCTCCTGGAGCTAGAAGCTCGCCATCGTGAAGACTGAGGGTGAAGTCACACTGATTGATACTAGTTTCGCAATTAAATCAAAGAATTTCTTAAATGTCTCTCTCTGGGCTAAGCTAAGCTAAAAGTTGCATCATTTCCTTTCTTCTCCTGGTTTTTCTCCGGTTGCTCTGCTCTGCCTACTCATTGCTCGCAGAAGCCACGTGAGCTTCGTCGCCGAGTCCCTCCTGTCCAGGCCGGATCTGCTCAAGCTGCCGCAGCACCTCCCGTGCCTCGGGCCGGGCCGACGGCGACGGGTCGACGCACTGCAGCGCGAGCTTGAGCGTGTCCATGAGCTCGTCCCCGTCCGGCCCGGTGGTCGCGTCCCGCATCAGCTCGACATCGAACACCTCGCTCGTCCATTCTTCCTTCACAATGGAGCTCACCCACTGAGGCAGGTCCATGCCGTTGGTCGTGTCGGCGGGCGACCTGCCGGTGAGGAGCTCGAGGATGATGACGCCGAGGCTGTAGATGTCGGTCTTGGCGCTCGCCTTCTTGAGCTTGGACAGCTCCGGCGCGCGGTAGCCCAGGGCGCCAGCGGCGGCGAGCACATTGGAGTTGGCGGCGGCCGTCATGAGGCGGGACAGCCCGATGTCGGCGATCTTGGGGCTGGACCCGTCGTCGAGAAGGACATTGCTGGCCGTGAGGTTGCCGTGGACGATGGTCGCGTCGTCGTGGAGGTAGGCCAGGCCGCGTGCCGTGCCCTTGGCGATCGTCATCCGCGTCGCCCACTCCACCGGCGTGTTCGGCGCGCGAGCTATACAGTCAAATCAAACCAAATGTCAGAACCCACGATTGCAGAGTTGAATTCAGCTCAAAGGATGAAGAATCTCATCTTACCGTGCAAGAAGGCGGAGAGGCTGCCATTGGGCATGTAGTCGAAGACGAGAAGCTTCTCCCCCTTTGGGCCAAGGTAGTATGCCCTGAGCGGCAGCAGGTTGGGATGCCGGATCTTGCCGAGCGCCGCCGCCTCGGCCTCGAACTCCTTGTGGCCCTTGGTGATCTTCTCCCTCAGCCGCTTCACGGCCACCAGGCTGCCGTCTTCCAGCGTCGCCTTGTACACCGTCCCGTACGTGCTCTTCCCCATAATCTCCGCCGTCGCGCACAGCAGGTCGTCGGCGGTGAACGCCAGCGGCCCGTCGAAATGCACCAGCTTGCCGCCCACGTCGCCGCCGGATTCCGCCTCCGACGTTCCCGGCTTCTCGCCTCTCCCGGCCGCGGCTGCGGCGGCACCGGCACCGGCTTCCTTGCTCGACGGCTGCTTCCCGCTCCGTGCTCCAGTGCTACCGCTCGACCTCTTCTTCCTTATCAAACAACAGAGCAGGAGACAGCAGAGGGACAGCAAGATGAGGATGCCGAGCACGATCCCCCCTATGATCAGTATGAGTTCCTTCTTTGTGCGGCCGCCGCGGGGTCCGGTGGGCTCTTGCCCTGGTGATGCCGGCGCGGGCGACGGCGATACCGGGCAGGGCGGCGAAGAAGCAGAGTAGCCGCAGAGCAGGATGTTCCCTGCGAAGGATGGGGGCCCAAACTTCTGTAGGAGCGAGGCCGGCACGGCGCCGGAGAGATTGTTGTAGGAGACGTTGAAGGACTGGAGCGTGGTGGTGAGGTTGGCCAGGCTCTCCGGGATCTCTCCGGCGAGCGCGTTGCCGGAGAGGTCGAGCGCCTTGAGGTCGTGAAGCGAGCCGAGGTTGTCGGGAATGGAGCCGTTGAGGCTGTTGCCGGAGAGGTTGAGGTCCTGCAGCTTGGTGAGCCCCGCGAGCGACTCCGGCACTGGCCCGTCGAGCGTGTTGTGCGCGAGGCTGAGGAAGACGAGCTGGTAGGTCCCGGTGATGGCTTCTAATTTCCGCTCGTCGGAGGAGGCCGACGAGGGCGCTTTGGAGCCGCCCGCGAAGGCGTCAGGGATGCGGCCGGAGAGCCTGTTGTAGGACAGGTCGAGGAAGAGGAGGGATTGTGAGGCCGCGACCTCGGCCGGGATCTCGCCGGAGATGGAGTTGCGGCTGAGGTTGAGGCGGATGAGCTTGGTGGAGTTGGCGAGCGAAGCCGGGAGGACGCCGGTGAGGCGGTTGTTGCTGGCGTCCAGGGACTGCAGCGCGACGCAGCGGCCGATCTCCGGCGGGACGGCGCCGGAGAAGCGGTTGTTGAACAGGTAGAGGCCGCGGAGGTCGGGGAGGAAGCCGAGGGCGGCGGGGATGGCGCCGGCGATGGCGTTGTCGTGGATGCTGAGGCGGCGGAGCCCCGTGAGCTGGCCGACGCGGTCGGAGAGGCGGCCGCCGAGGCCGCGCCAGGGGAGCGTGATGGCGACGACGCTGCCGTTGACGCACTTGATGCCGGTCCAGTGGCCGGAGCAGGCGCCGATGCCGGTGTCGTTCCAGGAGCGGAGGAAGCCGTAGGGGTCGGAGAGGTCGTGCTTGATGGCCTGCAGGCCCTGGTAGTCGGCCTGGCTGATGATGACGCCGTCGCCCGCCGCGTGGACGTGGGCGGCGGCGGCCGCCGAGAGGAGGGTGCCCCAGCAGCAATGCAGGACGAGGAGAAGGAGTAGCCCGCGCCGAGCAGCCCGGGCCAGCGGCGGCGGCGGCGGCATGTCTCTTCGGCCGAATTGCTCACCAGAATATACTGAATCAGGAGGAGCCTAGGTGTGGATGGAATGGATTCGAGGAGGAGAAGGAGAAGCTGCGAGTGTGGGAGGGAGTGGCGAGCGAGAGTGTGGATTGTGAAGGAAAGGGGATTGGAGTACGGGAGGCAACGGCTAGTAAGACAGAGCAGAGAGGGGAGGCACGAGTCTCGCCCTCGCGAGTCGCAACGGCTAGTTCTGTTGGTCTCGATCTCGACTCTCGAGGCGAGCAACGGGTCTCTGCGGCGTGGGACCGGTTGGACTCGGTCAGGCGTGCTCGCGGGAATCCCGTGTGCGTCTGCCTCGGCCACAGAGACAGAGACAGGGACAGGCTCCAGCCTCCAGGTGTTTGGTCACTCGGGCCCACAAACGACACAAGTCGCACGCACCTCTGTTTGCTTCTGAGTGACCATGTGCATCGCAATGGAACGCCACCCGGCGAGCTGTTGAGTCGAGTGGGCTCACTCAAAAGCTCTAGGAGAGCGTGGATCTCACTCACATCGCATCGCAGCCTTTGCATCGTGGGTTTCGTACCTAAGAATGATGGACATCTGCAACTCTACACTTTTTATTTTGTGATCATACAACTCTACTGCACGTATGTAGATACACTTTCGTTTTGATGAGGGGTGTACGTAGATGCATGATATCAGTCATCATCACACACACCCCATGCAAAGTGTAATCTACAAACGACAATTTTTTGTGTTTTGACCCTTTCTTTGTAGTCTGTCCAGGTCTCACCCGTTCGAACAAATTTTGAAATCTGATCATTTTTTCTACCGCAACGAGGCCCAGCAGTAGGATTACCTAGCCTACCGCCAGAACCTGTGGCGATAGGAAACTTATCCACGCCAGCAGAGTTAACGGCCTCCGCCCCCCTTCGTCCCTCCTACCGCCGTTGATCCTGGCGGTAGGCTGTTTGAACTATCGACGGGGTCCCTGGCGGTAGGATAGGGGCACTTATAAGCCCACGAGCCGGCCGCCCCACCCCTTCTCTCCCCCCCCCCCTAGAACAGAGCAGTTCCTCTCGCCCCCTCTCTCATCTCCTCCACTCCCCCCTCTGATCGTTTATTCACCGTTTTTGCGGATCAAGATGGCCCCGAAACGAGAAAAGTAAGCTCCTCTGATTCCTCCAATTAGTTTTAGTCAAATAGCTTCCGAGTCGTCGCATTATTTGATTCAAATCACTCCCCCTTTTTGAACTATATTTAATTTTTTTTATACCCTAGGATTGATTTAGGTTGATTCTAGATGTTCTATAGTGTTAGATATGAACTCTAGTCACTAGTTGCAATGGTAGTATGAAGATGAACCCTGGTTCATATTTTTTTGGAGGAATTTGTTTTGATATGATGCATGTTGAAGGAATTTGTTTTTTGATATGATGCATGTTGATATGATATGATGCATGATGTATAGTGGAGGTTGTTTGAGGAAATATGCTTAAGATGAACTCTAGTTCATGTTTTTGTTTTTGAAAAAAAAATGATATGATGCATGTTGGATGTTGTTGGAGAAATATGATATGATATGCTGCATTTGAACCTTTGTGATTGCATCTTGATATATGCATTTATATAATTTTTTAACCACATGATGAACCCTAGTTCATGTTCATTTAAAACAAATCTTCATATGCTTATTGAAAGATTGAACTCATAGGTTTTTTTGGATGTGATGAATATGTTTCCTAGTTCATGATGAACCCTAGTCCATGTTAAAAATTTTATATGCTTATGCTTATGTTTATGTAATTTTTTAGGAGGCCACCTCTTGCGCACAATATCGACATTAAGTATACCATGCTTGACACTAGGTTCGACAAGGGTCACCGTGCCCGTTTCATTGGGAATGGAGTGGTAATTACCATTCTTAAATCAAATCTTTTTGAATTAATGAAAACAAGTTGCTAATTATTATGTTTATGCTAATTATGCTTTGGTTCTTCATTTTCACAGATGCTCCCGCCACTGCGGATGAGGGCTCACAAGACGACTGTTAAGATGGAGTACGACAAGCAGTACACACCGTTCTACAGGAGAGCCCGACTATTGGGTTTTGTCCTGTAGTTCAAGCGTAAGCCGCCGACGCTCGTCCACTCAGCTCTCACGGCTTTGATCGACCGGTGGCGGCCAAAGACGCACAACTTCCATCTTCCATGTGGGAGATGATTGTGACCCTCCAGGATTGGGGGATGATTACCGCCCTACCGCTCGAGGGTCGTGCTCTCATAGGACGAGTGGAGAGGAAGAACTGGCATGATAGGGTTATCGCCCTCATCGTCGACTGCTCCCCCCCGCTAAGAATAACTGGACTTCCAGCATACCGCTGCCCAGGCTCCTTAAGTACCGGAGCAAGTACCCGGAAGGTGCCGAACCCCGGGTGGTGGAGCAGTACACCATGGCCTACTTGTGGTATCTTCTCATGGAGGTAGTGTTTCCAGACTGCTCTGGGGACACTACCCTATGGATGTATCTCGACTTCCTAAAGGACTGGGATGCGGGGTACAACTGGGGGGTCGTCGGCCTCGCCTACCTATACCATTCGGTAGGTGAATATCACATTGTTTCATGGACATGTGCTGCTTTAGATTATGTCATCTTATCATCTATACTTGTTTTGTAGCTTGACGAAGCGACACAGAGGGCGGAAGATACGCCCGATATGTGTGGATGTGATGGGGCCTCTCCATTTGGATGTGGGAGCAAATCCCGGTTGGCCGTCCGAAGAAGCTGCGCTCGCGTGCATGGACGGACTATGGCGAAGATGACGAAGATGGTCGGTACCCGACCGTCGCATACGCTTGGGACTTGGTGGATGTATACACTGGCGAATCCAAGGCCCTATGCAAGGTCTTCAGCAACGAGCTTGATGCTCTGACGGTTTTCCAGGTATAAGAAGTAGATTTCGAATACTTTCGACGACACTTTCACTTGAGCTTACCATTGTTTGGTACTCGGTTAACTGATGGTCGTATAATGATGAACGAGAGTGGGGGTTCGAGCTAAACATGATGTGCAAGCAGGAACACCTTCTCTGGCGGTGCATCGTGCCCATGATTTGTGTCTATGCCGTCGAGTACCACTTGCCACAGCGCGTTGCCGCGCAATTTGGTAAGGCGCAACATACACAACCAGCCGACATCGTCACCGATACCGGTGGCAGTGACCTACACCTGTGAGTACCACCAGGCGATCTCATTGATAACAACTTTTCTTGATGTTTTACATTCGTTCTTAGGGTGTTTTACATTCTTTCTTATGCCTTGCAGGACAGGCAGAAGAATCAGTTCATCGTTGATTGGGAAGAACAACATGCGAGATGCATGCAGGAATGGAACAAGAGGAAAACTCGCAAAGATGTGGAGAGGAAAGTGATGGAATGGAATGAGTACGAGGATCACATGCTGTGGTACGACGATGGCATCAAGCATCGTTTGTGCCTGAGGCCCCAGTGGACGACAGCAGATACCGAATACCTGTACGATGACGCCTCTGAGAATGAAGCCTACAATGAGAGCATTGGAGAGCATAAAGACGGATTACAAAGTGGTAAGTTGTCTTTATCTATTTTCAACCGACAATTGGACGGAATCAACTTTACTGAGTGTGACTCATTTATTGTTTTGCAGTCTTCGGAGCTGAACAAAAGCATTTTTGAAGCCTTGGATGCGCTAAGTTCTATCCCCGGGGCTCGAGATAGTGAGAATAAGTTGAGGGGAACGGTGAAGGTAACATCGAGCCTCCTACAATTACATTCTTTCTTAAGTTCATTTTCGTTTTTAACCATAAACTTGATCCATATTATGTCCTTGTTTCGTTCTTATTGCAGAACTTCGTCAACAAATGTCGCAAGCTTGTGGGCCTGCTTGGGTGCGCTACCTCCTCTGCTGATGCTTTTGCTCCTGCAGCACTGATGCATAGCCTCGCTTCATCGAGCCAGGCTACCTCGTCGTCTAGGGCGGTTCAAGAGGACGAGGAGGAGGACAAGGACGAGGATGAGGATGAAGAAGGTGAAGATGAAGAAGCAGAAGAAGAACATGGGGAAGAATAGGAAGAGGGCGATGAGGAGGAGGAGTACGACGACGACAACGGCGGACCTCCACCAACTCAGACAACCCAGCTTGAGAAGAGGAATGTGCCGAAGAAGGATTGGGCAAGTCCATCCCCGTTTCAGAGAGCACGTCCTACTCAGCGCAAGAAGAAGGCGGCCGAGAAGCGATCAAAGAACAACGAGGACCATACATCAAAGAGGGGAAGGAGGCAGTGAAACTTTTTATGTTGTCGATGACCGTTGAACTTGTTAAACTTCTTATGTTGGCTTCGTGAAACTATTTGGATGTGATCAAACTATGTTATTTGTTTTTTAGTTGAACTATGCTCAAACTATTTGGTACTTGTTTCTTAGTTGAAATATGATCAAACTTATTGTTTTTATGTCGATGAAATTGTTATGAAATTGTGCTTACTGCTTTTAAATCTATGGAATTGTTATGGCAAAAATTTTGAAGGCAAAATCAAAGTTGTGTGTAGAAATGAATTATAATCAAACCCTACCCTCGGGGAGCGCGGTGGTAGGGTTGCATAGCTTACCGCCAAGGCTCCCAGCGATAGGTTGCCTAACTCCACGGGCCAGCCTACTGATACATGAAGTGACAAAATTCTGGCGGTAGGGTTGCGCACCCTACCACCGGGAGCCACGACGGTAGGGTTGCACAACCTACCGCCAAGGCTTCCGGCGGTAGGAGCCTTACCTCACGGGATAGGCTACTGATATGCGAAGTGGCAAATTTCTGGCGGGAGGGTTGCGCACCCTACCGCCATGAGCCACGGCGGTAGGGTTGCATAGCCTACCGCCGTGCCTGCTGGCGGTAGGTCCTCTTCCAGGTCAGCGCGGGCCGTTTGGCGGGACGACGCCTTCCGTTACCCTACCGCCACTGGTCACGGTGGTAGCCTATGCAACCCTACCGCCGGGACCCATGGCGGTAGGAAAATGGTCAAATGTCAAAAAGAATTCAAATGATCTCGTTAAACTTTGCTAAAATGGTCAAAACACGAAAATCGTCCTCTACAAACATGCAGGTCTACTCAAGAAATGGTGTGATTGCCATTCCATTCCATCTAGCTACCATCCCAACGAGGCACTACAACTTGTCTAAGTAAAACTCTAATTACCTCATCTAATCCACCATTAGTAGTGGCAGAAATCACATCTAAAAAGGATTGAAAAACTCAAACAATTATGCAAATTTAAGGGCTTTTCACCATACTTGTTATTCATTTGCCTCTACAGTGCTTGCATATTACTTCCTCCGTTCCTAAATATTTGTCTTTTTGGGATTTCAATTGGACGACCACATACGGATGTATATAGACATATTTTAGAATGTAGATTCACTCATTTTGCTCCGTATGTAGTCACCAGTTGAAATCTCTAGAAGACAAATATTTAGGAACGGAGGGAGTATGTGTCATGCTCAGTAAGTGGCAGCATGGAGAGCATGTGGCACACGTGGTGAGCAACTCAAACTTGATGAAAACAAGTAGGACCATAGAGGCATTTTTCCACTTGCTCAACACCGGTCGACCGATGGTTGCAAGAATCTGTTGGAAATATGAGCAATTTACAGAATGATTTTATGAACAGAAATAGTAGATAAAACATGACGAAAATAATAGAGATAAAGCAAGTCATGCGTTCTGACAGAGAGAAGGTAAATAGCTTCTGCATATATGAACTATAGCCAAACATATCTATAGCAGACGGTAGAACTAGTTGCATATATGAAGTAGAACCTAACATATGTAGGGCAAGTACTAGTAGAGGTGGCGTGGCGAACAACATGTGATGAAAGAAGATGACATACGGGACAACAACAGCGGCGATCTTGGACTTGGGGTCGGTGTCCTCGCCAGACCATGTCGTCGAGGAGGTTGTCGACGTCGGGAAGAAGTCGTCCTCGGGAAGTAGTCGTCGGCGACGGATCGTCCGTGATGAAGAAACCAGAGTCGCGTGAGCCTCCCCAAAACCTTATCACCCTTCTCCGTCTGAGGACTCAAAAGGTGCGGTTAGGAGGCCTCTTGTCACGACTCGCGGTGCACGCCGCAAGCCGGGATGAGGAAGACAACAGCAGCGCTGAGAGAATGGAACTTGTGTGGCTAGAGGAAGAGGACCTTGATGTGTCTCTCGGAGAGGCGATCTCTCTTATATAGGCACAAGAGATGGATGCGAGCAGGCTGCGATGGGAGGTGAAGCAGCGGAGGAGGCGAAGTGAGCAGTGGCACGCGAAGGTGCGTCGTTCATATTAACTGTCCACTACCGCAAAACTCTCCAGCTCCCAAGTGACCTTTCGTATACCCGTAGTGCGTGGCAAAAATTAGACATCGGCTTGACTCATTCCCGCAACCCGCGGCGCGTCGTGTCGTGATGTGACGTGACGAGGCGAGGCGAGGCGAGGCGTGGCGTGGCGTGGCGAGGCGTGCGGCGGAGGAGGAGCGCGCGTGGATGTCCCTCTTGTTCTTATGCTCGTACAAGTAGGGAAAGAACCTCCCTTATAAGGAGGTCCAACTCCCACTAGACTAGCAATGTGGGACTAAACTTTAGTAGTATCCCTTGCCTTGCACAAATGGGCTAAGTGGGCCTCTAGGATTTATTAGGAATTTCTGAAATAGTTATTGGGCTGCCCCAATATAGACTAAATTCCAGCAATCCCCCACCAGATCCCAGAGGCACACAGAATTTGCCTTTGGTTCCAAAACACATTTTATATACAGATGCTGCAGTGGAGACTGTTAAGTTGAACTTCCACCTAGAACTCTATGCTACACTAGTAAGCAACTTGAGCAGTGGGTGGGCCTTGAGCGCAAGTTTTCTGCGAATCTAGCTTCACATAAAGCCTTGACCGATCGTGGCTACCATGGGTCTTCCCATGGGTGGAGCTTATCGTCATACTCCGTGACCTTTCATGAGTTTACTAGAGAACCCTACTCTCATAGATTGCGACGTTTGACAATCGAGACTCATATAGGTGTGTTCTTCAAAAGATGTTTTGCGAGGATAACATCTACGCTTAAATAAGCCACTTAGAACACATTAAGATATACATCAACCTGCCATGCAGTTTAGGAGAGTATTGCATCTTTATGGAGTGGTATTGTGAATAGTAAGGATACTCTCCTCTCGGTTGACCAACAGCTTGTCTTCCACATCTAATTCACGGGATCTCCGATCACAAAGAATAGGTTACCACTTGTGAACAACTCATATTGTGGGTCTCATACCCATCTCCTCGATGCATTATCTATCACATTACGTGATAAACCCTTAGTAAAAGGATCGCAGATTTTTAGGCGTTTGGATATAATCCAATGCAATAACTCGGAGTTTCTCATTTTTCGACAGACTTTAACCTTCTCGAGCGTGTCTTGATGACTTCATGTTATCCTTAGAGCTGTTCACTTTCGTGATCACAGTTTGATTGTCACAGTTCATAAGGATACCCGATGCAGTTTCTCAACAACCGCAAGTCATTCAAGAGCCGTGAAGCCAATCTGCTTCAACCGTAGCTGTATCTAGTCTTTGTGAGTTACTGCTTCCATAGTTGACCTCGTTAAGATGGTGCGCTTGCAAGACTTCAAGAAACAGCGCCACCTCCATGAGTGAACACATATCCGCTCGTGGCCTTTATCTCATCGACATCGAGATCCAGTTTGAGTCACTATACCCTTCAAGCACCTTTGGGTGCCCGGTGTAGTGAATTCCATAATTCTGATGCCTTTCAAATAATGCAAAACTCTCTCTAGAGCTTTCGGTGCACATCTCCGGTTTTGAGACAAACGGCTCAGCTTCTAACAAACAAAAGAGATGTCAGTCTTGTAGCAGCTAAGTACATAAGCGAGCCAATAATCGAGAATACTTCAATTGATCTCTAGCAATTCTTGATTCTTTCGAAGCGACACGCTAGCATCATATGGTGTTGGAGAGGGCTTGCGGTCACTATAAAAGCGACTCAAGATCTTTCCCACATAGTGAGATTGAAGCAATGTAATCCCACCATCATCATCTCTCAACAATTTGATGTTGAATGACATCACCACTCCTAAATCCTTCATCTCAAAACAACGAGATAGGAAATCCTTGACCTCCTTAATAACATTCAGATTTGTTCGAAAATCGGTATGTCATCAACATACAAGCAAAGCATAACTCCTCGCCCCACCATGGCGATAGTACACACATTTGTAAACCGTTCACAACAAAGCTGCGGCTGTTAAAGTTCTTCGAACTTCTCATGCCCTTGTTTGGGTGCTTGCTTGAGTCCGTACAAAGACTTGACAATTTGCACACTTTCCTTCGACCATATAGTACAAACCCATCTGGTTGTTCCATATAAATTTCCTCATCCAACTCTCCATTCAGGAAGCGGTCTTAACATCCATTTGATGAGCGAGAAGACCATGTGAGGCAGCTAGTGAAAGTAGAACTCGAATAGTGGTCAGTCGAGCCACAGGTGAGTAAGTATCAAAGAAGCCTTCACCTTCCTTTTGAGTATAACCCTTAGCCACGAGCCGAGCCTTGTACTTTTCGATAGTACCATCAGGCCTAAGCTTCTTCTTGAATACCCATTTGCATCCTATAGGTTTGCACCCATAAGGACGATCAGTTATCTCCCAAGTTTCATTCGCCAAGATGGAATCCATCTCGCTACGAACTGCTTCCTTCCATGAGTCGGCATCTTGGATGCATAGGCCTCTGAAATAGAAGCTGGGAGTGTCATCTATGAGATACACAAGAAAATCATCACCAAAGGACTTTGCAGTCCTCTGTCTCTTGCTCCTAGTAGGAACTTCATTGTTTTCCTCCACAGGAATTTCAAAGTGTTCCATCGAAATGGCAGGTTCGAGAATTATGGCGGTTCTGATTCGATGAACTAGGCATCTCTGATTATATGAGGTAGCCATATCCTTCATGGGAAAGATATCTTCGAAGAAAGTCGCATCATTCGACTCCATGATCGTACCAACGTGCATGTCCGGTACCTCAGATTTTACAACCAAGAATCTATAGCCAATGCTATGAAAAGGATATCCCAGGAAAACACAATCCACAGTCTTTGGTCCAAGCTTCCGCTTCTTTGGAATTGGAACATTGACTTTCGCCAAACAACCCCATGTTCGCAGATATGAGAGTTTTAACCTTTTCTTCTCCCATTCCTCGAATGGAGTTATCTCTTTGTTCTTTGTGGGGACTCGATTTAGGACATGACATGCTGTAATATCGCCTCCCCCCACCATGCCTTGGAGAGACCCGATGTGTCTAACATGGCGTTAACCAAATCGATTAGAGTACGGTTCTTTCTTTGGCCACCCCATTTGGTGAGGTGAGTAGGGAGGCGTCCTCTCATGGATTATACCATGTTCCTTTAAAAACATCAAATTCATTGGAAAAATACTCTCCACCACGGTGGGACCTAAGCCTCTTGATTTTTCGATCAAGTTGGTTTTCCACTTCACTTTATAGATCTTGAAAAATTCAAAGCCTCATCCTTAGATTTCGAAGATACACAGAAAGTATCTAGTGGAGTCGTCAATTAACGTCATGAAATATTTCTTTCCACCTTTTGTCAAAACACCATTCATTTCACATAGATCTGAATGTATAAGTTCTAGTGGTGCAAGATTTCTCGTCTCCATGATCACGTGAGATTCTGAGGTTGCTTAGCTTGCACACACACTTGATACTTAGATCCCTTAACGGTGGTGAAACTAGGGATTAAGTTCAACTTAGCTAGTCGCGACATGCAACCAAAGTTAACATGACAAAGTCGTGAATGCCACACATTTGATTCACTATTGTTGCAAATATGATTAACAACTTTATTGCAAGCGTCGATAAGGATAAGCGAAACAGGCCTCCTAACTCATAGCCTTTACCAACAAAGGTTCCATACTTGGATATTACAAATTTATTCGACTCAAAGACAAGCTTATAGCCATCTCTACACGAAGAGATCCGCTAACAAGATTTTTATTGACGGAGGGACATAATGCATGTTCTTGACCCCATACGATCTTCCCCAAGTAAACTTCAGATCGACCGTGCCAACACCATGAGCGAAGCACTTGAACCGTTGCCCATCAGACGGTTGAAGTCCCTATGATCCGATAAAGACGAAAACATGGAAATATCACCGCATACATGCACATTAGCACCCGTGTCAATCAACCAATCGGAGAATGACATCTTGAAAGAATAGTGGGAAATATACCATACCCAGCATCCTTCATGTCAATGTCTCCGATGACAACATTAGCGGTCTTGCCGCCTTTCCCAGGATGATGCTTGTCATAGCGATTGGGGCAACTGGGAGCCGAATGATCAGGATCTCCACACACATGACAAGCACCTTTCTTCTTGTCATTCTTCTTCTTGAAGTTAGTGTCTTTGCACTGACCTTGTTCTTCCCATCAAACTTTCCTTTACCATCAAACTTGCCCTTGTTCTTGAACTTGTGGGATGGAAGTTTTTCTTACGTACCAAATTGGCACTAGATCCTCCTCAATACCTCGAGCACGTGTGTCCTTTGCTCTCGCCTTTTCTTCCACATCAAGAGTGCCAATGAGATCCGGACGGAAAACTCCTGCCTCTTATGCTTGACAAGGTAGCAAAGTTCCTCCACGAAGGAGGAAGCTTAGTGATGATACCCCGGCAACAAACTTGTCCGGTAGGATACAATTGAAGTGCTCAAGTTCTCTAGCAAATGACTCTATCTCGTGAGCCTGCTCAACCACGGGCGCTCTTGATCATCCTGTAATCATAGAATTGCTCCATGATGTACAGCTCGGTCTGCGGCATCCGAGACCCCAAACTTGGCCTCGAGTCGCCCCACATATCTTTTCCATTGTCAATTGGCGCATAAGCATCAACTATGTTCTCACTAAGAACACTCAAGAGAGTAGCCTTAAACAAGGTATCCATTTTACGAAAAGCTTGTGCTGTTGGGTATCTTGCTCTCCTTGAGTTTGCCAAGAGTGGCGTCATAGCAACTCATGGTTTGAAACCATAAGACTGCTCTCACGCGCCATCTCTTATAGTGGATACCCTCAAACATAGGAGGTCTCATGGAAGCAGCAAAACCATTCGAGGTAAATTGCCTATAATAAGGTTTTTGGATTGTTGGAAATATGAGCAATTTACAGAATGGTTTTATGAACAGAAATAGTAGATAAAACATGACTAAAATAATAGAGATAAAGCAAGTCATGTGTTCTGACAGAGAGAAGGTAAATAGCTTCTGCATATATGAACTGTAGCCAAACATATCTATAGCAGACGGTAGAACTAGTTGCATATATGAAGTAGAACCTAACATATGTAGGGCAAGTACTAGTAGAGGTAATGCGTGGCGAACAACATGTGTGAAAGAAGATGACATACGGGACAACAAAGCGATCTTGGACTTGGGGTCGGTGTCCTCGCCACCATGTCGTCGAGGAGGTTGTCGACGTCGGGGAAGAAGTCGTCGTCGGGAAGTAGTCGTCGGCGACCGGATCGTCCGTGATGAAGAAGCCGATGGTCGTGGCGCCCCAAAAACCTTATCACCCTTCTCCGTCTGAGGACTCAAAAGGTGCGGTTCGGAGGCCCTCTTGTCCCGACTTCGCGGTGCACGCCGCAAGCCGGGATGAGGAAGACAACAGCAGCGCAGATAATGGAACTTGTGTGGCTAGAGGAAGAGGACCTTCTGATGTGTCTCTCTGGAGAGGAGCGATCTCTCTTATATAGGCACAAGAGATGGATGCGAACAGGCGGCACGCGAAGGGTGCGCCGTTCATATTAACTGTCCACTACCGCATGACCTTTCGTATACCCGTAGTGCGTGGCAAAAATTAGACATCGGCTCATTCCCGCAACCCGCGGCGCGTCGAGACGAGGCGGGCGGCGAAGGAGGAGCGCGCGTGGATGTCCCTCTTGTTTTTATGCTCGTACAAGTAGGGAAAGAACCTCCCTTATAAGGAGGTCCAACTCCCACTAGACTAGCAATGTGGGACTAAACTTTAGTAGTATCCCTTGCCTTGCACAAATGGGCTAAGTGGGCCTCTAGGATTTATTAGGAATTTCTGAAATAGTTATTGGGCTGCTCCAATATAGACTAAATTCCAGCACAATCTTGATTCACGACCCAATAGTGTGTGTGAGCGAAAATCTAGTTCGCTTGGACACGACATTCACCATGCGACATTAGTACTGTTCAATTAACCTCCAAAACGTGTCTTTGATTTGATGTGTGTTCTGACGACCCGGACATGGTAGGGTTTGTGTCTCTCTGCATAGAAACTGCAACTTGCCTTAGTCCTGGTAGTGGTACTCCAGTTTTGTATTCTGGTTGAGAGTCACACTCCGGAAATCTATCATAAACAAAATATAACCCCAAATAAATAACCATAACAAGTAACATTCAAATAAAGATGCAACATGAAAATAAAGGCCAATGCACGAACAACGTAAGAAAATACTTCAACACATCTATTAGCAATACTGACATAATATTCAGGCTATAAGGACAGAATTAATCAAGGTTGCATGTATGGGTCTAAGGATATGATCACATAGAGTTTGATTTCAGAAGTATTTGGAAACTAACCAACACAATGGCGGGAAGTGGTTTCCCTAGTTGGTATGGGGTGTGTTGTTGGAAAATATGCGCTAGAGGCAATAGTATTGTATTATTATATTTTTATGCTCATAATTAATAGTTTATATTCTATGTTATAACTGCTATGATCCTGGAATATGCGGTTCAGTGGAAAACTCTTATGCACGTGTAGAATGATAAACGGTAAAATTAGGTTCCTAGTCTTGCCGTTAAGACTGGCTCAAGTATTGTTGGTGATCATGTTTTTTGGATATTAGGACATCGTTAAGTATAACGATAGTCCTAAAACAATATTGAGAGTATGACGTTAGAAGAACGATCATATTGAATCGACACAAACTTGTTGGTTGCACTTTGAGATAGAGTGTCTGTAGGACGGGAGTAACGAGGAAATATTTGTGAAATAGTCTAGTTAATATTCAAAATAGTTTCTAGAGAAACCGGAAGCATTTCGGGGTCACCAGACGGGTTTCCGAATTTATTGGGAAATACCGGGTATTACCGGTAAATTATATATAGGTGGATCAGTTTCTAATGATGTTAAATTAATATTAAAGGACAATAAATATGATTAGAAGGCTTTTATATTTATTTTAAATATCAATAGGCCTAAAAAGTGAAAAGCTCTCCCCCCCCTTCCCCAAGTGGAAGGAAAGCGCAGCAACTATTTATCGCCTTAAGTGAGACAGATAATTCTCTTCTGTAGAGCAAAAACAGTATGGGGTCAGCCGAGCAAAAAGGGATTGATCCATGGTCGCCCAGCTAACCATGCGTGCTGGTAACCACTAGGCTCACCATGGTTTCATGATTACCTAGTTGGGTGCGGCCTATTTTAGGCCAATCGAGCTTTTACTGTTTTTCGGGGTTTTCCTTTTTTTTTCAGTTTTCTTTACTTTTAATCGGGTTTCTCCTTTCTTACATGTTTTCACCAGTCTTGTCGTTTTTCTTTATTTCTTCTCTCGGTTTTCATTGCTTTTTTGCTTTTCTTTCTTTCATTTTTCAATTCCTTTTCTTTCTTGGTTTTCATCACTTTTCTTTGTATTTTTCATTCTTTTTGCATTTGTTTCTTTATTATATTATTTTCTTTTTCTTTGACATATTCTGTTTCTTTTTTGGTTTTTATTTGTTTTGCTTTCTTTAGTTTATCATTCTACATTTTTTGTATATCTTAACAACATTTTTCTAATACATGTTTAACATTTTTTTAGTACAAATTTAACATTTTTTATACATTGCAACATTTTGTCTAATACACACTTTAACATTTTCCAAATTCTTGGTTAACATTTTTCAAATGCTTGATTAACTTTTTTTAAATACAAGACTAACATTTCTTGAATACTTGGTCTACATTTTTGCTATACACACTTTTAAAGTTTTTTCAAATGCTTGATCAACAGTTTTCAAATAAAAAGATTTAGCATTTTTTGAATGCATGTCAGTAATTTTTCGATTCACATTTAACATTTTTCAAATGCTTGATTAACATTATTCAAACACTTGATTAACATTTTTCAAATGCTTGATTACTTTTTTCTATATACATGATCAAAAAATGTCATCCTTTTTTAATAGATGGTGAACATTTTCTATACCGTTAACATGTCCAAAATACTTGTTTAACAATTTTCAAATACTAGTTCAACATTTTTTTTTCAAATTCTTGATTAACATTTTTATATACGTGATCCAGAAATTTCATCATTTTTTAATACATGATCAACAAATTTTCTATACAAGTTCACCATTTTCTGAATGCTTGATTAACGTTTTTCAAATACTTGTTGAACATTATCCGAATGCTTAATTAAGATTTTTTTTTCAAATACTTGTTCAATTTTTTTTCAAATAGTTGCTCAATATTTTACGGATGCTTGATTAACTTCTTTTCAGATACTTGTTCAACATTTTGAAATACTTGTTCAACATTATCCGAATGATTGATTAACCTTTTTAAGTGCTTGATGAAGATTTTCAAATAAGTTTGTAGAGCGATTTTTGTAATATATACATTTAGAATATTTAAAAAATATATAAAAAGAACAAAAATAAAGCAGAATGTGAAAACAGAAAACTTTTAAAAAAGAAAAATAGGTTGTGGCATCCCACGTGGATGGGCCAGCCCACCTCGCTCCCGCCTTCAGCGAGTCAGAAGTTAGACTAGCTGAAGGCTAGATATAGGGGCACCCGAAGGAAAGGACGAGGCCGAATTGGCGGGGCTTTCCCCCTCCTTGGCCGGCCGGGAGGGAAGGTCCCTTCCCGCCTTGTGGTGCCTCTTCCCCTCTCCTCCAACCTATATATACTAGAGGATTTTTGTCTTGCAACATACAAGTTTTGGAGCCTCCTCTTGCTCTCTAGTTCTAGTCTAGTTGGTCCTAGTTGATCAATTAGAGCTTAACCTAGATTCTCTAACCCTCGTAATTAGAAGCGCAGTGTGGTTCTAATCTCCTTCCTCTAATTCTTTGGTGACGATTAGCTCTCGACAGAGAAGCGCTACTAGATCGTGAAGACCGCATGCATGCAACTCATAGAGAGGTCGTGATTTCAGTCTTCTGTTCGAAGGACTGTTCATGGGCAGTTCACGTGATCGTTCATCTACGGTTCGAGGAACTCCAAGTATGATCTAAACTGAATCGTCTTCTTCCGCTACAACCCGGAGACGATATCGATCTGATCCAAAATGTTCATCGCATCTTCATAGTGTTCCTGGGTGATCGTAGGGCGATTCTTTTTGTCTTCTACTACATTTCCCGATAGTGGCATCATGAGCGATTCTTGAGTAGATGCAGGTTTTGACATAGGTCACATGTGGATATGACAGTTTGATGTTCCTTCTATGCTTCCCTCAAGTGTTGTTACAGTTTAGTTCATTGATGAGATGATGTAGCTTTTCACAAAGTTCTGACAATCGATCGCTCTGGTTGGCAACGATCTGCTAACAGTTCTTTGGGATTCATCTTAGTCAAGAATAGTGAACCATCGCAAACATGAGAGGGCAATGAAGATGTTCGATCTTCTAGGGTCACGCGTATTAACGAACTTTAGTGTGGGGCTAGAGATTTTTAATTAAGTCTCTTCCCTGACACACCCCGAAAGGTAATCTAGCAACAAGAATTATCGCCTTAATGGCAGGCGAAGGTAGCTAGTGTTATCCAGAAACCCTAGAAGCCACGTAATTAAAATTTGTCAAACTGATTATAGGACATCTAACTTGGTTTTGCAGGTTCCATGTGATGTGGTATAGCCATCGTCATGATAACGAGTTTGTGTATGAGATAGTTATATGTTGTAATATTAAGTGGCATGTGCATCACAGTGTGGCATGATGGCTGAAGCCACGGGATTGCCATTTCAATGTCGTAGATGTATAGATAGCCTACGAGTTACGGGTGACGGTGGCAAGCGTGCACAAGGGACCCCCGGCGTGGATAAGGTGTACCAGGCGTAGGGTGGAGGGTCTGAAAAATGTTCATGCCAAGGCAGTGTTTTCTGAAATTGGTGGCATGACAACATTTTGGAAACGGTCGCCACGCCAACGATTTCTAAAATTGCCGCAACAACAACGTTTTTTAACGGCTACCACGACAATGATTTTTCTGCCGCCATGACAATGTTTCGACTGAAGATTCAGGAAGACCGTGAAGACCTCTCGACGTCCAGGGATATACCATATCATACTATTATGAATTTCCTGAGATGTTTATCTCTTTGTTGTTTCCACCCTTCGATTGTGTAGTAATCAATTATTAGGGTGATCTCTCACAGTAAATATCAACTAAAAGGTGCTCTTCCCAGTGTTGCAACCATTTATAACACGTAGCTTTCTGGAGTGTGTCATGTCCACATGATTACAAATGGATAGTGAGGTGTAAAATGGTATGGTTAGACCATGCAAGCAAAAATAAACACGGTTCTCTTGAAGTTCTATCAGAATCATTCTGAGCTCAGAGCACGAAGCACTAAAAGATGAAAAAGAGTCATATGGAGATATGATCAGCAAAAGTGTGCCTACCGGTCAAAATTCAAAAATTGATGATGATTACCACTTGATGTCATCCTCCATGGGTTATATTAGAACTTCCTTTTGATGCAAGCCCATTGACAATGCTTACCATACCATGAGATCACTTGATCCCACTCAGTACATCTTCTACACTTCGTGTGTTGATCAACTTGAACCCACTCTTTGTACTTTGACTTGATCAACCTTGTATCTAATCTTCTCTATTCATTAAGATGATGTCTTGAAGGAAAGCATGAATTTTCAACCCTCGAGGGGCTGTTGAGCACCTGCTCATTAACAGATATCTTGAAGATGATATCTTGTACTTTGACTTGGGTTTGTAGGAGCTTATCCTTGAGCGCATGTTCAGCCCTCAGGAGCAAGGTCCATCTCTCGTTTAGTTCATCTTCTTCATCTTTAAGACGTTGAGACTTGCTTTTAATGCTTTAAACATACTGTCCAATCACTTGTGCAAGATTTTGAGTTGAGTTCCCTCAAGGGGCTGCTCGAAAGCATCATACTCGTCGGGGCTGAGGCTTTGTTCCTTCTCGGCCTTCGGGTTGTAATCACCGTCGTTGGGGTCATCATCGTCCTTGTCGACCTTGTCGTCACCGTTGCCATTGCTGACGCCCCCATTACCGGCACACTGATAACCCACAAGTATAGGGGATCAATTGTAGCCTTTCTCAATAAGTAAGAGTGTCGAACCAAACGAGGAGCTAAAGATAGAACAAATATTCCCTCAAGTTCTATCGACCACCGATACAACTCTACGCACACTTTACGTTCACTTTACCTAGAACAAGTATGAATCTAGAAGTAATTCGTAGGTATAATAAGATAGGTTTGCAAGATAATAAAGAGCATGGAAATGAAAGCTAGGGGCTGTTTAGATAAATAAAGAATTGAGTTAGTTTTAGTAGAGAGCTTTTTGTCACAAAAAAGTTATTTGTCCCTAGGCAATTGATAACTAGACCGGTAATCGTTATTGCAACTTTATATGAGGGAGAGGCATGAGCTAACATACTTTCTCTACTTGGTTCATATGCACTTATAATTGGAACTCTAGCAAGCATCGACAACTACTAAAGATCATTAAGGTAAAACCCAACCATAGCATTATAAGGTATCAAGTCCTCTTTACTCCCATACGCCACAACCTACTTACTCGGGTCTATGCTTCTGTCACTCACGCCACCCACCATAAGTGAATCATGAACATATTGAAAACCCTACAGCGGGGATCCCTCACGCTTGCGCGACATGGAGAGCACCATAGGACAACACTAATAATAAAACATACAACTGCTACCTCTTGAGCTTGCGTTGGTTTTTCCCTTGAAGAGGAAAGGGTGATGCAGCAAAGTAGCGTAAGTATTTCCCTCAGTTTTGAAAACCAAGGTATCAATCCAGTAGGAGACGACACACAAGTCAGCTAGTAGCTGCACAAACAATCAAGAACCTTGCAACCAACACGATAAAGGGGTGGTCAATCCCTTCACGGCCACTCGCAAAAGTGAGATCTGATAGAGATAGTAAAGTATTTTTGGTATTTTAGTTGTATAGATTGGAAAGTAAAGATTGCAAAACAATAAATGAGATGTGATATAAAACAGATGTAATATAATAGAAAAGAGACCCGGGGGCCATAGGTTTCGCTAGTGGCTTCTCTCGAGATAGCATGTATTACTGTGGGTGAACAAACTATTGCCGAGCAATTGATAGAAAAGCGCATAATTATGAAGACATCTAAGGCAATGATCATGAACATAGGCATCACGTCCGTGTCAAGTAGACCGAAACGATTCTGCATCTACTACTATTACTCCACACATCGACCGCTATCCAGCATGCATCTAGAGTATTAAGTTCATAAGAATGGTGTAACGCATTAAGCAAGATGACATGATGTAGAGGGATAAACTCAAGCAATATGATATAAACCCCATCTTTTTATCCTTGATGGCAATAATACAATACGTGCCTTGCTAACCCTACTATCACTGGGAAAGGACACCGCAAGATTGAACCCAAAGCCAAGCACTTCTCCCATTGCAAGAAAGATCAATCTAGTAGGTCAAACTAAACCGACGATTCGAAGAGACTTGCAAAGATATCAAATCATGCATATAAGAATTCAGAGAAGAACCAAATAATATTCATAGATAATCTTGTTCATAAATCCACAATTCATCGGATCTCGGCAAACACACTGCAAAAGAGTATTACATCGAATAGATCTCCAAGAACATCGAGGAGAACTTTGAGAATCAAAGAGAGAGAAGAAGCCATCTAGCTAATAACTATGGACCCGAAGGTTTGTGGTAAACTACTCACGCTTCATCGGAGAGGTAATGGTGTTGATGTAGAAGCCCTCCGTGATCGAATCCCCTCCGCAGATCATGGGAAAAGGCTAAGATGGGATCTCACGGCATGAAGGTTGCGGCGGTGGAAAAGTGGTTTCGTGGCTCCCCCTGATGTTTCTAGGGTATAAGAGTATATATAGGCGCAAGAAGTACGTCGGTGGAGCTACGAGGGGCCCACAAGGGTGGGGGCGCGCCTACCCCCTGGGCGCTCCCTCCTGCCTCGTGGATGCCTCGTGGCTTTTCTGACTTCAACTCCAAGTCTTCCAGTTTGCTTTTGGTCCAAGAAAGATCATCGTGAAGGTTTCATTCCGTTTGGACTCCGTTTGGTATTCCTTTTCTGCAAAACTCTAAAATAGGAAAAAAAACAAAAACTAGCAATCAACCCATAGGACAAAATGGATCTACTCAAACATTATAGGATAGCCATAAATCATTGGCAAATAATATATAGCATTCAGCGCCATGTTTAAGTAGAGAATACAGCGGGTAAAAGAGAGGTTACGCCGCTGCATAGAGGGGGAGAGAGTTTGTGATGATGGTGGCGAGGTTGTTGGTGTAGATCGTCATCACAATTATGGCCCCGGAGGCGTTTGGGCGCCACCAGGAGAGAGGGGCAGAGAACCCCCCCCCCACCTTATTCTTCTTCCTTGACCTCCCCCTAGATGGGAGGTGGGTTTCTCCTCTGGTCCATGGCTTCCTCCCGCCCCATCAAGATTGGATCTATCTCTCTGTTTCTCTCTGTTTCTGCATTCCTGTTTTCTGGCCTTTCACCGTTTCTTAAATATCCGGAGACCCGTAACTCCGATTGGGCTGAAATTTTAACACGATTTTTATTCGGATATAAGCTTCCTTGCAGCCGAAGGACACCTCCAACTGACCTATAGGGTGGCCACAAGCCTGCCAGGTGCGCCCTGGGTAGGGGGCGCTCCCCTAGGGCTTGTGGGCCCCTCGAGCATCGTCTCATGTTGATTTCACTTCCCAAAAATTACATATATTCCAAAATAATTTTCCGTAAATTTTTATTGCATTTGGACTTCGTTTGATATGGGTATTCTGCAAAACAAAAAAACATGCAACAAAAAGGAACTGGCACTGGGCACTAGATCAATATGTTAGTCCCAAAAATAATATAACATGTTGCCAAAAGTATATGAAAGTTGTAGAATATTGGCATGAAACAATCAAAAATTATAGATACGACGGAGACGTATCAGCATCCCCAAGCTTAATTCCTTCTCGTCCTCAAGTAGGTAAATGATAAAAAAAAGATAATTTTTGATGTGGAATGCTATCTAGAATAATCTTGACATGTAATCTAATCATGGCATGAATATTAAGACATGAGTGATTCAAAGCAATAGTCTATAATTTCACATAAAGACATCAATACTCAGGCATCCCGACAAACAATCATGTCTTTCAAAATATCAATGCTAAAGAACATTATACCTACAAAATCATATAGCCTTGTCATGCTCCATCTTCTTAACACAAAGTATTTATCATGCACAACCCCCATGCAAGCCGAGCAATTGGTTCATACTTTTTAATGCGCTTCAGCTTTTTCAACTTCACTCAATACATGAGCGTGAGCCATGGATATAACACTATGGGTGGAATAGAATATGATGTTAGAGGTTGTGTGGAGAAGACAAAAAAGGAGAAAATCTCACATTGGTGCGGCTAATCAACAGGCTGTGGAGATGCCCATCAATTGATGTCAATGCGAGGAGTAGGGATTGATGCACTAAGAGCTAAAAGTGTATAAAAGCTCAAACTGAAAACTAAGTGGGTGTGCATCCAACTTTGCTCATGAAGACCTCGGGCATTTGAGGAAGCCCAACACCGGAATATACAAGCCAAATTCTATAATGAAAAATTCCCACTAGTATATGAAAGTGACAACATAGGAGACTCTCTATATGAAAAAAATAGTGCTACTCCAAAGCACCAGTGTGGAAAAGGATAGTAACATTGCCCCTTCTCTCTTTTTTTTCTTTTTTTCTTTTTCTCCTTTTTTTGTTGGGCTCTTTTTGGCCTCTTTTTATATTTTTTTCCTCTGGAGCCTCATCCCGTGGGGGAATCGTAGTCTCCATCATCCTTTCCTCACTGGGGCAATGCTCTAATAATGATGATCATCACACTTTTATTTACTTACAACTAAATATTACAGCTTCATATCTAGAACAATATGACTCTATATGAATGCCTCTGGCAGTGTACCAGGATGTGCATTGATCTAGATGATGGAAATATGCTCTGGATGCATTAATAAAGTTGTTATTATTATATTTCCTTATTCATGATAAAGGTTTATTATTCATGCTAGAAGTACATGAAAAGGACCAAAGATATGTTTCTTGTTTATGGAGGTGATGAAGAACTCATCGTAAATGGTTACGTCGACGCTAGCTTTGACACTGATCTGGATGACTCTAAGTCACAAACCGGATACATATTTATATTGAATGGTGGAGTTGTCAGTTGGTGCAGTTCCAAGCAATGCGTCGTGGAAGGATCTACGTGTGAAGTAGAGTACACAGCTTCTTCAGAAGCAGCACATGAAGGAGTCTGGATGAAGGAGTTCATATCCGATCTGTGTGTAATACCTAGTGCATCGGGACCAATGAAAATCTTTTGTGACAACACTGGAGCAATTGCCTTAGCGAAGGAATCCAAGTTTCACAAGAGAACCAAAGACATAAAGAGACACTTCAACTCCATTCGTGAAAAGGTCAAGGATGGAGACATAGAAGTTTGCAAAATACATACAGATCTGAATGTAGCAGACCCCTTGATTAAGCCTCTTCCGCGAGCAAAACATGATCAACACCAAGACTCCATGGGTGTTATATTCATTACAATGTAGTCCAGATTATTGACTCTAGTGCAAGTGGGGGACTGATGGAAATATGCCCTAGAGGCAATAATAAAGTTGTTATTTTATATTTCCTTATTCATGATAAAGGTTTATTATTCATGCAAGAATTGTATTGATCGGAAACTTAAATACATGTGAGGATACGTACACAAATACCGTGTCCCTAGTAAGCCTCTACTAGACTAGCTCGTTGATCAAAGATGGTTAAGGTTTCCTAACCATAGACATGTGTTGTCAGTTGATGACGGGATCACATCATTAGGAGAGTGATGTGATGGATAAGACCCATCCGTTAGCTTAGCATATGATCGTTTAGTTTATTGATATTGCTTTCTTAATGTCAAATACATATTCCTTTGACTATGAGATCATGAAACTCCCGGATACCGTAGGAATACCTTGTGTGCTATAAAACATCACAATGTAATTGGATGATCATAAAGATGCTCTATAGGTATCTCCGAAGGTGTTTGCTGAGTTGGCATGGATCCACATTAGGATTTGTCACTCCGTGTATCAGAGAGGTATCTCTGGGCCCTCTCGATAATACACATCAGAAGAAGCTTGCAAGCAAAGTGACTAAGGAGTTAGTTACGAGATGATGATTGCAGAACGAGTAAAGAGACTTGCCGGTAACGAGATTGAAATAGGTATGAAGATACCGATGATCGAATATCGGGCAAGTAACATACCGATAGACAAAGGGAATTACGTATGTTGTCGTAAGGTTCGACCGATAAAGATCTTTGTAGAATATGTAGGAACCAATATGGGCATCCAGGTTCCGCTATTGGTTATTAACTGGAGAGGCGTCTCGGTCATTTCTACATGGTTCTCGAACTCGTAGGGTCCGCACGCTTAACGTTCGTTGACGATATAGTGTTATATGAGTTATGTGATTTGGTGACCGAATGTTGTTCAGAGTCCCGGATGAGATCATCGACACGATGAAGAGTTCCAGAATGGCCCGGAGGTAAAGATTGATATATACGACGATGCTATTTGGACACTAGAAGAGTTTTGGGAGGTACCGGTAGTCATCGAATCACCGGAAAAGGTTCCGGGAAGCTGGTCCGTCCCTATCCCTGGCCGCCGCCCTAGGGGAAGGAAAGGGGGAGGGTTGACCCCTCTTGCCTTTACCTCCTCATGAGAGAAAGGAAAGGGGGGACGCCATCTCCTCCTCCCTTCCTCCTGTGCGCCTAGAAGGAGAGGGGTGGCACAACAGGGCAGGGGCAAAGGGTGGCCGCCGGCCCCCTTGGGGGCGCCCTGGCTGCATCCCCTCCTCCCCTCACACCTATATATACATAAGGAGGGGGAGCCACACAAACGACGACAATCTCTTAGCCGTGTGTGGTGCCCCTCTCCACAGTTTAGTCCTCCGTCCAGTTTGTCTGCAGTGCTTGGCGAAGCCCTGCGGTTACGAGTTCACCATCACCGTCAACATGCCGTCGTGCTGTCGGAACTCATCTACTACTTCGCCCATCTTGCTGGATCAAAAAAGCGAGGACGTCATCGAGCTGAACATGTGCTGAACGCGGAGGAGCTATACTTTCGGTACTTGATCGGTTGGATCGCAAAGATGTTGGACTACATCAGCCGCGTTAATAAATGCTTCCGCTACAGTCTGTGAGGGTATGTAGACACACTCTCCCCTCTCGTAGCTATGCATCTCCATGGATAGATCTTGCGTGTGCGTAGAAATTTTTGTTTTCCATGCAACGTTCCCCTACATAGCATAGAAAAGATATAAAAAAATGGCAAGCCATGAAAATATCATGCTAGCTATCTTACGGTCATGCAAAGCAATATGACAATGAATGCTCGAGTCATGTATATGATGATGGAAGTTGCATGGCAATATATCTCGGAATGGCTATGGAAATGCCATGATAGGTAGGTATGGTGGCTGTTTTGAGGAAGATATAATGAGGCTTATGTGTGATAGAGTGTATCGGGTTTGGATGCATCGGCGAAGTTTGCACCAACTCTCGAGGTGAGAAAGGGAAATGCACGGTACCGAAGAGGCTAGCAAATTGCTGAATGGTGAGAGTGTGTATAATCCATGGACTCACATTAATCATAAAGAACTCACATACTTATTGCGAAAGTTTATTAGCCCTCGAGGCAAAGTACTACTACGCATGCCCTAAGGGGATAGATTGGTAGGAAAAGACCATCGCTCGTCCCCGACCGCCACTCATAAGGAAGACAATCAATAATAAATCATGCTCGAATATCATCACATAACGAGAGACCATATATGCGTGCATGCTTCGGGAATCACAAACCTTAACACCAATATTCTTACTAAACCACAATTCACTAGTACCTCCCACATATTACCATCTCTATATCGCAAAACTATTTCAAGGAATCAAACATATCATATTCAGTGATCTACAAGTTTTATGTAGGATTTTATGACTAACCATGTGAATGACCAATTCCTGTTAACTCTCTAAATAAATATAAGTGAAGCATGAGAGTTTAATTATTTCTACAAAAGATCTTCCCATGCTCTAACAAATATAAGTGAAGCAAAAGAGCATTCTACAAATGATGGTTTTCCTATGTAGAGAAACATGCAATCCAAACTTCAAAAGATATAAGTGAAGCACATGAAGCATTCCATAAAGTCATACTCAAAAGATATAAGTGAAGTGCAAAGAGCATTCTATAAATCAACCAAGGACTATCACATACCAGCATGGTGTATAAATGAAAAGGAAAAATAAAAACAAAAGATGCTACAAGAATTTGCGCATATCATGTGACGAATAAAAATATAGCTCCAAGTAGAATTACCGATGGTCGTTAGAAGAAAGAGGGGATGCCTTCCAGGGCATAACCAAGCTTAGTTGCTTGGGAGTCCTTGAATATTACCTTGGGGTGCCTCGGGCATCCCCAAGCTTAGGCTCTTGCCACTCCTTATTCCTTCATCCATCGTGATCTCACCCAAAACTTGAAAACTTCAATCAGACAAAACTTAACAAAACCCTCGTGAGATTTGTTAGTATAATAAAGCAAATCACTAATTTAAGTATTGTTGCAAACCCATTCATATTTTATTTCTGCATTATAACTACTGTACTCTAACATAATCATGGCTTATATTATCGATACAATCCATAGATTCATCAAAACACGCAAAACAATGCATCAAAAACATAATCTTCCAAAAACAGAACAGTCTGTAGCAATCTGAACATTGACCACACTTCTGTAACTCCAAAACTTCTGAAGAATTAGGACGAAATAAAAAATTGGCATACCAGTACTATGTAAAATTTTTAGAAACTTTTGACTTTCCAATAAAAAATGTAAATTAACGCACTACAGCCAAAGTTTC
Organism: Aegilops speltoides; assembly: GCA_021437245.1. Classification (NCBI taxonomy): domain Eukaryota; kingdom Viridiplantae; phylum Streptophyta; class Magnoliopsida; order Poales; family Poaceae; genus Aegilops; species Aegilops speltoides. The sequence goes on from CM038144.1 coordinate 130,394,988, forward strand.
TGTTTTTGCACTGCACAAACAAAACAAGAAACCTAATCATCCTAAAGGCAAATCTTGGGACAATATTTTTATAATGCAATGAATTTGTACAAGGGGATAATTATTTTTGTTTAAAATTTTTGTAATCAAGGTTCACAAAGTTTCCAGGGGCATGAACAAAGTTCAAGGCTAGCTCCCACTCTATATTTTTTTATTTTTGAACTTTATAAAAGCAGTCAACAGAAGAAAATGACTCTCTAAAACTTCCAGGTTGTCTCCCTGGCAGCGCTTTCATTAAAGCCATTAAGCTAGGGATGAAGTGCTCAAGTAATTGATCCACCCGGATCCCAAGGTATATCAAAGCCAATTTTAATTAACAATGATTTGTAATTTAGTATTGAGCACAAAGCGACATATATCATGCAACAACGAAGTCTAACTCTCTTCCTATGCATCGGCATGTCAAAAAAGAACAATTCATGCACATCAAGTAAGAGCCAATACATAGCATAAACAGTTTCTTGCAATTTTATAGTATTGGAAACGTAGAGAAGCGGAGATGTAGTTCCTCTCTCATAATAATTGCAAGTAGGAGCAGCAAGCACATGCATATTATATTCATCAAAATCATCATGTGTAATGGTAGAACGCAAGCCATCAATGTAATCCTTAATAAGAGCAAACTTCTCCGATATAGTGCGGTCGGGAGAATTCAAAAAGATAATAGGACTATCATGTGTGGGTGTGATACTTCCATTTTGCATCATGCTTTTATATCGATATTTATTGCATTATGGGCTGTTATTACACGTTATGTCACAATACTTATGCATATTCTCTCTTATTTTATAAGGTTTACATGAAGAGGGAGAATGCCGGCAGCTGGAATTCTAGGCAGGAAAAGGAGCAAATATTAGAGACCTATTCTGCACAACTCCAAAAGTCCTGAAAATCCACGAAAGTCATTTTTGGAATTAATAAAAAATATTGAGCGGAAGAAGTTCCAGAGGGGGGCCACCCACCGTCCACGAGGGTGGGGGCGCGCCCTACCCCCTGGGTGCGCCCCCTACCTCGTGGGTCCCCGGCAGCCTTCCGGTGACCATCTTCTGCCATATGAAGTCTTTTACCATGGGACAAATTAGAAGCAAGCTTTGGGGACGAAACACCACCGCCACAAGGCGGAACCTTGGCGGAACCAACATAGGGCTCCGGCGGAGCTGTTTGATACGTCTCCAACGTATCTATAATTTATGAAGCATTCATGCTATTTTATTATCTGTTTTGAATGATTACGGGCTTTATTATACACTTTTATATTACTTTTGGGACTAACCTACTAACCGGAGGCCCAGCCCGTATTGTTGTTTTATTGCTTGTTTCAGTATTTCAAAGAAAAGGAATATCAAACGGAGTCCAAACAAAATGAAACCTTCGGGAGCGTGATTTTTGGAACGAACATGATCCGGGAGACTTGGAGTACAAGCCAGGGAAGCTTCGAGGAGGCCAGGAGATAGGAGGGCGCGTCCACCCCCTGGGCGCGCCCCTGTCTTGTGGGCCCCTCGAGGCTCCCCCGACCGACTTCTTTCGCCTATATATTCCCATATACCATAAAACCATCGAATACGAAGAGAGATCGGGAGTTCCGCCGCTGCAAGCCTCTGTAGCCACCAAAAACCTCTCGGGAGCCCGTTCCGGCACCCTGCCGGAGGGGGGATCCCTCACCGGTGGCCATCTTCATCATCCTGGCGCTCTCCATGATGAGGAGGGAGTAGTTCACCCTCGGGGCTGAGGGTATGTACCAGTAGCTATGCGTTTAATATCTCTCTCTCTCTCTCTCTCTCTCTCTCGTGTTCTCTCTATGGCACGATCTTGATGTATCGCGAGCTTTGCTGTTATGGTTGGATCTTATGATGTTTCTCCCCCTCTACTCTCTTGTGATGAATTGAGTTTTCCTCTTGAAGTTATCTTATCGGATTGAGTCTTTAAGGATTTGAGAACACTTGATGTATGTCTTGCCGTGCTTATCTGTGGTGACAATGGGATATTCACGTGATCCACTTGATTTATGTTTTGGTGATCAACTTGCGGGTTCCGCCCATGAACCTATGCATACACTACAAAAAAAATACACTTCCGTGATGATACGTGTTTGTCATAGTAGGTCGCATTTTTTTTCATGCATGTACATCCATGACGATTTTATGACAGAATCAAGATAGTCATACGTGTGCTGTTGTAGAAGTGTTCCATGCCATTACCAAAATTATAATCACAGAAGTGTCCACTTCCATGACGATAAATCGCGCGTCACAGAAGTGCTTTCGTCAAGGGTGACCGACACGTGGCATCCACCATAACAGAACGTCGTTCAGCTATCGGGTCGGGTTTTGGATCCGATAACCCGTTAACAGCCCCAACCAATGGGGATTTTCCACGTGTAAAATCATCATTGGCTGGAGGAAACACATGTCGGCTCACCGTTGGGACGGATGTCATCCGCTCATTGGACCGAAGGCGCCTATGATACAATGACACGTGGCACGGCCCAACAGAGGCCCATTCCTATGAAAAGGCCGGCGTTTGACTTGGTCAAAAGGTGGCGGGCTGGCCCATGGAAAGCCTGTTAACGGCCTGTTCGCATATAGCCCATTTACAGCCCGCTAACCCAGGGCCCGTTACGCCCTATCCGAATTAGGCCCAGTAGTGTCATCTGGGCCGTCCAATATGATTCCAGCCCGTTTTAACTTCCGGCCCATGTGTGGCCCATGACTTCTTTTGGCCCATATGAGGCCCTTTATAACTCTTGGCCCATTAACGGTCCGTGGTGAAACTGGCCCGTAATGAACAGTGTATCACTTTATACCCATTCACGGCCCGTTATTCTATTGGGCCGTTTCCATCCCAAGTTATCTTTTGGCCTTCTCAAGGCCCATTGATTCTTGGGCTCATTTGCAGCATTCGGTTACATACAGCCCGTTACTATCATTTTCTGCTTGTGGGCCAAATTCAGCCCGTCGTTACAGTCGGCCCGTTTGTGGACCGTTAATACGTTGGGCCGTTTTCATGTCAAAAAAACCCGTTGGGCTGTTTTCATAAAGTTATCAAATACGGTCTATTAACAGCCCGTTATGGTCCACGAATTGTACGGCCCATGATTGGCGAAATGATGATACGCCCCGTAGAAGGCCCATGGATCTACGGGCCATATGAGGCCCATGGATCTACGGCCCGTAGAAGGCCCATGGGTCATACGGCCCGTAGAAGGCCCATGGACCCTACGACCCGTAGAAGGCCCATATAGAAGGCCAATGGATCCTACGGCCTGTATAGAAGGCCAATGGATCCTACGGCCAGAAGAAGGCCCATGGATCATACGGCCTGCAGGAGGCCCATGGTTACAACAGTCCGTGTGTTGCCATGATTATTTTGGCCTAGTTACCAAAAATAGGCTATTGTGGCCACTAGAAAAACACAAAAAACAAACTGAAGTGACTACAAGCAAACAACTAAACAAGACAATAGGGAAATAAATAAGCAAAGAATTAGCGCTAGCCTATTACCGTTATTACACATATTACATCCACTGGGCATCAAAGTTCGCCACCAGTGCAAATATAGGGAACAAAGCAGCATATTACATACACTGGCCGTCAAAATTGGCCACCGAAGGCAAATAAACGGCTGACAAAACAAAACATAACTGAAACAACTTCGGAAGAGCTCAAGAAACGTTATCCTCGGTATCCACCATGTCGGCAATAAGCTTAGCAAGCTGATTAGCTTTGTCTGTTTGGCGCTAAAATCCTCCAACGCTTGTTGTTGCACGGAAAGTATGCATCCGAATGCTCCAGGATTTCCGATCCTTCCACTTCTTGTCGCAGCACATCGATCGATGTCTTTCGACTTGTAGTTGAGACTCAAGAAACCGAACTGATTCAGACAGTGAGTTTGAATAGCTTGTGCAAGCGGTAGTGGCCAGTAACTCGAACACTAAACCAAGACAGGACTTTGGGGTTGTCTTGCTGTCTTCAAGATAGTCTTCCTTAGCTGTTTTATCAGCTTTGTTGAAGACCAACAAGGATGTGTCACTAACCTGAACCTTATCTGCATTACTTCCTTTACCATTGCTTAATAAGGCACTCTTCCCTAATATTCTATCAGCATTCAAAAGAAGAAACAATCAGACACATAACAAGTTTAGCAAGTACTAGTATATGAAACTCATTTCGGTGAACCAGTTCATTAGTAAGGTGGACAGGATTAAACTACCAAGTCTTCTATTGCCAAGTACTAGTACATAATAAAAGCATCAAACAAACATATATCTATGTCCTATGGTCACTGCATTTTCTTGCCAAATCAAAATAGAGACACGGTTCAAATCATATCAGTTCAAGGCAAAGCAGCAGTGAAAGAATACAAAGCGTGGGAAACTACACGGCACAACAAGATTTCTGATGGGTACCACGGGTCTACATGTACAACAACACTATTGGCTCTGTTGTGATGCTAGTAATGTGCATGATATGAAAGTCAACTGTATACACAATTGAAGTTGAAATCAAAAGAGCTATTGATAAGAGCAAACCTGCTAAAGAAACATGTGTGAACATACCTGCTGTGCCATTGGAGTTTTGATTGGATTCTTCAATTTAAAAATAAGTTTGTATCAGTAAATACAGTGATACAAGAGCAAAGCAATCATAGTTAAAAAAAGGCACACCTAAGTGAGCGCTTAAGCGCGCCTAGGCTCTAGGCGTTGGCAAAACGCATTGCGCATAACTACGCTTAATCTATGCATAACTGCGCATAAGCATGCGCTTTGGTCAGTAAAGCGCAAGGCGGTGGCAAAACGCACAATTAACGCCTAGCGCTTTTTTGAACTACGATAGCAATGTAATCTTAAATTAGAACAATTGTTCTTCAGGTTTAGGCACTGTTCTACATGAACAGAGTACAGTAAGACACAAGGATATAATACTTAAAAATAGAAAATGAGCTCATAGAACTTACCACATTCTTGGTTCGGGACCAGTACAGAACAAGGCGTTCCTAGTCATCGTCCAGTAAATGTGTCTCAGGAGAACGTAAGGGAATTTGATGAGTTTCTTTGCGGTGAAGTACGTTTTCTTGTGTAATTCGACATCGCCACCAAGCATTCTTGAAGATAGCAGAGGTATTAACACAAGTTACCTCATCCCGAGTTTCCAAATCGGTCCTTCTCTATAGAGAAAATGGTAAAATTTGCTGTATTATAACCATCATGGAGGTAGGATGTATGGGACGAAGCAAAGTAATTGCCATGAATAACATTACTTACACATAACTCCTAGACAAACACCGTGAATCTGGCATTTTCCTTCATCTTGATTATAATATTTCCAAGATGGGAAGATACGCTTTATCGATTTAACAACATCAAATGTGATAGATGCTAAACTATGACTAGCTGGTTGTGCTTCCTCCACAGGAATAGGCGTACTAACTGGTGGAGTTGGGGTTCGCCGTGATAGTACTGGCCCTTTGGGCACTGGAGCTGCCTTACTAACTGCTCTTGTTTGGGAGCTCTGTGGTGGAGATGGTGCTATGTCAACAGGAACTGGGTTACTATCGGCTAGGGTTGGGGTTAGATTGGGTGAAGCTGGTTCTCTGTCCATCGCAGTAGGGGTACAATCTGCGAGAGTTTGGATTATGTGTGGTAGGGCTGGTTCTTGTGCATGTACAACCGGGGTGCTATCTCCACCAAGAGGTAGCACTGTTTTATTTGAATACCCTGTTTTTATTCCGCTAGATACTGGTATCACTCGCTCCAATTCAAATGGCTGATAAACAGGAAACATAGTTGAATGTACAGACATTGTATGAGAGACAGATGCAATAGATAGTGTGGAAAAAGAGGGCATGAAATAGTTGACATGTATATTGTTTAACTAAAATGGATAGCATGACATAATTTCACATATATGATGTCTATCTAAACTGGATAGCATAGCATAACATAATTCAAAGATATGATGAATAACTAAACAGGATCGCATGACATAATTCAACTACATGTTATCTAAGTAATCAGGATCGCATCATTTAATTCACATATGTGATTTATATGCTAAACAGAGGGCATTCGATATGATGTCTGAACTAAGAACATGGTGTTGAATATTGTGTATATGATGTCTAAACTATGCAATGCAAGACACCGTATGCATGATATGAGCGAGATAACCGTGCAAAGTTAGAGCATACACCTCGGTGGGGAATAGGACTGGTCATCTGTCTCGAATCCATCTCTCGAGGAGCTATCGGGACCCAACAAGAGATCTGCTTCGATAGGTAGCACTATCTGCTCTGAAGGCCTTGTTTTCACTCCAGATTTTTCCATCTCCCACCCAAATGGCTGATTCACAGGAAGAGTAGTTTAATGTACAAACATTGTCAACAAATGGAAATGTAATGAAGAAAAGGATGGACAAGATATCATTCAAATATATGATGCCTGGTTGAAGCAGGATGGCATTGCACATTTCACATATATTATGGCTGGCTAAAAGACATGAGGCGCATAATTCCCATATATGATATAGAAACTAAACAGTGGCATTACGTAACATGGCTAAACCAAGCGGATGACATATATGATGTCAAAAGTAGGCCTTGCAAGGCAACATATGCATGATATGACTAACATCATCATGCCAAGGTAGAGCAAACACCTTGGGGGTAAATAGGAGTGGTCGTGGCGTTTGAATCCGCCTCGAGCAGATATCTTCCTCTCGATTACAACTGGAGAGGGGTGGGGAGGGTTTGCCATTGAACCCACCATGGAGCGATGTTCGCATGACATTGTATTGCCGCGCAAAACTCTTCTCTTTTTCTCTACATTTTCAGCATGACTGTGTACAATATCTGACATGCATACGAAAAAATATGGTGAGATTATGTAAGGAGAGCATGCAGACATTTAGAGTGATGGTAACAACCAGTGGATGGATCCAAAAATAATGATAGTAGGCTGATGATTGCTTTAAATTAATAAAAAGACAGATGATGATTGCTTTACTATTTGTTTCTCACCCAAGATGAACAACATAGGCATACCCTAGGTGAACCAGATATTAGATAGACATACTATTCATTGCTGCCTCGATATGTGCCCCACAACTAATTTAGAACTCAAGTTTTAACATTAATTTGGACCTGGCTTGGGAGTCCAAGAGCTGAACAGGACGATAAAGTAGCAGGTAAGTTCAAGCAATGCATAACATAAGCAGAAACAAAAGAGTGCGACCTCTTTTGTGGACCCGTGTACTCCTCAAGTTCATCTGCTGAGTCGATGATGGTGATGCCGTTGCGGTGCGGCAGGGAAGGAGATCTTAGGCGGCGAAAGACGGTAAGGAGTCGTGATGTCTGGTTTGGTGGATGCTTCTGTCGATGGAGCAGCTCAGGTGAGGTGTACGACGTCGCAGCAGGAGCAGGACAAACCACACAAAGTTCCCTTCGACACGTACCTGTAACTGAAGTAATTCTGTAAGAGCTCATTTGGCTTGCATGATTCTTAAAACGCAGGGATAGGAAAAACACCGGAATAGGATAGGAAAATGCACATGGTAAACAGAGCATTTGTAAACACAGGATTTCCGTCAACTTGGGTGTTTGGTTTACATGAATTGGAAGAGCATAGGAATGCAAAGAAACATGGCCAAAATAAAGTGAAACCATATGAAAGCGTGTACAGTTAGAATGTTATTCTGGCACTAATGCACTTGGTCTTGTTTTCATGCATAGGATTTTGAAAAGTAGGTCCAGGTGGATGTTTTGCTTCATTCCTTTCAACAAAATGCATGAATAACTGAATAGTAGAGTGCCATTGGATAATTCCCTATTACTATGTTTTTCCGTTGAACCAAAATAGCCCTAACGGATCGACGTGAATGTATAGTAATAAGTGATGCAACAAGTGTACAACCTCTTTGCCATAGCCGTGTCGACCTCAGCATCATTGGGTTGGTCGCTGAAGTAGTTGAGGCAGAGGTGGATGTCGGAGGTGTGGAGGAAGATTTGAGGAATCTGTAGACGGCGTCCAGGGCACTGCTCTATTGTGATGGATCATTCTGTCGTTGGAGCAGCTCCGGTGAGTCGTAAGACGTCAAGGCTGAAGCAGCACAAGACAAACATCGTCAATCTCAAGTGGGATTCTAATAGCATCCCCAATAGATGATGTAAAATTGATGTAAAATTAACATCACCAAAAACCACCTGACTACAACAGATGAGGTAAAAAATGTTGACTCTGAACTTAACTGTCGAAACTGAAATTTACTATGGAATCTGAATGCTACTGTCAAAACTGAACGCAATGGTAGCAGAGAGGCACTTGACATGTAGTTTAGGGAGGGCCTGCAGTTCATCTTCAACCTGCACCCCCCTGAGCCACCAGCCACCACCGGCCGAACCGCCGGACACAGCGCCGCCTCGCCGCCCCGAAACAACTCCGCCCCGAAACAACTCGCCACCGCCGCCCCGGCCAGCCCTCTAGGCCTCCCGCCCCCACCCTGAACCCTAAGATAGATAGTGGGGTACCTCTCCGTGAGCCCCGTCCCGGTCGGGTGGTTCTTCCTTAACTCCGGCGAGCCCCAACCCCTGAAAATCGACTGACCCAAAAGTCGATTCAGTCGACTGAAGTGTGGCTTAATCGGAGCAGAGCGGCAACACGAGTGAGGGGACGAGCAGCAGCAGCAGCTGGGCGAGCGAGCGATCGAGCGAGAGTCGGAGCAGTAGCAGCAGCGTGAGCGAGCGAGCGAGAGCCGGAGTAGTAGCAGATCTGGCTGGTATGGACGCCGCCGCCGAAGGGGCCTCGCACTGGGGGAGAGCCGCCGTGGAGATGTCGCCCGCGGAGCCGGCTTCAAGGTAGCCGCTCCATGGGGGTGCGTGATGGAGCACCGTCGGTGCCGGGAGGTTGAGTTAAGGAGAAGGTGCGATGCGATGAGTGTACAACCTCTTTGGTGGCGCCGAGTAGGCCTCGGCTTCGACCGAGGAGTCGGTGAGTATGGTGCGGTTCCGGTGGAGCAGCTTAAGGCGGCGTTGTGGGGATGGAGCAGCCGCGAGAGACGAGGCGATCGTCGGAGCAACTCCTTGGAGGTGGAGGACGGGGCGGCTGAACCGATGGGACGGCGAGATGGAGGATGGATCCTCATCCGGGGAGGTGGACGAGGGACGTCGAGCTGTTGCGGTGGACGAGGGACGTCGAGCTGTTGCGGTGGACGACGTCGTCGGGGAAGAGGCTCCGGCCGGGTAGCGGTGACGTGGCGGATGGAGGAGTGTGGGGTTTCGCGGCTGGAGTGGAGAGGTTATGGCGGCCTGGGATTTCGAATGGCGAAAAGGGGGCGATGGGAGGGGGTGAAGGATGACTTAGGGACGCGCTTGTCCAAAATGTAGGGTGTGTTACAAAAGTACCCCCCCCCACGGATTTGAACTAGCGGCCCTTTTGGCTCAGGGTTAGAAGGGGGATTTCGCGTGTCGGGATTTGGCAGCTGGAGGGAGTTTTCGTGCGTGTTGTAATTTTGGGATAACAAGGTGCGGGTTGTGAAGGCGCCAGTTTTGGGAGCACGATATCTGAATTTTCGGGATATAACAAGATGCGGGTTGAATTTTAAGGACAAGCCTAACGTGTAGTAATATTGTACTTGTACGTACCAAATCAATTCACACTTCCCTCAACCAAAAAGAAAACGAAAAAATAAAACTATTCACACCACACAAAGAGAGAGTCTTGCCCCGTTTTACTATACAAATGCTATTCAAAGCTACTCCCTCCTTCCATCTATATAGGGCCTAATGCATTTTTCGATGCTAACTTTGACCAAATATTAGAGCAATGATATATGACATGCAACTTACACAAAGCACACCGTTAAATTTGTCTGTGAAAGGTTCTTTCAATGATATAATTTTCACATTGTGCATGTCATGTACTATTAATCTTGTCAATAGTCAAAGGCGGTCTTAAAAATCTCATTACGCCCTATATAGATGGAAGGAGGGAGTATGAATCCATGTTATGTCCGATTAATTTTTTTCGCTTGCTGTATAATGCACGTAACCTACTCATACCAACATTTTAGTGCATTCCAAATGTCTATACTAGCGCTGCAATTCGAACTAAATTTGAATTTGTCTCTATTTCAATAAGAATCTACAATCATGATTGTTGCCAACTTCAACCATCATTCGTGTATTACCTTAATAACACACCACATGATTACTATAGAGATAGATATGAACTATGTGTACTACATGAACTCGAATTCTATTTTTTGAATACACTTGATATTGATTCCAAATAATAGTACATTTGATGTACTAACTATATATTCATAACCTAAACCATGTTCCATACGTACAACGTGTTTATCACACAAAGTATAGTGCCCCGCCCCCTACATTATGACAAGTATTTAGACCTGAGTTGCAAAAGCCACATATTAGCCCAATTTATAATCAATGTTCTACATTATGATATCTTCTTCAAGTATCCGTATCCACCTTTTTATAATGAATTATGATCTTTGTTCGTCTTTTACACCTTCACGATCCTCTTCTATTTTTAGCTAGCTAGCGATAACTTTCTATCGTGCACACACACGCCCGCCCCCCTCACACACCCTTAGTGTCCCCTCCATTGCGCACGTTCATTATTTCTCTTTAGGTCGTCCACCAGCGGTGTGTGTAGGCCCCCGGCTCCTTCTTTCTGGCACACACCGGTCGATATACCTCTCTAGCCATGTGTGCCTACAACAAACACATATACACTTCTCCTCTTCTCTTCTCATCGTCCATGCCCCCATATGTCCAATACGATTCCACGCAGGTGCACACTCCCGCCCCTCTTTTCATTAATCACATGCTCGCACACTCCTCCCCCATCGACATGGTAGGCCTCTCGCACCACCTCCTAGCCACACCCTCTCCCCCTGTCTGCCTCTCCGGACCTTATTTGCTTCTAACACATGCAGGCGTGTATATGAACTGATCTCCCTACATATAGCCAGGTCGACTATAATTCGTTTTCACCAAGCACCGATACACTTACCTCGCTAGTTATGTCTCTCCTTTTCTCGGACACATGACGGTTGATCTTCCTATGTAGTTACGCATGCTTACCACAACCATATCTTCTCCCCTCATCATCCTTGAATACCTCCTGACCCGTCTCTCACACGCACGTGCATAGACAGACAGACATCCCCCGCCCTCTCTCATTGATATTGCACTCATACCCTCCGTTTGTCTAGCAGGCCTCTCCAACCACTTGTGAGACGCCACTCCACCGCCAACCCTCCGAGGCTCTACCTTTGTCTTTTTCCCAACCTTATTCCTTTGTTACACATATCCATGGATGTCGATCGATCTCCCTCAATACATACCTAGGTCTCTCCCCTTCCCCACACATATACTAGTCGACCGGTCTCTACCCCCCCCACACACACACCGATAGTCGAACGTTGTAGGTAGGTATCCATGCCACGGAGAAGAATCGCACCTCGCCCTCTCAAATTCCAAGAGGCAGCCACTGTATCTTTAACGTGGGCAAACACAAATTCGATGGCACTCTTTATCGATCGCTCAGCCACACACTTCATCCATGTTTTCAATTCTATCGATATCTCACGTCCATGACTCCGTTTCACACACATTGCATATGTTACGTTTTTCTGATTGAGATATCATCAACACATTGCCTCTGTTTCACACAAACCATCTCTCTCACACCCACCCACGTACGTACCTACACCTAAAGAAGAAGTGCATGCAGGACACACGTACTCATGTCTCGTTCCCGGCCACACCCGCGCGGGTACACGGTGGAGTTTATTTCTGTACGAAAAGGCAGCCCACGTGATAATTTGATGCGTGTAGCAGTTGTTTACTCGAAGGAGGGTCGGGTACCATGCCTAGAATATAAAACGATTGCCGTGGGGAAAATGGAAAAATGGGTTTGTCTCTCGTCACACCATCTCACACAAGGCCACCGTGGCCTCTCTCTCTCTCAGCATTGGTCAGTGATCCGGCCGCATCCCGTCCGGCGGCGGAAAGGGAGGATGTGCATCGTCTCTCCGTTCGACGGCGTTGAGGCAGCTCGTCCTGATCTGCGGTACCCGCCGTTCTCTCTGACCAAGCTCTGGCGCGGTAGGGCCTTCGCCACTTGCTCACTGCCACAGTATGGGCAGATCCCGGCCGTCGTCGCCCTCCTAGTAACATCCCGATGACCCTCAGGTACAGCTTCCTTCGGCCTTGCTCCACTGCCCATCTTCCCACGTTGCTGCATGTGGATCTTCTTTAGTTGTTTGCTTAAATTGTATCTCAGCCGGCGTACTTTCCATCTTGCAATCTCGTCCTCAAACCATTTTTGATAAACCACCATGTGTTATCTTTCCATTTTTACATGGAACATGCTTCTTTTTTGTCGGCATATGTTTCTTCAACTCGTGTTATTGGGCAGTAATTGTTTCTTTTCGATCTCCTTTTGCAATCAGGGCTATCCATTTTCACCTCGTTGCTATTGCGACCTTTTGGTGAACTGCACAAATCACTTTTCTGAAGAGTGTTTTGTGCACTTCCGCTAAAATGTCACACGGCAACATTTTTACATTTCTGTGGGACTGCGGAAAGGGAGATTGGTTTTGCTATCCTCCTCATCCAACTCCGTGCCTAATCTTCTGCAACAAGAAGTTAGTCCTAAAGAGAGATCGTGGAGGTGATTGGATTCTATTTATGTATGTTATGTTTCATCATCTAGTTCCACTATTATTGTAATCACACTGACTGGATATCTTTGCAACCAGGGATGGTCCGCCCGATTTTAGTGGAGCTGCACAAAATGATCGGACTGTGGTGTCCTTCATACACCTCTTTTTTGGCTACAGAGCTGGGTGAAACTAGCTGCCAAGCAATGAACACTGTGCCAAGGAAATGGAGCCATGCCTACGAACATCATCGATCAATTATTATTTTTTCTTTATTTGTACACATTCTCACAACTTTGTCTTCAGTTGTGATGTGAATATTGGCACTAATCTGCGAACCATTGAGATGCATTAGCCATGGTAGTTTCATTTGTATTTGATGTAACGAGATAATCTCGAGGCAAGACACGTGAATCCTATGTTGAAACCTTTTTTTTCCTGCGGGAACCAAAGTTGAAACCTTCATAGCATCACAGTACAATTTCATCAAAATTATGCGTACATATAAACAAATCCTAAAGGATTGATAGCAATGCCAGAAACAATTCAACTTCGTTTCGCCAACATGTTGGACATCCTTCATTTGGCTCCACCTACCATGCAACAATATTGAGTGCACAACACAACTTCAGGGAAAGATTCACCCTGGTCGTGTTGGCGTTCTGGGAACGGGGGTACCCAGACTTGCCTACCTGCGGCCTGTGGCGTGGCTCAAGGAGTGGCCCAGTACGGCCCATCTTCATCAACACATGCTCAATACCCTCGCGAGGGGCCAAGCCTCGCGGGGCGGACGACAGGAGGCTTCCTCAGGCACGGCCTCATCAGGTTGGCTCACGAGGAGGCGGAGAGATCAAGGCAGGGTACCTCACGAGGTGCCTATGACGCAAGCCATGACGACCAAGGCGCAGGCGGGCGCCAAGGGGGGGCCGGCCTGCGTAGAGTCCTTGTTTCCCCTTTGGTGCAAAGGGGGCAAGCGCAGGCAAGGGTATCAAGCAAAGGCAACCATTTCGGTGCAACAAGACCAAGACCAGCAGGATGGCAGAACGGAGGTCATCGTGGAGCCCAAGCCAGCGTCATCGTCAGGACCTTTGACAGGCGAGGACCAACTTTAGTCAGGATAAGTGTACTAGATGTTCCCCTTCAAAATGACCAATTGTTGGCGCCCTTCCCGCTCAATATTTGGGAAGAGGCCCGGGGCCTTCGCCTATAAATAGGACTAGCCACCCACAGGGTAGGGGATCTGGATCTGGATCTGATTGGATCGACACCCAAGAGAGAGAGAGAGAGAGACGACTGAACTCCCCTAGTAGTTCATCGTCCCAACCAAGAACAGACCCACGCGAGGCTGTTCTTCCCTTGTACTGTTCCTCATCAGCCCCAGAGGCAATCCACACACCACAAACTGGAGTAGGGTATTACACCACAATGGTGGCCTAAACCAGTATAAATCTTGCGTCCCTTGTGCTGTTCTTTGAGTAGTTTAGATCCTAGCAAGGCGGTGAAACATGGGTAGGCTGAGGGTGTGATTTCCGCGCGCACCCTAGTGTTCGAACCTCAAGGGTCTGCCGGAACCCGAAATCCGACAGTTGGTGCGCCAGGTAGGGGTGTGCCAGAATCTGCCTTCCGTCGCCTCGTGTTTTCATCGCTCATCCCATCCATGTCAGACGCACGTCGCGCCCCCGCCGAGCGCCGGGCCGCTCTCGCTGCTCGTGTCGGCCAGACGGCCCCGTCGTGGCGCCCGTCGTTCCCGTCGCTTTGCCGTCAACGCCGCCACCGCCCGGCGGGAACGAAAGCAGAAGCGTCGTCCTGATCCATCGGTGCGGCGAGAAGGCCGCACCGCCACTCCGTCGCTGACTCCGGCCGGCTCCTCGTCCCACGCCCGTCGCGCTCCTACGGACGCGCACGCCGCGCTGCACCTGGCGCGGGAGCTCCTGCACTACCGTCCCGTCGACGACCTCTACGACGAGTGGCTCGCCTGCATCATCGAGCTCGTCAGTGCCACTGGGGGCTCCCCTGCACCGTCCCTCTTGTTGCACTGCTGCAGACCGCTGCTGGCGACAGCTCTGGGCGCCCGGCCGCCCCACCTCAAGAAGCCGCCTTGGCTCCAAGGCGCATGGCCCCTGGGCGGAACCCACTCCGTCCGGCGCCAGCGTAGCAAGAGAAGAGTTGCCAGGAGATCCCTCGTCCTCACGAAGCCGCCCGTGTGCTCCCCGCGCCGGCTCGGCACGAGCACGCACCCGCTCTGGCGCATCAAGACCCGCGCTGCACTCGCGCCCAGGCGCCGCAGAGACCCGCAAGATCAAGCTCTCCATCACCAAAGGGCTCCGCTGCCACGCGCAGCTGCCGTGTTTTCTCCGCCGAGCCGCGCAGCGGGCTCGCCGGCAAGTTCAAGCAGACCTGCCCCGGCCACGGCGGCACAACCGACCTCGCTGAGTTCCTCCAGCTTCACGAGAGTGGGCATCGGCCGCCAATGGAGATGAGAAGGTCATGGCAACCTGGTTCCCCATGGCGCTCAAGGACGGCGCCCGCACTGCTCATGAACACGGCTCTGCACGATATCTTCTGGGACGAGATGCGCACCGATTCATCGCCAACTTCCAAGGCACCGCGACCGCCCCGCCATGAGTGACTTGCGCCGCATCAAGCGATGGCGGGGAGACCTGCAGAAGTTCATCCAAAGGCTTCAACAGCGCTCGCCTTAAGATCCCCAAGGTGTCTGAGGAGGCCATCATCTCAGCCTTCTCCGATGGCCTGCGTGACGTCAAGATGAAGGAGGAGCTCGCGATCCATGAAGACTTGTGCACCTCCCTGGAGCTGTTCAATCTGGCGACCAAGTGCACAAGGGCTGAGAAAGGGCGCCTGTCCCTCCTCAAGCTGCCAACCGCTGACCCAGAAGAGAAGAAGCCCAAGACCAAGGACGTGAAGCGCAAGGGGGCTGCCGTGCTTGCAGCAGAGCCAGACACCAAGCAAGGCAGGGATCAGCCTGAGTCATCCAAGGGCAGCCGGTACTGCGTGTACCACGACCTCCACACCCACAACACCAACGAATGCCAAGAGCTCAGAGCCATGCGAGATGTGCGTGCCGGCCGACGCCCCGAGCGCAGCGACAGGGGCTATGGCCGAGGAGGAGGAAGAGGCGGAGGACGATGGGAAGACCGTGGCCCACGCCAAGGGTGGCGTGACCGACCTCGCGAGGACCGCTGGCAGGACCAGCCTCATGAGGGAGGTTGGAGGGACCCACCTAGCGAGGGGGGTTGGAGGGATCAGCCTCGCGAGGATCGCCCACAAGGCAATGCGGGCCTCCCTCCTCTGCTGCCGCAGCCAAGGAGGAATGAAGACCATCACCAGGACGAAGGGGATGGAGGCTTCCAGGAGCCGCGCGCAATCGCTTGCATCTTGGGCGGCGCACAAGCCCCGAACTCTCAGCGCATCTTCAAGCAGTTTGCCCGCGAAGTGAATGCAGTCCTCCCCAAGCTTGAGGCCACACGCCCCCTCAGGTGGTCATCGTGCGCTATCACGTTCAGCTCAATGGATCAGCTCAAGTGCGCGGCCACAGCAGGAGTCCTCCCGATGCTTTGTTCCCCGATCATCAGCAATGTGCAAGTCACTAGGACCCTCATCGATGGTGGAGCAGGGCTCAATGTCCTATCCGTCGAGACGTTCAACAATCTCCAAGTGCCATACAATCAGCTGCAGCCAACCAAGCCCTTCTCAGGAGTTACCGACGGTTCCACGGTTCCGATAGGACAGGCCCGCCTTCCTGTTACCTTCGAGAACTGCAACAACTACCGCACAGAGCTCATTGACTTCAACGTCGCTCACATCCGCCTGCCGTACAACGCCATCCTCGGGTACCCAGCCCTGGCCAAGTTCATGGTCGTGACCCATTATGGCTACAATGTCCTAAAGATTCCATGAAGCGGCGGAGTCATCACTGTGCCCTGTGAAGAAAGAGACGTTGTGTGTTCCCTCGATCGTGCCTTTCAAGCCGCATCAATTGAAGACCCGGACCACCGAAACGGGAGGCCTCCCGAGGCTGCTCCTAAGAAGAAGAAGACATCGCCTGGCCCGACCCCTCGGGAGGCTGGCCCCTCAGGGCCAGCGCCCGTTCAGGGGGCACCTCCATCTGTCGCATAGGAAGGCGCGTCCGGTGCCCTCCTCGAGCAAGGCTCGGGGGCTCTTTCTTGGAGGGCCATCAATTTTGCTAAGATTACGAGGGAGGCGCTCGGGCACCACTCGGAGGCGTGCTTCAACGCACGTTTCCCTCAGGAGGAAACAAGGCAAGGAGGACCAAACCCGCTGGAATTCATCAGCAAGATCATTCAGGAGTTGCAGGAGTCAAGAGTCATGAGTGGCAGCCGCCGCTTGCTCGCCGTAGCTCCCCATCCAGGCGAGGATGGTGGGCTGCGCGTCTGCATCGACATACTAGGACTAAACTGAGCCGCCTCTCAGGAGCGCCTCTGGCCCTCACACGTGGGGCACTACGGAGGCCCACCTCACAACTATGTCCGCATGCCTCACGTCCTGCCGAACGCGGCTGTGGTGCATCAGCGCCTCATGAGGAGCATCTTGGAGGCTTAGGCGGTCAGGCATTTCACAGTCCTGGCGGAGATGGAGATGGTCCGCGAGGAGCCGCCAGCGCCCCCGGAGCCTCCTGAGGCCCTTGGGGCTGGGGGCTCGTGAAGATCGTCTCCCGCAGCACATGCCGTCCGCCACTTCAGCATCCCTCCATCTTCAGCATCATCAGGTGACATCCTTCGAGTTTCATTTTCAGCCCGAGCGCCCCGAGGATGCATCATTCCTGTGCGCGTGGGTCCGTCCCTGCGGCGTGTATCCCCTTTAGTTCATGTTTTCAGCTTACTTTATCGGGGGCGCCCCTCGGGCTGCATCATCCCCAAAGTCGCTCGGGCCTGACCCAGCGGTGATCGTTTCTTTCTGCGCCTATCTAAATGGATTTGCTTCTTCATGGCTAACGTGCTTGACCTAATCGCCCGCTCGATTGACACCAACTGATGGAGCTGCTCCCTCACGGCACGACGCTTGCGCATGGGTCCGTCCCTACAATGTCGACAAACCTGGACGGCTGAGCTCTGGTCGCGGCAACCCCGCAGGGCGCCACCTCACCAAGCCTTCAGTGCCTCGTCACCCTCCTAGAGCAACCAATAGCTGGCTGGCAGTTGTAACGGCAAACCCTCATTTTTCTCATGATGAATTCGCAAGATCGCTTTAGGGAGCAACCTCCGGCGAGGCCTCCGCGACGTCTTCTTCGTTCTCGTCCATGCAAACCGCTTGCATGTTAAAGGGGGGGGTACCTGAGCATCGCGACTCATGGGCTCTTACTGGCTCTCCAGCCCTCACCCTCTGGCCTTGTTGTAGGATCGGAAGTATGTCTAGAGGGGGGGTGATTAGACTACTTGACAACTTAAAATTTTTGCCTTTTGATTGGAGTAGTTTCTTAGCAAGTTCACAATGATAACCAAGTCAAGTATCACCCTACACATGCAATTCTAGAGTTATGGCAGCGGAAAGTAAATTGCACGTATAGTAAATGAGAGGAGGAGAAGAGCAAACGCAATGGAGACACGGAGATTTTTTTTCACGTGGTTCCGATAGGTGGTGCTATCGTCAATCCACGTTGATGGAGACTTCAACCCACGGAGGGTAACGGCTGCGCGAGTCCACGGAGGGCTCCACCCACGAAGGGTCCACGAAGAAGCAACCTTGTCTATGCCATCATGGCTTACGCCCACGGAGGACTAGCCTTACTCGGGGTAGATCTTCACGAAGTAGGCGATCTCCTTGCCCTTACAAACTCCTTGGTTCAACTCCACATCATGACGGAGGCTCCCAAGCGACACCTAACCAATCTAGGAGGCACCACCCTCCAAAAGGTAATAGATGGGGTTGGTGATGATGAACTCCTTGCTCTTGTGCTTCAAATGATAATCTCCCCAACACTCAACTCTCCTCACTGATTTGGCTGTGGTGGAGGAAGGGATTGAGTGGAAAGCAACTTGGAAAGACTAGAAATCAAGTGTCATATGGTGGGAGTGGAGCAACTTGATCTCAACACAAGGGTAGGTAGTTTTCTTCTCGTAAATGTAAGGTAGGAGTGGTAGTTCTTTTCGATGGCTCTCACCACTAATGAAGAGGAGGTGGAGGGTATTTATAGCCTCCACACAAAATCCAACTGCTACACACATTTGACCAATCTCGGTCGGACCGAAGTTGACAACTCGGTGAGACCGAAAGTTCAAATCTTGTGAACGTTGGGATTTTCGTGGGACCGAAAATACAATCTCGGTTAGACCGATTCTTCCAAAGTCTAGGGTTTGCCAATCTCGGTGGGACCGACTTTCTCATCTCGGTGACACCGATTTGAGTACGTATGTTCTGAAGCTTGGCAACACCAATTTCGAATGACCGAGTTTGGAATCGGAAAATCCGAGATTCTTAGGGTTTGGCTATATGGTGAGGTGGTTCATCTCGGTGTGGTGAGTTTGGAATCGGTGGGACCGAGATTACTTATGAGTTTATGTTGGAATGAAAGATTGCTGATTGTTTGAGAGATAAATCACTAAGCACCTTAGAGCAACCAGATCATCATCATAACCTCACCCCTTTTAATAGTATTGGCTTTCCTATGGACTCAATGTGATCTTGGATCACTAAACCAAAATGGAGTCTTGAGCTTTTGCCAATGTTTTCCTTAGCATTTTGAGGGGTCCACATCATCGGTCATTGCCATACCCATATCAATGAACTTTCGAAATATTCTCAAGAAATGATTAGTTCAATGATATATATGTTGTTATTAATTACCAAAACCACCGGGATTAGTTGCACTTTCAATCTCCCCTTTTGGTAATTGATGACAACATATAGATCAAAGCTCGACAAATGATATAATCAATGAATAACATCGTCGCTTTGAGAAGTATGTGATAAGCAAGAGCTCCCCTAAATTTGTGCATTATTTAAGATTTATGCTTGAATGCAAACGCACAATCGATTAGGATCATGGGTTACTCTTCCATGTCACATACATCTTGGTGGAGCGCACAAAATGATAAGAATGAATAACATGCACCCAATCACCAAGACATGAGTAAATGATCATACAAGATATGAATGGAATATGATAAGCATCAAGCACACATTAAGCACAAGATGATCAAGCACTCATCAAGATAGAGCAAACGTAGTATCAAACACACGAAGTATCTCAAAGAACTCAAAAGTATCTCAAGGAAAACCGCAAACGAAAGAGCAAAAACGAGCACTCTCTCTCGAAGCCCTATGATCTATACAATTTCTCCCCTTTGGCAACAAGTTACCAAAAGTTCGAAGGTATAGAGCTAATCGTCACTCGGGACTCTGTTGGCGGCTCTGCTGCGTCGATGGAGTGGAGATAGCTGCATCTGCAAGGCTTCGCTGAAGTCTGTGGAGCTGGAGGAGTGGATCTTGGAGCGGTGCCGGAACCGATGGAGCTGTAGGAGGTCTTGATGTAGTAGCCCCAGGATCGACTAATCGAATAGCGGCTGATCTGGGCTTTGTGGGCACCGGAGCAGGCTGCTCATAGTCATCTGGACCATGTCACCTTCCATCTCCTTCATGAGTTTCGCCTTCTCCTCTTAGCTTCCTCGATGTCTCGCATCAAGCTTGTTGACGCTGACCTGCACTTCATCGACTTGACGTCGAGCATGGAACTTATCCTCAACGATCCTCTCAAGGCTCTCCCGAGATTGCACTATGCTGGCCAAAGCGTAGCTCAATTCTCTCGAGTGGCTTCAAGAAGTTGTTACGCAACGCTCTTGGGCTTTTCTTTGCTTCCTTCTCGGCTTTAGCTTGTTTAGCAGCTTCAGACTTAGCATGTCCTTCTACTGGATGTGGGAGCATTCTCGGTCATCACAACCTCGTTGTCCTCATGTTCAGAGCTGCGGTGGCAAGTGGGGTCTATCCAAATGTAGGTGTCCGTGCCAAACTTGGCATTGATGAGCATCTGAATATGCGGAGCAAACCCACACGACCTCTTACGGTCATTTGCTTGTCCTCTTGATAGTCTCAACTATCGTGTCCATCACCTTAAAAGGTGTCTTCGATCTAGAATGTGCAGCATGTTGATAGAGTACCCTCTTATCATGCGGTGGTCCTCGACTTAGGCATCAAAGTATGCCTCGTAATGGTGTTGGTGGTTGGGAGACCTGCTCAAGATAGTAGACTGATCCAAGCTTCCAGATCTCTACATCCTTCTCATCTACCTCATTATACATGTTCTTCATTGACTCGTGATTCTTCTTTGGAATGCCATACACATCAATATCATCTTCCCTTGAAACAGGTGCGTTCAGCAATGCTCTCCACTCTTCAACAGTAGAATGGAATCTCTGCCCTTCTGTCATCCATACTATCCTGCCATCTGGATAGAAGTGTGCGGTGGCATAGAACTGCATAATCATCTCATCGTTCCAGCGGTCAACTTCTGACCAACGAACTCTGCAATCCCACAAGCAGTGAAGCTTTCATGCACATGTGGGAAAAAGTCTCTGTGCTCTTCACTATCGATGTATTTCCAGTCAACATATCTGGTGTCAGCAACAATTGGCTTCTTGTCCATGAGCACTGTCTCATAAAAGTCTTGTTGCTCTCTAGTGTGGAATCTTGGGTCAACTGCTGTTCTTCTCCTGGTGGCATATGGATCTGTTTGCCTCCATAGCCTGAGACCTTTGTCCTTTCTCTCCTTCATATTTTCAGCTCGAGGATGAGCTTCATTATGAACTGGCAGTTTCTGTCTGAGCTTGAGCAAAACATGAGCCTCATCATCTGATTCTGCAGGTGGCACGTTGTCCTTCTTCTTCTCTGAAGTAGGTATGTTCCTCACAGTCTTCTTCGGCTTGGCAGCTGGTTTGGCTTGGGCTGCCTTTGCTGGAGGTTTCTTCCATGCTGAGCTTCTGTGCAACAGAGGATTTAGTCACCTTGCTTGTGCCTTTCTTTGAATGTTGCCCTTGATAGCTCTTGGCAACCACTTGCCTTTTAGGCTTTGAAGTTATCTCCTCATCAGCAATGAAATCTGAATCTTCCTCATCAGAGTTTCTCTTTCTCCTGGCCCTGGTAGCAGCTGCAGGCAGTCCACTTGGAGTGCTTCTCTCTCCATCATCTGAAAAACTGCTTGCCTCTGGACTTGTAGCTGCCTCTGGAATCTCAACTGGCATCTCAGACCTGTTCTGACTGTCACTTCCTTCAGACATGACTGACAACCTGTGAATAGAATAGGTATAGGCAGAATAGAAGAGTTATCACAAACTGCGGAAGATTTTTGCAAAAGAATGAGTTCAAACTTTAGTTTTAGGTTTTCACAGAATACATGTCGGTTCGACCGAGTCTATCAATTCGTGAAACCGAAATGTCTAAACAGACCACATACACCACTTTCGGTTGGACGAAATGGGTTTCGTCTAGCCGAGACAGCTAGGGTTTCACTAAATCTTCATTTCGGTCTTACCGATTTGCACAACTCGGTTTCACCGAAAAGTGCAGGTAATGGCCGAGGCCAAATCGGTCGATCCGAAAATGCGAATCGGTCACACCGAGATGTGTTCGGCGGAAACCTAACCCTAAAATTTTCACTCGAAATTTGTTCTATGATCTAAACGGCTGGATAGGAGGATCTCAATCTTGGCAAGACACATGGCAACGCCTATCGTGCATAGAATCAGCGATTGGAACACGAGAGGGATGAAACTCACCCAATGCGGTGGAGCTTCACTACGGCGGCAACGGTGCGATGCGAAGGACCGTTGACGGCGATGGAGACCCGCGGCGAGGGCGCACAGGCGACGGCGGAGACGATCCGGAGACCAAGGCGACGGCAGCTAAGGGTTTGAGGGCGAAGCGTTTGAAGAAGTAATCAACGCGCTTCGTCCTCGAGTATATATACCTTCGTTGTCGGTGGGACCGAGTTTGAAAACTCGGTGGGACCGAGATGGTTAACTGCGTGCAGTTACACACTTCGGTCACGCCGAAATTTGAAACTCGGTTTCACCGAGGTGAAAACCTAGATCAATCCAAGTGATTTCGGTCTGTCCGATTTGAGTATATCGGTTTGACCGAAAGTACTTAGAAGGTTTTGGAAGTTAGGCTTTTGACGGATCGGTGGCTCCGAGTGCTCCTCACTCGATCGTCCAAAAAGTCTTGTTCAAAGTTTGTGATATAAGCATGAATAGAGTTTGAGACAAGAAAGCATAGATAGCTAGGGGAGGAACTTAGGCATTCTTGTCCATCCATTTGGTCAAAAAGAAAATATCCAAAAGACCAAAGCAACAAATGGATGTCCTCGAATGGATAAAATCATGCATCCAACATGCTCACACAATAAGATAGCAAATGAAATATGTGTCAAACATGCACAAACAAAACACTAACAGCTAGCACACAATTTGGCGATGACTAGGTCATCTATATATGAGTATATTGACTTAGGAGTCAAATGAGAACATTTGATCATAGGTCATACTCATCGTTTAAGCACAAGTGGGGTTACCACTTTTCCATAAAGCATTAATGTGTTCACATCATTAGAAGATGCTTTAGCTCATTTCTTTAGAGCAAAGCTCCCCTTGATGTGAGAACCCTTTAAAGGGTCAAACTAACCTTGGGTTGTCGTTGAAGACTTCATGTAGATGTTGAAGATGTGGATGCTCAATGTTGATGAAGATCATCAAGAGTTGGGAGCAATCCTTTGGATTCGGCACTTTCAATACCTACATGGGTTAGTCCCACAAGGAACAAACAAGAATATCCATGGACATAGATTGAAGTTCACAATGATGATGTCCATGAAAGCAATGATTACCTTGTCCCTTGACTTACCAACATGAGGGTTTGTGACTCCATGAACTAGTGCAAGATGTGGAAGTTGATTGCACAAGTCCTTGCCAAAATGAATATGAGTGAAGTATATTGGCGGAGTCACCCTCAAGAACTCTCTAGTTCTTCTTCTTCGGGATCCACATCATCTTGATGGGAATCCTTGGGGTAGTAGTTGAGCTTGTTGAAGTAGAACTTGAAGTTGCCTTGGGAACCCACTTGACCATGGCCTTGGGTGCTTCAATGAATGCATCAATCTCCTCTTGAAGCTTGTCCTTGCCTTTTAGCTTGTGGTCTTGTGGTGGAAGATCATCTTGAGCTTGTTCCTCATTGGAAGAAGTAGGATCATACTTCTTCTCTTGAGAGACAAACTTTGGAGTGGGATATTGACCTTCTTCCCATTCAACACCCTCGGCGTTGAACTTTCGCTCAAAACCAATTCCTTGATTCTTCGGTGTCTTCCTTGTTTGCGAACAATTTCCTCAAAGCTCTTGCTTCCGGCAAGACTCTTGTAGACACCTTTTCTATAATCCCTTTCAATAGACTATTTTCTTGCTCAAGTGAAACTTGGCTTGAAACATTGTTAGTGGAATCAAGAGAATTACTAGAAGTAACAACATTTGATTTAACATGATTATTGTTACTACTAGATGAAGAATTTTCTTATGCTTGTCATGCTTAGTTTTGATAGGTGGCAAGAAATTAGACAAGAGAAGTCGTTTGGCAAGATATGAAGAACTCTTCTTTCAAGATCGTCATTGATAGCTTTTAGAAACTCATGTTCTTGCTCTAGATTGAGCTTCTCGAGCGTAGCTTCTCATGAGATCTTAGGAGCTCTCTATGATCTTCTTGAGTTGTTTCATGAGCTAACTTAAGAGTGTTTAGTTCTTTAGTTAGACGCTCAATCTCCTTCATAGCATTGTCATTCGACTCATCTCGACTATAAAGACTACTAGCATGTTCATCATTACTAAGCTCACTAGATTTATCATGTAAGAGCTCATCTTCACCAAGCAAGTCATCCTCATCACTATCAAAGTCAATAAACTCAGGATGTGATACCTTGGGGCCTTTTGCCATGAAGCATCTTCCAATTCCCTCATTTGGTGAATCAAATATATCATAGGAGTTGAAGTTGGAGGATACGAGAGCAAGACCGCAACACCTTCATCTTGATCAGATTCGGAGTTGGAGTGATAGCTTCTTTCGAGTGATTGTCGAGTCGGAGCCGGAAACCCATTCACCAACATGAGCTTGATGTTTTCTTCTTGTGTAGCTCCTTGATGACTTGTCTTTCCTTTCCGAATCCTTGCTTCTCCGAGAGGATCTTCGTTCATAACGATCATCTCTACTCCTTCTCTCTTTTCGAGGCGACTCTTCTCTTGAGCTTCTTCTTCTTGGAGATTCTTCTCTTCTCTTGTGAGGAGTCGAACACTCATTTGAGTAGTGTCCGGGTCTTCCACAATTGTAGCAGTTTCGATCACGACTAGAAGATCTCTTTTCATCATATGATCTAGACTTTGAGCTTCTTTCCTTGCTTCTACTTTTGTAGAATTTGTTGAAGTTCTTCACCATTAGGCTTATCTCTTCATTGGAAACTAGCTTGTCACTTGAGGATGTGGGAGCTTCAACTGCAGCTTTGTAAGCACCACTTGACTTGTTGTGAAGCTCTTCCTTATCTTTAAGTGTCATCTCATGAGCAACAATCCTTCCAATGACTTCGTAGGCTTGAGATCTTTGTAGTTTGGCATCATTTGAATCAAAGTGCACACGGTGTCATACTTTCCATCCAAAGCTCTGAGAATCTTCTTGATGATGAATCGGTCGGTCATTTCTTCGCTTCCTAAGCCTACCATCTCATTGGTGATGAGAGCAAGCCTAGAGTACATTTCAGCGACTCCTTCACCTTCCTTCATCTTGAACTTGTCAAGCTGACCTTGAAGAACATCTAGCTTTGATTCCTTCACGGACTCGGTACCTTCGTGCATTTCGACCAAAGTATCCCAAATCTCTTTTGCATTCTCAAGACGGCTGATCTTGTTGAACTCCTCGGGACACAAAGCATTGAAGAGAATGTCACAAGCTTGAGCATTGTTCTGTAACATCCGCAACTCATCCGCAGTAGCTTCACGATCCGGAACTTTTCCTTCTTCGAAGAACTCACCTTGCAAGCCAACACAAATAATGCCCCATGCGGCAGGGTTATGTCCAAGAATATGCATTTTCATTTTATGCTTCCAACTAGCAAAGTTTGAACCATCAAAGTAAGGACCTCTACGAAAATTACCCTCACTAGACGCCATACTCTCCTAGGTTGTGAAACCAAGCTTATGGAGTCCAATGTAATGGAAACCAATCCAATGGAGACCAAAGCTCTGATACTTGTTGTAGGATCGGAAGTATGTCTAGAGGGGGGGTGATTAGACTACTTGACAACTTAAAAATTTTGCCTTTTGATTGGAGTAGTTTCTTAGCAAGTTCACAATGATAACCAAGTCAAGTATCACCCTACACATGCAATTCTAGAGTTATGGCAGCGGAAAGTAAATTGCACGTATAGTAAATGAGAGGAGGAGAAGAGCAAACGCAATGGAGACACGGAGATTTTTTCACGTGGTTCCGATAGGTGGTGCTATCGTCAATCCACGTTGATGGAGACTTCAACCCACGGAGGGTAACGGCTGCCATGAGTCCACGGAGGGCTCCACCCACGAAGGGTCCACGAAGAAGCAACCTTGTCTATGCCATCATGGCTTACGCCCACGGAGGACTAGCCTTACTCGGGTAGATCTTCACAAGTAGGCGATCTCCTTGCCCTTACAAACTCCTTGGTTCAACTCCACATCATGACGGAGGCTCCCAAGCGACACCTAACCAATCTAGGAGGCACCACCCTCCAAAAGGTAATAGATGGGGTTGGTGATGATGAACTCCTTGCTCTTGTGCTTCAAATGATAATCTCCCCAACACTCAACTCTCCTCACCGATTTGGCTGTGGTGGAGGAAGGGATTGAGTGGAAAGCAACTTGGAAAGACTAGAAATCAAGTGTCATATGGTGGGAGTGGAGCAACTTGATCTCAACACAAGGGTAGGTAGTTTTCTTCTCGAAATGTAAGGTAGGAGTGGTAGTTCTTTCGATGGCTCTCACCACGAATGAAGAGGAGGTGGAGGGTATTTATAGCCTCCACACAAAATCCAACTGCTACACACATTTGACCAATCTCGGTCCGACCGAAGTTGACAACTCGGTGAGACCGAAAGTTCAAATCTTGTGAGCGTTGGGATTTTCAGTGGGACCGAAAATACAATCTCGGTTAGACCGATTCTTCCAAAGTCTAGGGTTTGCCAATCTCGGTGGGATCGACTTTCTCATCTCGGTGACACCGATTTGAGTACTGAATGTTCTGAAGCTTGGCAACACCAATTTCGAATGACCGAGTTTGGAATCGGAAAATCCGAGATTCTTAGGGTTTGGCTATATGGTGAGGTGGTTCATCTCGGTGTGATCGAGTTTGGAATCGGTGGGACCGAGATTACTTATGAGTTTATGTTGGAATGAAAGATTGCTGATTGTTTGAGAGATAAATCACTAAGCACCTTAGAGCAACCAGATCATCATCATAACCTCACCCCCTTTTAATAGTATTGGCTTTCCTATGGACTCAATGTGATCTTGGATCACTAAACCAAAAATGGAGTCTTGAGCTTCTTGCCAATGTTTTCCTTAGCATTTTGAGGGGTCCACATCATCAGTCATTGCCATACCCATATCACTGAACTTTCTGAAATATTCTCAAGAAATGATTAGTTCAATGATATATATGTTGTTATTAATTACCAAAACCACCTGGGGATTAGTTGCACTTTCACTTGTCCACGGCATCGCGACCTGGCGTACCAGCGACGGCTGAGCCCCGCTCGAGGGCCGGGACCTGAGGACGTAGAGCACGAAGGGGAGTAAAGACAAGAGGGAAGAGGCACGTAGGGGACCTCGCCAGGCAACACCTTGGCTGCCAACGCGCGGGCCCGATGCCGCACCAGGGAACGGTTTCCGACCCCCAGAGATAAGTCACCCTCCGGAATCACTAGTTGTCACAGCACCGACCTCGCACCTAACGCGGTTCCATTTTTTGGCGACGTCGCACTCCTTTCTCACTTGAGCGCTAAAGGGGACCTCTTGAGCATCGCGACTCAGGGGCTCTTACTGGACCCCGGGCCGCTCACCTTCTGGCCTTGACCACGGCATCACGACCTGGCATACCAGCGACGACTGAAGCCTTCCTTGGGACCAGGACCTGTCAGCGCAGAGCGTCAAGCCCTCGCGAGGTTCGAAAGGAGGAACTAAGCTAAGACGGGACGAGCACCCCTCACCACCTCATGATAAGGATCATATTAACAAATGGAACTACAAGCATCTTACAAACCCCCGCGGGGTGTGTTCTTCGATTCCTCGCAGGGAACAAAAGGAGCAAATCCTAAAGAGTGCTAACTACGCGCGCCTCCGCAAGAGACGCCATCATCAACAGTGGGCCGTCAGCCACCGGCGCCAACCCCATGCAGATCAGTGGCGATGGCGGCCCGACGAGCCCGCCCTGCTCCGGGGCTGACATAAGCTCGGGGGCTCGTAGCTGTCGTCGATCGTCTCGGGTCGCGAGGAGCTCGGCGGAGTCGCTGGATCCTCCGACGCCCCCGCTACCTGAGGAGCTGCTGGGGAAGCGGTGGACGAGCCTAGTCCTCGCCGCAGCAGAACCCCGGCCGCCTTTCTTAGGGCAGCACTCCAGCCGGCGTCCCTCCGCGTCGAAGACCTTGAAGAACATCAGGGAGGCGCCATCGTACTCGAGGTGGATTGCGAGGGAGCCACCCGTCCCACCGACTCGAGCGATCTCACCGCAGCCACAGGTCAGGTAGACCCTGCCCGGAGCGACGAACTCAACCTCCGCTTCGGTCGCAGGGGCACTGCAGCCAGCATGCTGCAGCCAAAGCTCGATAGGCCCCCTCGGCGGGATCTCGAAGGCGAAGGAAGGAGGGAGGCGAAGCCAAGACCGAGGAGGCGTGGCGGCGTGAAGCACAAGCTCGCGAGCAGAGCCCATGACGTGGACCCCAGGAGGAACGACGCGCACCGCCGTGATCCGCCGGCAGCGACGGCGCCTCTGGCGATGTTGCTCGGCGCCAGCACCTTCAGGGCCCTCGATCCGGGCGTACAAGGGCAGTGGGAATCCCGGCGGCGGCCGCTCGAACCATGGCCTCGACACCTCCTGCCGAGCACCTCCTTCCCCGTGGCAAGAGACGAGCCGTTTCTTCGGAGGGAGCGGGACATGACTCTCTCTGGGGACCTTCCCCTTCTCTTCGGCAGAAAACCGACGAATCGGTGCCATTGGCGAAGGGAGGAGCAAGGCGAAGAGGAAGACGAAGAGTAGCGGGGAGATATGGATTGGAAGGGCTCGCGCCGTTCCGTACATATAGCCGAGGGAGGCCAACCGTCGACCTCCACGATCACAGGTAATCATGACCCGTTTTGCATGCAGAGACTTGTCAAATCGTGCGGTTGCCGAGGCGTCGTGGGGGAGCCAGGACGCCCATGTCCAATCAATCTCCACACGGCACCGAAGGCCGCAGGCTATTGGGGCCCGCGGCGCTTCGCACTTGCCTCTTCGCTTCTCTGCTAAGCCAAGTCCAAGCGCGTCTTGGGCCCGGGGGCTACTGTCGGTGTTCTGGGAACGGGGGTACCCAGACTTGCCTGCCTGCGGCCTGTGGCGTGGCTCAAGGAGTGGCCCAGTACGGCCCATCTTCATCAACACATGCTCAAGACCCTCGCGAGGGGCCAAGCCTCGCGGGGCGGACGACAGGAGGCTTCCTCCGGCACGGCCTCAATAGGTTGGCTCACAAGAAGGCAGAGAGATCAAGGCTGGGTACCTCACGAGGTGCCTGTGACGCAAGCCATGACGACCAAGGCGCAAGCGGGCGCCAGGCGGGCGCCGGCCTGCGCAGAGTCCTTGTTTCCCCTTTGGTGCAAAGGGGGCAAGCGCAGGCAAGGGTATCAAGAAAAGGCAACCATTTCGGTGCAACAAGACCAAGACCAGTAGGACAGCAGAACGGAGGTCATCGTGGAGCCCAAGCCAGCATCATTGTCAGGACCTTTGACAGGCGAGGACCAACTTTAGTCAGGATAAGTGTACCAGATGTTCCCCTTCAAAATAGCTAATTGTTCTCAATATTTGGGAAGAGGCCCGGGGCCTTCACTTATAAATAGGATTAGCCTCCCACAGGGTAGGGGATCTGGATCTGGATCTGATCGGATCGACACCCAAGAGAGAGAGAGAGGCGACTGAACTCCCCTAGCAGTTCATCATCCCAACCAAGAACAGACCCACGCGAGGCTATTCTTCCCTTGTACTGTTCCTCATCAGCCCCAGAGGCAATCCACACACCACAAACTGGAGTAGGGTATTACACCACAATGGTGGCCTGAACCAGTATAAATCTTGCGTCCCTTGTGTTGTTCTTCGATTAGTTTAGATCCTAGTGAGGCGGTGAAACATGGGTAGGCTGAGGGTGTGATTTCCGCGCGCACCCCAGTATTCGAACCTCAAGGGTCTGCCGGAACCCGAAATCTGACAGGTCGTTCCACCGCAGTAGTAATGACTAGTGAGCAGTCAAATCACAGAGCCCCACCATCGCCACAGTAAGTTGCTCGGACGAAGCAACCATCATTTCTCTATTCCTTGAATCCGCCGGTACTCCCATATTCCCATAGTAATAAGTTGCTCGGGCGAATCAACCATCACTATATCCTCTCACATGTGATGACCACAGGAGCTATCCATTCAGATTGCATGTTCAAAAAAATAAAGGTCGATAACTAATGCGGCACCTCGGGCCAACGCAGCCAGATCACATTTTGCACGAGAAATTACACACCATGTTTCGTTGACATGTGGTCCCGTTCCAACATATCAGTGAGGCGACGGCGAGTAGTAGGAGTATCTCTGAACCGACGTGTAGGCCGGGGCGCCCCTTCGTGAACCATTGCAAACTGGCAACCATCCACCGACTCTTCGCCTTTCCCTCTTGATTTGGAACTGCTGTCGCACGCTCTTCCTCTTCCTCCTCCATTTTCCTTCAGCCCTTCACCCTTTCTTCTGCCATTGTTCGATCGTCTTCTCCATGGAGGGAACAGGATGGAAATGACCCCGTTATTCTTGCCCTGAGCTGAAAGATGACGTGGTGGAGGAACTCATTGATCGGTGCGACGTCATGACCTCGGCTAGCATGGCAGGTTCGTTCAAGCCCATTCTCGACTCAACTAATAACATCATTACAAGGAACCCAAGAGTCAAGGAGCAGTTTGATCTCCCCTATCTTCTTTGCCGTGACCCTGATGATTGGCGCCGTCACGACAGAGGCCTCGCCCTGTGCAAGTTGGTGCCGCTTGATAATGATACGTATGATGTTAAGATGCCATCGCTTGAGGGTAAGGCTTGGGCAGGCGTAAATGGAGATTGGGTTGTTTACATTGGTCCAACTACGAGTGGGAACTTGTGAATGTGTACACTCGTGACCGGGTTCCACTTCCAAACATCTCAGCAGACTGCCCAGAGGTTGAGCACACCGGTATTGTACGCACGTCCAAATACAATCATGGTGACTGTCTTCTACGGAAGATAGCAATTTGTCGAGTTCACAACCGCTCTTGGAACTACAACAACTATGAAGTTGTTGCTATCTTCGACAAGCTTGTTGCCGTCCTTGGTGGTTTGACTCGATGGATATTGCTCAAAAATCAGTTTCTGTACACGCATGAGCACTATGATGCAATTCAATATGAGGGCCTTGTGTTTGCTGCCACCACTCGTGGCACTGTTTTTGCATGGAATCGTTATGATTTCGGTACGTTTGTCTTCCACCATAATTATAATTGTTTCATCCACATGCATGCGGGTTAGCAAGTTTCCCTTTACTAATTAACCTTCTTCTTGTGTTTCCAAGGTCCTGTGAACATTCCACCACCTATACTTGAAAATTTTTATAACCAAGGGGGAGATGACGATGGTGATGATCACGAGCAATGCCCATATACTCTTTGGTGCCTGGCAACTAATTCTGATGGATCACATCTTCTTGTGTGTATACAGCCCACTGATGATGTTACTGCTAAGGAAGTAGGTGTAGTCTCCCATGGTCGCACTCTCCGGACCTATTCCAACACCCGTTGCATGGTATTCGGGATGGATACTAGTGTGCTAGCGCCAACACCTTCTCCCTGGTATAGAATTGATAGTCTTGGAGAAAACTCGCTCTTCCTTGGACAAAACTATCCGATGATGGTGAAAGGTGATCCAACTGCTGTTGACACAACGTTACTAGCACCATTTATGAGAAGCAACTGTGTCTATACCTCGGACATTAGTGTGGTTCCCTACCCCGTATCGATATAGTAGGCCGCTTCACTGGATGATCGATCTTGTGTTGGTCTCGAGATCGACAATAGATGGCCCGTCCCAGAGAATCACTTGTGGTTCAAAGCAAGCGTTTCCAACGCCGAGGAATGGTTGAGTTGAAGTTCATTTCATTGCTTGTTATTTGTTGTGTGGTGAAATCTTTAGTATTTATAATGTATCCTCGTTGTCGATGTGGGTTGATGACCTGTTGTATGTAATAAAATGATATGCCTGTGATAAACTTACTAAATTTATGAATGGCTTTCGAGTTGCTTATGTGAGTGAGTGGTGCGACGAGGCAAAAAAATATTTTCCGAATACATAATTGTACGTGCATTGCAACAGGTTATCGGATGAGGCCAATCGACAATAGTAGTACACTATTTGTACTAGCTTCACATGCTTCGCACGTCGTGCAGGTGTTTTTACTATAGCCATTTTGTACGTAACCAGCACCTCGAATCCTCGATACTAGTACTATATAGTAAGTAGTAGGAGTAGTAGGGTGGCATGGGCCCGAACAAGCATTCACGTCTAGGAGTATGGCACACGCCACCAGCACGACTTCCATCTGACACCATATTTCTTGGAGTCCGTGCTAGAGCAATCTCTTCAACCTCGTCGTTTCTCTAACTCAGCCATCGCGCGGCGGGTGAGGTGGGGGTTTGCCGATAGTCGGTTTCCTTAACTGCGGTCCCACTTGTAAGGCCAACTCCAACGCTCTATCAATATATGGATGTACTCTTCTTCCCAATACAAAAACTTGCATCCATTCTACTCCCTCCGTTGCACAATACATGCCTTCTATTTGTCAAAACATATATGTATCTAGACATGTTTTAGTATATAGGTACATCCATTTTTGGACAAATGGAAGTCAAGTATTTTGGAACGGAGGGAGTACACAATAAAAATTTTAAGTTAGCACAACTAGTCTAATCCGAGAGCACAACCGAATATTTGGTCTAGTTCTTCCTCCTTTTGCCGACACGTGGGACATCCAGCATCCAAGTCGTGTCATGAAAGAAAATAGAGTGGTAGTTGAAGCCACGATATGTGCATCTTGGGTTAAACTTTAAAAATCTTACTACTCTTGAGTAACTCCAAAAGCGGCCACCAAAGATCTTTATTGGATTTGTTTTTCATCACCAGCATGTCGAGGTGAAAGATGTGCAGGTTCAGTGGGTTCTCTTGCGTTTTCACTGACATGTGGGGCCGCATGTGAGCAAACAGACGATGGGCTCCGAGCGTCCGCTGGCTGGCTGAGAACAGAGATAGAGGAGGGCTGAGCACGGACTGCAGGAAATTTGTTCTACGTAACAAAGCACCTTGATATTCGCATGTGGTTGTTTCTAGAATAAAAAGGAGGTACCCTACTTATGTTACTCCCACTACGCCTAGCCTAAGGTTAGTAGGTGACCTTGCGCTTGGCTCTTCGCCTCTTCCGTAAGTCGATGATTCTACAAGAGTGCTTTTGGCAATCGACACCAAATGAAGTGCTGCACGCCCACCGCTTGTAAGCAAAAGTTTCTCCTCGTCTTTGCGAGCCACGCAAGACGCAGCGTTGGCGAGGAGAAGGCGTAATCAAGCTTCTCGTCGTTTCTGCGAGTTGACGGACACATCAAAGTTCTTTACTAGTAGTACGTACTCTCTCCAAAAAGGGCTGACCATGTCATTGCTACCATCCGTGCTCGTCGTTGAGTACGTGCACTATTCACGTGCCATCGAGGAGAAAAAATATTGCATAGGTGCCATCGAAGTGCACGACTCACTTACAAAAAGGGTTTCCCCGCTTTCCCCAAGACGACTCACTTACGACCGCTTATCTGATTATCTCCACTTTCTTGCATGACACGTGCACCTTGATGCTAGATGTCTCGCGTGTTGGGAAAAGGATGAACAAAGCTCACGTAAAAGAAAAGAGTTGAAGAGCATAGATTCCCGACGACCGGGGAGGAGCAAGGAACCTCGCGGTGGAGTGTCTGCAAGGAACTTTGCGCATTTTCCCTTGTTTTTTGCCGCCTGCGCACCTATAAACAACTAAAAGAACATGAACTTTTCGCTAACCACTAGAAACGGTACATCAGGATGCTAAGTTGAAGATGTTTTATACTCCCTCCATTCCCAAATATAAGTCTTTTTAGATATTTCAATAAGGGACTACATATGAAACAAAATGAGTGAATCTACACTCTAAAATATGTCTACATACATCCGTATGTTGTAGTCTATTTGAAATGGCTAGAAAGACTTATATTTAGGAACGGAGGGAGTAGTTTATATAGAATTATTGATAACCACGCAACAACTCACGCATGTACAGGACGCATGCAGCCACGCATGTACACAAGCCAACGCACTAACTCCATCCGATCCAACTCATGCACATACGCGCACAACATGGAGCACACAATGCACATACACAAGACGTGCATGCACACACGCTCAGCTGTAGAATGCACGTGAATAACACATGCATGCGCACACACTCGGCTGCATGGAGGCATGCGCCATCCGCGACGACGTCCGGTTCGTCGTGCTACAGCGAAGCTCGCACGCAATGGCGCATACGCATCTCTTGCAGCACCTCTTTGCCGTTGTTGCTCAACTACTAGTCGGAGACGAAGACGACCACAACCTCGGCCTTAGAGCTAGCACCGATGGAAAAACACGCACGCTGCACGCACACGAGCACATACGGAGTGCCCACGACGTGGTGGTGGTGCGTCCCCAGTCGCCTCTACTCCTTCTGCGCACGTTGTCTATCAAGGTGGCTGCATGCTAATGATGATGTGGGTGAGATCTTCTAGGACTCAGATGATGACGAGGAAAATTATGAGACACAAGGTGACGTACACCGTCAAGGTCCACGGTAAGGGGGTGCTAGTAAGTGCTTAGATGTGCTTAGAGCAAGTACAATAGAGCTGAGTCAGCGGGCTATAAGGAATAAACTATAGTATATTTCTGCTTAGTTCGAGGAAAGAGAAGAGGAGAGAGAAGGTAAGCGGGCTCTTCATGAAGAGCCAGCTCTAGCACGTGCTCCTAGGCACTTTGTGAGAATGAAAGGTGGGCCACAGAAAAAAAAAGTAGTAGTACACTCTTTTGATCTACTATTGTGCATGTTGACTATAAGATGGGCTGTAGATGACATGGCACTGGCTTATAGCCAGCAGCTGGCTATACTATTAATGCTCTTTAGATGAGGTGCTAAGTGCATTAGATGGCTTAGTAACTCAAGTCTTCAATGCATAGGTGCTTAGTTTATTGGTCCACATCATATTTTATGCCTACGTGGCAGGCTTAGCAGCTATACAAGGTGGAGCACTGGGAGAGGCCAAGGCTGGTCATAGTGGGGAGTAACTTGTAATGTAACATATTACTATGTTACTCTAAACATCTCTATAAACCGGAAAGGAGGGAGTAGTAACATAGACTAGTGTCATATGCAGAGTATGGGAGCACATGATATTTCCCTGTCCGGACCGATCCCAAGTTGGCTTCTCACCTTCTTGGCCCAACAAAAACCCCTCCCCCCTCCGTGCGCGCTTCCCGCCCGGCGCCTGCTGAGCCTGCCGCTCCACATTGATGGCAAGTCAGGGCGACGCGACCTCTCACTGCTTCCGCCGTTGAAGCGGCGCGCCGACCGAGGGCACCACCCGCTGCACGCCCGACATTTCAGACTACACAGTGGATAGTAACTTTTAGAGCAGGCTATAAGGATTTAAATATAGTATTTGTGCTTAGTTGAAGGAGAGAGAAGAGGAGAGAGAAGAGAAGCGGATTGTAAACGTCTAGCCGGTTGTACTCCAACTTACTTTGTGAGACAAAAGGTGGGGCCATTATTAATGATATTGTATTAATACTAAAGGGACTAACCGACGCCTTAATTACTCTGTTTTTTTGAGACAAACCTTGGTGGGGCTATTATTGACTTTTTTTTGAGCTATTATTCACTTGGACATGGGGTTTGGGGGCCAAAGGCCTACTATTATACTCGCACGACTGACCTGACAAGCTCTACCCTAGCCGCCGCTGTATCATATGGTTTCGCACCGTTCCGGATCTTAGCACCGCCACACAATTCTTCTCCAGCCCTTCGTCCGGCGTGCACCGCGAGAAGGGACAACGATCCTCGAACCCGCCTTCGTGATCTCATGGGAGAGGGCGATCAGGTTTTGGGGAGCACACTCTGTGATTGTTGCCGGTGACGACTTCCTCAACGACAGCCTTCTTCCCGACCTCGGTAACCTCTTCATCAACGACATGAGTGACAACATCAACCACATCGGTTCTGCTCCCGCTATACAGTATGTGATTCTGTCCTCCTGGTTTAGTCCGCATCATTACTTTGAAGTTTGCAATTGTCGTCATGATCTATTTACTGCTGATTCGGATTAAATCTCATACTAAATTTCACAAATATTCAACAATCCAAACCAAAAACCTGATCACAGGCAATTTACTCCGAGTGGTTTTGCTGCGCTTTTGAAGCCACCTACTTTTAAGGGGGTACAATATAAAAGGTGGCGCACAAGAGCAGCATATTGGTTTCAGATCATGTACTGCTATGACGCCACTAATGGTAAGCCTGAGGGCGATCTTAATCCTACACAGCAGGAAGCTTTTCAGAACATGGATACCCTCTTCAAAGCCGCCCTACTGAGTGTTCTTGACGATTCCATTGTGGATTCGTATATGTCGTTTGA
The DNA here is from genome assembly GCA_021437245.1 of Aegilops speltoides. Lineage (NCBI taxonomy): Eukaryota > Viridiplantae > Streptophyta > Magnoliopsida > Poales > Poaceae > Aegilops > Aegilops speltoides. Next base: position 130,431,721 of record CM038144.1, read on the forward strand.
CAGCATCAAAGACATGTGGGCTATGCTTGAGGCCACGTTTGGGCCCTCGGGCGCTGGCAACGAGTTGTACGTCATGGAGCAATTCTGTGACTACAAGATGACTGATGAGCGCTCTGTTGTTCAACAGACTCATGAGATATATTCACTCTCTAAGGAACTTGAGTACTTTAAGTGTGTGTTGCCAGAAAAATTTGTTTCTGGGACCATCATTGCCAAGCTTCCACCTTCGTGGAACGATTTTGCTACTTCTCTGAAAAACAAGAGACATGAGTTTTCTGTTTTGGATCTCATTAGCACTCTTGATTTTGAGGAGAAGGCGAGAGCAAAAGACACACGTGCTCGGGTCGCCGAGGGAGCTTCTAGTGCCCACATGGTACACAAGAAGAACTTCCAGCCCAACCAGCCCCAAAACAACAAGAACAAATCTCGGGGGAAAGGCAAGTTTGATGCAAAGAACAAGCCGTCACATTCTACCAACTTCAAGAAGAATTCTCACAACGAGAAGGGATACAAACCTCAATTTTGGTAGCACCGCACAAAATTTATATGGCTGCATCTACCTGCTGTCAGCTAACCTCATGGTGCTCCAGGTATTCCTACATTTGTAACTAGGTACAATGACCACCGTAAGATGAAATTAGCTTATTCATACGTTGACTTGCTGAATGCAGTGCGGAATGCTCCTGTCATGTGTGGAGGAGCAAACAAGCAGTGCAGCCGAAGGTGGAAATCAACCAAGGACTTATGAAATTATATGTAATCTTCCTCAGGCAGGTCAGTATCCCCTTCGTCCAGATGATCGTGTTTTGTCATGCCGAGCAATTGATATGTGCTACTGTTTTGCAACACCGTTTAAGTATAGCTATTGTTTCCTATCTTTTCAGATTCAGGACAATGAATATGATATCAGGGAAACTGCACAATATGGACCCATGTTGAGTCATCTCTATTGCCTCATGTGTTTGCTGCAAATGTGTCAGCATCAATTGCAAGATGACGCAGCTAGCTAGCTGTGGAGTTGCCAACATGCTCAAAGTGCTCGCAACATTGAGAAGAAACAAGCATGCCCAGGAAATTAATGCGTGTGCAGGGAGGCCCTTTGCTCAGAGAAGCATCGACCGATTTTCTTTATTTCCACACCTTCTCACATCTTTGTATATTGGTTATAGTATGGTGAATCATTGAGATGCATAGACATGCTAAACTTTTGTTCTTCTGAATGTTAGTTTAATGTGATTGTCTGCATCCAGTACCGCATCCTCTAATTTGGTGGATGCACAAAGAGAAAATAAATCTCCTTAATTTACTCCATAACCACCCTATTAAATTGGCCTAGTAACAAACCAGGCGCATGCAGTGGCCGGCGGGCACATGCATCTTGCATGCATGTCCAGTCAGCCAAGCCCATGCGCCAGCTCCAATGTAGCAACGCAAAAGAAGAGAGCGGTTCTTGGGAAAAAGCGAGTAGTTAGTGCAGCGGGCCTTATAAACACGAACAACTCGCTCTCCCGCTTTCGTCTCCCCACCCAATTCCCCGCTCCCCAATCTTCCTCACTCATCCGAAAACCCGCTCACCTTCTTCCTCACTCATCTGAAAACTTTGCTCCTCTTCTTCCACTCCTCTGAAATCCCCAGCCCTCCTTCTTCCCCACTCGACTTTGCCACTAGGCTCGTCTCTCGCTACTCGCTCAAACCCATGAGCTCGGCGCAACGCCCACAAGGAAAATGGGTCGGCTGGCCCCAGGCCAAGAAGATGAGGCTCTCGCCAGCGACGACGCCGGTTGTAGATCCGCACCCGTAGCTGGGAGAAGCGGCGAGCCCCCCGCACCCGGATCGAGGAACCGTAGAATCTCGGTGGACCGCATCAGCGATCTCTGGCGTCATCCTTGAGGAGATCATCTCGCTTCTCCCCACCAAGGATTGCTGCCGCACACAAGTCCTCTCAACTCGGTGGCGCCCTCTATGGCGATCGCGCCCTCAATCTCGATCGTCGCCGATATATGTCCTTCCGAATTTGATCTCATCAGAGCCATCGTCTGTTCTCACCAGCAGGGCCCCGTTCAATGCCTCTGCATCCCGACAAGCTACCTGCTGTCCATACCCGGCAAGGTGGACGCTTGGCTGACATCCCCTGAATTCGAAAAACTCTGGCAGTTTGAGTTCTACCATTACCACGGAAGTTTCATACCACGAACATACCAAGAATTCGTGCCCACACCACCGTTGTCCATCTCACAGTTTTCCTCCTCTCTCCACACCGCCACCTTCACCCGGTGCCATCTACCAGACGATCTGGTACAAATGCTTCGACTCCCACTGCTAAAAATACTTTTGCTTGTGGTGGTTTATCTGTCGGAGGCCTCATCAAGACAACATCATCCACTCCGATTGCCCCGCCTCGAGCGCTTGTCGATTGTTTTGGGAATAGAAATCGGTATCGATTGTCTCCAAATAAAGTTGCCTCACCTTAAAAGCATTGGAATTTGTTTTAAAGGACAGCAGCTCATCATCAAAGATGCCCTTCACTTGAAAGGTTGCTCCTTCATAATTGTTATACACCTTCGAAATAAGCTGCGTCTCTGCCAAACTGGAGACCTTGGGTCTAATTGTGACTGTTTAATAATCACAAGGAGTTGGTGTTTGGCTCCTCACTTTTTCAGTACCGTATATTATCATCTACACATTTGTAATCATATGCTGCATTTTTCATTTGTGCGCATAAGTTTTATATCATCTTGGAGTACACTTTGGGTACTAATATTATGTTATATGCTCAATGAAGAGTTAGTCCATTGATAGCCTATCAATCTTCTTTGGATTCTGTCAAGATCATATATATCGAGAATGTATAGTTTTGATCTGGACATAATTATTGGCTTGCTGTGATGCTTCCGATCTCTGGAGAATTTATACATAGAGGTGATGATTTCATGCACATTGAAAGCCCGTATATATTGTACTAGAAATAACTGTTCAGCTGTCGTTCTTTTGACATACTCTTTTTTCAGACCTTAACTGTTTCAATCTTCATGTCTACTTAGGGAGAACCACATGGAGAAAAACATATAACCAATCGTTGGCGTAATAAGCATAAGGATTTTCTCAGTTCTCATGACATTCGTTTGAGGACGATAACAATGGGACGATATGCATCCAACCAGGCAAATAGTAGCTTTGTCACATTCTTCCTGTTGAACGTGAGGTTACTATTGTCCATGAGGCTTAATTTTTATAGCAAGAGATTTCTCCTGGACGAACATGTTGAACTGCAAAAAAAGAAGTTTCAAGTGGACAAATGGGCTTCTAAACGTGCTCGGCTTATACTTACAATAAGTTGTAGACATCCTGAAATAAATTTTTTTGCACAGGATGTTGATTTTATGGATCAGACCGATCTATTTGTTTGTGACTGCAAAAAAGAGTGGTTGGGTTAGGTGTTACTATCATGTTCAATCTGGGTTTTGTCTAAAAATTTGATGAACAATTAATCCTTGGGCTTTTTGTACCATTTGTATGCTTGACTTGCATATTGTTTCCCTCGTACTCCCCTCCACCCGCCACTACACTGCCGCATCTTCCATGGCTGCTGTTCATTCCCGTCTAAGGCCTTGCCGTCGTTCTCTGCCTTGGTTAGCTCGTTGTAGGCCTGCCGCCGTCTGGCGTTGTCAACATGGTCAACAACCAAGAGGAATCAGGAGATGATTTGTCGTGGAGAGGTCGACGAAGAGGGTACCCACGAGGTCATTGCATTTCATAAGGTGTGCCTTGTTATTACAAGCCAAAAAAATACTTTCTCCTAATTGTTTGACAACTAGGTTCCACGCCATTGTCAATGTAGTCAACAAAAGAGAAAATTACACAACGAGCGGATAACACCAGGGACCCAAAGAGCTCGCCAGATTGTTTTTCAGTTTGAGACGGGCTCAATCTGCATTGTTGTCTTGGGTGTGGTCTGTCTAGCCCATGCTTACGCTTTTATTAAGCACATGACGAGCCCAGTTAATATATTTTTTTCTTTCTGAAATTGGATAGCCCAGTTCTCTTTTTTTGGAGAATACCAAAACCGAGGCCTACTTGCTTTTCTCAGCCCTGCTGGGCTGCAAATCTTTCAAGACAAGGAGGGATAAGAAATTGGCTTCCCCAGAAAACTGGCTATAAGTTGTAAGAAATGGGCTGTAAATTTTTAAACCAAAGCCAACCGGCAATTGCATTAAAATTTCATTTTTTCAGGATTTCTCTACTCTCTACTCTTATAAAAACCAAAGCCAACTGGAAATTACATTAAAATATCATCTTTTCTCCCACAAGATAAACTACTCATACAAATGCATTTTCATGTTCCGTGCAACGAACGGGCATCTTGCTAGTTAAGATTTTAAATTTCATTCATTTTTTTTTGCGGAGAATTGTTTTTTGAATTTCATTTTGATACAAGTTTTTGAAAACTATTTTTAACGTGACTCAAAATTTCGTGATTAAAAGAGTTTGGACCCCACCAAAATATGCAAAATTTTGTTGAATTTTTTAGCAGTGCCCAGAATATATGGTCTGTAATGCTAATAAAAAGAATACGGGCTTCAAATGTCCTTAAGAATTAGCAAATGGGTTGTAAATTATTGAAAATAATGGCTAATGGGCTGTATGCTGTTTTCCACAGATTTGGAGGCTGACTTCTGGGCCTACTAGGTTGACGATGACGTTGTCCTAAATTTTTTTGACTGGTACACAAGGCTTTGTCAACTTAGTCAACACACAGTAGTGACTGTTGGATGTCCATCCAACGGCTGCCGTGCTTCTTCAATCTCTGATCTTCCTGCTCCAGCCGCCCAAACTAGCGCCGATGGGACTGCCTGCTCCCTCCTCCCGTGGCTGGCTGTGCTGCCGCCAGGCCATCCCTCTAACCACCCACACATCCTGTTATTTTTCGACGATGTCAGCCTCACCCCGCAGACGAGCAGTCAGCGCTCGTTCTCCCCTCAGCGTGGGCATCCGCTGCGGTGGCTTCGCCGACTCCAGGTGGTTCTCTTCTTGGGCCTCGCCCTCGTCCACCGCGTTTGTGCTCTCGGTGCGGCGAGGTCAACATGGTCAACAAACAACAGCCATCGAAAGAGGCTGATAGTAGGGGCCCACACAGGAAAATGCCTCCTTATTACGTGCAAAATAATGATTCCTCCACCTGATAGCTGGGACCCACCGGAAGGGTCTCTGTATTTCACGAAAAAAACGTTCCCCCCGCTGTCAGCTCGGGCCCACCGGAAATGCCTCCTTATTACGCACAAAAAATGAATACTCCCCCTGCTAGCTGGGACTCACCTTGGTGGGAGGCTGACTTGTGGGCCTACTAAGTTTACGGGGACGGAGGGCTTTGTCAACTTAGTCAATATGAACGACTCTAGCTCCAGTGACCGTACGATGTCCATCCAACGGCCGTAGTGCTTCTTCAACCTCTGGTCTTCGTGCTCCAGCCGCCCAAAGCAGCGCCGGTCGTGCCGCGTGCTCCTGCCTCTCGTGGCCGGCTATGATGCCGCGGAGGCCTCACCGCCCCCTACTACTCCCACCGTTGGCCAGGCCATCCCTCTACTCACCCATACCCCTTGTTATTCTACGGCGACGGCAGCCTCACCCTCGTACTCCTCTTCGCGTGGGCATCCACTGCTGCGTCTTCCCCGGCTCCGCGTCGTCCCCTTCCTAGGCCTCGCCATCGTCCACCGCCGTGGTGCTCTCGGCGCGGCGTCGTCAATGTGGTCAATGACCGACTTCCATCAAAAGAGTACTATGTGTGGAAAGGCTGACAGCTGGGTCCACGGCGGCCGCAAGGAAGTGCCTCCTTATTACGCGTAAAATAATTATTCCTCCACCTGACAGCAGGGACCCACCAGATGGGCCACCAGTATTTCGCGAAAAAAATGGTTCCCCCCTGACTGCTGGGACCCACCAGCTACATCTTCGCACGCAAGGAAGTGCGTCCGGGCAAAAAAAACCCAAAACGATTCGCCCCTCGATTGCTGGGACCCACGGCTACATCTTCGCAGCAAGGAAGTGCGGCGGTCGGGACCCACCGGTCAAGCGTATGTTGCGTTGTCATTCGGTCGCGAACGTATGCGCACATATATCTTGGTCGATGTAGAGGCGCGACGTGTCATAGTAGAAGCGCGACGTGTAAGTCGTAGTAGAGCGCGCGACGTAGCATGTACACGCACGATAGCGCGTGGTGCAAGAAAGAAAATGCGGCCACGTACGTACATACGGGCGGGGTCTCGAACGCCTACTCGTGCATCCGTACGGCCAGGGCTCGTGTACATGGCTGTGTCGGAACGGAGAAACAACGTCGTCGTCGTGTTCATGGGAAGGCCACGGAATGCGTCGTGTTCATGGGGAGGCAACAGAATGCGACGTGTTCATCGGGAGGCAACGGTACGCGTGGGAGCCAACCGGCTTGGACGGAATAGACGATGGAAACGAGGCCTGGCGTACCACAGAACGGAGGAAACGGCATTGTGTTCGACCGGCCACATTCGAAACGGGGTCCTGTTGATCGAGGGGTGCGGCGTCGCCGCCAAAGCGGAGGAAACGGACCTCCTGATCAATAAACGGGGTCTGTTGATCGGGAGGGTGTGGCGTACCGCAAAACGAAAGAAACAGACCTCCTACGGTCGAAACGGGGGTCCTGTTGATCGGGAGGGGTGTGGCGTACCGCAAAACGGACGAAACGGATTTGTGTTGGAGTGCTACGGTCGAAACGGGGGTCCTGTTCATCGGGAGGAGTGTGGTGTACCGCAAAACGGGACTCCACGGGATATTGTTCATCTCCACCGTCGACCACCTCCAGCCTCCACGGGCTACCGTCGACCTCCTCCAGCCTCCACGGGCTCCTGTTCATCCAGCCTCCACCATGCGCTACTCCACCGGCTACTGTTCAACCACCCCTCCACGGGCACCCCTCCACCGTCTACTGTTCATCCAGCCCTCCACACCACGGGGTCCTGTTCAACCACCCCTCCACGGCCACCCCTCTACTGTCTACTATTCATCCAGCCCTCCACACCACGGGGTCCTGTTCATCTAGAGGCAACGCCACCGCTCACTGTTCATCCACCTCCCCAACCCCGCAACGCCTTTGGTCATCAATCGATCGGCTTGATTAGCGCGAGAGCGGCGAATCGCTCGAGCGAGTTCGATTAACGAGCATCGATCGATCGCTCGGGTTTAGTAACACGTAGCCTGTAGTGCAATCGTTCGGGTTCAGTTAGAGCCCAATGCCTTTCTCGGGTTCAGTTAGAGCCAACACCTCGCACACACGCGCGTACGTGTACGAGAGAAACACGCATCGCTCGGCCCCCGACCTCCCACCGTAACCGGCAACTCCCCGAAATTTTCCTCCCCCTCGCTTCTACCACGGTTTTTTCCGTCATGGACGGCCCAAAGAATGTCATGCAGCTGCGTCTCCGGCCCGCCCAGGACGAAAAGCCCATTTTCTGTCATGATTTTTGTCATAGAAGTAGGAGCCCACCACATCTATGATGATACCGGGTTTTGTCACAATTATCTTCATAGAAGTGTCATATGTATGACAGAAAAAAATTTCCTTTGGCCCAAAATGTCATGGATATGTCTTTTTTTTGTAGTGATAGGAGTTGGCACACGTTTTCGTCTTGACTCTCCGGTAGAAACTTTGGGGCACTCTTTGAAGTACTTTGTGTTGGTTGAATAGATGAAGCTGAGATTGTTTGACACATATCGTATAATCATGCCCACGGATACTTGAGGTGACAATGGAGTATCTAGGTAAAATTAGGGTTTTGGTTGATTTGTGTCTTAAGGTGTTATTCTAGTACGAACTCTTGAATAGATTGATCCAAAAGAATAAATTTGAGGTGGTTTCATACCCTACCATAATCTCTTCATTTGTTCTCCGCTATTAGTGGCTTTGGAGTGACTCTTTGTTGCATGTTGAGGGATAGTTATATGATCCAATTATGTTATTATTGTTGAGATAACTTGCACTAGTGAAAGTATGAACCCTATGCCTTGTTTCCTACCATTGCAATACCGTTTACGCTCACTTTTCCCACTTGTTACCTTGCTGTTTTTATAATTTCAGATTACAAAAACCTATATCTACTATCCATATTGCACTTGTATCACCATCTCTTCGCCGAACTAGTGCACCTATACAATTTGCCATTGTATTGGGTGTGTTGGGGACACAAGAGACTCTTTGTTATTTGGTTGCAGGGTTGTTTGAGAGAGACCATCTTCATCCTACGCCTCCCACGGATTGATAAACCTTAGGTCATCCACTTGAGGGAAATTTGCTACTGTCCTACAAACCTCTGCACTTGCATGCCCTACAACGTCTACAAGAAGAAGGTTGTGTAGTAGACATCAAGCTCTTTTATGGCACCATTGCCGGGGAGGCTAGGTATGCGGCACTCACACCCCGTCAACTAGGCTCTTTTCTGGTGTCGTTGCCGGGGAGGTGAGTGCTTGAAGGTATATCTTTAGATCTTGCAATCGAATCTTTTTGTTTCTTGTTTTATCACTAGTTTAGTTTGTAAAAGAAAACTACCAAAAAAAGGGAATTGATTTTGTCTCATACGCTTCGTCTTTTTAATATCTTTCGTGAGAATTATAAAAAGGAAAATTGTGCTCAAGTGCTAGAAGAAGAAATCTATAGAATGCTTGATACCAAATCTTTGAATGATGAGCATGAATGCAATGTTGTTAGTATGAACTCCTTGAATATCCATAGTACGAATGATGATTGCACTAGTTATGATGAAAATATCTCTTATAAGCATGTCAATTTTTGTGGTGTAGATTGGGTTTGCAAGTACACACCAAATAGGGAAAATAGATATTGCAAGAGGCATAAGTATTTAGAAACTAAAGGGTTGCAAGAAAGGCTTAATGTTAGTGCTGAAAATTTAAGATATCTTTACCGTTGTGAACTTTGCAATGAACGTGGTCATTTACATCTCCAATGCAAATTGTTTCATGATTGAATCGTGTCCAAAAAGTGTGATGATTTGATCTCCCTTGCTCATTATAATGAACTTAGTTTGCTTTTGGATTATGAAAAATTGAAACGTGCAACTAAGCTTATTCCAAAATTTAATCTTGAGCATTTCCTTGATATTGATTTAGAGGATATGTATTTGTTTTGTGTGGTGAATTGCATTGAAAATCCTTATATTTCCAATCACCTAAAGAAAAGAAAGCAAATAGAAGATGATGAGAATACTAATGAAAGGGAAGAGACTTCCCAATATCCTCCTATTATTTCTTATGATGAATCAGGTAACGAGGAGGAGCTTTCTATTCAACCAATCTTATCAATAAGGAGCTCAAAGAAGAAGGTTGAACCCACACATAATGTAAAGAAGAAAAAGAAAGGAAGGAGCAACAAAGGTAAAAAGGTATCCCTCCCAAATGATGTTGATCCTACTACTCATTGTGATGATGATAATTGCTATACTATTGGTGCTATCCATAGTATTAACTAGATGATTCCCCGCGCGTTGCTGCGGAACATGTTGCCTAAAATTTAGTGTTTTACTCGGCAATTAAGAAATCTATGAACAAATGCTTGTTATATATGACAACAATAATATATAGTCTACCACCCCCGCTTCTTTTTGCAAGGGGTGAAAGCTTCCAAGCTACAACTAAAAGATCGTCACAAAGCTATAGCCCACTGGGTTGACCTCGTAGAGGCACTCATGCAGCGACTACTTCGTCATGTGCCTCACTGCCGCCGGGGAGGGTTTCTTCTTGGATACCGGTGTTGGCGGTTACCATGGTGGACGCACTTGCCGCCGGGGAGGGTTTCTTCTTGGATACCAGTGTTGGCGGTTACCATGGTGGACGCACTTGTTGCATGTTGAGCTGTGGCAACCAACATGGCCGAGCCGGAGAAAATCAACCCTGGTACACAACTTTAACAATGGTGCAAGCATATCTTTTTTTTTAGAATTGGTGCAAACATATCTAGTTCAATCGTAACAGGTACTCCTCTGTAAAGAAATATAAGGGCATTTATATTTTTACGGAGGGAGTATTTAACAATTCTTAGCATATAAAATTCAGAAGAAAAAAAGGGCAACACAACATAATATATATAACAGATAATGGACGATCATGTTCTTACTGAGTTAATACACTCGCAACGATGTCACATGAAAAAGAAAGTTGATGGTAGCAGAGTAATTCATCCTACCTCGAATCCTGCATAACATCTACAATAAGCAGATGTGACATCAAATTATGAGGAGAAAATAATAAAATGAAACCTGGTATTAAACTTGCTATATTCTTCTCAATGTTTGCGTAAATTCATAAACGCGAGGTTGGACTTCTTGTGATGTTGCTTTTTTACTAGGAAGATATGTGTCCATTTATGATCAACGGTGTACCTGTATTTGGCAAGACTAATTAAATAAATCACATTCTCCGCTTCAGGAAAAGTTTGTGAGTGAAATATAAAAAATGCTAGAATTTAAACACCTTCAGAAAATAATTTTTAACTAATAATTAAAATAAGTAGGGTGTTTCTTTATGATGCCTTTTGACAAAGATTGTGGGTGGAGTGACCGGTCGGTCTTTGCACCGATGCCTAACCACTTGAGGATTGAAGGCATCTTCGCAACGTGGAGCACGTTGGCCATGTCTTTGCCTTACTCGTCGCCTAGGTTATGGGAGCGAAGCATCGACGCAAACACGTGCCACTTCATGAGATCGATAATCAATCGATTTTGTTTGATACAATCGTGCTACTCTTGCACCGCTTAGCAAGACATGCATCCAAGATCATCTTTGTGACTTCCTAATCCAATTAGCCTAGCAGGCCTTCAGCCCCACAGAGCAAATCGGCAGAGATGACAATAGCTAAACTCGCTAACGGAAATAGGATGGAAGTTGAGCTTAATTTTGAACCCACAAGGGCAAAAAGAAAGGCCAACTCAGCCGCCTGCCAATTTCCACAAGGGCGATGCAAGAACATGGCACCACCGGCGATTTCTCTAGGCAGAGCGTGGCTGTTCTTCGAGGATCTGCAATTTCTCGGCAATGGTAGGAAGATGGCGTGGCGCGGCGCATCGGTAGTTCGTGGGTGATCACTAACCTAGCGGCAACATGTAGGCAGGTGGTAGAAGGGGGTGAGGGCAGAGGCATGGTGCACCGTGATGCAATCGAGGGCTTGAGCAGAGGAAGATGGGAGAGATAAGGATGGATGGATCGGGAGAGGAGTGGAGATATGATAAGGATATGGTAAACCCGATGGCCACATGTGGCCAGTGGTGCGATTTTATGTTCAATCGGGAGTAAACCCGACTGGCTCATCTCTCGATTACGGAAGCGGAAGAGATTCTTTTTTTGTTTGCATGGTGAAGCGGAAGAGAATCCGTCGGTTCGGTTACCAGGGCATCAGTGACTATGAAAATAAATCACAGATTTTTCCTTGGTGTGGAGACGTGAATTACTGTCCCTCTGGGAGCCGAGGAAAGCGGAGCCAACTTGCTCTTGGGCTACCTCGTGCCTTATCAAACCACTGCAGAGTTTTTGGTGACACAGTGGAGGGTAGAAAAAATGCCATGCATGCAAAAGAGAAAGAATTAGCATAGTGGAGGGTTGATGCTGATGTGGCTGTAGGAGAATGGATGATGATGTGGATAGCCTACATGCTTAGTTAAATAGGTTAGTGGGGATGAACTATTTAGGTATTATAGATGATGAGAGTGCTTATGCTTATGATATAAAAAGGCCCAAGCTTGGGGAAGCTATGTTTGATGAGGACGACATATTTGAGAATATGTTTGCTGCAATTAATGTTTGTCCCAAGCTTGGGGATGCTACATTTAAAGAAGATGATATTTTTAGCCTCCCAAGTTTTGATATGCAAAGTTGTTATGATGATAGCATGCCTCTTACTTATGATTATATTGATGAAAGTGGGTTTGTAAGAGTGTCAACTTTATTTAGTGATGATTCCACTATCTTGGAAGAGGTTTCAATCGATTATGATGAGAACGAAGTTGCTACTTATGATGATTATTGTGATGAAACTTATGCTATAAAAAGTAGTGATGATTATATTTATAAAACTTGTCATGATTATGATTACCCTTTTTCTGAACATTACTCTTTTAATGTGGAAATAATTTTTAGTATTTGAGTCTCTTATGATACTCCCACTATTCCGAATGAGAAGAAATTTGCTTATGTGGAGAGTAGTAAAAATTCTATGGTTGTAGATCATGGAAAGAATGCTTTAGGTGCTGGTTATATTGTTGAATTCATTCATGATGCTACTGAAAATTATTGTGAGGGAGGAACGTATGCTTGTGGGAATTGCAATAACGTCAAGTTTCCTCTCTATGTGCTTAAAATCTTGAAGCTATGCTTGTTTTACCTTCCTATGCTAGTTGATTATTGTTCCCGTAAGTTGTTTGCTCACAAAATCCCTATGCATAGGAAGAGGGTTAGACTTAAATGTGCTAGTCATATGCTTCATGATGCTCCCGTTATGTTTCAATTCTTATCTTTTATGTGAGCATCATTGTCATCATCATGCCTAGCTAGAAAGGCATTAAAGAAAAGCACTTGTTGGGAGACAATCCAATATTTACCCCTACTGTTTTTAGGTGTTCACATGATTATGCTACTATAGTAATCATGTTTTATAGCTTTTGTTCCAATAAAGTGCCAAGTAAGATCTTTAGGATAGCTTACGGTGATAGTTGTGTTGATCCTGCTGAAAATCAGAAACTTTTGCACCCAACAAATTAGTTTTGATAATTCACAGAAACGTGCTTTTGATCTGATTCTTTTTGTTATGGATTGGTACACAAATTTCTTAGGACTTCCACAACCATACGTTTGATACATATTACCACAGACTGTTCTGTTTTTGACAGACTCTGTTTTCTATGAGTTGTTTGCTTATTTTGATGAATCTATGAGTAGTATCGGAGGGTATGAACCATAGAGAAGTTGGAATACAGTAGATCTTACACCAATATGAATTTATAATGAGTTCATTACAGTACCTAAGTGGTGGTTTTACTTTCTTATACTAATGGAGCTTACGAGTTTTCTGTTGAGTTTTGTGTTGGAAGTTTGCAAGTTTTGGGTAAAGATTCGATGGACTATGGAATAAGGAGTGGAAAGAGGCTAAGCTTGGGGATGCCCAAGTCACCCCAAGGTAATATTCAAGGAAAACCAAGAGCCTAAGCTTGGGGATGCCCCGGAAGGCATCCCCTCTTTCGTCTTCGTTCATCGGTAACTTTACTTGGAGCTATATTTTTATTCACCACATGATATGTGTTTTGCTTGGAGCATCATTTTCTCTTGTTAGTATTTGCTTTCTGTTATTTAGAATAATGTTTTGCATCTTTATTTTCAATAAAAATGTCAAGGATAGCCTTTACCATGCTTATTTTGCTAGTATACATGTTGCTGTTTCAAAACAGAAAGTTTACCGCTGTTGCAAAAATTCCCTAGAAAAGTCAGAGAATGATATAATGTTGAAACTTTTTGCATATTGAGCTCTGATAAATCTTATACAGTGTAGTATTTTTCTCATAATTTTTGGAGTTGGGGAAGTATGATGAATATTTCATTCTTTACAGACTATACTGTTTTGGCAGATTGCTGTTATGTTTGCATTGTTTGCATATGTTTGCTTGTTTAATGATTCTATTTGAGGATAGGAGTATTATATATGCAGAGGCATTTAGTATGAAATGTTGAATAATAATTTTAGTGATTTGCTACAATAGAAAATGATAAGGTTTTGCATTGGTTTATACTAACCTATCTCACGAGTTCTTGTTCAGTTTGTTGTGGATGAAGCTTTTGATAAGAAGAGAAACCATGATATGAGAGGAATTAAGGAGACATAAAAGCTCAAGCTTGGGGATGCCCAAGGCACCCCAAGATAATATTTCAAGAAGTCTCAAGCATCTAAGCTTGGGGATGCCCCGTTAGGCATCCCACCTTTCTTCTTCAACAACTATTGGTTAGTATCGGTTTAGCCTAAGTTTTTTGCTTGTCCACATTAGTTGTGCTATCCTTGCAATGTCATTTTATTTTGTTTTGCTTGCTGTTTGAATACAATACCAACATCTGAAATTCTTAAATGAGAGAGAGTCTTCACATAGTTACATAATTATTTAGCTAGTCATTGATCTTCACTCCTATCTTTTTGGAGTAGTTTGTCATTTACTCGTGTACTTCACTTATATCCTATGAGTAAATGGTTGAATGAGTTGAATGTCATAAATCTGAAATTATATATGTTTCATTTGCTTATCCCATGGGGAGTAATAACTTCACATCTAAGAAGTAGAGGTTGTAAATTTATTGAAGGTTAGCAAGCATTGTATTGGTCACTTGAACAATTCATGAAAGAATATTGAAGGAAGAGAGATTTCACATATAAATATACTATCTTAGACATCTTTTATGATTGTGAGCACTCATTAAGTATGACATGCTAAAGAGTTGATGTTGTACAAGGAAGACAACGTAATGGGTTATGTTTTCTCACATCTCAGTTAAAGTATATTTTCATGGATCATTCAAACATGTTGAGCTTGCCTTTCCCCCTCATGCTAGCAAAATTCCTTGCACCAAGTAGAGATACTACTTGTGCTTCCAAATATCCTTAAACCCAGTTTTGCCATGAGAGTCCACCATACCTACCTATGGATTGAGTAAGATCCTTCAAGTAAGTTGTCATCGATGCAAGCAATAAAACTTGCTTTCTAAATATGTATGATCTATTAGTGTGAAGAAAATAAGCTTTATACGATCTTCTTATGGAAGCAATAAAAGCGACGGACTGCATAATAAGGTCCATATACAAGTGGCAATATAAAGTGACGTTCTTTTGCATTAAGATTTTGTGCATCCAACCATAAAAGCGCTTGACAACCTCTGCTTCCCTCTGCGAAGGGTCTATCTTTTACTTTATGTCTTCTACTTTATGCAAGAGTCAAGGTGATCTTCACCTTTCCCTTTTCCATATATATATATATATATATATATATATATATATATATATATATATATATATATATATATGGTGGGACTATTCTGCAACCCCCTCTAGAGTTCCTAAATTCCTTATTCTACAACCTCCTCCCCGCTCCCTCCAGGCCTTCTACCTCCGGCCGCCGCGCGCCGGTCCGGCTCACAATCGCGCCGTCCATCCACCCTCGTGTCCCCTCCCCTGCCCTGTCCAACCTTCTACCTCTGACCGAGACACGCCGCTTGGGCTCCCGCCGTCGCGCCGCCTCTCCACCTCGGCGTCCTTCCCCAATCCTCCTGACCATCTACCACTGGTCGCGCGCCGCGCACCACTTGGGGCCCCGCCGCCGCGTCGCCCATCCACCCCGGTGTCCCTTCCCCAATCCTCTCGAGCATCTACCTCCATCCGCCATGTGCTTCTCGGGCTCCCACCACCGCCGTTAGGAATCCCCACACGCTGTCGCCTGTAGCAGGCCTTCGCTGCATGCTAGCCGTTTGCTCCTGTGCAAGCTCCTAGAGAAGCACAAATTTGAAGGAAGGGGGCGCTCTGGATCGATGGCGGTGGCTGCTGTCAGGAGCTCACCTCCCGTCTGCTTCACAATGAACGGATCCAGCCCATGGGCTACCCCATCGACGCTTCACCACCATCATCCTGCTTCCCGTCGAGGAGGAGGAGGACCACAAGGGCCTGATTGTCAACGGATTCACCCCAGGTGCTCGGAGGTTAGCCTCCGGACACTCAGCAGTTAGCCATTGATGTCCCCGCTTCCCCGTCAGTGACGGATCCACCCCAATGCTGCCCTGCTTCTTCAACAAACCACGGCCCCTGACGTCATCCGCCGTCGAACGCCCCCGTCTCCATATTCCTGCTGCAGTTAACTGAGGGAAGGCATACCCAACCAAGCGCCACCGCTGTAGTTAGCACAATTTTTTGTTAACTGCTTATTTTTCAAAGTTAACTGATGCTTGATTATTTATTTAGTGCAGTAGGCGATGGTTTCTCTCTTATAGCTTTGCGGCATCTATGTGTGTGTATCTGTCTATTGCAGTTAGGTGGTAGTGTGATGGAAGGAGGAGGACAGGGATTGAAGACTCTCCTCGAGCGCGACACGGGAGTGCGTGTGGTAGTGCTCACCCTTGCAATACAGATCATCCTTCAGACCCAACCTTGCTACCACGTGAGGACCACACCTCCGGCCAACTCCGGCGCTTGTCACTGACATCGTGCACCCCTGCGCCCCCATGATTTTGGCCTATTATATTCAGTTTGCTGCTCAGTTAGCTTCCTATTTTCAGCAGTTGTGGAGTGACACACAGCAGAGGAGGTTCTCTCCTATGGGAAGGTCATGCACGCTCCTCTTCCAGGAGATGTAGTTAACTTCCTAGAGGTCACGAAGAGCTAACTTTTCGTGGATATTATCAGCTGGAAAAAGAGAGTAATTAACTTCCCTGGTTTCTGTTACCTTCTCGCTTTGAATGCTTGTATCCGTTCATGTCTTTCTTCTAGTTTTAGTAAAACATCAGCGAATTTTTTATACAAGCTATGTGTGGATGCATGTGAGGAATTTGCGTGGAGCTTTAGTCCGAGAAGTATACTTTGTGTATGGATCCACCAGGAGTTAACTTGTCCTGATGTAGCAGTTAACTTTACTTATTATAATAGTTTACTCAGGAGAAGCCATGGTCGTTCGCTCATAAAAAATATAATGTGAAATGATAAACTAGTAAGGTAAAACATTTAGGAGGATCTTTTTTTGCTTTTTGAGCACAGGCGCTTTCTTTGTTGGTGTTCCATTATCTGAATGATAGTGGAACCCGATCCAATCCATGGATCAAATGGAAAAAATGTTCATCATATGAAAGATGAAAGAAAAACAAAATTTTGACATCCCGATTGTGGCAGTTAACTACGGCTACCCTAGCAGTTAGCCACGATGGTTGCAGCTATTCAGGCAAAAAAAGCAAACAAAAAGTTTGCCAAAAAATTTAGTACCTTTGGTCCATGCAGTTAACTCGGTGTTAACTATAGCAGTCTTGGGTAGCTACCCATTTTAGTCCCAGCAGTCAGCGTGACCCAGGCAAAAAAGAATAAAAGAAAAAATTTGGTACCTTCAGTCCCGGTAGTTAACTTGGTGTTAACTGCCATAGTCCCGTGTGTTAGCACTATCAGTCCAATAGTTAGCGTGACCCAGGAAAAAGAATGAAAAAAATAGTATCTTTAAACCCGGCAGTTAACTTGGAGCTAACTGTCGCGATTCCTGGCAGTTAACCATTTCACTCCCGGCGGTGAACTTTAACCAGGCAAAATACAATGAAAAAATAGATTTTTAATCCTCGCAGTTAACTTGGTGTTAACTGTCACAACCCCGACAGATAGCTATTTAAATCCCAGCGGTTAACTTGACCAGGTAAAATATATATAAAAAGAACAAAAACAAAAGAAGCAAAACAAGTATTATCAGCCCTTTGAGTTAGCTTGCTCATCGCCGGGCAGTTAGGTATTTGATGCCGCAGTTAGTGTGACCCAATCAAAAAAGAAAATAAAACATTTTCGGTCCGATAGATTAACTTGGTGCTAACTATCGTGATTCTGGCGATTAGCTTAGTTTCAAGGAGCGATTTGTTTTCTCGATAGTTATGTAAAAAAGCAGAGATCATTGCTCAATTAGCTCTTTCCCCATGCCGCCAAAGGGCACGATCCACGGTCGCAGATTTGCCAATGCTCGATTTCATGGGCGATTAGTTTGAGGACGGTTTGTAGTTATCTTGTGTCCAAAAAATTAAGTGATGTACACAACTATGATTTTGCCAAGCCCACCTTGCGTGAGGTACAAAAAATGGCAATCTAATGAGAGGGTTCAGTTTGTTTCCCAAACCCCTGCTCGCGTGAGGTACAAAATATATTTTTAATCCCGGCAGTTAACTCAGTGTTAACTGCCGCAATCCCTCGCAGTTAGCTATTTTACTCCCGGCCGTTAGCTTGAACCGGGCAAAAAACAAAACAAAAAAGTATTTTCAATCCTGACAGTTAACTATCGCAGTCTCGACAGTTAGCTATTCTAGTCCCGGCGGTTAACTAGACCAGGGAAACTAGAAAATATAAATTAAAAACAAAAGAAGCAAAAAAAGTATTATTGGCCATTGCAGTTAGCTTGCTCATTGCGTGCAGTTAGATATTTCATACCCGCAGTTAGTGCGACCCAATCAAAAAAAGAAAAGAAAACATTTTCAGTCCCGCAGTTAACTTGGTGCTAACTGTTGTAATTTCTGGCAGTTAGCTATTTCACTCCCGGAAGTTAACTTGACCTGACGATAAAAGTATAGAAGAAGAAAAAACAATTTTCTTCAGTCTTAGCAGTTAGCTTGTCAACATATGTTAGTTAGCTATTCAAGACGACGGCGATTAGCGTGTCTTTATGTGATTCGGGCAAAATGTCGAAAATGATGTTGGTTTTTGCAAACTGCTCTTAAACCGTAGCAAATCCGAAAACATGCTGTATATGCCAAAGTTCAGGCTAATCGGTACCTTTCTAACAGTATATCATAGCATCATTCCGACAAAAGCTTTGAAAATTCCTTTAACAAAAACATTGAAAACACGTTTGATGGATTTTCAGTTTTTTGAATTTTGTTTAAAAAGCAGATCGATTTTGGGAAAATGACCAAAATGAGTTTTTTGCTCCTTCTCAATAGCTATCCAAAGGTATATCAGTTGCATCAATCCAATTAGCGGTTAAATAATTACGACCCAAAAACAGTGCGAAAAAACAATGCCAGAAAAAGTCCGCCCGACAGTTAACTAGTATAGTTCACACAGTTAGCTGTCTGTTCTCGTGCAGTTAGGAACGGTTCCTGAATAGCTTATCTGGAATGGATTCCAGAATAGCTGGGATGGATATATATATATATATATATATATATATATATATATATATATATATATATATATATATATATACATACATACATACATCAGGCTATTACATTACGCTGTAACGAGAATATTATTCATTACCCTTTTTGGTAGCGGTTTGGTGGTTGTCTTGATGTTTTCAAAGCGGTTGAACTGATGCTTTCAGTTGTGTTTAACAGATCGTCTTCTTTAGTTCAAAAACTTTTTGTAATTTTTTTGTCGAAACGGGGCATGTAATATATCGTTCGAAAGCTCTTGACAACCATATTTCAAGTACATTGAACGTTTTTGCAAAATCATTATGGTTTAAGAGCAGTTTTGAAAAAACCGTTTTTTTTCAAAACAGAAAACGTGAATCGTATTTTGGACTCAATTTTCGAACCGTTCGTCAGAATTAAGCAAATAAGATGGCGTTGGAAAGCTGGTGAAAATCCGCATCTTCCATATATGTTTTTTCTAATTCTATACGATTTAAAAGTAATTTGAAAAACAGTGAAATTCTGGGCGAAACGTATATTCATGATTTTTTGCAAACGGTTTGTCGGATTGGCGCAAATGATACGGCGTTGGAAAGCTATGGAAAATGCGCAACTTTTTGTACAGAAATGTTTTTCTAATTCTTTACAGTTTAAAAACAAATTCAAATATGGTCAAATTTGATTTTGAACGCGATTTTTTTAAAAAGTTTGTCAAAATATGGCAAATAATATACCGTTGGATAGCTATCGAAAATGCGAAACTTAGTCATGTTGAACGTTTTCTCTACTTCACAACCGTTTAAGAGTAATTTTGAATACGGCATGACGGATCCTGCTGTTTTCTCGTCTGAAAAACAGAGTAGTCGTACTGATATATGTGTATGTTTGTACTGAGCTATTTTTTGTAGAGTAATTTTGAACGGTTTCGAAAAGGGGTACTTGTACTGATGCTTGCATGGGTTTATACTAAGCGTGTTTTCACTAACTAGGCTTTGCTCTATTTTTTGGGTAATATTTTTCTCGTAAGTTTTCAACGGTTTATCGTATAAATCGCCCTATACTTGTATGGTTTGTATCATCGAACTGAATGATATTTTATTTAAAAATAAAATGTGTTTGTTTTGTTTCTTTTTTTTAACTCAACATTTTTTTGACAACGTTGTTCTGGACTTCTCTCATTTTACGACTTATACTGAGGTACTTACTAAGCAGGATTTTCATGGGGTTTCTTTTTTTGCTTGAGATTTTACAGTTTGAATTTCTAACATTTCTTTTATTCTGAACGGACCATCGTTTTTAACTCGTACTGAGGTACTTACTACGCTCAAACTAGGGTGGCTGTCGTTGAACTGAATGACATTTTTTTCAAAAAGAAAAGTTTTCTGTGTCTTTTTTTAACTCAACATTTTTTTGCAACGGTGCTTTGGACTTCTCTGAATTTACTACTTTTTTTTTGAGCCGGAATACTCTCTATTCCATTAACCAAAACAACCAGCCAAATCGCTGGCAGTCATCGCATGAACAAAGTCTGGCGCCCCATCAGGCCACAAGGTTGAGGATGCATGGGTCATACGCACACCATGAGCAGCTAAAGTGTCAGCTACTTTATTACAACCCCTTGGGCAAAAAACAATCTCAAAACGAGAAAAATTTAACCTAGCAAAGATTTTAATCTCCTTGAAAATGACACCAAGTACAGACCGGTCTTGGTCCCTTCCTTTTATTGCATGCATGAGATTGGTGGAGTCCGTCTCCACAATCACAGAAGTCATACCCAGCTGTTGAGCGGCTTGTATGCTCTTTAAACAGGCAATGGTTTCAGTGTGCAGTGGGCTGATAATATGAGGTATATTACCTGATCCAGCAGCAATCGCTTGACCTCGTGAATCCCGAATGATGAAACCGTAACCACCATTAGAGCTGTCATGCGGTGCGCTCCCATCAATATTTATTTTTAGTATATCATCTGCCGGCAGTGCCCACAACTTCTGCAGCTGAGCCTGCTTATCGCCAGTAGCTCCATTCAGACTAGCACAATCAAATAAACTTGTTTGAATCCAGTGGCACACAGTATCTATTGATCTCATCGGCTCGCCTGCATTCACCTTATTTCGTGTATCCCACCAAACACATAGCAGCACCACACACCGGATTTTTACCTCCTCATTCATAGCAAGAATTACACGCACCATCTCCCTCGCTGTATCTAGCTGGGCAAGCTCCACTCTGACTTGTTCTAGTCCCATTCTTCTCCACACAGCTCTAACATTTTTGCAGTGAATAAAGGTATGGGCTCCATCTTCATTCAATCGCCTACATAACGGACATAGAGTGTCCAGATCAATACCACGCCGTTGAATACTCCACCTATGGGGCAAGCTATTATGAGCCAGCCGCCACATAAAGTGCTTCATCCTGGGTTGGCATTTCATACTCCATATACTTTTCCAGTTTAGCATAGTGTTTCCTGAAGAAGACTCTCCTGCTTGTCGCGTACTCGATCTCTGATGTATTTGGCGTAGCATTTTGTAAGCCGTCTTAACGCTGAACATACCACTAGAGTGATAGTGCCATGCCCAGTCATCCTCGAAATCATCCTGCAGCGGGATTGACAGAATACATTGAGCATCTATTCTCCAAAACAGGTCCTCCACCAAAGCCACATCCCACTGTCCAGTGGCTGGGTCAATCAGCTCCCCCACTGTATGTATGATGGTGTGACCTCTCGGTGTAACAGGTAACCTGCTGCCCTCCCTGGGAAGCCAAGGATCACTCCATATTTCTGTATCAAGTCCATTCCCAATCCTCTTAACCAATCCTTCCTTCAAAGCATCAACACCTTGCATAATACTTCGCCAAGCGTATGAGGCTCCCGTTTTGAGTTCTGCATGCAACACATCTGACTGAGGGTAGTATCTAGCCTTCAACACTTGTGCACACAAGGATATAGGGTTGGTGAGAAGCCTCCAAGCTTGTTTTGCAAGCATCGCAATGTTAAACGTGTGGAGGTCCTTATAACCGAGCCCCCCCTCTCCTTTCGGTAATGTCATGATATCCCACCGAACCCAATGCATTTTATGTCCATCTTTTTGTTGTGCCCACCAGTAGCGGCATATCATCATATTGATCTCCTCACACAAACCCTTAGTCAGATCGAAAACACTCATAGCGAAAATTGGAATAGCTTGTGCACATGCCTTAATGAGGATCTCTTTGCCTGCCTTTGAGAGTGCCTTCTCAAGCCAACCTTGCAGCCGCTGCCAAATGCGATCCTTGAGATACTTGAACGTGGCCATCCTCGAGCGACCAACATGCACCGGTAAACCCAAATACCGATCAGACCAAGCTTCACTCTGAATATTCAGAGTATTCATCACAGCCAACCTATCTTGCTGCCTAGTATTCTTACTGAATCTGACAGCGGATTTATCTGTGTTAATAACTTGCCCCGAGCACACCTCATACAGATTTAGAACTTGTCGCAGATGATCTGAACTCTCGGCAGAAGCCTTCATGAGAATCATTGAGTCGTCCGCGAACAGTAGGTGGTTGATGCTCGGTGCTCCTTGGCAAACACTGATCCCTTTCAGCACCCCCTCTTCTTCTTTTCTATTAAGAACATTCGAGAAGGCTTCGGCACAAAAAAGGAAAAGATACTGGGATATTGGGTCTCCCTGTCTCAGCCCCCTCCCAGGGATAACCTCTTCAGTTGTTGTTCCATTAAACTTGAACTTATATTTTACTGTCATCACACACTTCATCACTAACTCAATCCATCTCCTATCAAAACCCATTTTTTCCATCATTCTCCACAAAAAAGGCCATTCAACCCGATCATAAGCCTTGCTCATATCTAGCTTAACTGCCGCAACACCTTCTCTTCCAGATCTCTTGTTTTGCATGTAGTGCGTCATCTCATAGGCTAGCAGAATGTTGTCCGTAATTAGGCGCCCCGGCACAAAAGCGCTTTGATTCAGAGAGATGATATCCGGCAAGATTTTCCTCAACCGATTAGCCACCACCTTCGATACTAGTTTGTAGACTACATTACATAGGCTTATGGGCCTCAGATTTTTCATGCAGTCCGCATCTTTCACTTTTGGTATAAGAACCACATTTGTTTGATTCCACCTGTCCGGGATATCTGCCCCATTAAGAACAGCAAGCACCTCTCGAGTTACCTCCTCACCCACAATGTGCCAATACCGCTTATAGAAAGCCGACGGCATGCCGTCCGGTCCCGGGGCTTTGAGGTCTCCGATGCCATTAAGAGCGTACTTCACCTCCTCCTCTGTATAAGCCTCCATAAGGAGTGCATTCATGTCCGATGTTACACGGTGATGCACATGCACCATAAGCTCTTCAAGACGATCACCTGTAGAGGGAGAAAAAAGATTACAAAAATAATTAGTAATCACCGCCGCCATCTCCCCCTCCTTCTCCACTACCCCACCTTCATCATTTTTCAGCTTCTTGATACGATTCTTTCTCTTCCTATCCGATGCGAAAGAGTGATAAAAATCAGTATTACGATCTCCTTTATGCAACCAAGTAACATGCGATCTCTGCTTCCAGTACACATCAAGCTGGTCTTCCAACTTTTCCAGCTTAAATCTCAAGATGTGCTCCCTTCTCACCTGATCCGGTGAAATGTACTCCCTTCTACATCTCTCCAGCTCCCTTCTAGTCCTAGCTATCCTCTTCTCAAGACTACCAAGAACATTTATGCTCCAGTCCAACAAATCTTTCGCCACTTCCCCCACCCGATCAGCAACAGCACCTAGGCCACCAACTCCACCTCTCTTCCATGCATTCTCAACCACCGTCATACACTGTTCTTCCTCCATCCACTTTGCCTCAAAACGAAAACTTCTTGCACCACCACCCAGTCTCCTTTTCCCATTCTCCTCATCCGTATTCAGCAATACCGGCCTGTGGTCTGAGTGATGTGGATCACCATTCACCACCCGAAAAGCGGGAAAGCGCTGACACCAACTATCCGTAGCCACTGCCCGATCGAGCCGCTCTCTTACATACTTATTGCTATCTCTGCTATGGTTTCTCCATGTATAAATGTCTCCTGTAAAGCCCAGATCGTGTAAGTGGCAGTCTTCCAAGGCTGTTTTAAAACGATCTAAACAAACTT
Source organism: Aegilops speltoides (assembly GCA_021437245.1). Lineage (NCBI taxonomy): Eukaryota > Viridiplantae > Streptophyta > Magnoliopsida > Poales > Poaceae > Aegilops > Aegilops speltoides. The sequence continues at coordinate 130,455,788 of CM038144.1, forward strand.
GGGGTCGAGGCACCCCTCCATCCTTCTCACAAGCAATCAGAATTTCATTGAAATCGCCCATACACAACCATGGTTTATCGCTATGGTGTCGTATCGTTCGCAGTAGTTTCCAAGTCTTCTCCTTCTCATCTGCCTTTGGCTCACCATAAATCCCAGTGAACCTCCACTCGAAACCATCATCCTCAGTTATTTCTGCATCAATGTGATATTTTGATTTCAGTCCTGCCTTCAAATTTACTCCATTCCTCCAGAAAAGTGCAAGACCCCCACTCTGTCCTTCACAATTTTTTGCTACCATGTTAGTCAGCCCCATCTTCCACCTAAACCTGTCCAACCTTTTATCGTCCATCTTTGTTTCCGAAAGAAAAAGAATATCAGGGTCCACCTTCTTCTGGACCTCCAGAAGACCCCGAACTGCCGGGCCGTTCCCCAACCCCCGGCAATTCCATGCCACTATTTTCATTGGGATCCGCAGGGCTGTTCCGGCAGCCCCGCGAATGATGTATTAATTGTGTCGTCTCCCCCATCAGTTCTGCTCCTCTTCCCTTCGTTTCCATCCTCCATGACCATCAGATCCTCCCCTTCCCTCTTAGCCCCTACATGTACCCCAAGCACTTCACCATTGCCGTACCCAGTACGCTCGCGTCGAGTAAATCTACCACTCTTTTTTCCTGTTTGATTTTCCGCCTTATCATCTGCAACTGCGTTCCTCTTGTCCTTCATTATTTCATCTGCATCTCCCTTCAGTGACCCACTACCATTCAGTTCCTCCTCTGCCCCTCCCTTACTCCCTTCTGCATTATTTTTCCCACCACTAGTGTGGCCGACCTGCATGTCTATATTCACATTACGTAATTGAACTCCTTTTCGATGTCAGTAGCCTACGATTTGGAGGCACATAAGTGTTGCTCTTACCCAACTCTGTCTTCTCTGATATGAGAACGGTATTTTTAACAGGACTAGGTACCTCCCTAACATCTTCATTGCCTTTCTTTTCACCATCTAACATTTTCCATGAAAGCGATTCACTTCCAGATTTTGTACTACCTCTGACACCAGAACTTCCACTCCTCCATGACCCACTGTTCCTTCTATCCCAGTCTCTAGTCTTCGGCGGTATGAAACGCAGTTTACTGCCATACTCCTTTTTAACTCCAGGTTTTATTTTAATACTGCATTCCCTCTCCACATGACCTATCACACCGCACACATAACAGAAGTCCGGCAAAAATTCATATTCGAACGGACACCAACGGTATTTTATATCCTTCTTCTTCTCACCTCCTTCTTCAATCCCTGATATCATTTTATCAGCGTTTCCTTCCTCGCCTTCATCCTCCTCCAAAAGAAAACCACGCTGAAGTGGCTTTGAAATATCAATCCTAGTTCGGACCCTAAGAACTTGTCCAAACGCAGTGCCATCCTCCTCCACATCCACTGCTATCGTCTCCCCAACGTCGTCTCCTATTGCTCTGCCAGCCTCAGCATCCATCTTCCCCACAGGCAGGTTTAAAACTCTGATCCAGATTGGTATGAACTTGAATTCCATCTCATCTAGGGTTCTCCGCGGGTCGATCTCCCTCATCACTAGCAGGTCATTATTAAACATCCAAGGTCCCTCAACAAGCGCCTTGTTCCACCCTACAGTATTTTTGAACGTAAATAGAAACCTATTCTCTCCCAGATCCTTACATAGCAGTTCATGCATGGGACACCAGGCTCTCTTTAGTGTGTTTGCCAAGATCTCTCCCGCCACCGGCCTGTTTGACATCAGTTTTCCTATCGCCTGTGGATCAGCCGGCTTCCGACTCGCTCCCTTCTTACCCAGCTTTACCCCCCTCTTCTCCGCAGCCGATAACGTCAACTTCTTCATCAAGTCTTGAACCCCCTCCAACGCCATGATACTGCACACAAAAAACAGCGCGCCGTCGACCAATTGCGGGAGGCGGGCTATGGGAGACTACCGGGCACACCAAACTGGATCTAGACGGGAGGATTTGACGAGAGGATCAGGGCTGTGAGAACAAGGCGAGGATTAACCCCGCCGACGGGAGAACCTGAGTCGCCAGGAAAACCCTAGACGCCAGGACCAAACAAAGGTTGCCTCTTTAAACCGGACATGCATCATACTTGTTTGCGCATCATGCCATGTTTATGTGATGGTTGTTTACCATGTTGTTTGTTTCTTTCCGGGTGCTACTTGAACTTTTACCATTTGATTTTCCGTGGGTTTCTTTTTGTTTGAGTTTTTTTCCCAACCTCATCTGGAATGTTATGTTGAACTTACAACTTTTTTTAATTATGAACTTAGTGTGCTTTTCCAATGCCAAAGCTAGCAAATAGTAGGACATTCACCCAACTTTTTTAACCCAAACTGATCATTCTCTTTAATTTGAACTGATCATTCATTTTTTCGAATTCAATCTAACCATGGCTTTTACTTCAAAATTATTTTCAAATTCAAAATAACCATTTTTTTCATTTTGAACTGATCATTGTTTTTAATTTGTACTGATTAATTGTTTTTATGTAAACCATTTCTTTCATTCTTGCATGCACAGCAAACGATCATGTATACCTTCTTTGAAGAAGTAATTATCATATCATCATAGACAGAAAATTTTCCGCACATATAATACATGTACACGAATGACATATACACCACAATGGCTGCACATTTTCATAGATGAACGACATATACACCACACCGACCGCACATTTTCATATTACAGCTACAACAGACGAAACCAAAAATTGTACAACACTCATACATTTCAGACCAAAGATTTTAGTATATGAGTGCAAAAATAGTAGAAAAATATACATGGACTCAGTCCTTGTGTTTTCTTTCTTCAGTGCCCAGATCATACAATAAAACGTACACCTAACACATGCACTGCACATACAAGTGCAAACTCTCCGAGTAGATTTTGTTTTGCAAACTCCTAGAGTTCTTGTGTTTTGAACTCCTCTGGTTGAACCTCCCATTGAAATAGAGTCCTTGCCATGATATACAATCTGCAACTGTGCATCACATATGCGTTTAGTTCAAATTCCAGGAATTATCAATGAGGAACAGCTCAAAAGCAACCAAACACAAGTCCAATAGAAGCACATGGCAAAAACTATCTACAAAAGGTAGCACAAACACAAAAGTTTAGTAAATCCCTCCCGACCCATAATATAAGAGCGTTTTTGACACTAGTGTAGTGTCAAAAGGCTTTTATATTATGGGACGGAGGGAGTAGTAAGCTACAATTAGCCAAGTTTAGTACAATTAACCAAAGGTAACCGGAAACATAAATATAGATGCAAGTCCCAACTTTTGTCGTGAACTGATGTGGATGAGATGCAACCCAAACCAACAGGTGATTTGCAAACTTATGAGAAATAATTTTGTTAAACACCTAGCTTCAGTACAATCATCTATGAAAAGTTATCTAGTTCCAAATTATGACCTTGAAGAATAATTCTCATAAGCTAGAACAAGCACGTAGAAGAGTGCTGAGGGCACACATAATTTTGGGGGTATTTCCTCAAGCTTCTACACTTTTTTTAAGTAGACAAAAATGATGAAGGGAAACACACTTTGTAAGATGTACTAAAAAGGCTAAAAAGGTGAAGTGAAATGTTTTGAAGCTCCGGGAAGCCTCTTGATGAACTGAAACTTTGTGTATCCCAGGAGGTTGACCTGCAGATGAGCATGAACTAGAACATTAAGCATCAACTTCTCACAATTTAGTTACATATAATAAACAACCACAAGCACTTGGGATAGCTAGGCATATAAACATGCTTGAACAGGAAGAAATTCTACATAATTTAGTAACATATAAACAAGAAGTGCTGATCTAGGCATATAATAAAGAGCTTATACATGTTGTATCTGCAAGAGCTTGTACATGATATAGTTGCAAGAGAAACTAACTAGAGCAACATTTTTCTCTTCTCACAATGAATAAATTTTTTCTGTATGTAGAAGGACTAGCAAGGTCTTAGGAATCAACTACATTTTCAATCAACTCGATATTCATCAGCACTAGTATAGCTGGACAAGAAGCTCAGAATTGCAACCGCACACGCACTGAACTTACAGAAGTTTTACTTTGTACTTTTCTAGGTGATATATCTTACCTTACAGGGTTTGAAAACGTGAACTGGTTATATGAAGGAGTACAAGGGGAACAGAAAAAGCCTCATCCAGCTTGAACAAAATTCTGTAGCATAACATGTGCTATACATGTTTAGGTAAACGGAGTTGCCAACTTCTTCCTTTTAGGTACTACTAGCTCCCAGAAAAATTCAGAAAATAGAAGGCGGATAGGTGTAGCTACTCTATTATGAAGCTCACCTTCACATGTGAGAGATGGATGGAAACGAAACGGCAGCAACAGTTAAGATACTGGTGCTCCATCCTCATCCATACCCTGCTCCTACTAATTCTCACCCTTCTCACATAGTCGCGTTGCTCGGCATGTTTGTCACGACAAGAGAGCAACGACGGTGAGTGGCGCCTTTTTGCCTGTACTTCATAGACCACGGTAGGCATCTTATGTACTCTATCTACCTCATAACCCATGACGAGTATCTGCTTTTTTTCCCTGAACTTTTCTGAACTAACAGCACACAACACAATCAATAAATCCATGTCTCCTTGTCTAAGCTTTAGTTTAGAACATAGTTCCTGAACATATTCGGTGGGCTCATCTGAACTTGCAATATTTTTAAACTCGGACTTCTCCAACAAAATCAAATCCATCAAATCTACCAAACAGATTGTACCGATGTGAGTACGTGTAGTAGTGTACTTGTCAATAAATTAAAATTAGAGAAGATAATAAACCCTAGCATCCATCACACTGGAATGAGTCGTGCTACATGTACGACAAATTTTGTATGATCTACGTACCACAGTTCTCAGCAGCCGCTCGATGAATTGAATGGACAAGTGAGATCAGCTCGTATGATAATCGTATGCACTGGAATTTAATCATTATACATACATGTTAAATAATGTAAACATAGCAAACTCAAAATTCTGCAGTCTATAAAATATAGGAGACCCAGCTTTCTAATGGGTGCACTTGCATGGAGTTACCTAGTGAACTTCTAGGCTGACATTGGTTCTTCGGTTTTCTTTACACAACTAACTTTCTGGGTTTTTTAATAAGCAAACTGATAGAAAACTTGATGGTGCACTTCTGTTTTTTATTCAAGGTGGACTGATGCACTTGCAAAGTTAACTTATTGTGTTCCTTTTTCATACTGAACTGATGCATGTTCACAAAATGAAAAAGATTAAAGGTGTGAACATTCAGTACATTTGTACCTTCGTTAGCGCTGCACTAGAACTGACATAATAAGTTAAATCCATCGATAACAGGTCGATCCCTCCCTATGCTTGAGCACTCTAGAACTCTGAAACAACCAATGGTCTATCAAAGTTCAACTCTCGCCCATGCTTGAGCGCACTAGGACTGACAACAAGCCACTGCTCTATCAAAAGTTTAGCCAGGCAAAGGGGTAGATGCTCAGGCAGCGGAGGGCGACGTCGGAGCATGGGCTAGCCCCTAACCCAAAAATACTCACACGGATCTAGTAATTTCATACTACACCGAACTAAACTGAACAGAACAGAAATAATATATTTGAAATAAAACTATTAAAAGAATTAAACTGAAATAATTTCAGTAATTGAACTAAACTGAAGAATTTAGTAATTGATAGTAATTGAATTGCTAGTATTTTTTGTGCAGACTGAAGAACTACTACAAGAAATATACAAGTGAGAACCGGAGATTTGTGGTGGCGCTGGTGTAGCACGGCGTCCTCGTCGGAGAAGAAGCATGCTAGCACCCGTCACCCAGTTTCCGCCGCCAACGGCCAGCAGGACCACCGCGGCGAGGAGGGCGGCCCCGAGCGCTACCTTGCGGAAGGAGGGGTTGAGCGGCGGCGGTGCATCCATGGGACCTCAGGGGGAAGGCGGACGGATCTGGGAGGCGACCGGAGTGCGGGGAGGGATGAGGCCGGAGCGCGGGGAAGGGAGATGGCCGGAGCGCAGTGGAGGGAGGCGGCCGAAGCGCAGTGGAGGGAGGCGGCAGGAGCGCAGGGGAGGGAGGAGGCCAGAGCGCGGGGGAGGGAGATGGCCGGAGTGTGGGGGAGGGAGGGGGCCGGAGCGCATGGGAAGGGAGGCGACCGGAGCGCGGGGGAGGAAGGCGGCCGGAGCGCGGGGGAGAGAGGAGGCCGGAGCGCGAGGGAGGGAGGCGGCAGGGTTCGGAGGGAGGTGCGGATTAGGCTGGGCTGGATGTGTGCTTTTTTATCGATTCGGCTCCTATATAGGGCCAGGGGTAACAGAATATTATTAAGTTAGCATGAACTATTACTGTTGACATCACCCAAAAGTGAATACGTCGGGAGGCAACACTATAAGCCTCTATCTTTCTCAGTGTCCGATTAAAACTCCATAACCATTAGTATTGCATGAGTGTTAGCAATCATGGAAGACTATATGATAGTTGAGTATGTGGAGTTTGCTAAATCAAAGCTCTGACATAGACCCTTCCTGAAAATAAGATGAATTGTAATTGTTTTATGACTAAGAATGAAGTTTGCTAGTTTTCAAAAAAGTTTATGGTCTATGCTTTAACATGTGAATAGCTTGTTACTTGATCTTGAGAAGTTTTATGAGATGAACTACTGTTGTGACATATAATCATGCTAGAAAAGGTGATTAAAATTATCATTGATCAAACTTGTGCACCTGCTAGCATTCACACTTCATAAATTCTTTCTTTTATCATTTACCTACTCGAGGACGAGCAGGAATTAAGCTTGGGGATGCTGATACGTCTCCAACGTATCTATAATTTATGAAGCATTCATGCTATTTTATTATCTGTTTTGAACGATTACGGGCTTTATTATATACTTTTATATTACTTTGGGACTAACCTACTAACCGGAGGCCCAGCCCATATTGTTATTTTATTGCTGTTTGATATTTGAAGAAAAGGAATATCAAACGAGTCCAAACAGAATGAAACCTTCGGGGCGTGATTTTGGAGCGAACATGGTCAGGAGACTTGGAGTAAAAGCTAGGAAGCTTGAGGAGGTTAGGAGAGAGGAGGGCGCCCCCCCCCCGGGCGCGCCCCCTGTCTCATGGGCCCCTCGAGCCTCCCCCGACCGACTTCTTTCGCCTATATATTCCCATATACCCTAAAACCATCGAATATGAAGATAGATCGGGAGTTCCGCCACCGCAAGCTTCTGTAGCCACCAAAAACATCTCGGGAGCCCGTTAGGCAGACTCACTGGGAGGGATCCTCACCGATGGCCATCTTCATCATCCGGCGCTCTCCATGACGAGGAGGGAGTAGTTCACCCTCGGGGCTGAGGGTATGTACAAGTAGCTATGTGTTTGATCTCTCTCTCTCTCTCTCTCTCTCTCTCTCTCTCTTTCTCGTGTTCTATCTATGGCACGATCTTGATGTATCGCGAGCTTTGCTATTATAGTTGGATCTTATGATGTTTCTCCCCCTCTACTCTCTTATGATGAATTGAGTTTTCCTCTTGAAGTTATCTTATCGGATTGAGTCTTTAAGGATTTGAGAACACTTGATGTATGTCTTCAGTGCTTATCGTGGTGACAATGGGATATTCACGTGATCCACTTGATTTATGTTTTGGTGATCAACTTGCGGGTTCCGCCCATGAACCTATGCATAAGGGTTGGCACACGTTTTCGTCTTGACTCTCTGGTAGAAACTTTGGGGAACTCTTTGAAGTACTTTGTGTTGGTTGAATAGATGAATCTGAGATTGTGTGACGCATATCGTATAATCATGCCCACGGATACTTGATGTGACAATGGAGTATCTAGGTGACATTAGGGTTTTGGTTGATTTGTGTCTTAAGGTGTTATTCTAGTACGAACTCTTGAATAGATTGATCCGAAAGAATAACTTTGAGGTGGTTTCGTACCCTACCATAATCTCTTCGTTTGTTCTCCGCTATTAGTGGCTTTGGAGTGACTCTTTGTTGCATGTTGAGGGATAGTTATATGATCCAATTATGTTATTATTGTTGAGAGAACTTGCACTAGTGAAAGTATGAACCCTATGCCTTGTTTCCTACCATTGCAATGCCGTTTCCGCTCACTTTTACCACTTGTTACCTTGTTGTTTTTATAATTTCAGATTACAAAAACCTATATCTACTATCCATTTTGCACTTGTATCACCATCCCTTCACCGAACTAGTGCACCTATACAATTTGCCATTGTATTGGGTGTGTTGGGGACACAAGAGACTCTTTGTTATTTGGTTGCAGGGTTGTTTGAGAGAGACCATCTTCATCCTATGCCTCCCACGGATTGATAAACCTTAGGTCATCCACTTGTGGGAAATTTGCTACTTTCCTACAAACCTCTGCACTTGGAGGCCCAACAACGTCTACAAGAAGAAGGTTGTGTAGTAGACATCACTGTTACGTGGGAAACATCCCTCGGGGGGGAAATCATCACCATCGTCATCGGCATCGATCCTCTCATCGGGAGGGGGTTAATCTCCATCAACATCTTCACCAACAACATCTCCTCTCAAACCCTAGTTCATCTCTTGTATCCAATCTTTGTACCAAAACCTCAGATTGGTACCTGTAGGTTGCTAGTAGTGTTGATTACTCCTTGTAGTTGATGCTAGTTGGTTTATTCGGTGGAAGATCATATGTTCAGATCCTTAATGCATATTAATATCCCTCTGATTATGAACATGAATATGATTTGTGAGTAGTTACGTTTGTTCCTGAGGACATGGAAGAAGTCTTGCTATTAGTAGTCATGTGAATTTTGTATTCTTTCTATATTTTGATGAGATGTATGTTGTCTCTCCTCTAGTGGTGTTATGTGAATGTTGACTACATGACACTTCCCCATTGGTTGGGCCTATAGGAAGGCATTGGGAAATAATAAGTAGATGATGGGTTGCTAGAGTGACAGAAGCTTAAACCCTAGTTTATGAGTTGCTTCGTAAGGGGCTGATTTGGATCCATATGTTTCATGCTATGGTTAGGTTTACCTTAAATACTTCTTTTTTAGTTGTAGATGCTTGCAATAGGGTCTAATTATAAGTGGGATGCTTGTCCAAGAAAGGGCAGTACCCAAGCACCGCTCCACCCACATATCAAATTATCAAAGTAACGAACGCGAATCATATGAGCGTGATGAACACTAGCTTGATGATAATTCCCATGTGTCCTCGGGAGCGCTCTCCTCTATATAAGAACTTGTCCAGGCTTGTCCTTTGATACAAAAAGGATTGGGCCACCTTTCTTCCCCTTATTTAGTTTCATTGCTTGTTACCCGTTACAAATTACCTTATCACAAAACTATCTGTTACCGATAATTTCAGTGCTTGCAGAGAATTCCTTACTGAAAACTGCTTGTCATTTCCCTTCGCTCCTCGTTGGGTTCGACACTCTTACTTAGCGAAAGGACTACGATAGATCCCCTACACTTGTGGGTCATCAAGACTCTTTTCTGGCACCATTTCCGGGGAGTGAAGCGCCTTTGGTAAGTGGAACTTGGTAAGGAAAAATTTATATAGTGTGCTGAAATTTACTGTCACTTGTTACTATGGAACACAATCCTTTGAGGGGCTTGTTCGGGGTATCTTCACCCCAACCAGTAGAGCAAAGAGTTGCTCCTCAACCTACTGAACCTCCTGAAAATGTTTACTTTGAAATTCCTTCGGGTATGATAGAGAAACTGCTAGCTAATCCTTTTACAGGAGATGGAACATTGCATCCCGATTTGCACCTAATCTATGTGGATGAAGTTTGTGGATTATTTAAGCTTGCAGGTATGCCCGATGATGTTGTCAAGAAGAAGGTCTTCCCTTTATCTTTGAAGGGAGAGGCATTGACATGGTTTAGGCTATGTGATGATATGGGATCATGGAACTAAAAATGATTGAATTGGAATTTCATCAGAAGTTTTATCCTATGCATCTTGTTCATCGTGATCGTAATTATATAAATATAAATATAAATAAATATATATATATATATATATATATATATATATATATATATATATTGGCCTCACGAAGGAGAAAGCATCGCTCAAGCTTGGGGGAGGCTTAAGTCAATGTTATATTCATGCCCCAATCATGAGCTCTCAAGAGAAATGATTATTCAAAAAATTTATGCTCGGCTTTCTCTCAACAATCGCTCCATGCTCGATACTTCTTGTACTGGTTCTTTTATGATGAAGACTATTGATTTCAGAATGGATTTATTGGAAAGAATTAAACGCAACTCTGAAGATTGGGATCTCGATGAAGGTAAGGAGTCAGGTATGACGCCTAAGTTTGATTGTGTTAAATCTTTTATGGATACCGATGCTTTTCGTGAATTTAGCACTAAATATGGACTTGACTCTGAGATAGTAGCTTCTTTCTGTGAATCATTTGCTACTCATGTTGACCTCCCTAAGGAGAAGTGGTTTGAATATAATCCTCCCACTGAAGTAAAAGTAGTTGCACCTATTAAAGTTGAAGAAAAGACTATCACTTATAATGACCCTATTGTCCCTACTACTTATGTTGAGAAACCACCTTTCCCTGTTCGGATAAAGGATTATGCTAAAGCTTCAACTATGGTTTGTAAGAGTAATACTAAAACCCCTACACCACCTGAGCAAATTAAAGTTGAACCTAGTATTGCTATGGTTCAAGATCAATTGGCTGATAATATTGATGGGCATGTTATTTACTATTGTGATGAAGCTGCTAGAATTGCTAGACCTGATGCTAAAAATAAACATAGACCTGTTGTTGGCATGCCTGTTATTTCTATTAAAATAGGAGATCATTGTTATCATGGCTTAGGTGATATGGGTGCTAGTGCTAGTGCAATACCTCATTCCTTATACAAAGAAATTATGCATGATATTGCACCTGCTGAGATAGAAGAAATTGATGTTACAGTTAAGCTTGCTAATAGAGATATTATTTCACCAGTTGGGATTGTTAGAGATGTTGAAGTCTTGTGTCGGAAAGTTAAATACCCGGCTGATTTCCTTGTTCTTGGTTCCCCACAAGATAGCTTTTGTCCCATCATATTTGGTAGACCCTTCTTGAATACTGTTAATGCTAAGATAGATTGCGAAAAGGATGTTGTTACTATTGGTTTGGGGGATATGTCTCATGAGTTTAATTTTGCTAAATTTCGTAGACAACCCCATGATAAAGAATTGCCTAGTAAGGATGAAATTATTGGTCTTGCTTCTATTGCTGTGCCTCCTAATGATCCTTTAGAACAATATTTGCTTGACCATGAAAATGATATGTTCATGAATGAAAGAAGGGAGATAGATGAAGTATTCTTTAAATAGGGACCTATTTTGAAACACAACTTGCCTGTTGAAATCCTAGGGGATCCCCACCACCCAAGGGTGATCCCGCGTTTAAGCTTAAACCATTACCTGATACTCTTAAGTATGCTTATCTTGATGAGAAGAAGATATATCCTATTATTAGTGCTAACCTTTCAGAGCAGGAAGAGGAGAAATTATTGAAAACTTTGAAGAAGCACTGCGCTGCTATTGGATATACTCTTGATGATCTTAAGGGCATTAGCATTAGTCACACTCTATGCCAACACAAAATATAATTGGAGAAAGACGCCAAACCAGTTATTGATCACCAACGACGGTTAAATCCTAAGATGAAAGAAGTGGTAAGAAAGGAAATATTGAAGCTCCTGGAGGCAGGTATAATTTATCCCGTTAATGATAGTCAGTGGGTAAGTCCTGTCCATTGTGTCCCTAAGAAGGGAGGTATTACTGTCGTTCCTAATGATAAAGATGAATTGATCCCACAAAGAATTGTTACAGGTTATAGGATGCTAATTGATTTCCGCAAATTAAATAAAGCTACTAAAAAGGATCATTACCCTTTACCTTTTATTGATCAAATGCTAGAAAGATTATCCAAACATACACATTTTTGCTTTCTAGATTGTTACTCTGGTTTCTCTCAAATACCTGTGTCAGCAGAGGATCAAGAAAAGACCAATTTTACTTGCCCTTTCAGTACTTTTGCTTATAGACGCATGCCTTTTGGTTTATGTAATGCACCTGCTTCCTTTCAAAGATGCATGATGGCTATATTCTCTGACTTTTGTGAAAAGATTGTTGAGGTTTTCATGGATGATTTCTCTGTTTATGGATCTTCTTTTCATGATTGCTTGAGCAACCTTGATCGAGTTTTGTAGAGATGTGAAGATACTAGTCTTGTCTTGAATTGGGAGAAGTGCCACTTTATGTTTAATGAAGGCATTGTCTTGAGGCATAAAATTTCTGAAAGAGGTATTGAAGTTGATAAAGCTAAGGTTGATGCTATTGAAAAGATGTCGTGTCCCAAGGACATTAAAGGAATAAGAAGTTTCCTTGGTCATGCCGGAGGTTCATTAAGGACTTCTCTAAAATTTCTAGGACTCTGACTAATCTCTTACAAAAAGATATTCCTTTTGTCTTCGATGCTGATTGTGTAGAAGCATTTGAAATACTTAAGAAAGCTATGATTTCTGCACATATTGTTCAGCCACCTGATTGGAATTTACCCATTAAAATTATGTGATGCTAGTGATTATGTTGTAGGTGCTGTTCTAGGACAAAGAGTTGATAAAACTAAATATTATCCAATATGCTAGTAAAACTCTAGACAGTGCCCAGAGAAATTATGCTACTACTGAAAAAGAATTTTTAGTAGTTGTTTTGCTTGTGATAAGTTCAGACCTTATATTGTTGATTGTAAAGTAACTATTCACACTGATCATGCTGCTGTTAAATATCTTATGGAGAAGAAAGACGCTAAACCTAGGCTTATTAGATGGGTTCTCCTACTACAAGAATTTGATTTGCATATTATTGATAGAAAGGGAGCTGAGAACCCCGTTGCAGACAACTTGTCTAGGTTAGAGAATGTTCTTGTTGACCCACTATCTATTGATGATAGCTTTCCTGATGAACAATTAGCTGTCATAAAAGCTTCTCGTACTGCTCCATGGTATGCTGATTATGCTAATTACATTGTTGCTAAATTCATACCACCTAGTTTCACATACCAGCAAAAGAAAAAGTTTTTCTATGATTTAAGACATTACTTCTGGGATGACCCACACCTTTATAAAGAAGGAGTAGATGCTGTTATTAGACGTTGTGTACCTGAGCATGAACAGGAACAGATCCTACGCAAGTGTCACTCCGAGACTTATGGAGGACACCACGTTGGAGATAGAACTACGCATAAGGTATTGCAATCCGGTTTTTATTGGCCTACTCTCTTCAACGATGCCCGTAAGTTTGTCTTGTCTTGTGATAAATGCCAAAGAATTGGTAATATTAGTAGACGTCAAGAAATGCCTGTGAATTATTCTCTTGTTATTGAACCATTTGATGTTTGGGGCTTTGATTATATGGGACCGTTTCCTTCCTCTAATGGGTATACACATATTTTAGTTGATGTTGATTACATTACTAAGTGGGTAGAAGCTATTCCAACTAGTAGTGCTGATCATAACACATCTATTAAGATGCTTAAAGAAGTTATTTTTCCGAGGTTTGGAGTCCCTAGATACCTAATAACTGATGGTGGTTCACATTTTATTCATGGTGCTTTTCATAAAATGCTTGCTAAGTATGATGTTAATCATAAAATTGCATCTCCATATCACACACAATCTAGTGGTGAAGTAGAATTGAGTAATAGAGAGCTTAAATTGATTTTGCAAAAGACTGTTAATAGGTCTAGAAAGAATTGGTCCAAGAAACTTGATGATGCATTATGGGCTCATAGAACTGCATATAAAAATCCTATGGGCTATCTCCATATAAAATGGTTTATGGAAAAGCATGTCACTTACCTCTCGAACTAGAACATAAGGCTTATTGGGCCATTAAAGAGCTCAATTATGATTTCAAACTTGCCGGTGAGAAGAGTGAAAGGATCGATATGGTTGACTAGAGGGGGGGTGAATAGGCAACTAACAATTTTTACGCTTTTCTTTACCAAATTAAACTTTGCAACAAATAGGTTGTCTAGATATGCAACTAAGTGAGCAACCTATATGATGCAATAACAACTAACAAGCAAGCAAGCAAGAGATGTAACAATAAGTAAGCTTGTAAAGTAAAGGCACGAAATAACCAAGAGTGGAGGCGGTGAAGCGAGGATGTGTTACGGAGTTCCTTCCTTTTGAGGAAAGCACGTCTCCGTTAGAGCGGTGTGGAGGCACAATGCTCCCCAAGAAGCCACTAGGGCCACCGTATTCTCCTCACGCCCTCACACGATGCGAGATCCGTGATTCCACTATTGGTGCCCTTGAAGGCGGCGTAGAACCTTTACAAGCAAGGTTGGGGCAATCTCCACAACAATCGGAGGCTCCCAACAACAACACCACCACGAAGCTTCACCACAATGGAGTATGGCTTCGAGGTGACCTCAACAAATCTAGGGTGCTCAACACCCAAGAGTAACAAGATCCGCAAGGGATAAGTGGGGAATCAAATTTCTCTTGGTGGAAGTGTAGATCTAGGCCTTCTCAACCAATCCCGAGCAAATCAACAAGTTTGATTGGCTAGGGAGTGAATCGGCGAAAATGGAGCTTTGAGCAACAATGGAGCTTTGGGGAAAGAGGTAGGTCGACAAGGAGGAAGAAGACCTCTTTATATAGTGGGGAACATATCAACCGTTACCCCATCGAGCAGCCTCAAGACAGAGCGGTACTACCGCTGGGAAGGGCGGTACTACGGCTGAGAGCGGTACTACCGCTCCTCCTCAGTGATACTACCGCTGCTAAGGGGAAACCAGGCCATCGGCCCCAGAGCGGTACTATCGGGGAGTAGGAGCAGTACTATCACTGAGCTGACTCGCTTCCCACTATCACTGGTAGTGCCGCAAAACTCGACACAAGAAAACATCGTCCCGAATCGAGGCGGTAGTAGGCGCAGTACTACGGCGGTACTACGGCCGAGCCCCGAGCGGTACTACCGCTCTCGAGCGGTACTACCGCTTACTGAGCGGTACTACCGAGAGGCGGTACTACCGCTCGGCAGAGCGATACTACATTGTGGGACTCGGCGGTACTACCGCAGAGATCGTGATCTACGCTACCGCATGCAGACGACGAGGAACAGGAAGAAAAGCAGCTCAAAGATGCGACGGAAAGCGATGGGTGTGAGAAGGATGTGTGCGTGTTGATTCCACCCGTCTTACCAAAGCGGATCCCTCTTAATAGTACGGTGACTCCTACGGAACTAGTCCACCAACAACGAAACGCAGGAGTTACACCGTCTTGAGTAAAAACCCCGAGGGGAGGAAATCGTCTCGTGCCAATGAATGCTTCTCGAAAGAACTTAACGCACGCGATTAGTCCATAAAAGCATTGTCATCAATCACCAAAACCACTGGGGAATGAATATGCCCTTACAATCTCCCCCTTTTTGGTGGATTGATGACAACACAGGATTTGCATAGGCATGATATATGTAAGCAAACAAACCCCACGGTCCTAAAATGTAGATGGGCTCCCCCTAGATGTGTGCTAGTTTATATAAGTGCTTTGGACTGCACAGAACACATACTAGGAACAAAGCTCCCCCTACATGTTAGAGACCGATAAACTAAGCATGGTGTATGAGAGCAGCATAGATGATATAATAAGATAAGAATGCAACTCATGAGCTAGATAGACATAGATAAAGTTACTGAAAGGAAGGTAGCATATGTCTTACACCATATGATTCGAACTCGCGAACACGAGCTTAAGTCTCACAGACAAACCAACCAAAGCAAATGTGAGGAAAACACGACAAGACACGGATAAGAGACGACAAAGACACACTCGCAAATCCCTAAACTCTCTCCCCCTTTGGCATCGAGACACCAAAAAGGAAAGAGAGTGATGCTACGGCTCCAGGTGAGAGACACACGATCGAGAACCCAGCGAATCATCGGCACCACCGTCGTCGACCGAAGTGCTCAGCCTCGAGAATCAGTCCACAGGCGGTCTTCTTTGAATCCTCCTCCTCCTCGATAGCTGGTCCTCGATCCACTCTTGACAGTGGCACCCAAGCGCGCGCATGAGCTCCTTGTGACGACGCGGGCCTTCTTCTCAGCCACATGAGTCATGTCTTGGCCGTGAGCCTCCATGCGAACAGCCTCTTCATCTTAGATTTGAGCTTCTTAGCCCACGAGGGCTCTGCCGCAGAAGGTATATAGTCATCATCCTCATCGTCATCAGCAGCAGGCTCCTCCTCAGTCTCCATAGCAGCAGCAGACGAAGGACCTCCAGACTTAGGGGCCGGAGTGCCCGTGTGATCCTTCTTCCTCAGACGCTTGACATCGTGAGAGATCAACTCTCCACACTCCAGAGGCACCATAGGGTATACATGATCCCAAGCCTTCTCAATGAGTAACATGATGAAAGGACCATATATCGGGCACTTACGCTCAGAGATAGCAGACAGCAGCTCAGACCACATAACATGAGAGATATCCAAAGACTCTCCGGTGGGATTTTCCTTCTCACGTTGGCGAATGAAGCATATCCACAAGATAAGAGTGAACCTGATCCAAATTCCCAATGCGAGGAAAAGAGTCTCTCTGAAGATGCGGTGAAGGATATCAAGATAGGTAGGCAGCTCATAGGTCTCCTTCTGTGTATCCGGGTTGACCTTGAGTGCTGATAAGGCGGAGAGCTTGCTTGTGGGTGCAATGGGGGCGGGCGTGAGGTCGAAAGCCAGCTGGGGACTCAAGTCCTAGATCTTGCACCCCAATCAGCTGCATGAACGCTTTCCATTTGATGAAAGCAGCTTGCCATTGGTCATCGGTGAGAGTCCCGCCTTCATCATCCCAAGGTGAACCGTGGCATAGAATTGGGCCACAATATCAGCATCAAAGTCCTTGTTGAATTTGAGAATCTCAAGAATGTTCAGCTGAGTGCACATCTGAAGGGCTTCACCAAAGTAGTCCGGATCTTGCTCCATATGGTCGATGTCGATGGAGTGCATGTTGACATAGAAGTTCTTCTTTGCCTTGAGGACATCGAAGAAGATATGGCTGAAACTGTTCGAGCAGACGGTTGACCAAAGTGGGGTCTTAGTCGACATCATACGAGTTCTTGGCGGCACCTTGCCCGTAACTCTTTTGGCGGCATTTCGCAGCCTTTGTCTTGCGGGCTTTGGCTTGACTCTGGCTTCTTCCGGAGTTGAGGTGGAGGTGGAGGTGGAGGTGGAGCACTTGAGGATCCTCCGGCAGGCTCGGTAGTACGATAGCGCTTGGGCGTTCTGGCGGCGGGATTGACCTGACGAGCCGGATGCTCAGAACCTCATCACTGGAACCACACAATGAGAACACGCAAACAACCGAAAGCACAAGAATAAGCCACAAAACACGAGCAAAATATCACCAAAAAGCGATGTCTGATGGAATTTGGTGAAGGCGGTAGTCCGCGATCGATAGTGGTAGTACCGCCACGAGCGGTAATACCGCTCCATGTAAGCGGTAGTACCGCTCCAAGCGGTAATACCGCCCTGGTGGGCGGTAGTACCGCTTCGCGGGAAACAGCAGTTTCCTACTACCGTGGTCGAGATCCGCACTGTCGTCCAACCAAATTCAAACATACTCCACCAAACATCAATCCATCTGCCTAGAAGCATTCTCCATCCAACTCAAGCCTAGATTTGGCCAAAAATCTAAAGATGCAATCGCTCGCCCTAAGATGCTAGATTTGAAACCTAGACAAAAGAGCAAAAGAACAGGGCAATACCGGCATCCATGGCAAGAGGGCGAGGTGGGGATCGTTTCCACCGAACGGAATGGAGAGGGGCGGCCGGAGAGGAGATCGCGGAGCCCTCATGGCGCCGGTTCTTCGAGAGAAAGAAGAAGCGGCGTGGGGCGTGCGAATGGGTATGGGGAGAAGAAACTCCCCTGTCGATATAACTCCCCACCCGCGCCTCTCGGTGGTAGTATCACATGTTGGCGGGCGGTAGTACTCATTGGGAGGCGGTAGTACTGCTTCATGAAGCGGAGTATACCGCCAAGAACCGAAAGCTTGCCTCTAGACCCAAAAAAACACAAAACACGGAAAGCAAAGATACTACACATAAAGATCAACAAGTAGACAAGAACACGAGTAAGAAAGCAGAACCACACCTTCAAGGCAACAAAACAAAGCGAAAGCGGCTCTGGCCTCTCTCAAGAGAGAGGCGGTGGCGGAGCCACCTATGTTTGAGTCAATTGGTATGGCACCGCGAAGAATTGTCCTTGGGTCCATGACCAAAACTCGTCTTTGAAGCACAAATACCATCAAAAGTGGCTAATGTGAAAGAGTTGATCGTTTTATGCATAATGGGGGAGGGAGAGTTCATTGAGAGAACAACACTCCCCCTATGTCCATGCTTACATCTAAACTAGACAACAAGTTGAGTGTGGTGGGGGGTGCACGGGTTCAAGTCACATTGCTCAAATCAATGATATTTAGCTCATGCCTTAACTCGCGAAATCTTGCTTCATCCAATGGCTTCGTGAAAATATCTGCAAGGTTATCATGAGTGTTGACATACTTGAGCTCGATCTCCCCTCGCCTAATGTGATCCCGAATGAAGTGATACCGAATCTCAATGTGCTTCGTCTTGAAGTGTTGCACCGGGTTGAGTGAAATCTTGATGGCACTTTCATTATCACACCAAAGAGGCACTTTGTCACAAGTGACACCGTACTCCTTTAAAGTTTGCCTCATCCATAGAAGTTGAGCACAACAACTACCGGCCGCCACATACTCCGCTTCGGTGGACGAGAGAGACACACAATTTTGCTTCTTGGAAGACCAACTTACCAAAGAGCAACCAAGAAATTGGCACCCTCAGGAAGTGGACTTCCTATCCACTTTGTCTCCCTTAATCGAATCCGTGAAACCTTCAAGCTTGAAGTTTGCTCCTCTTGGGTACCATAAGCCAAAGTTTGGGGTATGAGCCAAATATCGAAAGATTAAACTGACCGCCACAAAGTGACTTTCCTTTGGTGCGGCTTGAAAACATGCACACATCCCCACACTCAACATGATATCCGGCCTAGATGCGAGAAAGGTAAAGCAAGGATCCAATCATGGGCGATATACCTTTTGATCCACCGCTTTACCATTGGGATCGATGTCAAGTTGGCACTTGGTAGGCATTGGTGTAGTAGCGGCTTGACATCACTTAGCTTGAATCTTTTAAGCATGTCTTGAGTATATTTGGCTTGGTTGATGAAGGTTCCTTCTCTTCTTTGCTTGATGTCGAAACCAAGGAAGAACTTCAACTCTCCCATCAAAGACATCTTAAACTTGGAGGTCATGAGAGCGGCAAATTCTTCATTGAAAGCTTTGTTAGGGAACCAAAGATAATATCATCAACATATAGTTGGCATACAAACAACTCCCGTTGACCTTCTTAGTAAAAAGAGTGGGGTCGATTAGCCCTACTTCAAACCCACGATCTTGTAGCAACTCGGTAAGGTGATCATACCACGCACGTGGGGCTTGTTTAAGGCCATAGAGTGCCTTATCGAGTTGATACACATGATCCGGAAAGTAGGGGTCCTCGAACCCGGGGGGTTGCTTGACATAGACCAACTCATTAATTGGACCATTAAGAAAAGCACTTTTCACATCCATTTGTTGCAACTTAAAGTTGTGATGGGAAGCATAAGCAATCAACAAGCGAATGGATTCAAGGCGAGCAACGGAGGCGAAGGTTTCACCGTAGTCGATACCCTCGACTTGGGAGTAGCCTTGTGCTACCAATCTTGCCTTATTGCGAATGATGTTCCCATGGGCATCTTGCTTGTTCTTGAAGATCCACTTGGTCCCAATGACATTGTGGTTCCCGGATGGTCTTGGCACCAATCTCCACACCTTGTTGTACTCGAAGTTGTTGAGTTCTTCATGCATGGCATTGAGCCAATCCGGGTCTTGGCGCCTCATAGACCTTTTGGGGTTCAACACAAGAGACAAGCGTGTGATGTTCACAATAGTTTGCCAATTGTCTCTGAGTGCTTACCCTTTGCGTATGCTTCCAACCACATTTTCCATGAGATGGCCTTGAGAGGTGAGCTTGGAAGCAATCTTGTGACACGACGCTCTAATTCCTCCTCGGGTGTGGAAGGAGGAGGGTTGACTTGATGATCTTGGCGCCGTCTTGAGTTTGTTCTTGATCTTGAGGTTGATCTTGATCTTGAACTATCTCGAGGGGAGAACTTGACCTTGGGCATCATTTAGTGGTTCATCACCATCTTGAGGTAGATCTTGCCCTTGGTCTTGTTCACGAGGTTGAGGGCCTTCACGTTGTTCTTGAGCGTGTGGATCTTGATGAGGTGATGGCTCTACTTGAGTAGAGCATTGTCCTTCTCCTTCGGCCACAAGGGGTTCCTCAATGGGTAGGATGTGACCAATACCCATTCTTCTTATGGCTTGGGGAGGAATTTCATCACCTACATCACAAGTACCACTTTGCTCCACTTGGGAGCCGTTATTTTCATCAAACTCCATGTTACACGTCTCCTCAATAAGTTCGGTGGACTTGTTGAGGACACGGTAAGCATGAGAGTTTGTAGCATAACCAACAAATATGCCCTCAAGAGCTCTAGCTTCAAATTTAGACAACCGAACACCTTTCTTGAGAATGAAACACTTACAACCGAACACCCGGAAGTACTTGAGGTTGGGCTTGTTGCCGGTGAGGATCTCATAAGGAGTCTTGTTCAAGCCTTTGCAAAGATAGAGCCGATTGGATGCATGACATGCGGTGTTGATGGCTTCGGCCCAAAAGTTGTATGGAGACTTGAACTCCGCCATCATGGTCCTTGCCGCATCCATCAACGTACGGTTCTTCCTCTCCACAACACCATTTTGTTGAGGGGTATAAGGTGCCGCATATTATGCTTGATCTCCTCGTCACTAAGAAACTCATCCAAGGTGTAGTTCTTGAACTCGGTGCCGTTGTCGCTTCTTATTGTCAAGATTTTTGCATTATGTTGACGTTGAGATTCATTTGCAAAGTTGATGACGGTTTGTTGGGTCTCACTCTTCCTCTTGAAGAAGTATACCCAAGTGTATCTTGAATAATCATCCACAATCACCAAGCAATACTTTCTTCCTCCAAGACTATCAAAAGATGGAGGCCCAAAGAGATCCATGTGAAGGAGCTCCAAGGGTCTCTTCGAGTAGATGATGGTTGAGGAGGGTGAGCCTTTCATGAAGCTTTCCTTGATACAAGCACTTGCAAGCACGATCTTTGGCAAAACTCACATTTGTTAGTCCACGAACATGGTCCCCTTGAGGAGACTTTGCAAAGATCTCATATTGGCGTGGGCTAAGCGGCGATGCCAAAGCCATCCCGTCAACTTTAGCCATTAGGCATGTCGCGGTCTTAGTGGGTTGCTCGAAAAGTTAACCACATAGAGACCGTTCTCGACATGCCCAACAAAACTACTTTAAGAGTCTTGCTCCACAAGAGGGCCACGGTATCAATATCAAAGAATGTGGCAAAGCCCATGAGTGCAAGTTGATGAACGGAAAGTAAATTGAATGCAAGGGACTCAACAAGCATGACTTTCTCGTCGTTAGATCATGAGAGATGACAACCTTGCGAGACCCAATACCTTAGAATGTGATGCATCACCCCACTCGACATTGGTGGGCATAGATGGAATTTCTTGCACATCCACCACCAAGTCCTTGCTCCGGTCATATGATTTGTTGCTCCACTATCGAGCAACCATGATCCCCAGGAAGCAAACACCTACGAGATCAATGCTTGGTTTTAGGTACCCATTTAGTAATGGGTCCTTTGATGTTAGTAACAAGGGCCTTGGGAACCCAAATAGACCATTCAATGTACTCATACGGAGAACCAACAAATTTAGCATAAACATGTCCATCACTAGCACGGCATAACACATATGAAGGGTTAAAGTCGCCGGCTTTGTTTGAGGAAACGTTCTTGCCCTTTTGAACATCAACTTCCTTCACTTTCTCCTTCTTCTTCTTGGAAGCTCCGTCTCCCTCTTTCACAAAAGTTTGTTTGAGGGGAGGAGGACGGTTGGCCTTGTTGTTCTTCTTCTTCTTGCTCTTGGACTTGGGTGCAAACCCAATTCCTTCCTTGCCCACAACTTCCTTTTGATTGCTCAAAAGATCGTTGAGGTATTTCTCACCTTGAATGCAAGTCACAAGGCCCTTCTCAAGTTGATCCTTCAACTTAGCAATTTCCTTCACAAGATGCACATGCTCACAACAAGGGTTAGTAGCACATGCATTATCAATTAAAACCATATGAGGAAAGGTGGCTTTTTCCTTGATTAGCTTAACTTGGAGTTGAGCATGAGACTCTTTGAGGCTCGCATGAGTACCTTTTAAGACCTTGTGAGCCTTGTCAAGTATCTCAAACTCCTCTTTGAGTCTAGCATGATCAACCCCAAGTTTAGTCTTCTCGGAGGTTAGCACACGAGACATGACAAGAGCATGATCAAGATCTTTCTTTAACTTAGCATGGGCATCATTGTGTGACTCCTCAAGAGTCAAGCGATGCACACGCTCTTCCTCAAGAGCATTAGAGATCCGATATCTCATCGGCATAGTCACGACTATGACCTTCCATCTTGGAGATGGTTTCTTCGTGAGCCTCGATCATGTCATTGGCCTCACCAAGTTGTTCCAAGAGAGCAACAAAGTGCTTCTTGGACTTTCCTTGAGCTTACTCATGAATAACTCTAATTCATTCACTTCTTCATTAGACTCAACATGTCCATCTATGCAATCCTCCACGGAGGATTAGAAATGATGGTGGTTGTGATGTTGGGGTTACCTTGTTTGAAGCCTTCGCCATGAGGCATCTAGCGGTGATGTTTTCGTTGGGTGACTCGAAGAGACACCCGGGAGTAGCAATGGCAATGGATGCCATGGCGTTGCTTCTTCATTCTCATCATCATCATCATCCTCTTGGTATTCTTCTTGAACCACCAACCCACGAGTGGGAGTCTTCTTGGCGAAGTTGTTCTTGTTGGGGATGGACTTGGCTTTGTCTTTCCGAATGAACTTGCCACCATTGTCTTCCCTCTTCTCGTAAGGACAATCCGCAACGAAATGGCTCACATTGCCACAGTTGAAGCAAGTTCTAACTCGTTGCTTGCCCTTGACGCCGCTTGAGTTATTCTTGTTGAAGTTGGGTCTTGAGCTCTTCTTGCTCCAAAACTGTCTTGAAGCAAGGGCCATGTGCTCATGGTAGTCGAACTTGGTGTCTTCGGGGTTGCTTTCGTCATCTTCCACTTCTTCCTCTTCTTCGACAATGACCTTGGCCTTCAAGGCAAGGTTAGGCTTCTTAGCTCTTTGAGAACGGAGCACCGCATTTTCGGCGGTCTTGTCCAAGATGCTCATTGAAACGAACTCATCCAACACTTCACTTGAGGTCATGGTGTGGAAGTCCGGTCGTTGACGAATGACGGAGGACATGGCTTTGTTGTAGGGCATCATGGCCTTGAGGAACTTTCGCTGATCAATTGTCATCCGTGTCCTTGCTTCCATGATCTCGAAGTGCCACATGAGTTTGGTTACTCTTGAAAGAGCTCACGAGGTTCTTCATCTTCTTTCATTGCAAACTCGTCGGCTTCATCTTGCACCACTTCATAGTTGGACCGTTGAATGCTAGCACTTCCACGATAGAGGCCCTCAACACATTTCCATGCTTCTTTAGCCACGACATGGGGTCGAAGGTGAGGAGATCTTGGGAAGAATTGCATCTTGAATGATGAAGAGAGCACTCTCATTGAATTGATTGTCCACGGCTTCTCGAGGGTGAAGTTGCTTGGGTCATGAGGATAAAACCTTCTTCAATGACTCTCCAAAGGTTAGTGTTCACATGTTTCAAATGGCGCTTAAGCGATAGACCCAATTATCAAAATCTACACCTTTTTCATACTTAGGAGGTGGACCGGCATGATTTAAATGAGTGGAGGGGATAGGCCCTCCATAGACCGGGGGTTCCACATGGGCAAAGATGCCGGTGCCATTTCTACCACTAGTAGAAGGACTCTTTTCATTGTTAGCTTCTCCCTTATCGGAGAAAGCATCCGTCACCTTGTTAGTGGGATCACCCACTTTCATAGGTGCGGTAGATAGTTTAAGTCCCTCTAAGAAATCATTAAACATGCTTTTAACCTCGGCCGTCATGGAGGTTTTCAATGTGTCCAAAGCCACATTGAACTCCTCACGAGACCGAGGTTCCCCTTGTCGAAGATGAGATGAGATTCACACGAGTGTTCCTCCACACCATCGTTGGTGTCAACCATACTCTTGGACGGTAAAGTCCTTAATAAAGAGGCGAGGCTCGATACCAATTGAAAGGATCGATATGGTTGACTAGAGGGGGTGAATAGGCAACTAACAATTTTACGCTTTTCTTTACCAAATTAAACTTTGCAACAAATAGGTTGTCTAGATATGCAACTAAGTGAGCAACCTATATGATGCAATAACAACTAGCAAGCAAGCAAGCAAGAGATGTAACAATAAGTAAGCTTGCGAAAGTAAAGGCACGAAATAACCAAGAGTGGAGACGGTGAAGCGAGGATGTGTTACGGAGTTCCTTCCTTTTGAGGAAATGCGTCTCCGTTAGAGCGGTGTGGAGGCACAATGCTCCCCAAGAAGCCACTAGGGCCACCGTATTCTCCTCACGCCCTCACACGATGCGAGATGCCGTGATTCCACTATTGGTGCCCTTGAAGGCGGCGACCAAACCTTTACAAGCAAGGTTGGGGCAATCTCCACAACAATCGGAGGCTCCCAACAACAACACCACCACGAAGCTTCACCACAATGGAGTATGGCTTCGAGGTAACCTCAACCGTCTAGGGTGCTCAACACCCAAGAGTAACAAGATCCGCAAGGGATAAGTGGGGGGAATCAAATTTCTCTTGGTGGAAGTGTAGATCTAGGCCTTCTCAACCAATCCCGAGCAAATCAACAAGTTTGATTGGCTAGGGAGTGAATCGGTGAAAATGGAGCTTTGAGCAACAATGGAGCTTTGGGGGAAAGAGGTAGGTCGACAAGGAGGAAGAAGACCTCTTTATATAGTGGGGAACATATCCAACCGTTACCCCCAGAGCAGCCCTCAAGCAGAGCGGTACTACCCATTGGGGAAGGCGGTACTACGGCTGAGGCAGTCTGCCGCTCCTCCTCGGTGGTACTACAGCTAAGGGGAAACCAGAGCCATGGCCCCAGGCGGTACTACTGCGGAGTAGGAGCGGTACTACCGCTGGGAGCGGTACTACCGCTTCCACTACCGCTGGTAGTGCCGCAAAACTCGACACGAGAAAACATCGTCCCGAATCGAGGCGGTAGTAGGCGCGGTACTACGGCGGTACTACGGCCGAGCCCCCCGAGCGGTACTACCGCTCTACGGAGCGGTACTACCGCTGAGAGCGGTACTACCGCTCGGCAGAGCAATACTACATTGTGGGACTCGGCGGTACTACCGCTGTAGATCATGAATTACGCTACCGCACAGAGACGACGAAGCGAACCGGAAGAGAAGAGCACCTCCAAAGATGCGACGGGAAAGCGATGGGTGTGAGAAGGATGTGTACGTGTTGATTCCACCCAGTCTTACCAAAGCGGATCCCCTCTTAATAGTACGGTGACTCCTACGGAACTAGTCCACCAACAACGAAACGCAGGAGTTACACCGTCTTGAGTAAAAACCCCGAGGGGAGGAAATCATCTCGTGCCAATGAATGCTTCTCTGAAAGAACTTAACGCATGTGATTAGTCCGCAAAAGCATTGTTATCAATCACCAAAACCACTGGGGAATGAATATGCCCTTACAAAGAGGTTATTTGACAATAGCTCACTTGATGAATGGAGAACTCAAGCCTATGAGAATGCCAAACTGTTTAAAGATAAAGTTAAAAGATGGCATCACAAAAGGATACAAAAACGTGAGTTTAATGTAGGTGATTATGTGTTGCTATACAACTCTCGTTTAAGATTTTTTGTAGGAAAACTTCTCTCTAAATGGGAAGGGCCTTACGTTATCGAGGAGGTCTATCGTTCTGGTGCCATAAAAATCAATAACTTCGAAGGCACAAGTCCCAAGGTGGTGAACGATCAAAGGATCAAACATTATATCTCAGGTAATCCTATAAATGTTGAAACTAATGTTATTGAAACCATAACCCTGGAGGAATACATAAGGACACTTTCTAGAACATTTCAGACTCCGAAAAGGAATAGGTATGTGGTACGATAAGTAAACCGACTCCAAAACAGTTCTAATAGCAATTTTCTCCATTTTGGAATATTTAAGAAAATAGGAAAATAAGAAGTAGTCCGGGAAGGACACGAGGTGTCCACGAGGGTGGAGGGCGCCCCCTACCCCTCTGGGCGCGCCCCTGCCTCATGGGCACCTCGTGTGCTCTCCGGACTCTATTTTCTTGTACGATACTTCTTTTGGTCGGTAAAAATTCATTATATAATCTCCCGAAGGTTTTGACCACCGTATCACGCAAATATCCTCTGTCTTTGTTTCGAGCTTTTTTCTGACAGATCTAGATCACCATGACGTCTCCAAGCGCCCCCAAGGACAAGTTTTTCGAGAAGGTCGTCAACCCCTACCTTGCGGAGGTGCTGCATCACCCTCAAACCATTGAGATGCATGAGGGGGTGCTGCACATCCGCTATGTTGAGGGACCAAGGAGGACCGAAAGCGTGGAGACAAGACTCGAAGCAATGGAACAACAAGTTTTCTGCCAACGGATGGTGGAACACAGACTCAACGCCAACCAGATGATGATCGTGGAGTTCACCAGCAACCACAAGCTGGATGCCAAGAACATTGGGGAGACCATCTTCAAGCTGCATGACAAAATCGAGCACCTCCAAGCCCAGATCTATGACCTGCAAAACCAAAACTGTGAGTATGAATATATTCAAGAGGATGAGTTTGGTTGCAGATTTGAGGATCTCGGAGACTCGATCATGCTTCTACGATGGTGAGCCTATGCCTTGGAAGACGGACGACAAGCCTACATCATCAATAACTTCATCATCACCACCTCCGAAGAACTAATTGTGTATGGGCACTCCCCATGGCAACTGCCAAGCTTCGGGGAGTTGCCCGGGTATCGTATCACCATCACACTCCTATCTTTACCGTTTTACTTAGTTCGATCCTTTTAGTAATATCTTGATCCAGTAGAATAAAGTTTTGGTATGAATTAGTTTTGAGTTTTGCTTTATGATCCCTCTATGTAATCGAGTTCGTGAGCATTATAATAAAGATTAGTGTTGAGTCAAGGGCTTTGCTATCTCGCTATGATCTTGAGGGAATAGAAGAAAGAATTAAAAGAAATAAAAGAGATCATATTGATCTTATGGAGAGTAATGACTTCACATATAAAGAGTATGATGATTAAAAGTTGTTGAGAGTTGGCAAATATAGTTTTGGTCATCGTTGCAATTAATAGGAAGTAATAAAGAAAGAGAGGTTCTCACATATAAATATACTATCTTTTACATCTTTTATGATTATGAGCACTCATTAAAGTATGACATGCTAAAGAGTTGATGTTGGACAAGGAAGACAACGTAATGGGTTATGTTTTCTTATATCCGAAATAAGTATATTGTCATGGATCATCCAACATGTTGAGCTTGCCTTTCCCCCTCATGCTAGCCAAATTCCTTGCACCAAGTAGAGATACTACTTGTGCTTCCAAATATCCTTAAACCCAGTTTTGCCATGAGAGTCCACCATATCTACCTATGGGTTGAGTAAGATCCTTCAAGTAAGTTGTCATGTTGCATGCTATAAAAATTGCTCTCTAAATATGTATGACTTATTAGTGTCGAGAAAATAAGCTTTATACGATCTTGTGATATGGAAGCAATAAAAGCGACGAACTACATAATAAAGGTCCATATCACAAGTGGCAATATAAAGTGACATTCTTTTGCATTAAGATTTCGTGCATCCAACCATAAAAGCACATGACAACCTCTGCTTCCCTCTGCGAAGGGCCTATATTTTACTTTTTTCTTGTACATTAAGAGTCATAGTGATCTTCACCTATGCTTTTACATTTTATCCTTTGGCAAGCACCTCATGTTGGAAAGATCCTAATAAATATATCCAATTGGATGTAAGTTACCATGAACTATTATAGTTGACATTACCCTTGAGGTAAAAGGTAGGGAGGCAACACTATAAGCCCCTATCATTCTCTGTGTCCGATTAAAACTTCATACCCATAAGTATTGCGTGAGTGTTAGCAATTGTGAAAGACTAAATGATAGTTGAGTATGTGGACTTGCTGAAAAGCTCTTATATTGACTCTTTCCGCTGTTATGATAAATTGCAATTGCTTCAATGACCGAGATTACAGTTTGTTAGTTTTCAATGAAGTTTCTGATTCATACTTGGCATTGTGAATAGATTGTCACTTTAGCATAAGAAATCATATGACAATATTTATAAATGTTGATGTTATAAGAATGATCATGATGCCCTCATGTCCGTATTTTATTTTATCGACACCTCTATCTCTAAACATGTGGGCATATTTTTCGATATTGGCTTCCGCTTGACGACAAGCGAGGTTTATTGCATCATGCTTTTATATCAATATTTATTGCATTATGGGCTGTTATTACACGTTATGTCACAATACTTATGCCTATTCTCACTTATTTTACAAGTTTACATGAAGAGGGAGAATGCCGGCAGCTGGAATTCTGGGCTGGAAAAGGAGCAAATATTAGAGACCTATTTTGCACAACTCCAAAAGTTCTGAAACTCCATGAAATTCATTTTTGGAATTAATAAAAAATATTGAGTGGAAGAAGTTCCAGAGGGGGGCCACCAACCGTCCACGAGGGTGGGGGCACGCCCTACCCCCCTGGGCGCGCACCCTGCCTCGTGGGCCCCCTGGCAGCCTTCCGGTGACCATCTTCTGCTATATGAAGTCTTTTACCCTGGAAAAAAAATTAGAAGCAACCTTTCGGGACGAAACACCGCCGCCACGAGGCGGAACCTTGGCGGAACCATTCTAGGGCTCCGACGGAGCTGTCCTGCCGGGGAAACATCCCTCCGGGAGGGGGAAATCATCACCATCGTCATCACCATCGATCCTCTCATCGGGAGGGGGTCAATCTCCATCAACATCTTCACCAGCACCATCTCCTCTCAAGCCCTAGTTCATCTCTTGTATCCAATCTTTGTACCAAAACCTCAGATTGGTACCTGTGGGTTGCTAGTAGTGTTGATTACTCCTTGTAGTTGATGCTAGTTGGTTTATTCGGTGGAAGATCATATGTTCAGATCCTTAATTCATATTAATACCCCTCTGATTATGAACATGAATATGATTTGTGAGTAGTTGATACGTCTCCAACGTATCTATAATTTATGAAGCATTCATGCTATTTTATTATCTGTTTTGAATGATTACGGGCTTTATTATACATGTTTATATTACTTTTGGGACTAACCTATTAACCGGAGGCCCAGCCCATATTCTTTGCTTTATTGCCTATTTACGTATTTGAAGAAAAGAAATATCAAACGAGTCCAAACAGAATGAAACCTTGGGACCGTGATTTTTGGAGCGAACGTGATCCAGAGACTTGGAGTTGAAGTAAAGGAAGCTTCAAGGTGGCCCCAGGGTGGGGGCATGCCCACCCCCAGGCGCGCCCCTGTCTCGTGGGCCTCGAGGCTCCCCCGCAGACTTCTTTCGCCTATATAAGCCCACATAACCTAAAACCTTTGGAGAACAAGATAGATCGGGAGTTCGCCGCCGCAAGCCTATGTAGCCACCAAAACCTCTCGGGAGCCCGTTCGGGCACCCCGCCCTGAGGAACCCATCGTGGTGGCCATCTTCATCATCCCGGCGCTCTCCATGACGAGGAGGGAGTAGTTCACCCTCGGGGCTGAGGGTATGTACCAGTAGCTATGTGTTTGATCTCTCTCTCTCTCTCTCTCTCTCGTGTTCTCTCTATGGCAGGATCTTGATGTATCGCGAGCTTTGTTATTGTAGTTGGATCTTATGATGTTTCTCCCCCCTCTACTCTCTTGTGATGAATTGAGTTTTCCTCTTGAAGGTATCTTATCAGATTGAGTCTTTAAGGATTTCAGAACACTTGATGTATGTCTTGCCGTGATTATCTGTGGTGACAATGGGATATCACGTGATCCACTTGATGTATGTTTTGGTGATCAACTTGCGGGTTCCGCCCATGAACCTATGCATAGGGGTTGGCACATGTTTTCGCCTTGACTCTCCGGTAGAAACTTTGGGACACTCTTTGAAGTACTTTGTGTTGGTTGAATAGATGAATCTGAGATTGTGTGATGCTTATCGTATAATCATGCCCACGGATACTTGAGGTGACAATGGAGTATCTAGGTGACATTAGGGTTTTGGTTGATTTGTGTCTTAAGGTGTTATTCTAGTACGAACTCTATGATAGATTGAATGGAAAGAATAACTTCATGTTTTTTACTACGGACTCTTCAATAGATAGAACAGAAAGGATAACTTTGAGGTGGTTTCATACCTTACAATAATATATTCATTTGTTCTCCGCTATTAGTGGCTTTGAAGTGACTCTTTGTTCCATGTTGAGGGATAGTTATATGATCCAATTATGTTATTATTGTTGAGAGAACTTGCACTAGTGAAAGTATGAACCCTATGCCTTCTTTCCTACCATTGCAATACCGTTTGTGCTCACTTTTATCATTAGTTAACTTGCTGTTTTTATATTTTCAGATTACAAAAACCTATATCTACCATCCATATTGCACTTGTATCACCATCTCTTCGCCAAACTAGTGCACCTATACAATTTACCATTGTATTGTGCGTGTTGGGGACACAAGAGACTCTTTGTTGTTTTGTTGCAGGGTTGTTTGAGAGAGACCATCTTCATCCTACGCCTCCCACGGATTGATAAACCTTAGGTCATCCACTTGAGGGAAATTTGCTACTGTCCTACAAACCTCTGCACTTGGAGGCCCAACAACGTCTACAAGAAGAAGGTTGTGTAGTAGATATCAAGCTCTTTTCTGGCGCCGTTGCCGGGGAGGTGAGTGCTTGAAGGTATATCTTTGGTCTTGCAATCGAATCTTTTAGTTTCTAGTTTTATCACTAGTTTAGTCTATAAAAGAAAACTACAAAAAAATGTAATTGAGGGTGCCTCATATGCTTCATCTTTTTAATGTCTTTCCTGAAAATATGGATTTGGATAATTGTGCTCAATTGCTAGAGGAAGAATGCATTAAAATATTTGATACTAGATCTTTGTATGATGAGCATGATTGCAATGTTGTTAGTATGAATTCCTTGAATATCCATGATGCTAATGATATGCAAAGCCACAAGCTTGCGGAAGCTATGTTTGATGAAGATGATTTTTTTTGTCCCCCAAGTTTTGATGAGCAAATTTATTATGATGATAGCATGCCTCCTATTTATGATGATTATTGTGATGAAAATTATGCTACAAAAAGTAGTGATGATTATATTTATAATACTTTTCATGATTATGATTACCCTTTTTCTGAACATTACTCTTTTAATGTGGAAACAATTTATAGTATTCAAGCCTCTTATGATACTCCTACTATTCCGAATAAGAAGAATTTTGCTTATGTGGAGAGTAGTAAATTTTCCATGCAAGTAGATCATGAAAAGAAAGATTTAGGTGCTGCTTATATTGCTGAATTCATTCATGATGCTACTGAAAATTATTATGAGGGAGGAACATATGCTTGTAGGAATTGCAATAATATCAAGTATCCTCCCTATGTGTTGAAACTTTTGAAGCTATGCTTGTTTTACCTTCCTATGCTAGTTGATTATTGTTCCCATAAGTTGTTTGATCACAAAATCTCTATGCATAGTAAGTGGGTTAGACTTCAATGTGCTAGTCATATGCTTCATGATGCTCTCTTTATGTTTCAATTCTTATCTTTTATGTGAGCATCATTGTCATCATCATGCCTAGCTAAAAGGCATTAAAGAAAAGCGCTTGTTGGGACACAACCCAATATTTACCCTTACTGTTTTTGTGTGTTCACATGATTATTATACTGTAGTAATCATGTTTTATAGCTTTTGATTCAATAAAGTGCCAAGTCGACCTTTAGGATAGCTTACGGTGATAGTTGTGTTGATCCTGCTGAAAATCAGAAACTTTTGCACCCATTAAATTAGTTTTGTTAATTCACGAAACGTGCTTATGATCTGATTATTTATTCTCTGCATTGGTACACAAATTTCTGAGGACTTCCTAATTTGGTAGGATTTTGGAGTTCAGTATACATTTGATCTGATTACTACAGACTGTTTTGTTTTTGACAGATTCTGTTTTCTATGTGTTGTTTGCTTATTTTGATGAATCTATGAGTAGTAACGGAGGTATGAACCATAGAGAAGTTATAATACAGTATATACTACACCAATATGAATTTAGAATGAGTTCATTACAGTACCTAAGTGGTGGATTTATTTTCTTATACTAACGGAGCTTACAAGTTTTCTGTTGAGTTTTGTGATGTGAAGTTTTTAAGTTTTGGGTAAAGATTCGATGGACTATGGAATAAGGAGTGGCAAGAGCCTAATCTTGGGGATGAGCAAGGCACCCCAAGGTAATATTCAAGAACAACCAAGAGCCTAAGCTTGGGGATGCCCCGGATGGCAGCCCCTCTTTCGTCTTCGTTCATCGGTAACTTACTTGGAGCTATATTTTTATTCACCACATGATATGTGTTTTGCTTGGAGCGTCATTTTATTTTGTTAGTATTTGCTTGATGTTATTTAGAATAATTTTTTGCATCTTTATTTTCAATAAAAATATCAAGGATAGCCTTTACCATGCTTATTTTGCTAGTATACATGTTGCTGTTTGAAAACAGAAAGTTTACTGCTGTTGAAACAATTCCCTAGAAAAGTCAGAGAATGGAATAATGTTGAAACTTTTTGCATATTGAGCTCTGATAAATCTTATACAGTAAGTTATTTTTCTCATAATTTTTTGAGTGAGGGAAGTATGATGAATCTTGCATTCTTTACAAACTATACTGTTTTGGCAGATTGCTGTTATGTTTGCATTGTTTGCATATGTTTGCTTGTTTAATGATTCTATTTGAGGATAGGAGTATTAAATATGCAGAGGCATTTAGTATGCAATATTGAATAATTATTTTAGTGATTTGTTACAGTAGAAAATGATAAGGTTTTGCATTGGTTTATACTAACTTATCTCACGAGTTCTTGTTGAGTTTTATGTGGATGAAGTTTTTGAGAAATAGAGAAACCATGATATGAGAGGAATTAAGGAGACACAAAAATTCAAGCTTGGGGATGCCCAAGGCACCCCAAAATAATATTTCAAGAAGTCTTAAGCATCTAAGCTTGGGGATGCCCCGTTAGGCATCCCACCTTTCTTCTTCAACAACTATCGGTGAGTATCGGTTGAGCCTAAGTTTTTGCTTCTTCACATGAGTTGTGCTTCCTTGCAATGTCATGTCATTTTGTTTTGCTTGCTGTTTGAATACAATACCAAGATCTGAAATTCTTAAATGAGAGAGATTCTTCACATAGTTACATAATTATTTAGCTAATCATTGATCTTCACTTATATCTTTTTGGAGTAGTTTGTCATTTACCCGTGTGCTTCACTTATATCCTATGAGTAAATGGTTGAATGAGTTGAATGTCATAAATCTGAAATTATATATGTCTCATTTGCTTATCCCATGGGGAGTAATGACTGAAGGAAATATGCCCTAGAGGCAATAATAAAGTTATTATTTATTTCCTTATTTCATGATAAATGTTTATCATTCATGCTAGAATTGTATTAACCGGAAACATGATACATGTGTGAATGCATAGACAAAACAACATGTCACTAGTATGCCTCTACTAGACTAGCTTGTTAATCAAAGATGGTTATGTTTCCGACCATGAACAAGGAGTTGTTATTTGATTAACAAGGTCACATCATTAGTAGAATGATCTGATTGACATGACCCATTCCATTAGCTTAGCACACGATCGTTTAGTATGTTGCTACTGCTTTTATCCATGACATATACATGTTCCTGTAACTATGAGATTATGCAACTCCCGTTTACCGGAGGAACACTTTGGGTGCTACCAAACGTCACAACCTAACTGGGTGATTATAAAGGAGTACTACAGGTGTCTCCAAAGGCAGATGTTGGGTTGGCGTATTTCGAGATTAGGTTTTGTCACTCCGATTGTCGGAGAGGTATCTCTGGGCCCTCTCGGTAATACACATCACTGAAGCCTAGCAAGCATTACAACTAATAAGTTAGCTGTGAGATGATGTATTACGGAACGAGTAAAGAGACTTGCCGGTAACGAGATTGAACTAGGTATTGGATACCGACGATCGAATCTCGGGCAAGTAACATACCGATGACAAAGGGAACAACATATGTTGTTATGCGGTCTGACCGATAAAGATCTTCGTAGAATATGTAGGAACCAATATGGGCATCCAGGTCCCGCTGTTGGTTATTGACCGAGAATAGTTCTAGGTCATGTCTACATTGTTCTCGAACCGTAGGGTCCGCACGCTTAAGGTTTCGATGGCAGTTATTATGAGTTTATGTATTTTGATGTACCGAAGAAGTTGAGTCCGGATGTGATCACGGACATGACGAGGAGTCTCGAAATGGCGAGACATAAATATTGATATATTGGAAGCCTATGTTTGGAGTTGAAATGGTTAGGGTGAAAACAGAAATTCTGGAGTACCGGAGGTTACTGGAACCCCGGGGTAAATGGGCCTCGGTGGGCCTCGAGGAGAAGAGGAGGGCCGGCCAGGGGGGCGCGCGCCCCCCCCAGTCCGAATAGGACAAGGAGGCGGCGCCCCCTTTCCTCTTTCCCCTCCCCAATCCTATTCCAACTAGAAGGGGAGTCCTACTCGGTGGGAGTAGGACTCCCAGCCGCCTTGGGCCGGCCGCACCTCCCTCCCTCCTTTATATCTGAGGGGCAGGGGGCACCCTAGGACACACAAGTTTGATCTACAGATCGTTCCTTAGCCGTGTGCGGTGCCCCCTCCACCATATTCCACCTCGGTCATACCGTCGTGAAGCTTAAGCGAAGCCTGCGCCGTGAAACATCAAGATCGTCACCACGCCGTCGTCTTGTGAAACTCTCCTCGACAATCGGCTGGATCGAGTCGAGGGGCGTCATCGAGCTGTACGTGTGTCAAGAACTCGGGGCGCCGAGTAATGGCGCCGGGATCGGTCGGATCGCGAGGAGAACGTCGACTACTTCCTCTACGTTGTGATCGCTTCCGCCGGGTCTACAAGGGTATGTAGACAACACTCTCCCTCTCGTTGCTATACATCACCATGATCTTGTGTGTGCGAGGAAATTTTTGAAATTACTACGTTCCCAACAGATGGCATCCGAGCCTAGGTTTTTCTATGGTTTGATGTTTTGCACGAGTAGAACACAAGTGAGTTGTGGGCGATACAAGTCATACTACCTACCAGCATGTCATACTTTGGTTCAGCGGTATTGTGAGATGAAGCGGCCCGGACCGACATTACGCAGACGCTTACGCGAGACTGGTTTCACCGCTTGAGCACTCGTTGCTTAAAGGTGGTGGTGGGTGCTGTCTCTCTCACTTTAGTTGAACCGAGTGTGGCTATGCCCGGTCCTTGAGAAGGTTAAACGGAGTCTATTTGACGAAGTATCGTTGTGGTTTTGATGCGAGGTGAGGCTGGATCTTGCTTAAGCCCGTAGCAGCCACGTAAAATTTGCAACAACAAAGTAGAGGACGTCTAACTTGTTTTTGCAGGGCATGTTGTGATGTGATATGGTCAAGGCGTGATGATATATTTTATTGTATGAGATGATCATGTTTTGTAACGAAGTTATCGGCAATGGCAGGAGCCATATGGTTGTCGCTTTATTGTATGCAATGCAATCATACTGTAATGCTTTACTTTATCACTAAGCGGTAGTGATAGTCGAGAAGCATAAGTTTGGCGAGACGACAACGATGCTACGATGGAGATCAAGGTGTCGCGCCGGTGGCGATGGTGATCATGGTGGTGCTGCAAGATGGAGGTCATGAAGCACAAGATGATGATGACCATATCATATCACTTATATTGATTTGCATGTGATGTTTATCCTTTTATGCATCTTATCTTGCTTTGATTGACGGTAGCATTATAAGATGATCTCTCACTAAATTATCAAGAAGTGTTCTCCCAGTATGCACCGTTGCCAAAGTTCGTCGTGCCTGGACACCACGTGATGATCGGTGTGATAAGCTCACGTCCATCTACAACGGGTGCAAGCCAGTTTTGCACACGCAGAATACTCGGGTTATACTTGACGAGCCTAGCATATGCAGATATGGCCTCGGAACACACGAGACCGAAAGGTCGGCGTGAATCTATAGTAGATATGATCAACATAAGATGTTCACCATTGAAAACTACTCCATTTCACGTGATGATCGGTTATGGTTTAGTTGATTTGGATCACGTGATCACTTGGATGACTAGAGATGTCTTTCTAAGTGGGAGTTCTTAAGTAATATGATTAATTGAACTTAAATTTATCATGAACTTAGTACCGATAGTATCTTGCTTGTTTATGTTTGATTGTAGATAGATGGCTCGTCTTTGTTGTTCCGTTGAATTTTAATGCGTTCCTTGAGAAAGCAAAGTTGAAAGATGATGGTAGCAATTACACGGATCTGGGTCCGTAACTTCGAGGATTATCCTCATTGCTGCACAAAAGAGTTACGCCTGGATGCACCGCTGGGTGCGAGCCTGCTGCTTGATGCAACCGACGACGTTAAGAACGTCTGGCGAGCAAAGCTGATGACTACTCTATAGTTCGATGTGCCATGCTTTACGGCTTAGAACGGGACTTCAACGACGTTTTGAGCGTCATGGAGCATATGAGATGTTCCAGAGTTGAAGTTGATATTCCAACAGAATGCCCGGATTGAGAGATATGAAGTCTCCAATAAGTTCTATAGCTGCAAGATGGAGGAGAATAGTTACATTAGTGAGCACATACTCGAGAATGTCGGGTACTACAATCACTTGACGCAATTGGGAGTTAATCTTCCGGATGATTGTGTCATTGATGTAATTCTTCAATCAACGCCACCAAGCTACAAAGGCTTCGTGATGAACTATAATATGCAAGGGTTAGTAAAGACTATACGAGCTCTTCGCAATGCTAAAGGCTGCGGAGGTAGAAATCAAGAAGGAGCATCAAGTGTTGATGGTCAATAAGACCACTAGTTTCAAGAAGAAAGGCAAAGGGAAGAAGAAGGAAACTTCAAGAAGAACAGCAAGCAAGTTGTTGCTCAGAGAAGAAACCCAAGTCCGGACCTAAGCTGAAAGCGAGTGCTTCTACCGCAAGCGCATGGTCTTTGGAAGCGGAACTGCCCCAAGTATATGGCGGATAAGAAGGATGGCAAGGTGAACAAAGGTATATGTGATATACATGTTATTGATGTGTACCTTACTAGAGCTCGCAGAGCACTGGTATTTGATATTGGTTACATTGCTAATATTTGCAACTCAAGCAGGGACTACGGATTGCGAACAACGGCAAAGGACGAGGTGACGATCTTGGCGTGGGAAATGGTTCCAAAGTCGATGTGATCGCGGTCGCACGCTACCTCTACATCTACCTTCGGATTAGTTTTAGACCTAAATAATTGTTATTTGGTGCTGCGTTGAGCATGAACATTATATCTGGATCTTGTTTGATGCGAGACGGTTATTCATTTAAATCGAGAGAATAATGGTTGTTCTATTTATATGAGTAATATCTTTTATGGTCATGCACCCTTGAGGAGTGGTCTATTTTGATGAATCTCGATAGTAGTGATACACATATTCATAATGTTGAAACCAAAAGATGCAGAGTTGATAATGATAGTGCAACTTATTTGTGGCACCGCCGTTTAGGTCATATCGGTGTAAAACGCATGAAGAAACTCCATCTTGATGGACTTTTGGAGTCACTTGATTATGAATCACTTGGCACTTATGAACCGTGCCTCATGGGCAAGATGACTAGAACCCGTTCTCGGTACTATGGAGAGAGCAACAGATTTGTTGGAAATCATACATACAGATGTATGTGGTCCGATGAATGTTGAGGCTCGTGGCGGATATCGTTATTTTCTCACCTTCACAGATGACTTAAGCGAGATATGGGTATATCTACTTAATGAAACATAAGTATGAAACATTTGAAAAGTTCAAAGAATTTGAGTGAAGTTGAAAATCATCGTAACAAGAAAATTAAATTTCTAC
This sequence comes from Aegilops speltoides, assembly GCA_021437245.1. Classification (NCBI taxonomy): domain Eukaryota; kingdom Viridiplantae; phylum Streptophyta; class Magnoliopsida; order Poales; family Poaceae; genus Aegilops; species Aegilops speltoides. Next base: position 130,494,221 of record CM038144.1, read on the forward strand.
GATCTGATCGTGGAGGTGAATATTTGAGTTACGAGTTTGGTCTACATTTGAAACAATGCGGAATAGTTTAGCAACTCACGCCACCGGAACACCACAACGTAATGGTGTGTCCGAACGTCAGAATCGCACTTTACTAGATATGGTGCGATCTATGATGTCTCTTACAGATTTACCGCTATCGTTTTGGGGTTATGCTCTAGAGGCGGCCGCATTCACACTGAATAGAACACCGTCGAAATCCGTTGAGACGACACCTTATGAACTGTGGTTTAGCAAGAAACCAAAGTTGTCGTTTCTTAAAGTTTGGGGATGCGATGCTTATGTGAAAAAGCTTCAACTGATAAGCTCGAACCCAAATCGAGAAATGTGTCTTCATAGGATACCCAAAGGAGACAGTTGGGTACACCTTCTATCACAGATCCGAAGGCAAGACATTCGTTGCTAAGAATGGATCCTTTCTAGAGAAGGAGTTTCTCTCGAAAGAAGTGAGTGGGAGGAAAGTGGAACTTGATGAGGTAATAGTACCTTCTCCCTTACTTGAAAGTAGTTAAATCGCAGAAACGGTTTACGAGACACCTACACCAAGTAGTGAGGAAGTTGATGATGTTGATCATGAAACTTGAGATCAAGTTACTCTGAGAACCTCGTAGATCAACCGAGTAAGATCCGCACTGAGTGGTACGGCAATCCTGTTCGGAAATCATGCTACTAGATCATGATGAACCTACGAACTATGAAGAAGCGATGGTGAGCCCAGATTCGCGAAATGGCTTGAGGCCATGAAATCGAGATGGGATCCATGTATGAAAACAAAGTATGGACTTTGGTTGACTTGCCCGAGGGTAGGCAAGCAATAGAAAACAAATGGATCTTCAAGAAGAAGACCGACGCTGATGGTAATGTTATCGTCTATAAAGCTCGACTTGTCGCAAAGGGTTTTCGACAAGTTCAAGGGATTGACTACGATGAGACCTTCTCACCCGTAGCGATGCTTAAGTCTGTCCGAATCATGTTAGCAATTGCCGCATTTTATGATTATGAAATTTGGCAAATGGATGTAAAGACTGCATTCTGAATGGATTTACGGAAGAAGAGTTGTATATGATGCAACCAGAAGGTTTTATCGATCCAAAGGGAGCTAACAAAGTGTGCAAGCTCCAGCGATCCATCTATGGACTGGTGCAAGCATCTCGGAGTTGGAATAAACGCTTTGATAGTGTGATCAAAGCATTTGGGTTTGTCTGACTTTTGGAGAAGCTCAGTATTTACAAGAAAGTGAGTGGGAGCTCTGTAGCATTTCGATATTATATGTAGATGACATATTGCTGATCGGAAATGATATAGAATTCTGGATAGCATAAAGGGATACTTGAATAAGAGTTTTTCAATGAAAGACCTCGGTGAAGCTGCCTACATATTGGGCATTAAGATCTATAGAGATAGATCAAGGCGCTTAATTGGACTTTCACAAAGCACATACCTTGACAAAATTTTGAAGAAGTTCAAAATGGATCAAGCAAAGAAAGGGTTCTTGCACGTGTTACAAGGTGTGAAGTTGAGTAAGACTCAATGCCCGACCAACGCAGAAGATAGAGAGAAAATGAAAGATGTCCCTATGCTTCAGCCATAGGCTCTATCATGTATGCAATGCTGTGTACCAGACTGATGTGTGCCTTGCTATAAGCCTAGCAGGAGGTACCAAAGTAATCCAGAGTGGATCATCGACAGCGGTCAAGAACATCTGAAATACGAAAAGGACTAAGGATATGTTTCTCGTATATGGAGGTGACAAAGAGCTCATAAATGGCAGTTACGTTGATGCAAGCTTTGACACCGATCCGGACGATTCTAAATCGCAGACCGGATACGTATTTACACTAAGCGGAGGAGCCGTCGGTTGGTGCAGTTCTAAACAAAGCGTCGTGGCGGGATCTACATGTGAAGCGGAGTACATAGCAGCTTCGAAGCAGCTAATGAAGGAGTCGGATGAAGGAGTTCATATCCGATCTAGGTGTCATACCTAGTGCATCGGGTCCAATGAAAATCTTCGTGACAATCTTGGAGCAATTGCCTTAGCAAAGGAATCCAGATTTCACAAGAGGACCAAGCACATCAAGAGACGCTTCAATTCCATCCGGGACTTAGTCCGGTGGGAGACATAGATATTTGCAAGATACATACGGATCTGAATGTTGCGGAACCGTTGACTAAGCCTCTTCCACGAGCAAAACATGATCAGCACCAAGACTCCATGGGTGTTAGAATCATTACTATGTAATCTAGATTATTGACTCTAGTGCAAGTGGGAGACTGAAGGAAATATGCCCTAGAGGCAATAATAAAGTTATTATTTATTTCCTTATTTCATGATAAATGTTTATCATTCATGCTAGAATTGTATTAACGGAAACATGATACATGTGTGAATGCATAGACAAAACAACATGTCACTAGTATGCCTCTACTAGACTAGCTTGTTAATCAAAGATGGTTATGTTTCCGACCATGAACAAGGAGTTGTTATTTGATTAACAAGGTCACATCATTAGTAGAATGATCGATTGACATGACCCATTCCATTAGCTTAGCACACGATCGTTTAGTATGTTGCTACTGCTTTTATCCATGACATATACATGTTCACGTAACTATGAGATTATGCAACTCCTGTTTACGGAGGAACACTTTGGTGCTACCAAACGTCACAACGAATCGGGTGATTATAAAGGAGTACTACAGGTGTCTCCAAAGGCGATGTTGGGTTGGCGTATTCGAGATTAGGTTTTGTCACTCCGATTGTCGGAGAGGTATCTCTGGGCCCTCTCGGTAATACACATCATTGAAGCCTTGCAAGCATTACAACTAATAAGTTAGCTGTGAGATGATGTATTACGGAACGAGTAAAGAGACTTGCGTAACGAGATTGAACTAGGTATTGGATACCGACGATCGAATCTCGGGCAAGTAACATACCGATGACAAAGGGAACAACGTATGTTGTTATGCGGTCGACCGATAAAGATCTTCGTAGAATATGTAGGAACCAATATGGGCATCCAGGTCCCGCTGTTGGTTATTGACCGAGAATAGTTCTAGGTCATGTCTACATTGTTCTCGAACCGTAGGGTCCATGCACGCTTAAGGTTTCGATGGCAGTTATTATGAGTTTATGTATTTTGATGTACCGAAGAAGTTCGAGTCCGGATGTGATCACGGACATGACGAGGAGTCTCGAAATGGTCGAGACATAAAGATTGATATATTGGAAGCCTATGTTTGGAGTTGGAATGGTTCGGGTGAAAGCAGAATTTACTGAGTCCGGAGGTTACTGGAACCCCGGGGTAAATGGGCCTCGGTGGGCCTCGAGGGAGAAGAGGAGGGCGGCCGGGGTGGCCGCGCGCCTCCCCCAGTCCGAATAGGACAAGGAGGCGGCGCCCCTTCCTCTTCCCCTCCCCAATCCTATTCCAACTAGGAAGGGGAGTCCTACTCGGTGGGAGTAGGACTCCTCCAGCCGCCCCTTGGGCGGCGGACCTCCCCCTCCTCCTTTATATCTGAGGGCAGGGGGCACCCTAGGACACACAAGTTTGATCTACGGATTGTTCCTTAGCCGTGTGGTGCCCCTCCACCATATTCCACCTCGGTCATACTGTCATGAAGCTTAAGCGAAAGCCTGCCGGTGAAACATCAAGATCGTCACCACGCCGTCATCTTGTGAAACTCGCCCTCGACACTCGGCTGGATCGAGTACGAGGGACGTCATCGAGCTGTACGTGTGTCAAGAACTCGGGGCGCCGAGTAACGGCGCCGGATCGGTCGGATCGCGAGGAGAACGTACGACTACTTCCTCTACGTTGTGATCGCTTCCGCTTCGGGTCTACAAGGGTATGTAGACAACACTCTCCCCTCTCGTTGCTATACATCACCATGATCTTGTGTGTGCGTAGGAAAATTTTTGAAATTACTACGTTCCCAACAATGACTTCACATCTAAGAAGTAGAGGTTGTAAATTTATTGAAGGTTATCAAGCATTGTATTGGTCATTTGAACAATTCATGAAAGAATATTGAAGGAAGAGAGATTTCACATATAAATATATACTATCCTAGACATCTTTTATAATTGTGAGCACTCATTAAGTATGACATGCTAAAGTGTTGATGTTGGACAAGGAAGACAACGTGATGGGTTTTATGTTTTCTCACATCTCAGTTAAAGTATATTGTCATGGATCATTCAAACATGTTGAGCTTGTCTTCCCCCCTCATGCTAGCCAAATTCCTTGCACCAAGTAGAGATACTACTTGTGCTTCCAAATATCCTTAAACCCAGTTTTGCCATGAGATTCCACTATACCTACCTATGGATTGAGTAAGCTCCTTCAAGTAAGTTGTCATCGGTGCAAGCAATAAAAATTGCTCTCTAAATATGTATGATCTATTAGTGTGAAGAAAATAAGCTTTATACGATCTTGTTACGGAAGCAATAAAAACGATGGACTGCATAATAAAGGTCCATATACAAGTGGAAATATAAAGTGATGTTCTTTTGCATTAAGATTTTGTGCATCCAACCATAAAAGCGCATGACAACCTCTGCTTTCCTTTGCGAAGGGCCTATATTTTACTTTATGTCTTTTACTTTATGCAAGAGTTAGGGTGATCTTCACGACTTCACCTTTCCCTTTTTCATTTTATCCTTTGTCAACCACCTCGTGTTGGAAAGATCCTGATATATGATGTAAGTTAGCATGAACTATTATTGTTGACATCACCCAAAGGTGAATACGTTGGGAGGCAACACTATAAGCCCCTATCTTTCCCAGTATCAGATTAAAACTCCATAACCATTAGTATTGCGTGAGTGTTAGCAATTGTAGAAGACTGTATGATAGTTTAGAACATAGTTCCTGAACATATTCGGTGGGCTCATCTGAACTTGCAATATTTTTAAACTCGGACTTCTCCAACAAAATCAAATCCATCAAATCTACCAAACAGATTGTACCGATGTGAGTACGTGTAGTAGTGTACTTGTCAATAAATTAAAATTAGAGAAGATAATAAACCCTAGCATCCATCACACTGGAATGAGTCGTGCTACATGTACGACAAATTTTGTATGATCTACGTACCACAGTTCTCGGCAGCCGCTCGATGAATTGAATGGACAAGTGAGATCAGCTCGTATGATAATCGTATGCCTTTGGAATTTAATCATTATACATACACGTTAAATAATGTAAACATAGCAAACTCAAAATTCTGCGATCTATAAAATATAGGAGACCCAGCTTTCTAATGGGTGCACTTGCATGGAGTTACCTAGTGAACTTCTAGGCTGACATTGGTTCTTGGTTTTCTTTACACAACTAACTTTCTCGGGTTTTTAATAAGCAAACCGATAGAAAACTTGATGGTGCACTTCTGTTTTTTATTCAAGGTGGACTGATGCACTTGCAAAGTTAACTTATTGTGTTCCTTTTTCATACTGAACTGATGCATGTTCACAAAATGAAAAAGATTAAAGGTGTGAACATTCAATACATTTGTACCTTCATTAGCGCTGCACTAGAACTGACATAATAAGTTAAATCCATCGATAACAGGTCGATCCCTCCCTATGCTTGAGCACTCTAGAACTCTGAAACAACCAATGGTCTATCAAAGTTCAACTCTCGCCCATGCTTGAGCGCACTAGGACTAATAACAAGCCACTGCTCTATCAAAAGTTTAGCCAGGCAAAGGGGTAGCGAAGATGAACGGCCTGCATGCTCAGGCAGCGGAGGGCGATGCCGGAGCATGGGCTAGCCCCTAACCCAAAAATACTCACACGGATCTAGTAATTTCATACTACACCGAACTAAACTGAACAGAACAGAAATAATATATTCGAAATAAAACTATTAAAAGAATTAAACTGAAATAATTTCATAATTGAACTAAATCAAGAATTCAGAATTGATAGTAATTGAATTGCTAGTATTTTTTGTGCATCAAGAACTACTACAAGAAATATACAAGTGAGAACCGGAGATGTGTGATGGCGCTGGTGTAGCACGGCGTCCTCGTCGGAGAAGAAGCATGCTAGCACCGTCACCCGATTTCACGCTAATGGCAGCAGGACCACCACAGGGAGGAGGGCGGCCCCAGCGCTACCTTGCGGAAGGAGGGTTGAGCGGCGGTGCATCCATGGGACCTCGGGGAAGGCGGACGGATCTGGGAGGCGACGGAGGCGGGGAGGATGAGGCCGAGCTGGGAAGGAGATGGCCGGCAAGAAGGGAGGGAGGCGGCCAAGGCAGGGAGGGAGGAGGCAGGAGCGCAGGGAGGAGGAGGCCAGAGCGCGGGGAGGGAGATGGCCGGAGTGTGGGGAGGAGGGGGCGGAGCGCATGGGAAGGGAGGCGACCGAGCGCTGGGGAGGAAGGCGGCCGAGCGCTGGGGGAGAGAGGAGGCCGAGGGCGAGGGAGGGAGGCGGCGGGGTTCGGAGGAGGTGCGGATTAGGCTGGGCTGGATGTGTGCTTTTTATCGATTCGGCTCCTATATAGGGCCGGGGTATGAGAATATTATTCATTACTAGTATGTAATAACTCTATCTATATATATATATATATATATATATATATATATATATATATATATATATATATATATATATATATCCAATTGGATGTAAGTTAGCATGAACTATTACTGTTGACATCACCCAAAGGTTTATACGTCGGGAGGCAACACTATAAGCCCCTATCTTTCTCAGTGTCCGATTAAAACTCCATAACCATTAGTATTGCATGAGTGTTAGCAACCATGGAAGACTATATGATAGTTGAGTATGTGGAGTTTGCTAAATCAAAGCTCTGACATAGACCCTTCCTGAAAATAAGATGAATTGTAATTGTTTTATGACTAAGAATGAAGTTTGCTAGTTTTCAAGAAAGTTTATGGTCTATGCTTTAACATGTGAATAGCTTGTTACTTGATCTTGGTAAGTTTTATGAGATGAACTACTGTTGTGACATATAATCATGCTAGAAAAGGTGATTAAAATTATCATTGATCAAACTTGTGCACCTGCTAGCATTCACACTTCATAAATTCTTTCTTTTATCATTTACCTACTCGAGGACGAGCAGGAATTAAGCTTGGGGATGCTGATACGTCTCCAACGTATCTATAATTTATGAAGCATTCATGCTATTTTATTATCTGTTTTGAATGATTACGGGCTTTATTATACACTTTTATATTACTTTGGGACTAACCTACTAACCGGAGGCCCAACCCATATTGTTGTTTTATTGCCTGTTTCAGTATTTCGAAGAAAAGGAATATCAAACGGAGTCCAAACAGAATGAAACCTTCGGGAGCGTGATTTTTGGAACGAACATGGTCCAGGAGACTTGGAGTAAAAGCTAGGGAAGCTTCGAGGAGGTTAGGAGAGAGGAGGGCGCCCCCCCCCCGGGCGCGCCCCCTGTCTCATGGGCCCCTCGAGCCTCCCCCGACCGACTTCTTTCGCCTATATATTCCCATATACCCTAAAACCATCGAATATGAAGATAGATCGGGAGTTCCGCCACCGCAAGCTTCTGTAGCCACCAAAAACATCTCGGGAGCCCGTTCCGGCACCCTGCCGGAGGGGGGATCCCTCACCAGTGGCCATCTTCATCATCCCGGCGCTCTCCATGACGAGGAGGGAGTAGTTCACCCTCGGGGCTGAGGGTATGTACAAGTAGCTATGTGTTTGATCTCTCTCTCTCTCTCTCTCTCTCTTTCTCGTGTTCTCTCTATGGCACGATCTTGATGTATCGCGAGCTTTGCTATTATAGTTGGATCTTATGATGTTTCTCCCCCTCTACTCTCTTGTGATGAATTGAGTTTTCCTCTTGAAGTTATCTTATCGGATTGAGTCTTTAAGGATTTGAGAACACTTGATGTATGTCTTGCCGTGCTTATCTGTGGTGACAATGGGATATTCACGTGATCCACTTGATTTATGTTTTGGTGATCAACTTGCGGGTTCCGCCCATGAACCTATGCATAAGGGTTGGCACACGTTTTCGTCTTGACTCTCTGGTAGAAACTTTGGGGAACTCTTTGAAGTACTTTGTGTTGGTTGAATAGATGAATCTGAGATTGTGTGACGCATATCGTATAATCATGCCCACGGATACTTGATGTGACAATGGAGTATCTAGGTGACATTAGGGTTTTGGTTGATTTGTGTCTTAAGGTGTTATTCTAGTACGAACTCTTGAATAGATTGATCCGAAAGAATAACTTTGAGGTGGTTTCGTACCCTACCATAATCTCTTTGTTTGTTCTCCGCTATTAGTGGCTTTGGAGTGACTCTTTGTTGCATGTTGAGGGATAGTTATATGATCCAATTATGTTATTATTGTTGAGAGAACTTGCACTAGTGAAAGTATGAACCCTATGCCTTGTTTCGTACCATTGCAATACCGTTTCCGCTCACTTTTACCACTTGTTACCTTGCTGTTTTTATAATTTCAGATTACAAAAACCTATATCTACTATCCATTTTGCACTTGTATCACCATCCCTTCACCAAACTAGTGCACCTATACAATTTGCCATTGTATTGGGTGTGTTGGGGACACAAGAGACTCTTTGTTATTTGGTTGCGGGGTTGTTTGAGAGAGACCATCTTCATCCTATGCCTCCCACGGATTGATAAACCTTAGGTCATCCACTTGTGGGAAATTTGCTACTTTCCTACAAACCTCTGCACTTGGAGGCCCAACAACGTCTACAAGAAGAAGGTTGTGTAGTAGACATCACTGTTCTGTCGGGAAACATCCCTCCGGGAGGGGGAAATCATCACCATCATCATCGGCATCGATCCTCTCATCGGGAGGGGGTTAATCTCCATCAACATCTTCACCAACAACATCTCCTCTCAAACCCTAGTTCATCTCTTGTATCCAATCTTTGTACCAAAACCTCAGATTGGTACCTGTAGGTTGCTAGTAGTGTTGATTACTCCTTGTAGTTGATGCTAGTTGGTTTATTCGGTGGAAGATCATATGTTCAGATCCTTAATGCATATTAATATCCCTCTGATTATGAACATGAATATGATTTGTGAGTAGTTGATACATCTCCAACGTATCTATAATTTATGAAGCATTCATGCTATTTTATTATCTGTTTTGAATGATTACGGGCTTTATTATACATGTTTATATTACTTTTGGGACTAACCTATTAACCGGAGGCCCAGCCCATATTGCTGCTTTATTGCCTATTACTGTATTTCGAAGAAAAGAAATATCAAACGGAGTCCAAACAGAATGAAACCTTCGGGAGCGTGATTTTTGGAACGAACGTGATCCAGGAGACTTGGAGTTGAAGTAAAGGAAGCTTCAAGGTGGCCCCGAGGGTGGGGGGCATGCCCACCCCCCTGGGCGCGCCCCCTGTCTCGTGGGCCCCTCGAGGCTCCCAGACAGACTTCTTTCGCCTATATAAGCCCACATAACCTAAAACCTTTGGAGAACAAGATAGATCGGGAGTTCCGCCGCCGCAAGCCTATGTAGCCACCAAAAACCTCTCGGGAGCCCGTTCGGGCACCCTGCCATAGGGGGAACCCATCACCGGTGGACATCTTCATCATCCCGGCGCTCTCCATGACGAGGAGGGAGTAGTTCACCCTCGGGGCTGAGGGTATGTACCAGTAGCTATGTGTTTGATCTCTCTCTCTCTCTCTCTCTCGTGTTCTCTCTATGGCAGGATCTTGATGTATCGCGAGCTTTGTTATTGTAGTTGAATCTTATGATGTTTCTCCCCCCTCTACTCTCTTGTGATGAATTGAGTTTTCCTCTTGAAGGTATCTTATCAGATTGAGTCTTTAAGGATTTCAGAACACTTGATGTATGTCTTGCCGTGATTATCTGTGGTGACAATGGGATATCACGTGATCCACTTGATGTATGTTTTGGTGATCAACTTGCGGGTTCCGCCCATGAACCTATGCATAGGGGTTGGCACATGTTTTCGCCTTGACTCTCCGGTAGAAACTTTGGGACACTCTTTGAAGTACTTTGTGTTGGTTGAATAGATGAATCTGAGATTGTGTGATGCTTATCTTATAATCATGCCCACGGATACTTGAGGTGACAATGGAGTATCTAGGTGACATTAGGGTTTTGGTTGATTTGTGTCTTAAGGTGTTATTCTAGTACGAACTCTATGATAGATTGAACGGAAAGAATAACTTCATGTTTTTTACTACGGACTCTTCAATAGATAGAACAGAAAGGATAACTTTGAGGTGGTTTCGTACCCTACAATAATCTCTTCATTTGTTCTCCGCTATTAGTGGCTTTGAAGTGACTTTTTGTTCCATGTTGAGGGATAGTTATATGATCCAATTATGTTATTATTGTTGAGAGAACTTGCACTAGTGAAAGTATGAACCCTATGCCTTCTTTCCTACCATTGCAATACCGTTTGTGCTCACTTTTATCATTAGTTAACTTGCTGTTTTTATATTTTCAGATTACAAAAACCTATATCTACCATCCATATTGCACTTGTATCACCATCTCTTCGCCAAACTAGTGCACCTATACAATTTACCATTGTATTGTGTGTGTTGGGGACACAAGAGACTCTTTGTTGTTTTGTTGCAGGGTTGTTTGAGAGAGACCATCTTCATCCTACGCCTCCCACGGATTGATAAACCTTAGGTCATCCACTTGAGGGAAATTTGCTACTGTCCTACAAACCTCTGCACTTGGAGGCCCAACAACGTCTACAAGAAGAAGGTTGTGTAGTAGATATCAAGCTCTTTTCTGGCGCCGTTGCCGGGGAGGTGAGTGCTTGAAGGTATATCTTTAGGTCTTGCAATTGAATCTTTTAGTTTCTAGTTTTATCACTAGTTTAGTCTATAAAAGAAAACTACAAAAAAATGTAATTGTGGGTGCCTCATATGCTTCATCTTTTTAATGTCTTTCCTGAAAATATGGATTTGGATAATTGTGCTCAATTGCTAGAGGAAGAATGCATTAAAATATTTGATACTAGATCTTTGTATGATGAGCATGATTGCAATGTTGTTAGTATGAATTCCTTGAATATCCATGATGCTAATGATATGCAAATCCACAAGCTTGCGGAAGCTATTTTTGATGAAGATGATTTTTTTGTCCCCCAAGTTTTGATGAGCAAATTTATTATGATGATAGCATGCCTCCTATTTATGATGATTATTGTGATGAAAATTATGCTATAAAAAGTAGTGATGATTATATTTCTAATACTTTTCATGATTATGATTACCCTTTTTCTGAACATTACTCTTTTAATGTGGAAACAATTTATAGTATTCAAGCCTCTTATGATACTCCTACTATTCCGAATAAGAAGAATTTTGCTTATGTGGAGAGTAGTAAATTTTCCATGCAAGTAGATCATGAAAAGAAAGATTTAGGTGCTGGTTATATTGCTGAATTCATTCATGATGCTACTGAAAATTATTATGAGGGAGGAACATATGCTTGTAGGAATTGCAATAATATCAAGTTTCCTCCCTATGTGTTGAAACTTTTGAAGCTATGCTTGTTTTACCTTCCTATGCTAGTTGATTATTGTTCCCATAAGTTGTTTGATCACAAAATCTCTATGCATAGTAAGTGGGTTAGACTTCAATGTGCTAGTCATATGCTTCATGATGCTCTCTTTATGTTTCAATTCTTATCTTTTATGTGAGCATCATTGTCATCATCATGCCTAGCTAAAAGGCATTAAAGAAAAGCGCTTGTTGGGACACAACCCAATATTTACCCTTACTGTTTTTGTGTGTTCACATGATTATTATACTGTAGTAATCATGTTTTATAGCTTTTGATTCAATAAAGTGCCAAGTACGACCTTTAGGATAGCTTACGGTGATAGTTGTGTTGATCCTGCTGAAAATCAGAAACTTTTGCACCCATTAAATTAGTTTTGTTAATTCACAGAAACGTGCTTATGATCTGATTATTTATTCTCTGCATTGGTACACAAATTTCTGAGGACTTCCTAATTTGGTAGGATTTTTGGAGTTCCAGAAGTATACGTTTGATACAGATTACTACAGACTGTTCTGTTTTTGACAGATTCTGTTTTCTATGTGTTGTTTGCTTATTTTGATGAATCTATGAGTAGTAACGGAGGGTATGAACCATAGAGAAGTTATAATACAGTATATACTACACCAATATGAATTTAGAATGAGTTCATTACAGTACCTAAGTGGTGGATTTATTTTCTTATACTAACGGAGCTTACAAGTTTTCTGTTGAGTTTTGTGATGTGAAGTTTTTAAGTTTTGGGTAAAGATTCGATGGACTATGGAATAAGGAGTGGAAAGAGCCTAAGCTTGGGGATGAGCAAGGCACCCCAAGGTAATATTCAAGAACAACCAAGAGCCTAAGCTTGGGGATGCCCCGGATGGCAGCCCCTCTTTCGTCTTCGTTCATCGGTAACTTTACTTGGAGCTATATTTTTATTCACCACATGATATGTGTTTTGCTTGGAGCGTCATTTTATTTTGTTAGTATTTGCTTGATGTTATTTAGAATAATTTTTTGCATCTTTATTTTCAATAAAAATATCAAGGATAGCCTTTACCATGCTTATTTTGCTAGTATACATGTTGCTGTTTGAAAACAGAAAGTTTACTGCTGTTGAAACAATTCCCTAGAAAAGTCAGAGAATGGAATAATGTTGAAACTTTTTGCATATTGAGCTCTGATAAATCTTATACAGTAAGTTATTTTTCTCATAATTTTTTGAGTGAGGGAAGTATGATGAATCTTGCATTCTTTACAAACTATACTGTTTTGGCAGATTGCTGTTATGTTTGCATTGTTTGCATATGTTTGCTTGTTTAATGATTCTATTTGAGGATAGGAGTATTAAATATGCAGAGGCATTTAGTATGCAATATTGAATAATTATTTTAGTGATTTGTTACAGTAGAAAATGATAAGGTTTTGCATTGGTTTATACTAACTTATCTCACGAGTTCTTGTTGAGTTTTATGTGGATGAAGTTTTTGATAAATAGAGAAACCATGATATGAGAGGAATTAAGGAGACACAAAAATTCAAGCTTGGGGATGCCCAAGGCACCCCAAAATAATGTTTCAAGAAGTCTTAAGCATCTAAGCTTGGGGAAGCCCCGTTAGGCATCCCACCTTTCTTCTTCAACAACTATCGGTGAGTATCGGTTGAGCCTAAGTTTTTGCTTCTTCACATGAGTTGTGCTTCCTTGCAATGTCATGTCATTTTGTTTGCTTGCTGTTTGAATACAATACCAAGATCTGAAATTCTTAAATGAGAGAGATTCTTCACATAGTTACATAATTATTTAGCTAATCATTTATCTTCACTTATATCTTTTTGGAGTAGTTTGTCATTTACCCGTGTGCTTCACTTATATCCTATGAGTAAATGGTTGAATGAGTTGAATGTCATAAATCTGAAATTATATATGTCTCATTTGCTTATCCCATGGGGAGTAATGACTTCACATCTAAGAAGTAGAGGTTGTAAATTTATTGAAGGTTATCAAGCATTGTATTGGTCATTTGAACAATTCATGAAAGAATATTGAAGGAAGAGAGATTTCACATATAAATATATACTATCCTAGACATCTTTTATAATTGTGAGCACTCATTAAGTATGACATGCTAAAGTGTTGATGTTGGACAAGGAAGACAACGTGATGGGTTTTATGTTTTCTCACATCTCAGTTAAAGTATATTGTCATGGATCATTCAAACATGTTGAGCTTGTCTTCCCCCCTCATGCTAGCCAAATTCCTTGCACCAAGTAGAGATACTACTTGTGCTTCCAAATATCCTTAAACCCAGTTTTGCCACGAGATTCCACTATACCTACCTATGGATTGAGTAAGGTCCTTCAAGTAAGTTGTCATCGGTGCAAGCAATAAAAATTGCTCTCTAAATATGTATGATCTATTAGTGTGAAGAAAATAAGCTTTATACGATCTTGTTACGGAAGCAATAAAAGCGATGGACTGCATAATAAAGGTCCATATACAAGTGGAAATATAAAGTGATGTTCTTTTGCATTAAGATTTTGTGCATCCAACCATAAAAGCGCATGACAACCTCTGCTTTCCTTTGCGAAGGGCCTATATTTTACTTTATGTCTTTTACTTTATGCAAGAGTTAGGGTGATCTTCACCTTTCCCTTTTTCATTTTATCCTTTGTCAAGCACCTCGTGTTGGAAAGATCCTGATATATGATGTAAGTTAGCATGAACTATTATTGTTGACATCACCCAAAGGTGAATACGTTGGGAGGCAACACTATAAGCCCCTATCTTTCCCAGTATCCGATTAAAACTCCATAACCATTAGTATTGCGTGAGTGTTAGCAATTGTAGAAGACTGTATGATAGTTGAGTATGTGGAGTTTGCTAAATCAAAGCTCTGACATAGACCCTTCCTGAAAATAAGATGAATTGTAATTGTTTGATGACTAAGAATGAAATGTGCTAGTTTTCAAGAAAGTTTATGGTCTATGCTTTAACATGTGAATAGCTTGTTACTTGTTCGTGAGAAGTTTTATGACATGAACTACTGTTATGACATATAATCATGCTAGAAAAGGTGATTGAAATTATCATTGATCAAACTTGTGCACCTTCTAGCATTCACACTTCATAAATTGTTTATTTTATCATTTACCTACTCGAGGACGAGCATGAATTAAGCTTGCGGATGCTGATATGTCTCCAACGTATCTATAATTTATGAAGCATTCATGCTATTTTATTATCTATTTTGAATGATTACGGGCTTTATTATACACTTCTATATTACTTTTGGGACTAACCTATTAACCGGAGGCCCAGCCCATATTGCTGTTTTATTGCCTATTTCAGTATTTCGAAGAAAAGGAATATCGAACGGAGTCCAAACGGAATGAAACCTTCAGGAGCGTGATTTTTGGAACGAACGTGATCCAGGAGAATTGGAGTTGAAGTAAAGGAAGCTTCAAGGTGGCCACGAGGGTGGGGGAGCGCCCACCCCCTTGGGCGCGCCCCCCTGTCTCATGGGCCCCTCGAGGCTCCCCCGACCGACTACTTTCGCCTATATAAGCCCACATACCCTAAAACCTTCGGAGAACAAGATAGATCGGGAGTTCCGCCGCCGTAAGCCTCTGTAGCCACCAAAAACCTCTCGGGAGCCCGTTCTGGCACCCTGCCGGAGGGGGAACCCATCACCGGTGGCCACCTTCATCATCCCGACGCTCTCCATGATGAGGTGGGAGTAGATCACCCTCGGGGCTGAGGTATGTACCAGTAGCTATGTGTTTGATCTCTCTCTCTCGTGTTCTCTCTATGGCACGATCTTGATGTATCACGAGCTTTGCTATTATAGTTGGATCTTATGATGTTTCTCCCCCTCTACTCTCTTGTGATGAATTGAGTTTTCCTCTTGAAGTTATCTTATCGGATTGAGTCTTTAAGGATTTGAGAACACTTGATGTATGTCTTGCCGTGCTTATCTATGGTGACAATGGGATATCACGTGATCCACTTGATGTATGTTTTGGTGATCAACTTGCGGGTTCCGCCCATGAACCTATGCATAGGGGTTGGCACACGTTTTCGCCATGACTCTCCGGTAGAAACTTTGGGGCACTCTTTGAAGTACTTTGTGTTGGTTGAATAGATGAATCTGAGATTGTGTGATGCATATCGTATAATCATGCCCACGGATACTTGTGGTGACAATGGAGTATCTAGGTGACATTAGGGTTTTGGTTGATTCGTGTCTTAAGGTGTTATTCTAGTACGAACTCTATGATAGATTGAATGGAAAGAATAGCTTCATGTTTTTTACTACAGACTCTTGAATAGATAGAACAGAAAGGATAACTTTGAGGTGGTTTCGTACCCTACAATAATCTCTTCATTTGTTCTCCGCTATTACTGGCTTTGGAGTGACTCTTTATTGCATGTTGAGGGATAGTTATATGATCCAATTATGTTATTATTGTTAAGAGAACTTGCACTAGTGAAAGTATGAACCCTATGCCTTGTTTCCTACCATTGCAATACCGTTTGTGCTCACTTTTATCATTAGTTACCTTGCTGTTTTTATATTTTCAGATTACAAAAACCTATATCTACCATCCATATTGCACTTGTATCACCATCTCTTTGCCGAACTGGTGCACCTATACAATTTACCATTGTATTGGGTGTGTTGGGGACACAAGAGACTCTTTGTTATTTGGTTGCAGGGAGAGACCATCTTCATCCTACGCCTCCCACGGATTGATAAACCTTAGTTCATCCTCTTGTGGGAAATTTGCTACTGTCCTACAAACCTCTGCACTTGGAGGCCCAACAACATCTACAAGAAGAAGGTTGTGTAATAGACATCAGTAGTTACGTTTGTTCCTGAGGACATGGGAGAAGTCTTGCTATTAGTAGTCATGTGAATTTGGTATTCGTTTGATATTTTGATGAGATGTATGTTGTCTCTCCTCTAGTGGTGTTATGTGAACATCGACTACATGACACTTCACCATTGTTTGATCCTAGAGGAAGGCATTGGGAAGTAATAAGTAGATGATGGGTTGCTAGAGTGACAGAAGCTTAAACCCTAGTTTACGAGTTGCTTCGTAAGGGGCTGATTTGGATCCATATGTTTCATGCTATGGTTAGGTTTACCTTAATACTTCTGTTGTAGTTGCAGATGCTTGTAATAGGGGTTAATCATAAGTGGGATGCTTGTCCAAGAAAGGGCGGTACCCAAGCACCGGTCCACCCACATATCAAATTATCAAAGTAATGGACACGAATCATATGAGCGTGATGAAAACTAGCTTGACGATAATTCCTATGTGTCCTCGGGAGCGCTTTCCTCTATATAAGAACTTGTCCAGACTTGTCCTTTGCTACAAAAAGGATTGTGCCACCTTGCTGCACCTTATTTACTTTCATTGCTTGTTACCCGTTACAAATTACCTTATCACAAAACTATCTGTTACCGATAATTTCAGTGCTTGCAGAGAATACCTTACTGAAAACCGCTTGTCATTTCCCTTCGCTCCTCGTTGGTTTCGACACTCGTACTTATTGAAAGGACTACGATAGATCCCCTATACTTGTGGGTCATCAGGGTGCAATAGCAACAATTTCTTTCATAACATAAGGAACTATAGCAAGTTCATCTCCGTAAGCATCATTCATATTGGCATCATGGCCACAACCATAGCAAGCATCAATTTAATCAAAAAGGGATATTTCAAATGAATCTAAGGGATCGTAGCAATCACCATAACATTCATCCTTTGATAGGCATGAAGGAAAATTAAACAATGTATGAGTTGAAGAGTTAATCTCATTAGAAGGTGGGCACGTGTAGCTAATCCGCTCTTCCTCCTTTCGTTCTTCGCTCTCCTCGTCATCTTTTTCATCCAACGAGCTCATAGTGTCATCAATTTCTTCTTCCATAGATTCCTGCAAAATATTAGTCTCTTCTAGGACAACGGAGACTTTCTCAATAAACTCATTAATACCAACATTATATTCATAATTATCATAGAAATATTTAAGTATAATATAATTTTCAGGTCTGTAAACAGCATCATCATAATTTTCACACTTTTCAAACAAAGATTAAATTTCATAAGCACCCTTAAAAGCAACAAATTCTTCTATTCGTTCCACATCATAGTAATTATATATACCATTAGCATAAGAAGCCAAGGTTTAATTATCACTTAATTTGCATGAAAATGGAAGGTGTTGAGCCTTCATTCTAGAGGAACAAGTATAATTGTTCGCACACGAACACGTCACCGTGTACCCTTGACGCCGAGGGTGGTGCACCGCAGCTCACGTCGAAGGAGACCCGCCGGAAGCGCTGTACGCAAGACAATCCGGCGGACGCTTTTGTAGACCCGAAACCCCACACGCCCGGGAGGGACCCCGTCAGGGCGTGCGGCGGCTATGGGCTGCCCTAGGTCGGCCTGACCGCCCCTAGGGCCTCGAGGTTCACCGCCCTGCAATGAAGAAGAACGAACGAAAAACGAGGAAGAAGAAGAACTAGGGTTAAGGAGAAAAGATAAAAGATAAAAGTGGTACATGATTGTTGATTGTGTGTTGTTTTTCAATCGGCCGTCACCTCTTATCTATATAAGAGGCGGGTGGACTTCCCGTACAAGAAAAGGACTTGCCTAGCCGTCCAAATCATCAAAACCTAATAAAACACGGACTATTCACGGCTCCCGGCCCGGATGTCCGGCTCAAGACCCGGATGATCTGGCCTAGCCCAGTTTTTTGACAGAAGCTCACTGTTTTGGCTCTAGAATCCTCATACTACCTCGGATTTGGACGTCTTTTACATCCAAATCAACCGTATCGACGAGACGCACAACTTTCATGTTGAACACTTTTTCATCC
Source organism: Aegilops speltoides (assembly GCA_021437245.1). Lineage (NCBI taxonomy): Eukaryota > Viridiplantae > Streptophyta > Magnoliopsida > Poales > Poaceae > Aegilops > Aegilops speltoides. The sequence continues at coordinate 130,512,671 of CM038144.1, forward strand.
GAGGCCATCTTGAGGGGGTTTCGGTCCGTTTTCTAAAGTCTGCAGCAGAAAAACGTGTCCGGACACCCGGACGATTGCCCGGATTGTCCGGCCTTTACCCAGATCATCCGGGAGTTGATCCAGATCATCCGGCTTCAACTTTTAGCTTCTGTTGTTTTGGTCAATTTTTCGGCCCTCGGCCGGATGATCTGGACCCCGGTCCGGATGATCCGGCCATACAGTGGTGCAGCGCACAGTTTTGGCTGTAACTTTTGCATACGAACTCGGATGGGGACGATCTTTATATCAAAATCATCCGCCTCGACGAGACGAAGAACTTTACAATTGTAACTTTTCCTATCCGAGGTCTTCTTAATTAGGTTTCATGCCATTCTTTAATCATATGTCAACACGGGTATCTCCGAAATTGTCATATCTTTTGCACTTGAGCTCCTTTTTGGTCCATCTTCATATTTATTTCGATCATCTTGACGAAGGCCATCAAATGGTGACATAAACTCATAATTTTAACCTCATTCCATTATAGACTCAAGTCACTCTTTCCGATCATGCCATTTTTGAACGTCAACACATGCCCCCTGTTTTTCGGCAAAGATAGTATGCCGAAAAATAACTTGTATCGTATTGGTTCTAAGGACGATGTCAACACTCCATCGGCCACTTCGCATATGCTTAGAGCGATAAATATATACCGGCCATTTATTTGAGGCAGATTCTTGATACAAACTTGGGTGAAACCTTCTCAACTTCATTAACAATCCCATAGATATGTATCTCAAGGTCATCCTCCAAACCATATTGCTCACCCTTTTGCTAGGATTTTGCAAATAATCAACAATAAACTTTCTTCAATCCTTACTTTTTGCCTGCAAAAAGAATCATTAGTGGCCGAAGCGATGGACTTTGATTCAGCCTTTCCTATGTTGACGAAACTAAGCATCGGCTATTGAATGAAATACAATACACCATGATTAACATAGTAGCCGGATGCTTGCTGTACCAACTCTTTTGAATTGTCATGCCTAGAAATATGAACAGTTTTAAAGCAACCAAGGTAAATTTTGCATCTAGGCATACCTCAAGATAAACTACAAGTGATTCGTCAAAACATTCATAACCCTTGGATATTTGTTGCACTATTCATAACGAATCACCAAAAGCCTCAATATGTTTAGCACATATGGCAAAAGTTCCAAACCGAATAACATTGCATATTCAGCTTTGATTATTGTGCAATAAATATTTTAAGAGGCATGAGGCTTCACAAAATTGCACCATAAGGAGATATATAAACAACACCAACACCTTGGCCATTGTGAATTCAACCATCGAAACATAATCTCCATAGTACTAGAGAGACAAGGCTAATATCACTTAACATGTACCTTGTCTCGGTTCCAATTGAACTAAGGACGATGTTAGAATTTCACACCGGCCATGATCGGATAGTTTCTTAGGATGATAATTAAGTATCGGCCATTATCATGAGGTCCATGTAGAATTCATCCATTAAAGCATGTATAGCCGAAATAAACAAATAAAATAGCAATAAAATATTTCGGCCCCTTTGTCTTAGCAACAAAAATGTAACTAACCAAATGTATAGTGATTTGGTAATACTTTGTCATGATATAGAAAATTATGTTGCATCCATGGATCAAAATAAGTCCATGGAGGGTAACTGATCATACCTGTGGATGAATTCCATGGCAAAGGCATCAATGGCATTGTTGAAGAAAATGGATGGTGTGCTAACTGAAGATTTTGATGTTGTGATGCACACCTTCGGCATAATTGTTTGTTGCTTCCATCCTTCTCTTTCTTCACTTTCATTGTACTTGTTGCAATTGAAGCATGCACATCGTTTTTGTTATGATTGACCCTCTTGGGAACCCATGCCATGTTCCTCTCTCTCAGCTCTTGTGCACTAAGATTTTGTAATTCCTTCTTTTGCCAATACGATAAGCCGAGTGGGCATCTCGGCTGTGATTTTGTTTTGACCAATGGCAATTCTTTCTTGGCCTTGTTTACTCTCAACTTCTTTTCTTCAGATTTGGTACTTTGACTCTCAACAATTGGTTGCTCCATCTCATTGCCTTTAGTAGCCAATGTCAACACTTTCATTGGCTCTTTTTCATTTGAGATCAAATCCGAAGTAACACTTTTACGACCATCTCTTTTAACGCGGTAAACTTGTTTGACCACCTCTTTCTTCTTCCTTGAGCTCTGGACCGATTCCTTATGATTGAAACGGTCTTTAACATGTGATTGTTCAGATTTTGATCTTCTTGGAGCTGCATAATATTGGTGAGATGATCTAAAATAAGATGGAGAATGTGCCCTTGTATCATACCTGTCCCATGATGAATATGTATCTATATGAGCATACGGAGGCATCCACGGCATTGGCATTGGCGGCCCAAAATAAGGATATGAATATGTTGCATTAAAATTATCACTTTGCCAATACCAATCCTCATATTTGCGCCTTGGGGTGATCTTGGTTTCTTTGCATGATTTGGCCGATAAGCATTCTTCTCTTCACTCTTCTTTTGATATTTATCCAATAGTTCAGCGAAGGTGATTTTTGATCTCTTACACTTGCGCTTATTTCGGCCTTTGTTTCCTTTGGTTGTGCTTGCACCAATCATTGGATTTGCTTGTTGCCCCCCAGTCCTTGGCGTCTCCATTGTAGCTTCGATGGAATTCTCGCCCTCAAAATTATGTTCATTATGCCCTTCAACAACTTCTTTACTTGAAAGCTTGACCCCATCACCTGCAATTTTTACCTCCTCTTTAAATGGATCGGCTTGAAGCAGCCGATGCAAAAACTTTCTGCCATCAAGACCAATCGGAATAGACTGGTCATCTCTTGGTGTTTCAACAAACTTCAATCATCCTTTTTCAATTGCCGATTTAGCTATTTGACGAAACATGTTGCAATCCTCAAAAATATGCTTGGACGAATCATGCAACTTACAATACATTCGTCCTTGGATTGATGGCTTAACATGGTGATCAAGAATTGTAATGTAATTATTTTTCAGCAACAAATCAAATATTTGATCACACATGATTGAATTAAAGGTATACTTCTTGTTTTCTAGCCGATCTTGTTGTTTGAACGGCTTTGGAGATAAGCAAACGAATGGTTTAGATTTGTAATCTACCCATTCGGCTATGCATTGTGTTTTCCACTCTATCTCTGATGTCTTTGGATAAGATATTATATTAGCATCGGTTTTCTCAATAGAATTTAACCTTGGCTTTAAATTTCTGAAACGAAGATATTTAGAACATACATGTCTCAGTTGAGACCAAGTGCAAGGCAAGTACGAAATAAGCAAAGCTACCCAACTAGATGTGAACTTTAGATAAAGCAACGGGGAAAGCTGTGGCTGTAACAATAAGTCAATATCGGTCTTTATAAATGGTGTAATGAGTTGACCGATATGTTCCATAACAAGTTTATTGCTAACAAGTAAATTACCCTTCTTCATTGGTCTTTCAAAATTACTTATGAGGATTTTTCTAATAGATGTATCAACAGTAAAGTTCTGACCAAATCTGAAAATAGGTAAATTACTTGCTAAACATACCTCTTCAAATATGTTGGGAGAGCATGATGGTGGTGCCACTTGAAGAACATCTTGCTCCGTCTTTGGATGGCTCCCCAACACCTTGTCATTATCTTTTTCTTGATCCCGTGCATCATTACCTTGAAGATCCATGTCAGCTGAACTTTGTTCGGCTACTTGTTCTTGTCCTTGAGGCTTGTCAATTTCTATGGCACGGAACTCATAGGGCAGGAAGTAGGTTCCATTGACCTCGGAAAAATCAAGTATGGTTGTTTTGCTATGCTTTCCATGCCCTTTCTCAATAATACTTGCCTCTTTGGATTTGATGGACTCAGAATATATACTACTTGATTCGGCTTTTCTAATAACCGAATTTTCTTTGTTACCTAAATCAATAACTTTATCTTTTTGAATTTGCAAGGCTTCTCGCTCTCGTCTAATTTTAGCCCACATCTCAGCTTGGTGAGCTTTAAACTTTTTCATATCAATTTCCCTCCACTCGTCATGAGATTGCCCCCCCCCCAATACTTTGAGACTCTTTCAGCAATGAGGTGCCAAAACTTTGCGATTGTTTAGGTGGTACCTTTGGATGGTACAACCTTTGGAGGACTGCATCATTTGCACAACTCTAGCTTTTACAAAGAAGCAAAATCATGAGGCTTCCGCCTTCTATTAGTTCCTGGCGGATAGAGTTGCACAAATCCCAAGAGAATGTAAGCTTGTTCTCAATTACCCAGTCTGGATATGGTTGCCCCCCAATGCTTTTAGACTCTTTCGGCAATGAGATATTGCCGAAATTCTGTAATTGTGTAGGGGGGACATGATATGCCACGGTAGTAGGTGAAGGCATTTGTGCTCCTGCAGAAGTTTCACTTATTCGGCCATGACCATGAAGGTGCGGAGCCGAATTATGGACATCAGCAGTTGTGTATGGTGCCAAAAAATTAGTAGCATTAGGTGTAGCATATGATGTTTGAGGGTAATTGGCCAAATAACTAGTAGTAACATGGCCAATTCCCCTATCCACCGGCACGTTTGGATTAACGTACTGCAAGTTATTTGCCGATGAATAAAAAACTTGAAACACTTTGTTGCATACCATTGGAAGTTCCTACATAGGGTGTCTCAACTTGATTAACCGAACTCATCATGTTATTCATCGGCATATAAATTTGTGGGGTTGCCGATGCATGGGAGCTCGGATACATATGTTGCATGTTGCTAAAATTATATAAAGTAGAATCATGGAGATTTTGTTGCATCGGCCCTTGCACATAATTAGGTGCATGATTGATAAAGCTAGGGCTAGCCGATACATTATGCTCATTAGATGATCTAGCAACAACATATGCATTATTTGCATCTACATATGTGAATTGGGTATTCATATTACCTTTGTAGACTGCAAACCCTAGATGACGATCTCTTCGTAGCAAGAACGGGCCGGAGACCGTTCAAAGCTTCGTCCCCAACGGAGTCGCCAAAAAGTGTGTTCGCACACGAACACGTCACCGTGTACCCTCGACGCCGAGGGTGGTGTACCGCAGCTCACGTCGAAGGAGACCCGCCGGAAGCGCTGTACGCAAGACAATCCGGCGGGCGCTTTTGTAGACCCGAAACCCCACACGCCCGGGAGGGACCCCGTCAGGGCGTGCGGAGGCTATGGGCTGCCCTAGGTCGGCCTGACCGCCCCCAGGGCCTCGAGGTTCGCCGCCCTGCAATGAAGAAGAACGAACGAAAAACGAGGAAGAAGAAGAACTAGGGTTAAGGAGAAAAGATAAAAGATAAAAGTGGTAGATGATTGTTCGATTGTGTGTTGTTGTTCAATCGGCCGTCACCTCTTATCTATATAAGAGGCGGGTGGACTTCCCGTACAAGAAAAGGACTTGCCTAGCCGTCCAAATCATCAAAACCTAATGAAACACGGACTATTCACGACCCCGGCCCGGATGTCCGGCTCAAGGCCCGGATGATCCGGCCTAGCCCAGTTTTTTGACAGAAGCTCACTGTTTTGGCTCTAGAATCCTGATACTACCTCGGATTTGGACGTTTTTTATATCCAAATCAACCGTATCGACGAGACGCACAACTTTCATGTTGAACACTTTTTCATCCTAGGCCATCTTGAGGGTGTTTCGGTCCGTTTTCTAAAGTCTGCAGCAGAAAAACGTGTCCGGACACCCCGGATTGTCCGGCCTTTACCCGGATCATCCGGGAGTTGATCCAGATCATCCGGCTTCAAATTTTAGCTTCTGTTGTTTTGGTCAATTTTTCGGCCCTCGGCCGGATGATCTGGACCCCGGTCCGGATGATCCGGCCATACAGTACTGCAGCGCATAGTTTTGGCTGTAACTTTTGCATACGAACTCGGATGGGGACGATCTTTATATCAAAATCGTCCGCCTCGACGAGACGAAGAACTTTACAGTTGTAACTTTTCCTATCCGAGGTCTTCTTAATTAGGTTTCATGCCATTCTTTAATCAGATGTCAACACGGGTATCTCCGAAATTGTCATATCTTTTGCACTTGAGCTCCTTTTTGGTCCATCTTCATATTTATTTCGATCATCTTGACGAAGGCCATCAAATGGTGACATAAACTCATAATTTTAACCTCATTCCATTATAGACTCAAGTCACTCTTTCCGATCATGCCATTTTTGAACGTCAACAATAATCATATCTCAAGCATAAATTCCAAGCATATCAATGCAATATTTTAATTTGATCCCATAACAATTTCCCTTTCTGAGTCAAGCGATATTCCCTATAGTATTCATGTTGATCCACCGTGTCTCCCATTATCAAGTTGAATTGGGTTTTCTCAGGATTATCAAAGTAGTGTTTAATATTTTTCACATAAAAAGCATCGAGGGTTTTGAGTAGCAAGTACAACTATTTTTTTTGGTATTTCGTGTTCCATATCCATAACTAAAGACATAAAACAACTTAGAACAGAAAATAAAATCTACTTAGTGATAAAGCAAACAAGCACACACGAGAATATTCACCACATTCTATTGCTCCCCGGAAACGGAGCCAGAAAAAGGTCTTGATAACCCGCAAGTATAGGGTATCAATTATAGCCTTTCTCACTAAGTAAGAGTGTCGAACCCAACGAGGAGCTAAAGGTAGAACAAATATTCCCTCAAGTTCTATCGACCACCAATACAACTCTATGCACACTTTACGTTCGCTTTACTTAGAACAAGTATGAAACTAGAAGTACATTGTAGGTGTAATAAGATAGATTTGAAAGATAATAAAGACCACGTAAATAAAAGCTAGGGGCTGTTTAAATAAAGAAACAATTCAGTTAGTTTTAGTAGAGAGCTTTTTGTCACAAGAAAGTTATTTGTCCCTAGGCAATTTGTTGGTGCAATATTTTCCTACCTTGTGTTTTGGAGGCTGTTGACAGAAACAGGTATGGAATGATTTGTTTGCTAGCGCATACAGAGAGAAAAATTCCATACACAACCGAAGATAATGCTGCCTCTGGTGCTGAGTTCGATGAACTTCACCGAAGTATATCTGTGTTGTAGAGAAGAACGAGCTATAATTGTTGAAGCAATAGAGTTGAGAAGATTGATGTGAAGAAATTGACCCCTCGAAAGTTCTCTGCTGAAGCAAAGCTTTTGATATGACACTGTCTTCCAAAGAAATTGACTGCAGTGATGGAAGTCGAAGGCAAAGTGAAGATGTAGTATTAATTTCGTTGTTATTCTTTCATTCATTCGAGTCATAGGGCCTCCGTACTATTCAGAGAGGTATTGGTTCTCGATGCTTAGATCTATTATGATGCTTAGTCATAACCTATGACAAATGCGAGAGAAATCTCTTTGTGCTCCGAGCAAATACTTGCCAGCAAGAAACTGTGATCTTCTTTGTTGTGAGAGATTTGGATCGGACCGAGGAGTTAGCATCTCTTGCTCCACGAGAAATGTTGTCGTTGTGCTCAAATCCAACAGTTGGACTCGTGTAATTCGGCCATTGGCTGAACCCGATGTCTAATTTGGTATTTTCCCATCAGGGAAGGCTGCGGCTATAAATAGCCAGCCAGCTCCAACTTTGTCCGTTGGCTGCTCCACTTGAGATTTTCTGAAGATTGATTTGAGCAACCCCTCTCCGAGTGATTTGAGTTTAAGATCCACCGAGAGAAAACCAAGAGCCCAAACTTAGACATTGGTTTAGCATCACAGTAGTTTTGAGTGAGCGTTCTTGTACCTATTACTCTTGAGAGCTACGCACTCTCTAGATGGATAGGTTTCGGCCTCGAGTGTTGAAGAGTTGTTGTCTTCTCCGAGCCAGATCTTCAGCAACCAAGAGCGATTGTGGTTCGCGAAGGTCAACCGAAGGTTTGGAGATCACCGACAAGGATCAACCACGAGTGAAATCAACCTGAGTCTGATCAGCTCTGTGTTGAAGGAGAATAGGGTGAAGAGAGTTTATCTTCCATGTTAAGTCACAGCCCCTCCAACTAGACGTAGCCCTTTGGCAGAAGGGTGAACTGGTCTACTAAATCTCTCTGTCGCCATCGAGCACTACTGGTTCTATTTACTCTACTGCATTTCCTTTAGTAGTTTATATTCGTGCTCTGTGTCAATAGTTTACTTGATCATATCATTCAGTTTGTTATCAACTTGTGTTTCAGTGTTTACCTTATTTCATTGTCTTCGTCTGTATTCATTCGTTACCATCTTTTCCCTAGGATTCACCTGTGAAATCTTTTCATAGTTTTTGTATCAGTGTGTACCATGCTATGTCTCATTCTACTACATCTGTTTGCATGTTGCATTACTCTCATCGTTGTTAAACCTGTGAATCATCAAGCTCGTACGGGTGTCAATGCTTTCATTGATGAATATGCTTCTGACGAAGAAGACTGATTAAGTTTATTTCCTTCGATACTACTTCCGCTGTTGTGAGTGGGATAAGTTTCAAAGCTTTCGAAAGAAAATTTGAATCTCCCATTCACCTCCCTCTGGTCGATATACTCTCGGTCCTAACAATTGGTATCAGAGCTGGTACTCCCTATCTTTGTTTATTAAAGGTTTAACGCCCTTGGAGTTTTGAGTATGTCGTATGCAGCTAGATCCTCGCACTCTGAAATATTTCTTGTCTTTGATGGAAATGGCTATCTGTACTGGAAGGAACGAATGAGAATCGAAATTCAAGCTATCAACTATGATCTGTGGCAGATTGTGGAATATGGTTATACCATTCAACAACAAAATGATCTGACTTCCGATGATAAAGAAAATCTGCAATTGGATGCTCAAGCAAAAGATATCATCTGTGGTAGTCTATCAAAATACATTTTCTTTTGGTTCCAAAGGCTCAATACTGCAAAGCAAATTTGGGATGCTATCAACAATGCTCATGAAGAATTTGTTGCTAGATCAAATCCTCACATTCAAATTCTTTGTGCCATGTTCACTGGATTTAGAAGCCTTCATAAAGAAAGTGCCATGGAACTCATTGATACATTGACAAACATTGTGGAAATACTACATCAGCAAGGAGTAACTGATATCACCAATAGAGATGTAGTCAACATGCTTCTGAGTGCACTTGACGAATCTTTCGATACTATTGTAGCAGAAATCAAACAAAGACCTGACTATGAAGAGCTTCACTATGTTGAAGTCATGACACTACTGTCAATTCATGAAGAAAAGATGGAACTGGAAAAATGCCAATCAAGAATCTTCTTCGGAAAGTGAAGGAGAAATTCTCTCAAACTATGGAAGTTCTGAAGATGTCGAGAATCAACACACCATCACCAGAGAAATTTAAATGCTCACACAAAGGCTAAGTGATATAAAAAGGCAAAATATATGCCTCACAAATGATGACGAGACTCACACGCCTGAATCATCAAGAAGATTGCCTCCAAAAGATATGAAGTGCTTCAAGTGCAAATTATACGGTCATCTCATCGCTGATTGCCATGGCTGGGAAGGAAAACATAGCAGCAGATGGAAATACCTTCACTTCAGTGGTTTTAATTGAGTGGATAGTCATACTAAGCTCTCGAAGGAAATTACATCTCCGTCATCTTCTTCGATGAGACCAGTCACTGACGTGAAAGCTTGAGCTACCATTGAATCAAATATGAAGAGGATGTCTCGGTTGAATAGAGCATGTGTTTATCTGACCTTGGACTCAAAAGAAGAAGCTACTGACACTGAATCATATGGTGAAGAGTTCTACAAAAGGATTGGGAGAAGCAATGCATATCTTGCCAATGAATCTTCGAAGGATTTCAGCGAATCAGATACTGATAATGATACTTCAAGTAACGATGATTCAAGTGATGATGAATCAGTCGCCTTCTGTCTCATGGCAAAATCATCAAAGGGTCGGGTATCTGCAAAACACCAAAGCTCCATGAACGAATATTCACCTGAATATATTTCTTATGCCAAGCTGGTCAATGATGTCTACTACACAACCTTCTTCTTGTAGACGTTGTTGGGGCTCCAAGTGCAGAGGTTTGTAGGACAGTAGCAAATTTCCCTCAAGTGGATGACCTAAGGTTTATCAATCTGTGGGAGGCGTAGGATGAAGATGGTCTCTCTCAAGCAACCCTGCAACCAAATAACAAAGAGTCTCTTGTGTCCCCAACACACCCAATACAATGGTAAATTGTATAGGTGCACTAGTTCGGCGAAGAGATGGTGATACAAGTGCAATATGGATGGTAGATATAGGTTTTTGTAATCTGAAAATATAAAAATAGCAAGGTAACTAATGATAAAAGTGAGCGTAAATGGTATTGCAATGATAGGAAACAAGGCATAGGGTTCATACTTTCACTAGTGCAAGTTCTCTCAACAATAATAACATAGATAGATCATACAATAATCCCTCAACATGCAACAAAGAGTCACTCCAAAGACACTAATAGCGGAGAACAAACGAAGAGATTATGGTAGGGTACCAAACCACCTCAAAGTTATCCTTTCTGCTCAATCTATTCAAGAGTCCATAGTAAAATAACATGAAGCTATTCTTTCCGTTCAATCTATCATAGAGTTCATACTAGAATAACACCTTAAGACACAAATCAACCAAAATCCTAATGTCACCTAGATACTCCATTGTCACCTCAAGTATCCGTGGGCATGATTATACGATATGCATCACACAATCTCAGATTCTTCATAAATTTTCAGCCCATTTCGTGAAGTTTTATTTCTGCACAAAAAACGACACCATGGTAGTTCTGCTAAAAACAGCGTTAGTCTGAGTTAGTTATAATCAAATCATACCAAAACCATATAATATTGTTATAAACATGCCATGAATACTTCGTAAATTATAGATACGTTGGAGACGTATCACCCTACCCAGATTGAGGTTGACCCTGCTCCTAGTTCTTTGGCTTCACAGCCAGAACAGGAAGAGAAGAAGTTGGAAGAGCCCATGGCTCACAAAGAAAGAGATCAAGCAGTTGTACCACCAGTGTTGCCATAGCAGGTTGAAGGTGAACAAGTTGTGACTCAAGAGTCTAAAGAAGTTCTCGTGCCACCCACCATTGAGAACTCTCCGAAAGAAAAGGCCCTAGTGCCTGAGATTGAGAAAGCCACTGAAGAGTTCCAGCGAAGGAAATTGAAGGTCAAACCAGTGCCCCCATGCTATCAACTCCAGAGACAGTTATAAGGCCACTTGCTCCATTAAAGCCCATCGATAAAAATGTGTCAGCCTCTGTTCAGCCGATGGAAATTTGCGAGGAAGAAAATTGGAAAAATCCTAAAGAATCATTTCCACTATTTCTAGCTGAATATGGCCCCAATGGCCCCCCATTCAATGAACAACTCCATTCATCGAAGCTTGCATTTTTTGGGGTCAGCCCTTACGTAGGAGAAAAAACTTCATTGTCACTGAGGTTTTGGACTGAAGAACAAGCTGTCTATTATGCTCGGATCTTGTTTGGCAAGCACAGAATTTTCAATCATAAGATATTGAACTTCGTTGAACTTGAGAAAATGCCATGTTTTCATCATGCAATTGAGCATATTGAACATGCACTACTGAAGGGCTTCATGCGATTTAATCATGGCTAGAACAAGGAAGTTATTCTTCAATTTTATAACACACTATATCTCTTAGGAGATCTAGCAAATACTTGACGCTTGAATGGATGATTGGCAGAGAGAGAATCAAATGCTGGGCAAACCATTTTCTGGCCCTGATAAATTTGCCTCGATGTGAATTTGAGAACGACAAAGGGCACCGACTGCATTTCTGGGAAGTGTCCTAAGCACAACTCCACGTCCTGATGGATCCCACCATGGTGGGCGACGAATGCATTGATGTTGATCCAAAAAAGTTGGCTTATGATAACAAAGTATTATTTCACATTATGTGCAATACCATCACACCAACAAACATGCCAAACTCCATCAAAGGCACCATGGGAAATGCACTTGTGTCAATATCTCAAGGAATCAAATTTGACATTCCTGACCTTTTCATTCGAAACTTGCATGTGCAGCGGATAGCCCTCGGTCATTGAAACCTTATGCTCCATGGATCATGTTCGCAATCGAGTAGCTCACAAATGAGAAACTCTTCTGGGCTTACACACCAAAAGTTTTCATGCCACCATTTCGTGACACTCTGTGCATTGTGAAGGATAACTGCAAAGGGAAGGAACCTGTTGATACTGCTGCAACTGCCTCTGCGTCTGAAAAATGCACCGAAGGTTAAGGAAGCCAGGATTGAAATCCTTCGTGAGGAAAATCCATCACTCTATGAGATTTGTGTTCGCACGTAGCAGACTCTGGAAAGACACATCAAGATGGATAGAAAAGAAAAGGTGGAATTGATGACTGAGCTGAATCTGATTCATAATCACACTTGTCAAATTCTTCTGCATGAGAAGGATGCAAGGAAGCGCTCATGGACCTTGTTGAGAAAGCACTATTCTCACAAGGATTTAGCTAAAAAGGGCCTCTTCAAGGAGTATGACTACCTGGACTTGCTTGCTATTCCGCGCATCCGAAGACAAACTCAAGTGCTCCCACAATGTTTTGCTTCAACAGATCTGTTGTTTGTCAATCATGATGATGAAATTGCAGATATAGCCGGTACTCTTGTCTACAAGCCAGATGATCATTGCTCCAAGTCTTCCAAGGCCCAGGCTGCTACTCCTGCTACCGCCTCGACAGTTCCACATTCTTTTGACACAGATTCGTCGAGTGGTTTTAATTCGGATTCGGAAGACACTCCCACGGAGTAGTTCCTCATATGTATTCTCTTTCCTTTTTGACACTTGTTGACAAAAGGGGGAAGAATTACATCGAGTGATAGTTTATCGGGGTTTGTAGGGTGTTTTTCTTTCGCTATTTGGTTTTCCCTCGAACAATTTGCTTCATGAACTTATCGCACTGCATGTGGTGCCGAAACACTCGGACGTCATGTAACGTTAATAACCCCTGCCTGCAATATCATTTGCTTCGCACTATTTGTCTGCAGGTACCATCAACTGTGTTTTCCCTGTGAATGATTATCTTCGACAATTATTTATCTTACAAGGATACATATCTGCTTTTTGAACAAGAACAGAGAATCATCATGTAATGATACCATTTTGGAGAAGTACTTCAAGCTCTAGATGAACTAACTGTTGTCGTTGGATATGTGCCAATCATTATATCTTATTATCGAACCGTGCAGGAAGAGAATGTCAGTTTAAGCTTTTATGCAAAGTGTTTTCCCTCACTATTATATCTCTATGACTATGATAGGAAAACACATCAGAAGCATATCCACTCAGAGCAATAGAGTCTTACCTTTTTCTTGCTCTGAATGTATCAATCATGCAGGAAATTTATATCTCATGTGGATTCAAATTGTGTTCTGAGAAAACCTTCATGATGTATCCTTGTCACAAATCACTCATCGCTTATCTTACATCTAACTTTCTTTGAAGGTTTTGTGACAGGAACCACCTCAGACACCATCGAGTGATTTGAAACAACTCAAGTATAAGATCTCTTGTCAATGACACTCATACGAAGAATAATATTGTTTCTCCGGTGCCTCATGATCTGAAGCATAATTTGAGGGGGAGAATATTTTATCTTTGTAATTATTTCTCATCTTTCATTACTCTTCGCATTACATTCCATTCATTATCTATCATTTGATGTGGTCTATTTTGTCAACAATCATCCAAAAGGGGGGAGATTGTTGGTGCAATATATGCCTACCTTGTGTTTTGGAGATTGTTGACAGAAACAGGTATGGACTAATTTGTTTGCTAGTGCATATAGAGAGAAAAAGTCCATGCACAACCAAAGATAATGCTATCTCTGGTGCTGAGTTCGAGGAACTTCACCGAAGTATATCTACGTTGCAGAGAAGAACGAGCTATAATTGTTGAAGCAATAGAGTCGAGAAGATTAATGTGAAGAAATTGACCCCTCAAAAATTTTCTGCTGAAGCAGAGGATACGACACTATCGTCTGAAGAAACTGACTTCAATGATGGAAGTCGAAATTCATTTCATTGTTCTTCTTTTATTCTTTCGAGTCATAGGACCTCCATACTATTAAGACGGTATAGGTTCTCGATGTTTAGATCTATTCTGATGCTTAGCCATAACCTATGACAGATGGGAGAGAAATCTCTTTGTGCTCCGAGAAAATACTTGCCAGCAAGAGACTATGATCTTCTTCGCTATGAGAGATTTGGCTCAGACCGAGGACTTCGCATTTCTTGCTCCGCAAGAAATGTTACCGTTGTGCTCAAATCTGACCGTTGGACTCGTGTCATTCGGCCATTGGCTGAACCCGATGTCTAATTTGGTGTTTTCCCATCAAGGAGGCTGCGGCTATAAATAGCCACCCCTCTCCAACTTTGTCTGTTGGCTGCTCCGCTTGAGATTTCTGCGAAGATTGATTTGACCAACCCCTCTCCGAGTGATTTGAGTTTAAGATCCACCAAGAGAAAACCAAGAGCCCAGACTTAGATAGTGGTTTAGCATCACAGTAGTTCTTAGTGAGAGTTCTTGTACCTATTACTCTTGAGAATTGTGCACTCTCTAGACGGATAAGTTTCGGCCTCGAGTGTTGAAGAGTTTTTGTCTTCTTCGAGCCAGATCTTCAGCAACCAAGAGTCATTGTGGTTCGGGAAGGTCGACCGAAGGTTTGGAGATCACTGACAAGGATCTACCGTGAGTGAAATCAACCTGGCTCTGATCAGCTCTGCGTTGAAGGAGAATAGGGTGAAGAGAGTTTATCTTCCGTGTTAAGTCACAGCCCCTCCAACCAGATGTAGCCCTTTGGCAGAAGGGTGAACTGGTCTACCAAATCTCTCTGTTGCTATCGAGCACCACTAGTTCTATTTACTCTACTGCATTTCCTTCAGTAGTTATATTCGTCCTCTGTGCTGAAGTTTACTTGATCATATCGTTCAGTTTGTTATCAACACATGTGCATTTCTAGTTTTCCAGAAATGGATGATCCTGTTCAAAAAGGATTACCTCCCCCAGATCGAGGCATTCGTCCAGTGGGTCTCAGAGAAGCTCAAGAACCCCTTCCAGCTATCGATGGGGTGACACGCCTGGACCCTGCTAGGGTGCTTGACATGCTCTCCCTGGGTGAGGTTGATGCATCGAGGAGCCCTCCACCTACTGGGAGCAAGAAGCTGTCTGTGCTCAGCCCGACAACCCCGCTGGAGCTGCTGCTGCTGCCGCCATCCCCTGAACCTTCCCCTTTGAAGAAGGCTAGGTTCAAGACAGCAGAACCGGAGAAGATGATCTCTGCCGCTTAAGTCTCCAGTCAAAACAGAGTTCTGATAAAATAGGGGACAATGCTCTGTAATAGGGATAACTTTCAGCTTCCCCTTTGCTCATGCTTTTAGAGCAAATTTGGGATGTTTTTCAGCTGCTGCGTAGTGGCATGTTGGACCTTTATGTTTTTCTCTCTTGTGAACCTTATGGTTTCATATATATATGGAACCGGGAGGGCTTTGCCCCCTCTTGTTGCTCTAAAAAGTTTGTTATCAACTTGTGTTTCAGTGTTCACCCTGTTTCATTGTCTTCGTCTGTATTCATTCATTAGCATCTTTTCCATAGGATTCACCTGTGAAATCTTTTCATAGTTTTTGTATCAATGCGTAATATGCTATGTCTCATTCTACTACATCTGTTTGCATGTTGCATTACTTTCATCGTAGTTAAACCTATGATTCATCAAGCTCGTACTATTGTCAATGGTTTCATCGATGAATGTGCTTCTGACGAAGAAGATTGATTAAGTTTATTTCCTTCGAACTACTTCCGCTGCTGTGAGTGGGATAAGTTTCAAAGAATTCAAAAGAAAATTTGAATCTCCCATTCACCCCCCTCTGGTCAATATACTCTCGGTCCTAGCACAATTGATAACTAGACCGGTAATCATTATTGCAACTTTATATGAGGGAGAGGCATGAGATAACATACTTTCTTTACTTGGATCGTTAAGGCATGAGCTAATATGATTGGAACTCTAGCAAGTATCCGCAACTACTAAAGATCATTAAGGTAAAACCCAACCATAGCATTATAAGGTATCAAGTCCTCTTCACTTCCATACGCCACAACCTACTTACTCGGTTTTGTGCTTCTGTCACTCACGCCACCCACCATAAGAGAATCATGAACATATTGCAAACCCTACAACGGGGATCCCTCAAGCTTGAGCAACACGGAGAAAACCATAGCACAACACCAATAATAAAACATACAACTCAAACCAATCATGATCATCAATCAACCCATAGGACAAAATGGATCTACTCAAACATCATAGGATAGCCATACATCATTGGGAAATACTAATATATAGCGTCCAACACCATGTTTAAGTAGATATTATGGTGGGTAAAAGATGTTGAGTATTACGTTTAGTTAGGAAATACGAGATAGATTAGGATATGTTCCGGCTTGTCTTGTACTCCAAGTAGACCATGTACTCCTATATATATGCCCACGAGGCTCAAGCAATACATCAAAAAATTCCATCAATCCCCTCTCTCCCTTCTAACATGGTATCTATCGCAAGTCGATCCTAAACCCTAGCCGTCGCCGCCGCTCTTTTCTTGCCGCCCAGGCGGTCAACCTCCATGACCTTGCTGGGGCCGCGCTACCGCATCTAGGGTTCGTCGCCGGCCGTGTTGGTCGGCTGCCCTAGAAGTCTTTTCCGATCCTTTGATCCGGGTTTTCTCTCTCGCGGTCGCCTTGATCGGCGTCTACTTTTCGTTTTCGGTCTATGTGATCCGGTTTGCGCCGCCACCGCCGCCCGTCGACCCGTCGCATCTACTCCAACACTGGCGCGATTGGTGGCTTCTTCACCAACCCGCGGCCTCGCGCGTCGTCCGTAGCGTCTGCCGTCGGTCGCCCGACTTCGGCGGCCTCGCGCGTCGTCGCGCGTCGGCCCGCCGGTCGCCCGACCAGCGGCCTCGCGTCATCGGCGGCCCTTCACCGCCGCCGTTCGCGTGGCAGCCCGCCCGTTGATCTACGCTGGCCGTGATCGCCTGCTCCGAGCGGGACTCCTGCATCACCCGACCCGGCGACCTCGCGCCATCGCGGCGGCCAATCATAGCCGCCCGCCGCCGCCGCCCGGCTTCATCACGGACTCCGCCGCCACCACGCCTTCATCGGCGGCGTCCCGACCTCGCGTGATCAGCTTGATCACCCACTCGCGCCGCGATCCGCCTCATCTCGCCGCGACAAGCACGCCCGTCGGTTCTGCGCGCATCCGCAGTCCGTGAAGATCGCCCCGGGTTGGTCGCCTCTCCACCGATAGAGCATCGGGCTGCGCTGCGTCTCCCGTCGGACGCGGCGCCGCCGCCCGTGGTTCTTCTCCGGCTGCACCGACCAGCGTCACCGTTCGTCGTCCCGCCGGGCCGTAGTGCGCGGCCCGCGGTCCACCACCGCTCCGGGCCGTCCGCTCGAGCCATCCCGTGGCTGCACCGACCCTCGCGCCGCCGCTTCGTCGCCCGTCGGGCCGTAGTAAGCGTGGCACACGGTCCACGCCGCCGTCCGAGGCCGTCCCAGCGGTTGCACCGACTTCGCGAACCGTCGTTCGTCGCCCGCCAGACGCAGCGTCATAGCCCATGGTCCCGCCGCCGCCCGAGGTCTTCGCCGTCGCCCGACCCGCTGTCGCCGCTGCGTCGCCCGCCGGGCGTAGCGCGCGACCGCGCCCGCTCCACCGTCACCCCGCGTCGACCTACGTGCTATGCGCCGCGCCGTCTTTCTTGGCGTGGGAACACCACCGTCCGCGTCGGTCTTCGTCACGCTGTCAGGGTTCTTCGCCTACTTCGAGCACCGCCGCCGCCGCTCTTGTTTGGCCGCTGCCACCGCTACCCCCGTAGCCGCCGCAGCCGCCCATCCACCTCCTTCATCTTCATCCAGCACCAGCCCGTCGTCAGAGTCGTCGTCATCTACCCCGACCACTTCGTCTACTCCGACCACCGTTGGTGACATTAGCCCCGCGCCGATGGACGCCGCAACCGTCGTCGAGTTCTTCTCTGCTGGCCCTCCGACTTCTTCGACATGGCGTACAGCTCGTGCAGGTCCTAGTCTCCGCATGCCCGGTGCTGGAACCACCGCCGCGTGCCTTCATCCACGACGTGTCCCCGGGCCTGGCAAGCCTGGTGCGGCGCTTCGTCAACTTCGTCTTCGTCCGTCTACGCATGCCCGGTGCTGGCAACACCGGTGCGTGCCTTCATCTACGATGTGTCCCCGGGCTTGGCAAACCCGCCGCGACACGTCGTCAACAACATCTCCTTTCCGGCGCACCACTACTTCGACACCACTGCGCCCATAACTAACTCGGCGCCACCTTGCGTCCGCGGCTCCTGGCGACTTCCTCGACGCCGGCTACCCGACTCGACGCCGACCACGGCATTCTTCGCACGGCTACCTCGACCACGGCTCCACCACCTCGCTCTCGGGTACCTCGACAAAGCGGCATAAAGGGCTACGCGTTGCTTGAGCAACCTCGTCGGTTTCTACTCCAGCCACGACTTCGCGATCGTCGGCCGTTCTGTTGTGGGGGTGTCCGTCGGCTTGCCTTCGGATTCTTCTCCAGTCTCACCGTCTGCGTCGCTACCGTTGTGACTGCGGGGGGATGTTGAGTATTACGTTTAGTTAGGAAATACGAGATAGATTAGGATATGTTCCGGCTTGTCTTGTACTCCAAGTAGACCATGTACTCCTATATATATGCCCACGAGGCTCAAGCAATACATCAAACAATTCCATCAATCCCCTCTCTCCCTTCTAACAAAAGAGATGTTACACCGCTGCATAGAGGGGGAGAGAATTGGTGATGACGGCGGCGAGGTTGTTGGTGTAGATCCTCATCACGATGATGGCCCCGGTGGCGTTTCGGCGCCATCGGGAGAGAGGGGGAGAGAGCCCCCCTCCTTCCTCTTCTTCCTTGAACTCCCCCCTAGATGGGAGGAGGGTTTCTCCTCTAGTCCATGGCCTCCATGGAGGTGGAGGGGCGGGAGCCCCTATAGATTGGATCTATCTCTCTGTTTCTCTCTGTTTCCGCGTTCCTGTTTTTTGGCCTTTCACCATTTCTTAAATATCCGGAGATCCATAACTCCGATTGGGCTGAAATTTTAACACGACTTTTATCCGGATATAAGCTTCCTTGCGGCCGAAGGACAACTCCAACCGACCTACGGGGTGGCCACAAGCCTGCCAGGTGTGCCCTGGGTAGGAGGGTGCACCCCTAGGGCTCGTGGGCCCCTCGGGCATCGTCTCGCGTTGATTCCGTTTGCCAAAAATCACATATATTCCAAAATAATTCTTCGTAAAAAATTTATCGCGTTTGGACTTCATTTGATATGGGTATTCTGCGAAACAAAAAAACATGCAACAAATAGGAACTGACACTGGGCACTGGATCAATATGTTAGTCCCAAAAATAATATAAAATGTTGCCAAAAGTATATGAAAGTTGTAGAATATTGGCATGAAACAATAAAAAGTTATAGATATGACGGAGACCTATCAGCCACCATGTGTTGCTTCACCATTGATGGCGTCCTCCTTCCCGGTGCCGCCGTTACTTCCGTCGCCATTGCCAGTGCCCCCATTACGACGTCCCTTGTGTCAGCGCTTCAGATTTCCTCCTCCATTCTTGGGGGTGTCCACCAAGTAGACATTGTAGGTGGAGGTCTGGACCCATTTGCCGGCGTGATTGACGGTTGGTGGCAAGGCGGTGTTTGAAGTTTTACCGACATCTTCATCTATGTCGGTTGCCTCCTCGAAGGCACCGGGTTGTCGATTAAGTACTTGACGATAGCGACTAAGTAGGTGGTGGGTGGGCCAAAAATTCCAGCCTTTCATGACTTCTCCTAGATCTGATCATACACGGAGTTTCAATCGTCCAAGATTGCGAGGTTCCGAATCTGACTTGGCATCTCGTTTAGGGGGAGCCTTATTGCCTTCACTCATGACTTGGTTGAAGGTTGGGCTTAGTTGGAGTCTGCCCGAGATCCGACCTGTCATGGTTTCAGGGTCATTGTCGGTCAAGCTAGATGCCTGATCCACGGGGGTGGTGCTCAGCTCCGTGCTCAAGGTCGAATTCGAGGTATGGTCTATGGCATGCTCCTGAGTTGAGATCAAGTCGAGATCTGGATGGGAGTATTAGGGTCGTCTTCAGTCTGGTATGACATCGAAAACGTGAGTTCGTCGCGGGAGTCCGCATCATATTCCAGGTTTCTGAATCTAATGATCCAAGGTGGCCAGTTGAATCAGCATGAAGCGTAATGTTGCCGAAGACAAAGAGTTGTCCGGGCAGAAAATTCATGCCACAATCGATGCTATCGTCAATCTGGACGTGTGCCATCGAGCCGCTTCAACTACATACAGGGACATGTACGGGCCACCAATGACGGAGTTGAGTTTAGAAGATCTCGGGTTGGGGGTCCCGAGCTGGTAGCCTTGGCACGATGGTTACATGACACAAGGGGGACACGATGTTTACCCAGATTCGGGCCCTCTCGAAGAGGTAAAACCCTACGTTCTGGTTTGTTTGTATTGATTGTGGATGAGGTACAAAGTACAGGTTGATCTACCTTGAGATCGTGTATGAATGAGTTCCCCCTCTACGGTCTACACTCCTCGGTTTATATAGATATCGGGGGTACCTAGGATTACACATAGGTCGGTTATGTCTGAAGGTAAACGTGTCGAAGATAGCATTTGTCCCTTGGAGTATGCATCAAGTCTTCGGAAGATTTCATCTTGATTCCTTCATGAGACCTGACGAATGTGGCCCACTGCTGGTCATTTGGGGGTCCTTGGCCCAACCCATGTCTTCTGGTAACCGACATGGTTAACACCCCTTATCCAGGACAGCATCAGGGCCATCGGCACGGATGAGCGGCGGAAGGGAAGAGAGGGTTGGAGGATGCTCACGTGATGGAGATAAGCGGGTTGCATGGCCGGAGGGAGTGAAACCTAAGAGAAAGGATCGGCGGCGTAGTGGCGAGGGTTCGCAATGGAGACAAGGAGTAGACTTGGATTATAACTTTGCCGCGTACATAACAACACTAACCGGTGAGAAATCGAAGAGTCAGAATTAATTGATCTCCACTACTATTAAACAATCAAACAAGAACTTTCTTAGATGCACCCCACAATTAGCCCCATAGCACCGCACGAACCATAAACACCGTACGATTAGACCCACAAATCTAAATCTAACGATCATCCTTGATCTAATAGCTCTATGATGTGGACTTAGCAATTTCAGATGACTGACCGTACTCCACCATCCATAAGCCTTCCTTCTAACTACCGGTCCGCCTCCCCTACGATCACGCACCTGCATCGTAATCCCTCCTGCAATCACGCAACGCACAAAAAAAAAGGAAACTGATCTCAGCACAGACTGCTCCATCTCCGGCGTTGTCTCTTCTTCCCAACCCTCCATCTGGTGCCCTGCTCCATCGTCGATGGGCTAATGCCGGCCAAAGATTGTGCATCGGCTAGAGCGATTGCCCAGGCGCAGAAAAGCAATGCAGTCAACGCGGGGCGGAGGCGGCAACTCGACTCAGGGAACGGCGATGGCCAAGTCGTGCACTCCGGCGAGGCTGGCGTGGATCTGGCGGAAGGCTGCCGGATCGGGTCGACGATGGGCGGCGCCGGCGAGTTGAAGGGACGGCGGTGGCTGAGCTCTTCCATGGTGCTGCGTTTTCAGGGAGAGACAGAGCTTCGGAGGTGAGGAGATAGAGAAGAACGGAAGGAAGGGAGAGGATGAAGGGCAGGGGCGCGACGGCCTCGACGGTGAACCTCCGGTGGCGACGGTCTCCGGCGAGAGGCAGCGCACGGCACCGGCGTGAGCCTATGGGGCGATGGCAGCGGCGGCGACTTGGAGCTGCGGGACATTGAGCATTTTGGATACGTTTGGATGGCAGGCTATTGTGCATATTAGGTATGTATGGATCGCTATCATATCTGCTTACAAAAGATTGGCATGATTTATCCTGTTGTTGGATATATCTGAAGTATTACTACTACGTACCGATTCAATGATTCTTTGTGTTTTCAGGCCACATGCATGTTGATTCCGTCAACACAGCACTGGGATCCCTGTAGGTAGAAGCATAAGAATAACACTGGTCCTATGATCCTCGTAGGCCTTCAATGCCCATTTAGGAATTAGGACGTTCTGGAGGCACACAGCAACCTGCATTTGCAAGGCACCACTGATTTAGTAGGTATTGTTTGTTTGCAAGTTCGCATTGCCGGCAGATTTTGCTAACCACATCTTTGAGATTTTTTCCCCGTTGATTTTGGTACAGAAACCGAATTACAATACCTCTATAAATTTTGCTTTACTTTGGTAGTTTGGTACAACATTTTATTGGCAAGAGTGTCAAATTTATTTCTGTATGTACTTGCTTCCTTTCGTTTGTTATTAAAGAAAAGACCTCCTTTGATTTACAGGAATCTTGTAGGAATTTATCATTATGTCAAAATGGTTCTGATCTGCTATACCTCTATCACCTCCTTGTTGTTGCTTTATCTTTCATTCACAACTCATAACAGAATTTTCATGTAGCCCAGGAAGTAGTGACTAAGAGGATGGCACATATAGAAAATCTCAATGAGGTATGGCCATTTTCTTTTCTATATGCCTCCCTTGACTTGGTAGCATAATTCTTGAGGGTTCCATTTTATAATGCTCGGTAGTAGATGCAGATTAGAAGTTTCTTCGTATTACAATACACTTTATGCCTCCTTTTCTTTTCTGTATGCCTCCCTTTATTAGAAATTCTTGAAGGCTTCATCCTGGGAGTTGATTATAAATCTATTTGTATGACCTCTATGGTGTAGTTGTTTTATTTATCGCGAACATAGGAAGCGTCGTAGTCTGATTCTAAGTTATCATTACTAATTTGCTGGCAGCAAAACTAGATTACGAGAAGGAGAACTCAACGAGAGGATAACACTGGCCGGTGGTGTCGCTGTCATTCAGGTATTAATGGAGGGCATTATCTGTTGATATGCTGCTCTTTTCCTTGATAACCTGTTGGATGGAAGGATGATATGGTGACTGTAACCCATGACTTGATAGGTGGGAGGACGAACATAAACTGAACTTAAAGAGAGGTTGGGAGTTGAGGATGCTCTAACGTAACTAGGTGAGTCAATCAATGTTTTGTCATTGAACATTTCGAGTTGTCAGCTTTGTATTTGCTTTTCAAAGAAGCAGAATTAAGTCAATTAGTTTGTTGCTTCCTTAAAGCTTCTGAATTGCTTCTTCTTTTCACACGCTGCCATTGAGGAAGGTATTGTTGTGGAGTGTGAACTCTTTTCAAATTGGCTGCTAAAGTAGATGTGTCAAGGATACCCTGTTGCATAAGGTACAAGAAACGAATGACATTGCCCCATGCTCCTAATACCCACAGCCAACACGGTCCACCACATGTGGGTCACAAACAATCATGTTGAACCATTGAACATTTCAGTTTTTCCTTTCAAATTGATTGCGAAGAATGTGGGTGTCAAGCGCAGTTAGGCTGGCCGATCATGCAACTTGTGGCATCATTTATTCTACCTTTTTAACTGGGGCTGCATTCTATATTTTATAGGCAGAACAACCATTTTTCTTTTGGGAGATTTAGTCTTACTACTTTGTAATAAAGTGACCATATCTAATCTTATTATCACCTTGCATTTTATCCAATGTATATTTGGGATGTCCCATGCCTATTTACACCATTGCTATCTTTTGCCACTTTATCCAATGTATGAATTATCTTATCTTTGGTCCATTTTGCAATTCAAATTATGTAATCTGAAAAAATGTTCTCCGCTCTCTGGGCTCAAGTGATCTTAAGCTAATCGTCCACTTGCATCTGATGGTAACACGGTAAGAAATATGCATAACTTCAATTCTTCTCTTGCATGTGCTCGGAACTTACATATTGGTTGTGTGTAAATTCATCTCCGAAACCATTTTGCGTGAAAACATTGGTTATCGAGGCCACACACTGATTCTTCATCTGATTATTGGATCACAGTGATGTCTCACTTTTTAAAATACAATTTAAACGACATGCAGTTTTGTATCCATTTAATTTATTTATTTGCAAAACATATTTCAGTTTTATACCGTGAACTCACACTCACTTGATCAACGTTTGAAACGTGCGTTGCACGTGCACGCTTACTAGTCAACATAAATGAGTCAACCATAGCAACCCGTCAATGCTAAATATCCGTCCACTTTGCTTTTCTAACAGAACTATCACTGACAGGTCAATTAAAGATTGGTCTGTGATAACCATCCATCCAAGCACAAATGACGTTATCAGTGACGCATCCAATGTGGCCCATCTGTGATGATCCTCATCAGAGCAACTCCAACGCGCCGACCCAAACTGTCCGCACGTGTCCGTTTGGATCGAAACGGACGAAAATGCCGACCCAAACGGACGAGGGTCCATCTTTTGCCCGCGCACGACTCATCTGAGGCCTAAATTTGGGCCATGTTTGCCTCGGCGCGGACACGCGGCGGACGCGCGCGATGCCTGATCTTGTCCTCCCCCTAGCTCGCCAGTCGGTGGCCCATCCACCTTCATTTTCCTCTCTTTCCAAGAAAACTCTTGCCCGCTCGCCATGGACGACGCGCCAATCCCAGACGCTGCCGCCGGCCTCGCATCCACCGTCGAAAAGCCCCGCGTCGTCCGCAAAAAGGTGGTGCTGGCCAAGGAGCTGATAGACGCGCAGCGAGCCGTGCATTCAGCCAAGAAGGATGGCCGGAGGAAGGTGCATGCCGACAAGTTGGAAGCCGCCGCCGCACAACAAGAGACCACCAACGTGGAGAACGACGCCCTCATCGCTGCGGCCACGAAGCAGGCCCTACTCTAGCTAGGGTTTGACAACCCCAGCCAGCACGGGCTCGTCGACGAGAATTGGGACGGACGGTTGGGTACACCAATCTGACACAGGCGGACGACGAGCGCCCAGCCGACCCAAACGGACAAAAAGCAAATAAAGTGGGCGTCCGTTTGGGTCGGCGTGTTGGAGTTGCTCTCAGTGACGCGTGGCTAGTGACCAGTCAGTGATGAGTGGTCAGTAGTGTTCATATTTATAGTAGTGAAGTTTGTCTCTCATGTGCAACAACAAAGCATGTTGTTCATGTCACAGAGAGAGAGAAAGGGAGAGGGAGAGAGAGACATACCATGGCATTTTTAAAAAGCCTCTGACACACATATACTCATGGCATTTTTAAAAAGTCACACACACACATATACCCATGGCAATTTTGTCTAAAAACCAACAAATAGAGCATGGCATTCTAAGTATCCCACACAAACATATACCCGTGGCAATTTTGCCTCAACACATGGATGCAATGGCAATTTTAACTCTCACACACAAAACAGAGCATGGCAATTTTATCTATCAAACAAAAACAGAGGGTGTCATTTTAAGTCTCTCACACAAACATATACCCATGTCAATTTTGCCTCTCAACACATGAATGCAATGGCAAATTGAACTCTCACACACAAAGCAGAGCATGCAGATTTGTCTATCAAACAAAAACAGAGCATGGCGATTTAAATCTATCACACACACACACACACACACACACACACACACACACACACACACACACACACACACACACACACCATGGCAGTTTTGTCTTTGATATGCACAAATGCCATGGCAATTTAGTCTCTCGTATGCACATACGAAAATTGCACGACATGACAGTCATATGACTTAAACATGGCAAAAAAAGGCCAGAAAATACCATCTGCACAATCAATAGAAAATACCAAACTACCACACACACAACAAAAAATTTCCAGACTAACTTGATAGCATGAGAAAAAAGCGGATAAATCACTTCGATAAACAAAACGGATACGTGCCAACTACAATCTCCAACTCCACTACAACCCCTCCCACAAAAAAGGTCAAATCCCTCTCGCCAAAAAAATCCACTATGGTTGCCGCCGCACTACAAACCCCGACGATTATGCCCCCCCCCCCCCCCTTGCATGCGACAAAACCAGAAACCCTAACCCCGGCCATCATCGGCAATCAGCAATAGCCAAAATGCATGAATAACGTTGTTGGCCACGAACTCATCGTCGACGACCGAATCGAAAGCTGTTGTCGCAGCCATGAACGACAACTAGACCTCGAGCAACATTCAGCTGAGGAATCAACAAGAACAAAGGAGAAAAGGGTGCAGGTGTGTGTGTGGCAACGTACCTCCGCCAATGTTGCATTGTGGAAGCAGGGGGAAGCAGCCCTCAACGGTAGCAACCAACAGCGCTCAATTCGACGGTGAGGAATCGGCAACCACCTCGAACCATTGTCGCAAAGGAGAGTGAAGGCAAGAGGGGGGGGGGAGGGGGGGGGGCACATAGTGCGGAGGGTGAGACAGGGTTCGCTGGTGCCCATGTTCTTGCGAACGGTTGCTGCACCGTGACATGGCAACCTGACGTGAAGATTCGTGCAACATGACCAGCAACGATGATACCGCTCGCTGCGAGCAGCCAGATTTTTTACGTCAGCTAAATAGCATTTCCGTTAATTCTAAAAAAATTCATTTCCATTATTTATCGGTTCTTTTGGGGACGGTAAAGGGATATCTCAAATCAGGCTCACAGGACTTATTTCACCGTTTTGCATGGACTTCTGTCATTGGAATTCGATCGATGATAACATTATAATTTTTTTAAATAAGATCGATACTAGTCTTACAAATGATATTCAGCTCCAATATCAAAGAATAAACAAGGCACTCCAATGACATTGATGGGCCACATTGCCGCAAGATACATTAGCATAGAAAGAACTCTACTATGATAAAAAATGAATCACCTAGACCCAAGATCCTCCACGCCAGAATCAAGATCATACGTGAAACCACATTGATCGATCTCTTGAAAGCAAATGGTGTACTTAATTATCATATATTTCATTTCATGCTAAGACGAGGAGCAGCAATTTATTTTGTTGTGTATCATATGAATATCAATACTAATAAGCTCAACTTTGTCATCATACAGCAATATCAAATGCAAAATGAAACAAAACTAGATCCCAAGGTTCCTTTTTATGTGTATATCCTGTGTGTAGTATAACTCCAATGCATCCTCTTCTAATCTCCTCCTCACGCTCCTAAAGGCAACGCGTAGTACGATCTTAAACAAGTAGAAGTATTTCGTTTCTGAAAAACCGAATCAACCAGCCACAGACTTTACTTGTTTCTTCCGAGTAGCAGATCAGAGAGCTGAGGACATGAGGCTGGCTCAGACGCGTCCTCCTCCTCCAGCAGCGCCGTTGATGAAGGAGAGGAGGTTGAGGGTGGCGCCGTTTCCTACGAGGCCCTGGTCGGGCACCTCGTCGAGGAACAGGTCCTCTGGCACGCGGAAGGCCCCGTGCGCGCAGACGACGGCCGCGCCGAGCGCCAGCGCGGAGAAGATGATCCCACCGACAGACGTGAGGAAGACGACGAAGACGGAGGCGGCGATGAGGCCCCCGAGCGTCTCCCTGTCGGAGAAGGTGCGGCCGAAGGCGTTGAGCGGGGCGGCGTCGGCGGGGCGGAGGAGGTAGAGGAAGCACCAGGCGGCGAGGAGCGCGAGGAGGGCGGCGAGGGAGAAGGGGTGCGCGAGGAGGGAGACCGCGAGGGAGAGCGCGACGAGCGCGGCGTAGTTGACGCGGAAGTAGGCGAGGTTCTTGCGGAGGCGGGCGGTGGCGTCGGAGAGGGAGTCCGGGCGCGAGAGCGCGGCGCGGTCGAGGAGCTCGGGCCAGGGGCGGGCGCCCGAGAGCGAGCGCTTGGCGGAGTCGTAGATGCGGCCCAGGAAGGCCCGCGTGGCGGCCGGGTCCGGGGAGGCGATGGAGGTGGCGGTGGCGTCCGGGGAGGCGGGGAGGACGGTCGCGGGCGCGGCGGCCGGAACGGTGGTGGGGAGGAGGGGCGGCGCGGCCGAGGCCATGGCGGATCCGGGGTGGCGCTAGGCGAGATCTCTTTCTTCCTCCCTTTGCTCTCTCGCGCGCGATTTGGATCTGGGGAAGTGAGGAGGATACGAATGGAAGTGGAGATGGATGGTTTTGTATTGGAGAATTGGTGGCTGGTTGGTTTCTTAGCACCGACGCACCACCCCACCCCGGGGGATGCGACGGGTCAACGGTTAGGGACGGCTGCACCCATTTTTCCGGTACTTTTTTTTTTTCCTTCGCATGCTAGTGAAGAAACCGTGTCGGTTTCCCTCCAAAAAAAAAAACCGTGTCGGTGGGATGAACGGAACCCCTTTACGGGCACAAAAACCGCCACCTGGTGCTACTCCAGACAAAGTTAGGTAGGAGTGTTGTAGATGAAGATGCAATGTTGCGATCCAGCCTAGTACAAGGAGGAAATGAAACACCTACATGGAGATGGAGCATAGCTTTCTATGTTAGGCGAGGAAAACATGGCACACCATCGTCGGCTGTGATGCACCATCCTTCTTCCTTCCCAACTCACAACTACTAGGTACAAGGAAACAGACAACTCACCCGCATTTCTTCGGTTCCGAAAATTGAGATAAAGCCTGCAAACATTTTAAAGAACCCACCAGGTGTGTCGAATGGGCTTACCAAACCGAAAAATCACAATGAGAACTTTCTTTTCCAGTTGGAACTTTTCTTTTTGCTGAGATTTTCAGTTGGAACTTGGTGCCTGGTGTAGAGAGATGATTTGCAATACAATAATCATAGTATTGATGGGCTGCTGGTGCACGTATATATATAATACAAGGGAAGGCCTCTACCTCAACTATACAAGACTAGGAGGAGGGCCACAACTCCAATACACGTGCAATACAAAACACATACTCAACACCCCCCACGCGATCGAGCGTCATGGGAGACAGAGATCGGACCGAAACTCCTCGAAGACGGGAGTAGGCAATCCCTTAGTCATCACATCAGCAAACTGTTGCGACATCGGCACCTGGAGAACTCGAATACGGCCTAGGGCAACCTGCTCGCGCACGAAGTGAATGTCGAGCTCAATATGCTTCGTCCGTCAATGGTGCAACGGGTTGGCGGAGAGGTAGACTCATACGACGTTATCGCGATGAACAAGAGTGGCCTTGTGAACATCACAAAGCAACTCCGGAAGCGGTGGCGTATCCAAGAGCACTCGGCCACGGCATTGTACGGCGCGATACTACTGCCTCGTATTTGGAGCGGGGAGACCGTGGGCTGCCGCCGATGACCAAGAGATCAACGAGGGCCCAAGGTAGACGCAGAGTTCGACGTGAGCGTCGCGTGTCGGGCGGCCGGCCAGTCAACATCCGAGTAGGCCACGAGGTCGGTGAAGGCGAAGGCCTTCAGAGTGAGTCCCAAGGACATGGTGCCGCGTATGTAACGGAGAATACACTTCACTAGAGTCCAGTGAGAGTCACGCGGGGCGTGCATATGGAGGCACACTGGCGAGCGGCGATTGCGGTCGGGGTGAGTCGGCGTCAAATCTTGTAAAGCAGCGACAATAAAGCGATAAAATGCTCCATCGGACGCGAGACCCCTCGAGGCGAGACCTTCGCCCCGTGTCGGCGGGAGTGGGCGCCGGCTTGCGATTAAGCATACCGCAGCGACGCTCAAGGAGCTCGTGGGCATACCTGGCGATGCAGAAGAAACCGTCCACCCGGCGGATCACCTCGATCTTTGAGAAATTAGTGCGAGGGGCCCAAGTCCTTGAGGGCGAACTCATCACGAAGACGAAGCGATCGGCCGCTGAAGGAGATCGGGGTGGACGCCGTGAGGATGATGTCGTCGGCGACGAAGCGGCCAGATATGCAGTGTCGGCTCCCTGATGATACACAAAAAGTGAGGCATCAGAGCGAGTGGACTGAAAGCCCAGAGACTGCAGGAAGGCAGTGATACGCTGGTACCAAGCCCGAGACGCCTGCTTCAACCCGTACAGAGAGCGGGAGAGCAATCACACGAAGTTGGGGTGCTCGGCATGGACGAAACCAGTAGGCTGCTCACAGAACACCTGCTCGGCGAGATGACCGTGCAAGAAGGCGTTGGAAACGTCCAACTGATGCACAGGCCAGGCGTGCGAGATGGTCAGCTGAAGGACGGCGCAGATCGTGCCCGGTTTTCACAACCGGGGCGAAAGTGTCGGTGAAGTCCACGCCCGCGCGCTGCCGAAAACCACGAACCACCCATCGAGCCTTGTAGCGCCCAAGAGAACCATCTGGGCGAGTCTTGTGGCGAAACACCCACTTGCCAGAGATGATGTTGGCACGAGGGGGTCGCGGAACAAGATGCCACGTGCGGTTGCGCTGTAAGGCGTCGAACTCCTCCTGCATCGCAGCTAGCTAGTGGGGATCCCAAAGGGCAGCACGAGCGGAGATGGGGACGGGTGATGGCGTCCGACGGCGTCGGCGGTGCACATATACTGCCGTCGGAGATAGCGCGTCTTGGGCGAAGCACTCCTGCTCGGGCACGGGTAGTCACGCCAAGTGACGGGCGCAGAGTCATGGTGCCGCCTTGGCGGGGCCATGGCGGCGGCGACATCCGGTCTTGTGGTGGGGCATGATGGTGGGGCACTGGTGCGGCGGCGGGAGCGACGGGTGAGGTCGAGGTCGAGCCCGTCGCAGGGGTGGCGGGCGGGGTGCCCACCGACTCGACCTCGTAAGAGGGAGTCAAGAACTCGGGAGGTGGCGGCAGAAGGCGCCGGGCCGGGGGGGCACCGGGGGGTGCCGCCGCGCATCGCTCCAGGTAGGGCGCACGGGGGCCGGCGCCAAAGAATCCGCAGCCGGAGGGACCTGAAAAAAAGGGAACACCGTCTTGACAAAGTACACGTGCTGCGAGGTGTACACACGATGAGTGACAGGATCATAGCACCGGTAACCTTTGGTGTTGGGAGGGTAGCCAAGGAAGATGCATGGGGCGGATCGGGGTGCGAGCTTGTGTGGCGTGGTGGACGCGATGCTGGGATAACAGAGACACCCAAAGATGCGGAGACCATCATAGGACGGTGGTGTACCGAAGAGAAAGTGGTGAGGAGCGTAGTTCCACCGAGGACGACACGGACGAATGTTAACTAAGAGGGTGGCGGTGGCGAGGGCATCGGGCCAAAACCGGCGACGCGTTTGAGTGAAAGAGTAACATCTGACGCATCATTAAGAGTGCGGAGAATGCGCTCGGCGCGGCCGTTCTGCTGTGAAGTGTAGGGGCAAGTCAGACGGAAGATGGTGCCGTGAGAGGCGAGACGTGTGCGAAGACCAACGTTGTCAAACTCTTTTCCGTTATCAGTTTGGAGTGCAAGTATGGGGCGACCGAACTGGGTGGTGACATAGGAATAAAAGGCGGTGAGTGTGGCTAAGGCATCGGATTTACGACGAAGAGGAAAAGTCCACACGTAATGAGAATAATCATCTAAAATCACCAAGTAGTAGAGATAGCCCGTGTTACTCGCAACGGAAGATGTCCAAACATCACTATGAAGTAATTGAAACGGAAAAGTGGAAACTGAGGAGGACACACTAAAAGGAAGACGAACACGCTTGCCTAAGCGACATGCCTCACAAGAGTGCTCATCGAGCTTATTACATGAGAAAGAGAAATTCCTAAGAATTTGACGTGACACGGTGTGGTTGGGGTGACCCAAGCGAGTGTGCCAAAGGTCAACGCCGGCGGCAAGGGCGGCAGGTGTGGAGGTGGAGGCGCCGGCGTGCACGGGGTAGAGCTCATCGGGACTGTCACAACGGTGAAGGACCATCCGGGTACGGGCGTCTTTCCCAGAAAAGCCAACGCCGTCAAATTCAACAGTAAGTGGGTTCTCACGAGTAAGACGACGAACAAAAACTAGGTTCGTGACTATGTCTGGTGAAACAAGAACATTGAACATATTGATGGGTGTGGAAGTGGAGGGAAAACTAGTGCTACCAATATGAGTAATAGGTAAGGAGGAGCCGTTGCCGACAGTGATACGAGTGGTGTGTGAACGGGAGTGGAGGAGGTTAGGTTACCGGGATGAGCTGTCATGTGCGCGGTAGCACCTGAGTCCATGTACCAATCGCCTCCACCGATGGAGCTACTCGGCAAGGACGGCGGGGTCCCATGGCGCAGTAACTGGCGGCGACGAGAGGCCCCCGTAGGGCGGCACCTAAGCGGGCGGGCCATGACCACCGAGGGGCGGCGACACAAGGAGGGTGCCGTAGCCGGTGCCGGTCGACTGGTAAGGCGTGCCGATGAACACCCGGTGGCCCACAGGGAGAGCCTGCGGGTAGTGCGGGGCCCACCTGGCGCCCTGGGTCGGCTGCTGCTGGGGAGGCGCGGATGGGGGCAACGGGTAACACCAGCCCCGAGAGGCCATTGACGGGGCGGGCGAAGCAGGGCCGCCGGCCATGGGCGGGGACGGCTGCATGTGGGTGACGCCGGATCGCCAGAAGGGCGATCCGCGCCAGAGTGGCGCCGGGCCGCATGACCGAGGGCCAGTGGCGGACGGCAGAGGCGGCGGCGACAGACCGGTGAACGCCATCGGCGGCAATGGCGGGAAATCATGTGGCAGGAGGATAGCGGCGGCGGCGGGGAGAATCACTCGGCGGCGACGACGGAAGCGGGCGGCGGCGGGAGGAGGATCAGCACGGCAGCGCGGCGGTGGTGATGGTGTGTAGTGGCAGGCTTGGGCGGCGGCAGCGAAGCGAGATTAAAACCTAAAAACTGATACCATGTAGAGAGATGATTTGCAATACAATAATCATAGTATTAATGGGGTGCTGGTACACGTATATATAATACAAGGAAAGTCCTTTACCTCAACTATACAAGACTACACGTGCAATACAAAACACATACTCAACACCTGGTAATGGTGAATGAAACGTGGTGGAGACGGCTTGACACTTTTTTTCTTTGCGGGACAGCTTTGATTCCGGTGTAGAAACAATCCCAGCACTCGGCTTCTTGCTGGTACGAAAACCAGCTCGCCATAAGCGGCAACCTCCCGGCTACCTCCAATTGCCAAGGGCACTGAAATAAGCCTCGTAACAAAAGTGCGACCGGTATTTCTGTTGAAGCATGGTAGCAAGAATAATCAATTACCAAGAAAGCTTCATAACCGAGCTACAACATGATGGCATGACTTCATACACCATTTTCATAAGTAGCTTTGCTGAAATTATGATCATTCATTCATTTACAGGTTTCTTCCGGTTGATTCTTATTAAGTCAAGGAAAAATCATGCACACTTTTGGCTTGCCTTTCAAGAGATGATTTGATCTATTTTCCTTTGGTTTACGAAAAAAACTAGTTCATATGATATACTGTACTCGCGGCAGAAAAAGAATGATAAACTCCCTCCGTTTTTATTTACTCTGCATATTAGGTTTGACTGAAGTCAAATTTCGTAAAGTTTGATCAAATTTATAGAAAACAATATAAACATTTACCATAACTAATCTATATGATGTGAAAGTGCATTCAATAATGAATCTAATGGTATTGATTTGTTATTATATATGTTAATATTTTTGTTTAGAAACTTTGTCAAAGTTTACAAAGCTTGACTTTTACCAAAACTAATACGCAGACTAAAAAATGGAGATAGTACTCAAAAAGCTACATGTGAATAGCTGAAGACGCAAGCAAGCCAATTACCTCGGAGCATCGCTTCAACAAGCAAGGTATCAGCTCAGAGAAATTGATGTGCCCCCTACCACTACTACAGCAAGGAACCAGGAGAAACCAATTACTCCCTCTGTCATTATGAGACTGAGGGAGTATGGCTCCAACACCTCTTCCATCACCGAGCTCTTGCAAATAAATTGCCCATTTGATTGAGCTATTTATTTGTCTCGTGACACTCTTTTTTGCAGTATGCTAATGAAGTGAGTACAAGGTTGACCATCCATTGCTGTAGCAACGCACTCGCACTCTGCTAGTTATGATGAACATCCCAGAAAAGAGAGAGGGGGGTTCTAAATGAAAGCAAAGCAACGAGTGCAGACCTTGCTCAGTTACCTTCTTTGTAATGTTATTAGAGTACCCCTTCTCTCTAAATACAAACCACATTCATCCTACATATTTTAACATATTCCTGTGTCAGGGTAGTGAGGTTTGCTGGTACCAACCAGCACCTAAGCAATTGCAATAGGGATTTCAGTAGTAAAAAAAACTAGGAAAATAGTAAGTAACACAGAGAAAATATCATCTTCCTGAAAAGAAAACCTAGGAAAAGATGTGGATGTCCGCTCTAAATAATAAGTGGTTCTCTTGGAAGCTCCAAATGAAATCATATTACTCGAAATAGTACATACTCCCTCTGTAAAGAAATATAAGAGCGTTTAGATCACTAATTTAGACCACTACTCCATCATCTGTGCACTTGCATATCTGAAGAAAATATGGCAAATTCACTCCTAGATGGCACAAAGGAAGAAAAATACATGGGAGGCCTTTGTGTAGTACTTCTGTACACAGCTTCCTTGTACAGTTTAAGGGTGAAACAATATCCTGCAGCAGACACAGCAAGAGGGAACACCTACCCACCTTCTGCAGCCTCTCGTCTGTCCTACTGCAGAAGCAGTCCCTCTTCGTCTCTTTTCCTTTTGAGATAAAACAGTCCCTCTTCTTGGGTTACAAATGACTGTGACCTCACTTGCCATCTGCCTAGGCCTTCTTCCTTATGCTGATCCTTGTGCGATCACCTTAAAATGTTGCGCTGTTTGAGATCAAACCATTCAACATCCAAGGTCATGCACTGTGACTATGACCTTCAAATGTTGCGCTGTGATTGCCTCAAAATGCTTCCTACGTATTCTTGGTATATTAATCGGTCTTTGACCAGACTATTTCCCATGGTCCACCTTTGCTCCCTAACCTGAAAAATCAGAAGGGTTCGCTCAAGCCACTGACAGATTTTCTTCTCCAGAATAAGGATCATTCTTTTCATTCTAATCCAAGTCTGGAACTTGATTTCTAACAAAGCCATGATCTTAAAACAATTCCTACCAAAACAAGAGCAAGGGAATTACCTCCAGAACCCGGCAATTGCTCGCAGACCCATAAAAAGAGTAAGACCAGCCCATACACCACCAAGACCAAAGTTGGGAGCAACGACAAGGAGGAAGGCTGAGGAGACGACCCCCGCGGAAAGCTAAAATGGCCAATATATCAACATGGTTAAGATGAAAAAGTTGGAGCTATAACCGGTAACACCAATAGTGGGGATAGAAACAGCACCGTGGAGTATGCGGCATAGCCAAAGTCAGAAACACCGTAGTAGAGCCCATCGAACACAAAAGCAATAGCATTTATCGGCTGGGTAATAGTGACAAACTGCAATAATTCCACATTCATGCAGTGAATATAAGATCATTGTGACTTGAGAACAAAGTATTGACTTCTTATAATTCTCCTTACCCAGACTCCAGACCGCGCAACATCTAGAACTGCTGGATCATCTGTAAATAGCAAGGTCAAATATCTAAACCCAAGGAACAAGGTCGCGGCAAGTGCAAGACCAGTGACACCTCCAATCTGCAGAAAAATAGATGCATTGTCGGCATATGATTGTTCATAAAGCTAAGGAAGAGGAGAAACTTAACAAGCAATTGTGAGTGAATATAATATCTTCCTAACCTGCAGAACTCTGTACAAAACCAAACGGGCCTGCTTGTAGTTCCCTTTCGCATATTCACTTGCCAGTAGAGCCTGCATTAAGTTATAGATACTTCAGATACATAGGAAGGTATCGACCTAGAGATTAAATGCCTGTTCCTGTAAATGTACAGACCTGACCAGCAAGAGCCAGTGCATCATTAAGTAGAGAAATTGTTAGCCAGACTTGCAAGCTTATCTCATAGCCAGCCATTGGAACAGGTCCTTGTCTTGCGGCCAGGGATGTCGACAGCCATAATGGAAGGATTACTGCAATGGTCCTGGCAATTAGCAAAGCACCTAGAAAAACACTAAAGTTAGAGTGGCTATCATATAGGTATGTTGCAGAAACATTTAAGGGATGCTTAATTGGGTGATTACTAAGCGGAATTGGATTCATGAATATCCTCTTGTCTTTCTGCATAGACCAAAAAATTCTCACAAGGGAGCAAAAACACTATTTTTTGAAGTCTTAGCAAATGAACATGAGGTATGTTAGCCAACCAGATTTCAGGTAGCGGATAATGTCACCGCCAATGACATTCCATGAGAACAGAACGAGTTCGTTATTCAGCTTCCATAGGAGGATGAATGCCGCCAAGTACCTGAACAGATGCAAATGAATGCAAATAGTTTACACAGTCCATAAATATTGATAATAACAGGAGGAAGCAAAAAAGGTGAAAGATCTCATAATGGCTTCAACATACTCAGAAGTTACAGTTGCCAATGCAGCGCCACTTACACCTAGACCAAGTGGGAAGATAAATATAGCATCCAGTATTGCATTTACTAGGTTGCCAGCAACTGCATGCATCATAGATCCACACACTTAGTTTCTTACTGCAATATTTCAAGTCAATAACATATGGCATCTTAACCAGGAAGCCAGATGCAACAACAAAGGTCTTTTTGCATAATCTTACCCACAGCATACAAAGGTGTCTTTGTATCCATGAAACCACGAAATGCACCTTGTGCTGCAAGTGCTACTACGACTGGCGGAGCACCATATGCCCTTAAAGTAAGAAACTGTTCTGCTGGTGCTCGCATCGGTGAATCCTGTTGGTTTTTTAATGGCAGAAGTTATGTTTGAGCTGGAATATCACTAAGAACTACTCCCTCCGTAAACTAATATAAGAGCATTTAGATCACTATTTCAGTTATCTAAACGCTCTTATATTAGTTTACAGAGGGAGTAGTTACAAATGTTGTACTGTACAATAATTCCATGATTACATAACCTTAATTCAACAAAAAAAAAATGAATAGACAAATAAAGCTGGTGTTGCAGACAAAATCAAGCCAGCGAATTTAGCTATTGTGCTAACTAACAGCCTAATGCCTACTGGGCTATCAGCTTGGTATAAGTTTCGGTGATAATGTTAGGAAAATGGTTTCCGCACTTGACAGTCAAGTTTAAGATAAGACAATATCCAAATAGTTATTTATTATAGCAAGTAGACACCCATATTTTGGTAGTACCATAAATCATCTGTCCAAATGGCATAATATCATTCTTATCCAGTCTCATCTTCCCAGGATGAGCAAAGGCTACTTTATCTTGCTCCAAATTTAGCAGTCAAGCATGTGAGAAAACAAGAAACAGAGGTCCAAGAAATAATTTTGACATTTCAGGTATGCATTAGGAATCACAACACAAGAGAATACTCAATTCGCAACTGAATCATCCAGGTACCACACCTTAAACACTATAGATCCAAGAAATCTAGGTACAACAATAAATTAGTCTTACGTACGACAGGTATACCAACGATGTCCATTAGTGTCCCAGATCCAACGATAAGTGCCACCATTTCCATCAACCCGATTCCAGCAGCCAGAGCCAAGGATGTTGACACCGCTGGGAGAAACTTCCTTTTTTCACTCACCTGCTCTCGGGTGCTCGACACTTCATCTCCTAGGTGAGAACTAAACAGTAATCAGTGTAACGCAAACAAAATTGCTGATTCTAACTAGATGAATAAAACTCCAAACTTGCTTACTTTCTCCTACGCCGCTATACTTGGCATCCACTGCTTGCTGCTCAGCAACAAAGGATGTGGTGACATTAAGCAGTGGCACATTAAACAGCTTGGACACCAGGTTGAAAACAGATATGGATACACCAACGGCAGCAAGTTCAACCGAGCCTGGCGACAGGAATTGAAGATCATGAAATTGATGTGCAAAATCTCATCAACAAAACATGAAACAGCAAGTATACACATCTGAGCTTCTGTACTGAAAAATATCATGAAGTAGTTTGCCATTTTCAATATATATACATGAAATTACTCAATCATTTGAGCTCACATCGGAAGGCAGGTTTGTGAAAAAGACGTGAGGAAGCCAGGTGATTTAGTTACCGATATGTCCGACGAAGGCGGTGTCAACGAGCGCCGTGATGGGGTCGGCGGCGAGTGCAAGCACGGCGGGCACGGCGATGCCCAGGATGTCCATCCCTACCTCATCAAGCCTGAACCACCCCAGCCCCCAGCTCGCCGCGCCCGCAGACTCCTCCTCTTTTTCCTCAGGATTTAAAGCCTCCCGCGAAGTGTCCTTCTCGTCGTCCTCGACCACGCCACTGACGGCCGGCTTCCCGCGGCACTGTGCAGGGCGCCACCGGTGAGCTGCGCGGCATTGGTGAAGGTGGACGGCAGACACTGTAGATATACGGGTGATCCTCTGAGATAACGGAGGCGGGGTAAACGCGGCGGCGACGGCCCTCATCGGCGCTGGCGAGGTCGCCGCCATGTGTGGATAAAAGCAGTGGCACGTGCGGAACGTTCAGTGGGAAAGAGGAGATGCCGTGACATGCCACCAAACCTGGCCATATGGGCCAGCCCGGCCCGTCCGGCCCGTGCTAGCCCCAAGGCCTGGCTTTGAGGATCGGCCTGACACGTGAGTTAATAGCACTGGCCCGACACGACACATGCAATACAATTGCTCGTCACTCGGTTTATTGCAGATTTGGAAGCTATCCGTGCCCCCAATCCTACACGGGCTGCTACGGCGAGTACAGGTACATCAACCCAGAGGCCGAAGGCACCTCCAGCAAACTAGGCCAAAATTCATGTTGACGCCGGAGTGCGCACCCGTAGAGGAGAAACACTGTAGCCGTATGCAGGGATCGCCAGGGGCATGTTTTTGGCAGCTCTACCCTAGTCATTCCAGGAATTCGGGATCCAGCCACACTTGAGGCGATGGCATGTCGTGAGGCCATTGCCTTGGCAGAAGATCACAATATTCAACGCTTCGTTGTAGTGTCTGATTGCAAACATGTGATTGGGGATATTGCCAAAGGAAAACAAGGACCCTATGGAGCCATCATCATGGAAATCATCTCTAAGATCGTCACCACTCTCTTGTACCTTTACTTTCGAAAGTCGTCGGTGTAATTCCGAAGCTCATAAGTTAGCTAAATTTGTTTTGTCCTTAGCTCAGGGGCGTCATGTATGGCTTGGCCAGCCGCATGACCAAACGTGTATCCCACTCTCTATAGAGTTTGAATAAAGTGGCTTTACCCCCTCAAAAAAAAGCTAGGCCAAAATTTCTCAAAAAAAAAGCTAGGCCAAAACAGCCTTATAGAAATTTAAAAGACCAAAACAACCCTAAAAGGGCCCCACAATTGTAAGGGCGTGTCGTGTCCGGCATTAAGCCCTGGCCTGAGGATTGGCCTTGTTCCATGGCGAGTTGAAGGCCGGCCCAGCCCTTTTATTCACGTGACGTGTCCGGTGCCTGGCCAAGAATCCATGCCCATGGGTCGATCCGCGAGGCACGACCCATATGGCCAATTTTACATGCCGCCCCCATTTTTTCCAATTGGCTCTGCTTGTGCTACGCTCTCCCGCCGCTGCTTCGGTTGGTACCTGAAGATCGCCCACGGTGGCACTGTCATGGAGCTCTTAAATAATTCGTACCGGCTTCTGTGTGTGCCTCCATTAATCATCAATCTCTTATGCAAATTTTGGTTGTTTTGTGCAATTCATCTCGTCAAACTCCTTAGATTATTTGGTGTATAACTTACAGTACCAGTCCCGCGAAGTTTGGAAAATAGGCTGGGACCACCAGTGAAGTCACCACATCAGATGTGCCGTTCCAGCCTGTCTTGAATGTCAAACCCGGATTGGCCGAGGAGACCGAGTTGCTTCTTGACTGCCTTGCGCGAGTTGAGAGTGTTTTAGGGAGAGCGGAGGCCGCCCTTGCCAAACTTGAGGTTGTGCCAGTTGTGTCTCCGCTGCCTGAGCTTCAGACTGGATCTTCAGTTGGGGAAGAAGCAAGCCTCTATGGAAATTTCTCCCCTCGTGCTACTTCATGTGTGTCGTCGAGGCCTGGGTTGTTGTCTGTCTCTGGGAGTGTAGTCATCGACGAGGTTGTGACTCCAGTGCTGCAGATTATGCCCGAGCTGCGGGAGCGTTGTGGCGAGCCCACTAAACCTCTTTCAATGGTGCTTCCGAAGGAGATGGTGCATGTGATGTCTGTAGGTGACGAGGTTGATGAGGTAGGTGCTTTGGCACCTAATTTTGAGGCGCAACTAC
This sequence comes from Aegilops speltoides, assembly GCA_021437245.1. Lineage (NCBI taxonomy): Eukaryota > Viridiplantae > Streptophyta > Magnoliopsida > Poales > Poaceae > Aegilops > Aegilops speltoides. Next base: position 130,552,935 of record CM038144.1, read on the forward strand.
AGGGTTCACCTCTGCCATGTGGGCAACTGGAGGCGCAAGAGTCCATCGTGTCGGTGGTACCCGTGGCTGATGATGTTCTTATGGCGGTGTCTGCGAGGGACAAGGTCGTGTTCGTTGGTGCCGAGGTTGATGCTGTAGGTGCTTTGGCACCTCATTCTGAGGCGCCGAAGTCCATCCGCCCGCCCTTCTTTGACCGTGAAGATATGCTGGCACGTATTGACGAGGTGGTATTCAAGAAGAAGCTTGGCGGCTTGCTTGCCTCCTTGGAGGCAGCTAGCCCTGGGTCTGGCAAGACGATTGCTTGCCTTCTAGTGGAGGAATCTTCTACACGCAAAATCAAGAAGGTGAAGAAGGCTCTTAGGAGCATATGCAAGAAGAGTGACGCCCTTGGTAAGGTGTCCGTGGCTGCTTAATGGATGATTCTCAGTCTCTTCGACCACCATCTCGGATTGGCTCGTCTTCGTGGATTTGGTGTTGTTCGTTGTCTTCAACCTTGGTTTCGTTGGGTGTTTCTTTACGACGTAGAAGTGTGAGGAATTGTGGTTGTTGCGCATTATGTATGTTTGCTGGGTTGACCGTGGGGTTAGGGGGTTTCTTTCTTAGCGAGTAGTCCGCATGTGGTCTATATGTATCGGTTTTCGCCCGGTTTTCCGCTAATTAACTGGGCAATTCTCTTCTTCTTAATTAATCGATGAGGCAAATCTTTTGCCTCCGTTTCAAAAAAAAAACAGTACCAGTCCCGCTATCTATTTTGTTGTATGCTATTTTATTTTTCTTAGTTCCTTCGACAAAGCATTCCCCTCTTCTATTGAAATCGAATAAGGGGAATAATTCCGATACACTTTTAATTGAAAGAGTTTTCTTTGTCCTACAAAATTAGACCATCTTTTTATTTTAATCTTTCAAATTCTGTACTAAAGATAGACCGACAAAGTTGGCCTAATCTATTAGTACTAGATAACACCCTCACAATTGTCGCCTGAATGCTTTGTAATATAGTTTAATGAGATTTTGTTGTATGGAACATGCATATTTGGAGTAATAATGTGATAACTACAACTAAAAATACATATGTTTTTGTGTTTGACTATTGTATAATTTTAAAATATATATTAAATATAAATAGCGTATTAGGATGAAATTACTCATGCATGTTTGAATGTCGAGGTGGAATTTTCTTTATGCATGGTAGTCTTTTTCCATGATTCATCATGAAGTGACATATGATGGGTAGATTTTGTGTCATGTTTTAGAGCTCATTTGTCGCACATTTTCACATCAAAATCCATCGTATCATATCCATCTAGCCATTTTCATGTCCATTTTGCATACATTCTATTTTCCGTGCATTTTATTGAGGTCACTGAATAATATTTAGTTTTTAGTAGTTTTTACTTGGGTTTGTTGTCTTTGTAGGTGTATTGGAGCTCCCATGGACTTAGCACGATAAAAGGACCAAGTTGAGATAAAGCTGTAGAAGTTGCAAGCATCAAATACGAACCTTTCGTATAAGTTGACAAAATTATGTTTCACAAGAGGCTCAAACTAAAGATCAAACATGAGGGGGCTAGGCTCGTTCATACGAATCTAACGAGTTCAAGAACATCTAAATAGAGGCAAGGCTCAATGTTAGCAAGATGACGCAAGTGTCCAGTCAATCGATGGAGATGAGTTCCACAGGATACCTCCCAATTTCTAGCGTCTTAGGCTTGGAGGGTGAGCACCGTGAAGGCCGTTTATACGTATCCAACGTATCTATAATTTATGAAATATTCATACTGTTATATTATCATCCTTGGATGTTCTACAATCATTTTATAGTAATTTTATATCATTTTTTTGGGACTAACCTATTGACCTACTGCCCAGTGTCAGTTGTTGTTTTTTGCTTGTTTTTTACATCGCAGGAAATCAATATCAAACGGAGTCCAAACACCGTGAAACTTTTTGTGGATTTTTTATGGACCAGAAGACATCGAAAGGGAGCAGCAGCTGGGAGGTGCCCCGAGGGGGGCACAACCCACCAGGGCGCGCCTAGGTGGGTTGTGCCCACCTCGGTGGCCTCCCGCACCCCTTCTTCGCCCTATAAATTCCCAAATATTCCAAAAACCCTCGGGTAACCCTAGATCAGAAGTTCCACCACTGCAATGCTCTGTATCCACGAAAACCAACCTAGACCCCGCTCCGGCACCCTGTCGGAGGGGGAGATCATCACCAGTGGCCATCTTCATCATCCCGGCGGCCATCACGATGAGGAGGGAGTAGTCCACCCTCGGTGCTGAGGCTTTGTACCGGTAGCTATGTGTTTAATCTCTCTCTCTCGTGTTCTTGAGATGTCACGATCTTGATGTATCGCGGACTTTGTTAATATAGGCGGATCATATGGTGTTTTTCCCTCTCTATCTTGTTGTGAATTGAGTTTTCCCTTTGAGATTTCGTTTTATCAGACTGAATACTTTTATGGATTTGAGAGCACTTGACATATGTCTTGCATATGAATACTCGTGGTGACAATGGGGTATCATATTGATTCACTTGATATGTGTTTTGTCATTCAACTCGCGGATACCCGCGGTGACATTGGGGTAATCTACGCATAAGGGTTGATGCACGTTCTCGTATTTTGTTTCTCCGGTAGAAATCTTGGGGCGCTCTTTGAGGTTCTTTGTGTTGGATTGAGTATTATGAATCTAAATTTGCTTTAGTGTTATTTGAGTACGAACTCTTGGTTAGATCAATCGGAAAGAATAACCTGACACTACTGGAATCAGCTACTTTGCCATCTGCCAGCTCTTTGCCGTCAGCTAGCGGACGGCAAAGAAGCTCTTGCCATCACTACAAAGCAGACGGAAGAATCGGCTGATGGCAAAGAAAGCCTTGCCATCGACTGTTATTTTCCGTCTCGCTAGCCGACGGCAAAGAGGAGGGGGCCCCACCGAGGAGCTGGTTAAAAATATTTAACGGCCCCTCTTTGCCGTCCGCTAGCCGACAACAAAGCGCACATTAGCGGACGGCAAAGGTGGCGGACGACAAAGATTAAACGATACCTAGCTAACGGCGGCCGCGCCCCCCTCTCTCTCTCTTTCCCCCACACACGCCGCCGCCGCCACCACTCCGCTGCCGGTCCACCGCCCCACCCCGCTGCCCGTCCCCAGGCCCCGGCGACCAGCCCCCGCGCCCTGCCCGGCGCCGTCGCTCCACCGCCGCCCACCCGTCGCCCGTCGCCCGACCCCCGCCCGCCTCGTCTCGTGCCGTCGCGCCTAAACCCCCAGCGACCAGCCCCCCCATGCGCCCCGCGCTCGCCACCGCCGCCCATCGCCCGTCGCCTGTCGCCTGTGCCCCCCAAGCACCCTGCCCCGCCCACCGCCTACAGGACCAGCGCCGCCGCCCCAGGCCGCCCCGCACCCCTCCTCCACCGGCCCAGGTGAGCTCTACCTCTCCTATTTTTTCTCTGTTTTTTTAGTTTTAAGTTTATGTTTAGTTTAGATTTAGATTTAGTTTTAGTTTTAGGTTTAGTTTTAGTTTTAGGTTTAGTTTTAGTTTAGTTTTAGGTTTAGATTTAGTTTTTTCCTTTTTTTCTGTTTTTTTAGTTTTAGGTTTATGTTTAGATTAGATTTAGGTTTAGTTTTAGGTTTAGTTCAGTTTTAGGAAAGAAAAAGAAGAAGAAGAAGAAAAAAACAGGAGAGGAGGAGAATAAGAAGAGGAAAAAGGAAAGGAAGAAGAAGAAGAGGAGGAGGAGAAGAAAAAAGAAGAAGAGGAAGAAGAAGAAGAAAAAAAATAGGAGAGGAGGAGAAGAAGAAGAGGAAAAAGGAAAGGAAGAAGAAGAAGAAGAAGAGGAGGAGGAGAAGAAAAAAGAAGAAGAGGAAGAAGAAGAAGAAGAAAAAAACAGGAGAGGAGGACAAGAAGAAGAGGAAAAATGAAAGGAAGAAGAAGAGGAGGAGGAAGAGAAGAAAAAAGAAGAAGAGGAAGAAGAAGAAGAAAAAAACAGGAGAGGAGGAGAAGAAGAAGAGGAAAAAAGAAAGGAAGAAGAAGAAGAAGAGGAGGAGAAGAAAAAAGAAGAAGGGGAAGAAGAAGAAGAAAAAAACAGGAGAGGAGGAGAAGAAGAAGAGGAAAAAGGAAAGGAAGAAGAAGAAGAGGAGGAGGAGAAGAAAAAAGAAGAAGAGGAAGAAGAAGAAGAAAAAACAGGAGAGGAGGAGAAGAAGAAGAGGAAAAAGGAAAGGAAGAAGAGGAGGAGGAGGAGGAGAAGAAAAAAGAAGAAGAGGAAGAAGAAGAAAAAAAACACAGGAGAGGAGGAGAAGAAGAAGAGGAAAAAGGAAAGGAAGAAGAAGGAGAGGAGGAGGAGAAGAAAAAGAAGAAGAGGAAGAAGAAGAAGAAAAAACAGAGAGGAGGAGAAGAAGAAGAGGAAAAGGAAAGGAAGAAGAAGAGGAGGAGGAGGAGAAGAAAAAAGAAGAAGAGGAAGAAGAAGAAAAAGAAAAAAACAGGAGAGGAGGAGAAGAAGAAGAGGAAAAAGGAAAGGAAGAAGAAGAAGAGGAGGAGGAGAAGAAAAAAGAAGAAGAGGAAGAAGAAGAAGAAGAAAAAAACTGGAGAGGAGGAGAAGAAGAAGAGGAAAAAGGAAAGGAGGAAGAAGAAGAAGAAGAAGAAGAAGAAGAAGGAAAAAAAGGAAGAAAAGGAAGAAAAGGAAGAAGAGGAAGAAGAAGAAAAGGAAAAAAGACCCCGACCCGGCACCCCGACACGACACCCCGACCCCGACACCCCGACCCCGACACCCCGACCCCGACCCCGACACCGACACCCCGACCCCGAGCCTGACCCGACACCCCGACCCCGACACCGACACGGCACCCCGACCCCGACCAAGCACCCGACCGACACCTGACCCGAGACCCGACCCCAACCCCGACACCCGACCCCGACCCCGACACCGACACCCCGACCCCGAGCCTGACCCGACACCCGACCCGACACCGACATGGCACCCCGACCCGACCCGGCACCCCGACCCCGAGCTTGACCCGACACCCCGACCCCGACACCGACACGGCACCCGACCCCGACACCGACACCCGACCCGACACCGACACGACACCCGACCCGACCCAAAGACACCCGACCCGACACCTCGACCCCGAGACCCGACCCGACCCGACATCGACACCCGACCCGACACCGACACGGCACCCCGATCCGACACCCCGACCCTGAGACTCCGACCCCAACCCCGACACGGCACCCCAACACCGACACGACACCCCGACCCCCGACACCTCCCGAAAAGGTGTTCTTTGGCCTTCGAGAGGCCGACGGGGTCATATATTTGTGAATTATTAGTTAGGTCATATATTTTTTGATTTGGTTATGGAAAACATCATGTATAATTGTGTTGATCGGGTAGTTTTAAATGTGCAGTTGTTTATGTTGTACTTTTTTCATGTTGTACTAATTTCGTTTATTCTTTGTCATGGCAGGTGTTGACAGATGGTGGGCGCTGGTCGGGAGCGCGCCAAGGCCCCTTCTTTGTCGGCGCGTAGTGTGAGGTCTTCCATTCCACACGCACCTCTCCGCCGGCGTTCTTTGGACAAGATGGCGACACCGCGGGCCCTTCTTCGTCGACCGCGGTGCCCAGCAGGAGAAGGGCCGAGGTGGAGCACGTGGTCGCGGGAGAGGAGGTAGGGTGGCTCTTCTGGCGCTTTTCTCGCCGCCGCCCCACTGTTTCACTCGAGCACGTGATCTGCTAGGGTGGACTCGTCGAGGAGGAGGCTACACGGACTCGGTCCACGAGCCTCCAGTCCACGGGTCTTCGGCCCATGAGACTCGGGTCGACGGGCCTTCGACCCACGAGAGTTGGGCCCACGAGACCCCGGAGGAGCACACGTCTGGATGGGGTACTTGGTCGGGTCAGCCTAAGGAGCCGAGTGGCCATGCTGATGATGGCGGGGAGCCGAGTGGCCATGCTGATGATGGCGGGGAGCCGACTCGTCTTCGAGGAGGAGGGGGAGGAGAGGGGCGTCTACCGGTGTGGTGCTACACGGCTCCCGTCCGTGCGGCGACCTCTGCGGCGAGAGGTGGTTGATTTTCCCGATGGGGAGAGGTAAGTGCATTTAATCTTTTGTACCTTCGCATTCACATTTCTTCAAATAACTAATCGTTGGCCTTGTCATGTTTGCGGGGTTGGGACCACCATGAAAGTGTCCGCCGGCCCAACTCCGTCCTTGGAGTTTTGATTCGGCAAAACTTTCCGGGGTTTGTCACGTTGCCTGGTGAGGGTCGGCTTCTAGAGGTTGGATTGAGTTGGGAGCACTACTTGGCTGCCCGTCCCCGCCGGGTGAGATTATCGACGGTGTCTTGTGCAAGACGAGGGCAGACATGGTGATCAGAAAGTTCTGGGTAATTTCTCCTTTACACAATTAAAAATCTTCAACTAGCTAGTTATTAATTGTACTAATCAATATTGTCTCATTTGATTGCAGACGTTCTACAGGTGTGAGGAGGGATACGAGGAGGCGGCGGCAGATGTTATCCAGAAGGAGTGCAAGCGCCTACTTCAGAACTTACGGCATGAGGCTCGGGTGCAGCCTGTTCGAGACTACTACGCCGACCGTGGTATCAAGAAGTCCAAGCAGGATGGCCGCGATATTTTCTTGAGTAAGGAGCAGTACATGAAGGTAATTCTTAAGGCCTTGTACTTAATTCCTTTATTTAGTAATTCATAGCCGTAGCGCTGAAGTTTCTATTTGCTAACTTAGGCCCCTCAGAGATGGTGTGCGGATCGGATGGATTGTTGGGAGGTGTTGGTCGATGGGTGGTGCTCAAAAGAATGGCTGGCCACCCACAACGAGGCCAAGGACAAACGTGCCCAAATGGAAGGTGTGCCACACCACCAAGGCAGCTCCAACTTATTTCAGTACGGGTGGAACTGGGTATGTGGTTTGCTTCATGATTCATGCAATTCATTCATCATGCTAGCTTTAGCCCTTTAATTACTAATTTACTTTGTTTCTCTCTTTCAGGCACGCTACAATAAGGCGGATAAGGTGCGAGAGGTGTACGACCTGTATGCCATGGCCCACACTGGCTCTTACAAGAAAGTCAAGGCATTCTCTGCGTCTAACCTCGATGATCCAAAGAACTTCACCAACATCTCCGCCCATGAAAAGCTCGTGCAATATAGAGATCAGGGGAAGGCGAGGAAAGGGGAGGACTTTAACCCGAGCCAGGGTCCCATTGATACAGAGTTGCTCATGATATCTGGTGGCGGGAGGTCCCATGGCTCCATAGCCATGGGAGATGGACTTATCCATTGTCCTAGCACTCTCCCGGAGATCAAGGCGCGCCAGTCGAGCTCCGCTCCTGAGATAAGGCCTCGTGAACGGCCAGTCCAACTCACCATCAAGGTTAGTTATACGTACTCAGCTATCTTTCTCCATTACATTGTGTGCGCTTCCATCAATGATTACAAATGGTCATGTGAGTGGTGTTGCAGGCTGCTATCTGAGTGAGAGAGATAGAACGGAGAAACTTCAAGGCGGGCGCGGAGAGGCGGCGGGAGTTGGAGGAGAGGACGACAAAGATGTTGGAGGAGGAGAGGGCACGGAATGACATGCAGGCAAGGGCCATGTATGAGCTCCTTGTGGTAAGTTTCTTCTGCAGATTACTTGCTAGTCTTAACATTTGAGTCTCATTACTAACTAGTATGACTCTATTGTGAAAACCAAATGTGCGATCTGTGTGCGAGAAGTCCGGTCGATCGCTCGCCGATGCAGATGATTGCTCACAGGAGCACGGTGAGTTTAATTTGAATGGACATTACTTGCTAGTCTTAACATTTGAGTGTCATAATGCTAACGAGACATTGGAAATGATCTTTGGTGCAGCTTAACTCCAGAAACGCATCGCACGATCCTTTTCCAGCTACCGGCACGAGCCAGCCCGCTCCTACACCTCCCTGATCGCGGTAAGTTTCTCTAGACTTAGACTTAGCTTTATTTCCTCCAATATGCTTACCATAATGACCTAGAGTTAGCTTCCTTTCCTTCAAAATGACTTAATAAGCTTACTTATGTCAAAAATTGCATAATTAACTTAGTTAGCTCATAAACGATCCATTTTACCTAAGTTAGCTCTAATATGACTCATTTTACCTTAGTTAGCTTACAAATGATCCAATTTATCTAAGTTAGCTCTAAAATGACCCATTTTAGTAGATTAGCTCGTAAATGATCCATTTTACCTACGTTAGCTTTAAAATGACCCATTTCACCTAGGTTAGCTCCAAAATGACCCATTTCACCTAGGTTAGCTCCAAAATGACCCATTTCACCTAAACTAGCTCTTAAATGATCCATTTCACCTAAGTTAGGTCATAAACGACCCATTTCAACTAAGTTAGCTCATAAAAGCTCATAAATGATCCATTTCACCTAAGTTAGCTAAAAAACGATCCATTTCACCTTACTTAGCTAAAAAACGATGCCCTTCACCTTAGTTAGCTCAATTTTATATGACCCATTTCAACTAAGTTAGCTCATAAATGATCCATTTCACCAAAGTTAGCTCATGAACAACCCATTTCAACTTAGTTAGCTCATATATGATCCATTTCACCTAAGTTAGCTCATAAATGACATATACTTCTTGTTCTAGTCTTCTTCTTGTTCTATTCACCTATTTCTAACTTTCTTATTTACCATTTTGCAGATTTCACTCACTTCATGGAAGCTAGCTTGCTATGATGGAGTGCTTGCTTTTTCTTTGCTAAAACTTTGCATTGTATCTAGCTTGCTATGATAGAACTTGCTATGTTGATGAAACTTTGCTATGTAATATGTATATGGAACAATGTGTATGGATGGAACAATGTGTATGGAACAATGTGTATGGATGGAACAATGTATATGGATGGAACTTGATGAAACTTTGATATGTGATATGTTTGCTGTTAAATATATCTATATATGTCATATATATTTGCTGTGAAAATTGTTGGATTAAAAAAAACAGAAAAAAAGAGACAATATGCAGGCTCTTTGCAAATGCTCGCCACCGACGGCAAAGGGCTCTTGCCATCGCAGCGAATGGCAAAGAGGCCACGTGGCGAGCAATCGTGCTCACGGAGGTCGACCAATTTGGTCGGTTTGCCTCTGATGGTCGACGGCAAAGGCTTTGCCGTCTGCAGTGACGGCAAAGGCCTGCCGTTAACCACCTAACGGAGTAACAACGCATTTATTGCCGTCCATCTTCTTTGCCGTCCGCTGCTGATGGCAAAGGCCCCTTTGCCGTCAACTGCCCAAAGCAGACGGCAACGTAGCTCTTAGCCGTCCCCTACTTTGCCGTCACCTTTTGCCGTCCGCGGCTGACGGCAAAGGTCTTTGCCGTCTGCCATCCATGCCTTTGCCGTCCGCCATGGCAGACGACAAAGTAGTAGATTCCTGTAGTGTGATGTTATTTTAGTAAGAACTCTAGAATAGATTGATCGGAAAGAATAGCTTTGAGGTGCTTTCGTACCCTTCAAACAATTTCTTCTTATATTCTCCGCTAGATAGGAACTTTGGAGTGATTCTTCATCACACTTCGAGGGATGGTTATATGATCCAATTATATTAGCATTGTTGATAGATTACACTAGCGAAAGTACGGACCCTGGGCCTTGTTTTCAAGCATTGCATTACCGTTTGTGCTCACTTTTATCGTTCGTTACCTTGCTGTTTTTATTTATTCAGAATATAAAAATATATTTCTACCATCCATATTACACTTTAATCACCATCTCTTCGCCGAACTAGTGCACCTATAGAATTTGCCATTGTATTGGGTGTGTTGGGCACACAAGAGATTTCTTGTATTTGGTTGCAGGGTTGTTTGAGAGAGACCATCTTCATTCTACGCCTCCCACGAATTGATAAACCTTAGGTCATCCACTTGAGGGAAAATTTGCTAATGTCCTACAAAACTGTGCGCTTGGAGGCCCAACACGAGTCTACAAGAATAAAATTGCATAGTAGACATCAGTCGTCGCCTCGGTTGACTTGCTGAGAAAGATCCCACGAAAAGCTTCTATGCATACAAGTTTGATCTATCCAAGGCCTATGACAAGGTCGACTGGGGATTCCTAGAGCAGGTGATGCAAAAGTTGAGTTTCTCTCACGTTGGGTGGACTGGATAATGTCTTGCAGATCGATGAGGTATTCTGTCAAATTAAATGAAATCCTCTTGGATCCATTGGCACCATCGCGTGGGCGATGTCAAGGAGACCCTCTCTCTATGTTCTTGTTTCTTTTTGTGGCTGATGGTCAATCTGGACTTCCAAAAAATAATGTCTATGCGTGTGATATTACTCCTATTAAGGTATGCAGAAGAGCTTCGAGTATTTCACATCTTTTGTTTGTTGATGATACTTCGCTATTCTTTGAGGCATCACGAGCTCAAGCATTAAGGATCAAATTGGCTTTGGATTTCTATAGTAACACCAGGGGGCAAAGTTTGAATTTCAATAAATGTTCCATTCTTTTGGGGCATGCATGTCAGCACGAAGTAAGAGAAGTTCTTAACGTCACTAGTATGGTCTTCGAGGAAAAATATTTGGGGCTTCCCACTCCTGATGGCCGGATGTGGAAAGGAACATACCAAAATATTCAAATGAGTTTAACAAAGCGTCTTATTCAGTGGGAAGATGGCCATCTCGCTCAACCTGGTAGAGAGGCACTTATTAAGTTGTAGCTCAAGCACTACCTGTTGGGGAACGTAGCAATAATTCAAAATTTTCCTACGTGTCACCAAGATCCATCTAGGAGATTCTAGCAACAAGAGAAAGAGAGATAGAGAGAGGAAGTGCATCTTCATACCTTTGAAGATCGCTAAGCGGAAGCGTTACTAGAACACGGATGATGGAGTCGTACTCGCGGCGATTCAAATCGCAGCAGATCCGATCTAGCGCTGAACGGACGGCGCCTCCGCGTTCAACACACGTACAGCCCGGGGACGTGTCCTCCTTCTTGATCCAGCAAGGGGAGAGGAGAAGTTGAGGGAGAGCTCCGGCAGCAAGACAGCGTGGTGGTGGAGCTTGTGGTTCTCCTGCAGGGCTTCGCCAAGCACTACGGAGGAGGAGGAGGTGTTGGAGGAGGGAGAGGGCTGCACCAAAGGAAGGTGTGCGGCTGCCCTCTCTCTCCCTCACTATATATAGGGCAAAGGGGGGAGGAGGAGGCGCCCTAGGGTTTCCCTAGGGGAGGGGCGGCGGCCACAGGGGAAACCCTAGATGGGTTTGGGCGCCCCCACCCCTAGGAAACTTGCCCCCAAGCCGGGAGGGGTGGCTGCCCTAGGGGAGGCGCCCCCACCTCTCCAAGTTACGTGAGATGGGGTGGGATGGGCGCTCAACCCCTTAGTGGGCTGATGTTCCCCCTCCCCTTGGCCCATAAGGCCCCCAAACGCTTGCCGGGGCCTCCGAAACCCCTTTCGGACGCGTTGGTCGTCACCCGGTACCCCCAAAACAATTCCGGACTCCAATACTCTTCATCCAATATATCGATCTTCACCTCCAGACCATTCCGAAACTTCTCTTGACGTCCGGGATCTCATCCGGGACTCCGAACAACCTTCGGTAACCACATACAATTTCCCATAACAACTCTAGCATCACCGAAATTTAAGTCCGTAGACCCTACGGGTTCGGGAACCATGCAGACATGACCGAGATGTTCTCCAGCCAATAACCAACAGCGGGATCTGGATACGCATTTTGGCTCCCACATGTTCCACGATGATCTCATTGGATGAACCACGATGTCGGGGATTCAATCAATCCCGTATACAATTCCCCTTGTCCACCGGTATGTTACTTGCCCGAGATTTGATCGTCGGTATCCCAATACCTCGTTCAATCTCGTTACCGGCAAGTCTCTTTACTCGTTCCGTAATGCATGATCCCATGACTAACTCCTTAGTCACATTGAGCTCATTATGATGATGCATTACCGAGTACCTCTCCGTCATACGGAGTGACAAATCCCAGTCTCGATTCGTGCCAACCCAACAAACACTTACCTGCAGTGCACCTTTATAGCCACCCAGTTACGTTGTGACGTTTGGTACACCCAAAGCATTCCTACGGTATCCGGGAGTTACACAATCTCGTGGTCTAAGGAAATGATACTTGACATTAGAAAAGCTCTTAGCGAACGAACTACACGATCTTGTGCTATGATTAGGATTTGGTCTTGTCCGTCACATCATTTTCCTAATGATGTGATCCCGTTATCAATGACATCCAATGTCCATGGTCAGGAAACCATAACCATCTATTGATCAACGAGCTAGTCAACTAGAGGCTCACTAGGGACATATTGTGGTCTATGTATTCACACATGCATTACGGTTCCCGGTTAATACAATTATAGCATGAATAATAGACAATTATCAAGAGCAAGGAAATATAATAATAACCATTTTATTATTGCCTCTAGGGCATATCCAACAGTCTCCCACTTGCACTAGAGTCAATAATCTAGTTCACATCACTATGTGATTGTAACGAATCCAACACCCATGGGGTTTGATCATATCTCGCTTGTGAGAGAGGTTATTAGTCAATGGGTTTGAACCTTTCAGATCCGTGTGTGCTTTACAAATCTCTATGTCGTCTTGTAGATGCAGCTACCACGCGCTAATTGGAGCTATTCCAAATAATTGCTCTACTATATGAATCCGGTTTACTACTCAGAGTCATCCAGATTAGTGTCAAAGTTTGCATCAACGTAACCCTTTATGACGAACTCTTTTACCACCTCCATAATCGAGAAAATTCCTTAGTCCACTAGTTACTAAGGATAACTTTTGACCGCTGTCCTGTGATCCATTCCTGGATCACTCTTGTACCCCTTGACTGACTCATGGCAAGGCACACTTCAGGTGCGGTACACAACATAGCATACTGTAGAGCCTACATATAAAGCATAGGGGACGACCTTCGTCCTTACTCTCTCTTTTGTCGTGGCCAGGTCTTGAGTCTTACTCAATACTCACACCTTATAACACAGCCAAGAACTCCTTCTTTGCCCATCTATTTTGAACTCCTTCAAAATCTTGTCACCGTATGTATTCATTTGAAAGTACTATTAAGCATTTTTTATCTATCCTTATAGATCTTGATGCTCAATGTTCAAGTAGCTTAATCCAGGTTTTCCATTGAAAAACACTTTTCGAACAACCCTATATGCTTCCCAGAAATTCTACATCATTTCCGATCAACAATATGTCAACAACATATACTCATCAGAAATTCTATAGTGCTCCCACTCACTTCTTTGGAAATACAAGTTTCTCATAAACTTTGTATAAACCCAAAATCTTTGATCATCTCATCAAAGTGTATATTCCAACTCCAAGATGCTTACTCCAGTCCTTAGAAGGATCGCTGGAGCTTTGCGTACTTGTTAGCTTCTTTTAGGATTGACAAAACCTTCTGGTTGTATCATATACAACCTATCCTCAAGAAAATTATCGAGGAAACAATGTTTTGACATCCTATCTACAAGATTTCATAAATAATGCAGTAACTGCCAATATAATTCCAATAGAATCTTAGCATCGCTACGAGTGAGAAAGTCTCATCGTAGTCAACTCCTTGAACTTGTCGGATAACGTCTTAGCGACAAGTCGAGCTTTCTTAATGGTGACACATACCAACATTGTCTGTCTTCCCTTTTAAAATCCATCTGTACCCAACAGCCTTACGACCATCAAGTAGTTCTTCCAAAGCCTACACTTTGTTTTCATACATGGATCCTCTCTCGGATTTTATGGCCTCGAGCCATTCGTCGGAATGCGAGCCCACCATCGCTTCTCCATAGCTCATAGGTTCATTGTTGTCTAGCAACATGACCTCCAAGACAGTATTACGTACCACTCTGAAGTAGTATGCATCCTTGTCGACCTATGAGGTTTGGTAGTGACTTGATCCAAAGTTTCATGATCACTATCATCAGCTTCCACTTCAATTGGTGTAAACGCCACAGGAATGACTTCCTGTGCCCTGCTACACACTGGTTGAAGTGATGGTTCAGTAACCTCATCAAGTCTCCACCATCCTCCCACTAAATTCTTTTGAGAGAAACTTTTCCTTGAGAAAGGACCCGTTTCTAGAAACAATCACTTTGTTTCCGGATCTGAAATAGGAGGTATACTGAAAGGATCGATAAGAGGTGTCTAGAGGGGGGGGTGATTAGACACTAAGTACCAAAAGTTGCGGTTTTTAACTTCTTTAAGTTTAAGTGGAGTTTAGGCACAAGTTTAACACTCACAATACATATCAAGCAAGCATGCAAAGAGTATATGAGCAGCGGAAAGTAAAGCATGCAACTTGCAAGAATGTAAAGGGAAGGGATTTGAGGATTCAAACGCAATTGGAGACACGGATGTTTTTGTCATGGTTCTGATAGGTGGTGCTATCGTACATCCACGTTGATGGAGACTTCAACCCATGAAGGGTAACAGTTGCGCGAGTCCACGGAGGGCTCCACCCACGAAGGATCCACGAAGAAGCAACCTTGTCTATCCCACCATGGCCGTCGCCCACGAAGGACTTGCCTCACTAGCGGTAAATCTTCATGAAGTAGGCGATCTCCTTGCCCTTACAAACTCCTTGGTTCAACTCCACAATCTTGTCGGAGGCTCCCGAGTGACACCTAGCCAATCTAGGAGACACCACTCTCCAAGAAGTAACAAATGGTGTGCTGATGATGAACTCCTTGATCTTGTGCTTCAAATGGTAGTCTCCTCAACACTCAACTCTCTCTCAGAGGATTTGGATTTGGTGGAAAGAAGATTTGAGTGGAAAGCAACTTGGGGAAGGCTAGAGATCAAGATTCATATGGTAGGAATGGAATATCTTGGCCTCAACACATGAGTAGGTGGTTCTCTCTCAGAAAATGTATGCTGGAAGTGTAGGTTCGTTCTGATGGCTCTCTCCACGAATGAAGAGTGGGTGGAGGGGTATATATATCCTCCACATAAAATCTAACCGTTACACACAACTTGCCAAACTCGGTGGGACCGAATTGGTAAACTCGGTCGGACCGATTCAGCAAATCTAGTGACCGTTAGGATTTTCGGTGGGACCGACATGCAACTCGGTAGGACCGATATGGTTATGGTTAGGGCATAACGTAATCTTGGTGAGACCGATTACACAAACTCGGTGGGACTGATTTTGGTAATAAGTTAACCAGAGAGTTGGTCAGGCAAACTTCGGTGAGACCGATTCCACAAACTCGGTAGGACCGATTTTGGTAATAAGTTAACTAGAGAGTTTGCTTTGTAATCTCGGTAGTACCGATTACCCAAACTCGGTGAGACCGATTTTGGTAATGGACATACACAGAGAGATTACAATCCCATCTCGGTGAGACTGAGATCCCTATCGGTGAGACTGATTTTGGTAATGGACATACACAGAGAGATTACAATCCCATCTCGATGAGACCGAGATCCCTATTGGTGAGACCGATTTGCCTAGGGTTTGTGGCAGTGGCTAAGACATCTGAACTCGGTGGCTCCGGATAGAAAGAATCGGTAGGGACGAGTTTAGACTTTTTGGTTTAGGACATATGTGGATGTGGGAAAGTAGTTGAGGGCTTTGGAGCATATCACTAAGCACTTTGAGCAAGCAAGCCATTAAGCAACACCTCATCCCCTCTTGATAGTATTGGCTTTTCCTATAGACTCAATGTGATCTTGGATCACTAAAATAGAAAATGTAGAGTCTTGATCTTGGAGCTTGAGCCAATCCTTTGTCCTTAGCATCTTGAAGGGGTTCCACATCCTTTAGTCCATGCCACTCCATTGTTGAACTTGTCTGAAACATACTAGGTAAAGGTGTTAGTCCAACAAGAGATATGTTGACATTAACTACCAAAATCACCCAGGGAGCACTTGTGCTTTCAATCTCCCCCTTTTTGGTAATTGATGACAACATACATCAAAGCTTTAAATAAGGATATAGAGAATAGCAAGTACAACTTTGGAAAGACATGTAACAAGCATAGGCTCCCCCTACATGTATGCAATCATGTGAATATGGAATATAGAAGCATGTGAATGCATAAACATGACATAGTAGGCAATGTGTTACATGTATCTTGGCTATATGCATCAGAGCAAATGATGTGAATATGGGAAATGTACCTTCATGCTCATGAGTCCTTGCAAACAGTATGTACATTAGCAAGAATTCCTCATATGCATGATTGTGATGCATATACTTACCTTGTGGTCTTGAGTTGGCTTTGGATGGAATGAACCTGCAAAAATAAGGTTAGATAACACAGATACACTTACTAGCCAGGGCAAACAAAAGAAACCACAAGAGTACCAAGACTGGGATGACATGTAGAGAGTGAGTATTGAGTACCATATTTGATGTAGACATGTCCCCAAAGGTAAAGATGTGCAATGAATTTAAAGAATTTCTTTCCCTTAGATGTCTTGCTCCCCCTGAATCTAGCATGGGATACTGGGAGAAGATAGGGAACAGAAAATCAGAGCAAAATGCAAAATCAGAGCTCAAGGAAGCAAATGAACAGAGCTAATGCAAATAGGCACATATGAACATGTCTTTCCCCTCAAGAAGACATGTGGCATCTCTCCTCTTTGAACACCAAGCATCTGGGATCCTTGAAGATTACTCTCTCCTTGAGTATTCTCTCCCGCTAGAGATATCTCTCTCCCCCTGTTGAAGTGATAAGCTTTGATGTGATCTCTCTCTCCCCCTTTGACATCAATTTCCAAGAAGGGCCTTCTGGAATTTGTCGTGAATGGGTTTGGTCCTTGAGTCACAGCACAAAGCACTGATAAAAATAAATGGCAAAATGTTTTTCTTGTTGTGAAATCGGTGGCACCGAGTTGGATGCTTCGGTTGCACCAAATGATTTCAGTTAGACCGAAAACAAGAAACCGGTGTGACCGAGTTCATCACAGAGAAAACACTTGTCACCTCAGCTCACTAGACACGTAAGATCTCACAAGGATTTGCAAGAAATTAGCTGAAAGATTTGCAATGAATTGGATGTAGGGAATGCAGAACAGAAAGAAAAGAAAAGAAATCTAGATGAAGTTTTTTTGTTTTTTTAAGGGGAAACAAATATGCAAGAGATAAATGCAAGAGCACAGAAAAGAACACAAGAGAACTTCATCTAGAATTGGTCAGCGACAAAGTCACCTATGTTAGAGTATACTGACTTAGGAGTCAAGTGAGATCACTTGATCATAGGTCATACTCATCGTTTAAGCTCAAAATGGGGTTACCATTTTTTGTTTAAGCATCTTGATGTATTCTCATCTTGTCGAGTTGCTTTGACTCATGACTTGGAGTAAAGCTTCTCTAAGATGGAATAACATACCTTGGGTGGTGGTGTTGATCGTCATCATGTAGTTGAACTTGTGTGGGTTGCTCAAGGTTTATGTAGCTCATCAAGAGTTGGGAGCACCACTCGGAATTTGAGTTCATCTTCCTACATGGGTTAGTTTTTGCAAGGAAGAGCACTTGTGTATCCAAAATGACAATCATGAAGTTTAACATAGAATTTGTCAAAGGATATGTTTGAATGGTTCCGTGCTTCCTTGTCTTCAACCACCATGGTGTAGAGACTTGGTGATGTAGAGATTGCTCAAGATGTGAGTAGGTTTCAATCTCATGGAATTAGATTCATCCAAGTACCTACATGGGTTAGATAACATGATGCAAATATATCCAAGACATAAGATTATCAATCATAAGAGAAATATCAAGGATTAGTCATAAGCTCATGTCTTGCATGTATCCAATGGAGTCCCTACTCCAAGTTTGAAGCATCAATGATGTTCAGTTCACCTCTTAACCTGGAAAACACTTTCTCATCAAGTGGTTTAGTGAAAATATCCGCTAATTGCTTTTCGGTGCGAACATGCTTAAGATTAATGTCACCCTTAGCAACATGATCTCGAATGAAATGATTACGAACTTCAATATGCTTAGTTCGAGAGTGTTGCACGTGATTGTGAGCAATCTTAATAGCACTTTCATTGTCACAAAGTAATGGAACATGTTTCACATGTATCCCATAATCTTTAAGAGTTGGGTCATCCAAAGTAACTAAGCACAACATGAACCAGCGGCAATGTATTCCGCTAAGGCGGTGGATAAGGATACTGAGTTTTGTTTCTTGGAAGACCAAGACACAAGAGATCTACCAAGAAATTGACAAGTACCCGAAGTGGAATTTCTATCAACCTTGTCACCGGCATAGTCCGAGTCGGAGTAGCCAACAAGATCGAAAGAGGCCCTCTTAGGATACCAAATGCCAAAATTTGGTGTATGGATTAAGTATCTCACTATCCTTTTCACGGCCTTAAGATGACATTCTTTAGGAGCAGCTTGATATCGTGCATACATGCACACACTTAGCATGATATCGGGACGTGAAGCACAAGATACAACAATGAACCAATCATAGAGCGATAAACCTTTTGATCAACTGGTTCACCATCTTTGGTCAAATCAAGATGTCCACTAGTAGGCATGGGTGTAGTCATACCTTTGCATTCTTGCATATTGAACTTCTTGAATAAGTCCTTGGTGTACTTCGTTTGAGAGACAAAGGTACCTTCCTTAGTTTGCTTGATTTGCAAACCAAGAAAGAATTTGAGTTCACTCATCATAGACATCTCAAACTTCTCCGACATTAGTTTTCTAAACTTTTCACTAAAATGAGGGTTAGTAGAACCAAATATAATATCATCAACATAGATTTGGCATACAAATAGTTCTCCATTGACCCTTTTAGTAAAAAGAGTAGAATCTATTTTCCCAATTTCAAAGCCTTTATCAATAAGGAACTTGGTCAAGCATTTATACCACGCTCTAGGAGCTTGTTTAAGACCATAAAGAGCTTTGTGAAGTTTGTAAACATGATCAGGTTTCTTAGGATTAACGAAGCCGGGAGGTTGCTTAACATATACTTCCTCCTCTATTTCACCATTTAGAAAAGCACTTTTAATGTCCAGTTGGTACAAGGTGATATCATGGTGATTAGCATAGGTAAGTAAGATGGGAATAGACTCAAGTCTAGCAACGGGAGCATAAGTCTCACCATAGTCCATAACTTTGACTTGTGTGTAGCCTTGGGCGACGAGATGTGCTTTGTTGCAAACTACTTGTCCATCTTCATATTGCTTGTTGCGAAACACCCATTTGGTACCGATGATGTTGTGGTTGTTGTCGGGCTTCTCAACCAATGTCCAAACTTGATTTCTCTCAAAGTTGTGTAGTTCTTCATGCATGGCGTTTATCCAATCCGGATCTTCCAATGCTTCTTCAACCTTCATAGGTTCAATGCTAGAGATGAATGGATAGTGTTCACAAAAGTTAGCTAAACGAGTTTTAGAGCGAGTGATTCTCCCGGTTTGGATATCTTTGTAGATTTGCTCGACGGGATGGTCTTTAACAATTCTTGCTCAAACTCGTGAAAGCTTTTGCTTGGGTCTTGGTTGAACATCTTCTTCATCTTGTTCTTCTTCTTGGCCTTCTTCATTGTTGGCATTGTCGTTCTCTTGTCGTGGTGGAGAAGGAGGTTGTTGACGTTTGTCTTGGTGCACTTCCTCGTTTTCTTCATCTTGGTGTGTCCCACTTGTGGATGCTTCCGTATCAACTCTTGGTTCACCTTGTCGTGAGGTAGAAGCTTCCACTTGGACGGACGAGGTACTCTCCTTCACCTTTGTTGGACGAATCTTGCCAATAGACAAGTCTTGGATTGCTTCCGAGGGGTCTTTGTCGCCTACATCAATTGGCAATTGCTCTACTTGTGAGCCATTAGATTCATCAAACTTCACATCTACCGTTTCTTCAACCTTTCTGGTGAAATTTGTGTAGACATGGTATGTGTGAGAGTTTGATCCATAACCAAGTAGGAAACCTTCATGAGACTTAGGAGCAAATTTAGAACGACGATGCTTATAAAGAATGTAGCACTTTGAGCCGAATACCCGAAAGTATCCAACTTGGGGTTTGTTACTGGTGAGAAGCTCGCATGCCGTCTTGCCGAGTAGCTTGTGAAGATACAAGCGATTTGTTGCATGACAAGCTGTCTCAACCGCTTCCGCCCAAAAGTGCTTCGGCGTCTTGTACTCATCAAGCATCGTCCATTTCGATGAGTGTCCGGTTCTTCCTCTCAACAACTCCATTTTGTTGAGGTGTGTACGTAGCCGAGAACTCGTGTGAAATACCTTCTTCGTCAAGAAGGGTATCCAAATTTGCGTTCTTGAACTCCGTTCCGTTGTCACTGCGAACCTTCTTGATCTTCACTTAAAATTGATTTTGGACCTTCCTAGCAAAGTTTTTGAAGATCTTTTGAACCTGCGATTTATCATCTAGAAAGAACACCCACGTAAATCTTGAAAAATCATCAACTATAACTAGACCAAAAGAATTTCCACCGAGACTTTTGTAGGCGTTGGGACCAAAAAGATCCATGTGAAGTAGCTCGAGTGGCCTTCTTGTGGTCATGATGTTCTTCACGGGATGCCTCCCTCCAACCTGTTTACCTGCCTGACAAGCGCTGCAAAGTCTATCCTTATCAAATATGACATTGTTAACGCAAAGGATATGATTTTATCAAGGTTTCGCATACCAACATGACCTAATCGTCTATGCCATAACCAACCTTTAGAGGATTTAGAAATAAAGCAAGTTCTAGGTTGAGCCTTTTTAGTGAAATCAACAATGTATAGATCACCTCTACGTACACTGGTAAAGACCATTTTATGATTATGTCTACGAAACACTTGGCAATCTACTTTAGTAAATAGGACATTGAAACCGAAATCAGCAAGTCTAGATACTGAAAGTAAGTTGTAGCCAAGAGATTCAACGAGCATGACATTTTGTATGGAGCTATCATGTGATATGGCCACCTTACCGAGGCCAACCACCTTACCCTTTGAGTTGTCACGAAAGTGACATACTTTCGAGGACCATCGTTTTCAAACAAGCTCACGAAACATGTCTTTATCCCGGTCATGTGATCGGTACATCCACTATCAAGAACCCATTCCTTTCCTCCCGCCATATATCCTCAAGATTTGCCATAAGACCAAAGTGTCTCATTGCATCATCAAGGTCGAAGTCACTATCATCATCCTCATCATAGTATCCATGTTCAATATCGTCATGTGGTGGATCAAATCCTAGAGAGGGTGATTCGTTAGAGTGAGTTTGACAATGATCTTGCTTATGAATTTTTATAGCTTCGGAAATAATATCACTAATAATTCCAACATCTCCTTTGGCACGCATAAGGTTTGTAAGCTCAAATAGACAATCACCAACATAGGATCACTAGAATTCATCTTACTCAAGGCAATAGACTTATGGAGAATTTCATCAAGATTTTTCAAGGAGTAATTTGGAAAACATTCCTCAAGAAATTTCCATATGGTGTAGGCACACTTAAGAGTAGGCAAACATCCAATCAAGTTTCTAGGCAAGCCTCTAGTGATAAGTTCAACAGTTCTAAGATTGCGGATCATGTCAATTGACTCATCAAGGGTAGGATGCATAGGATCAATATGAGGTGCACAGGGGCTAGCAATGTACTTGTTCAAATGATATTGATTGAAAATCACAAGCATCTCATTTTTCCACTCATGAAAGTACTCTCCATCAAGTATAGGCACTCTATGTCTAAAACTCCCAATTGTAGACTCATCCATCTTCCTCCAATGGTGTTTAAACCAAAGCAATGGAGACCAAAGCTCTGATACCAATTGAAAGGATCGAGAAGAGGTGTCTAGAGGGGGGGGGTGATTAGACACTAAGTACCAAAAGTTGCAGTTTTTAACTTCTTTAAGTTTAAGTAGAGTTTAGGCACAAGTTTAACACTCACAATACATATCAAGCAAGCATGGAAAGAGTATATGAGCAGTGGAAAGTAAAGCATGCAACTTGCAAGAATGTAAAGCGAAGGGATTTGAGGATTCAAACGCAATTGGAGACACGGATGTTTTTGTCGTGGTTCCGATAGGTGGTGCTATCGTACATCCACGTTGATGGAGACTTCAACCCACGAAGGGTAACGGTTGCGTGAGTCCACGGAGGGCTCCACCCACGAAGGGTCCACGAAGAAGCAACCTTGTCTATCCCACCATGGCCATCGCCCACAAAGGACTTGCCTCACTAATGGTAGATCTTCACGAAGTAGGCGATCTCCTTGCCCTTACAAACTCCTTGGTTCAACTCCACAATCTTGTCGGAGGCTCCCAAGTGACACCTAGCCAATCTAGGAGACACCACTCTCCAAGAAGTAACTAATGGTGTGTTGATGATGAACTCCTTGCTCTTGTGCTTCAAATGATAGTCTCCCCAACACTTAACTCTCTCTCACAGGATTTGGATTTGGTGGAAAGAAGATTTGAGTGGAAATCAACTTGGGGAAGGCTAGAGATCAAGATTCATATGGTAGGAATGGAATATCTTGGCCTCAGCACATGAGTCGGTGGTTCTCTCTCAGAAAGTGTATGCTGGAAGTGTAGGTTCGTTCTGATGGCTCTCTCCATGAATGAAGAGTGGGTGGCGGGGTATATATAGCCTCCAGACAATATCTAACCGTTACACACAACTTGCCAAACTCGGTGGGACCGAATTGGTAAACTCGGTCAGACCGATTCAGCAAATCTAGTGACCGTTAGGACTTCGGTGGGACCGACATGCAACTCGGTAGGACCGATATGGTTAGGGTTAGGCATAACGTAATCTCGGTGAGACCGATTACACAAACTCGGTGGGACCAATTTTGGTAATAAGTTAACCAGAGAGTTGGTCAGGCAAACTTTGGTGAGACCGATTACACAAACTCGGTAGGACCGATTTTGGTAATAAGTTAACCAGAGAGTTTGCATTGTAATCTCGGTAGTACCGATTACCCAAACTCGGTGAGACCGATTTTGGTAATGGACATACACAGAGAGATTACAATCCCATCTCGGTGAGACTGAGATCCCTATCGGTGAGACCAATTTGCCTAGGGTTTGTGGCAGTGGCTAAGACATCTGAACTCGGTGGCTCCGGATAGAAAGAATCGGTAGGGCCAAGTTTAGACTTTTTGGTTTAGGACATATGTGGATGTGGGAAAGTAGTTGAGGGCTTTGGAGTATATCACTAAGCACTTTGAGCAAGCAAGCCATTAAGCAACACCTCATCCCCTCTTGATAGTATTGGCTTTTCCTATAGACTCAATGTGATCTTGGATCACTAAAATAGAAAATGTAGAGTCTTGATCTTGGAGCTTGAGCCAATCCTTTGTCCTTAGCATCTTGAAGGGGTTCCACATCCTTTAGTCCATGCCACTCCATTGTTGAACTTGTCTGAAACATACTAGGTAAAAGTGTTAGTCCAACAAGAGATATGTTGACATTAATTACCAAAATCACCCAGGGAGCACTTGTGCTTTCATATACCCAACTGTTTTGGGTGTCCTATGAAGATGCATTTATCCGCTTTGGGTTCGAGCTTATCAGGCTAAAACTTTTCACATAAGCGTCGCAGCCCCAAACTTTTAAGAAACGACGGCTTAGGCTTCTCCAAACCATAGTTCATACGGTGTCATCTCAACGGAATTGCGTGGTGCCCTGTTTAAAGTGAATGCGGTTGTCTCTAATGCCTAACCCATAAATGATAGTGGTAATTCGATAAGAGACATCATGGTATGCACCATATCCAATAGGGTGCAGCTATGATGTTCGGACACAGCATCACACTATGGTGTTCCAGGCGGTATTAGTTGTGAAACAATTTCCACATTGTCTTAATTGTGTACCAAACTTGCAACTCAGATATTCATCTCTATGATCATATCATAGACATTTTATCCTCTTGTCACGAAGATCTTCAGCTTCACTCTTAAATTACTTGAACCTTTCAAAATTTCAAACTTGTGTTTCATCAAGTAAATATACTCAGCATCTACTCAAATCATCTGTGAAGTAAGAGCATAACGATATCCACTGCGTGCCTCAGCACTCATTGGACTCCACACATCAAAATGCATCACTTCCAACAAGTTGCTCTCTTGTTCCATCTCACTGAAAACGAGGCCTTTCAGTCATCTTGCCCATGTGGTATGATTTGCATGTCTCAAGTGATTCAAAATCAAGTGAGTCCAAATGATCCATCTGCATGGAGTTTCATGCGTATATACCAATAGACATGGTTCGCATGTCTCAATCTTTTCAAAAACGGGTGAGTCCAAAGATCCATCAACATGGAGCTTCTTCATGCGTTTTATACCAATATGACTCAAATGGCAGTGCCACAAGTATGTGGTACTATCATTACTATCTTATATCTTTTGGCATGAACATGTGTATCACTATGATCGAGATTCAATAAACCACTCATTTTAGGTGCAAGACCATTGAAGGTATTATTCAAATAAACATAGTAACCATTGTTCTCCTTAAATGAATAACCGTATTGCGATAAACATAATCCAATCATGTCTATGCTCAACGCAAACACCAATAACAATTATTTAGCTTTAACACCAATCTAGATGGTAGAGGGAGCATGCGATGTTTGATCACATCAACTATGGAAATACTTCCAACACATATCGTCATATCACCTTTAGCTAGTCTCCGTTTATTCCGTAGCTTTTATTTCGAGTTACTAACACTTAGCAACCAAACCGGTATCTAATACCCTGGTGCTACTAGGAGTACTAGTAAAGTACACATTAATATAATGTATATCCAATATACTTCTGTCGACCTTGCCAACCTTCTCATCTACCAAGTATCTAGGGTAGTTACGCTTGATGACCGTTCCCTCATTACGAAGCACTTAGTCTCGGGTTTGGGTTCAAACTTGGGTTTCTTCACTAGAGCAGCAACTGATTTGCCGTTTCATGAAGTATCCCTTCTTGCCCTTGCCCTTCTTGATACTAGTGGTTTTACTAACCATCAACAATTGATGCTCCTTCTTTAATTCTACTTTCGCGGTGTCAAACGTCACAAATAGTTCAAGGATTATCATATCTATCCTTGATATGTTATAGTTCATCACGAAGCTCTAGTAGCTTGGTGGCAGTGACTTTGGAGAACCATCACTATCTCATCTGGAAGATTAACTCCCACTCGATTCAAGCGATTGTAGTACTTAGACAGTCTGAGCACATGCTCAACGATTGAGCTTTTCTCCCTTAGTTTGCAGGCTTAAGAAACTTGTCAGAGGTATCATACCTCTTGACGTGGGCACTAGCCTGAAATTGCAATATCAGTCCTTGAACATCTCATATGTTCTTTGGCGCCTCAATTCTAAACCTTTAGCATTACACACTGAACTATCACGTAGTCATCAGAACGTGTATGTCAGATGTTCTCAACATCCTCAGACGATGCTCGAGGTTCAGCACACCGAGCGGTGCATTAAGGACATAATCCTTTTGCGCAGCAATGAGGACAATCCTCAGTTTACGGACCCAGTCCGCATAATTGCTACTGTCAACTTTCAACTAAAGTTTTTCTCTAGGAACATATCTAAAACAGTAGAACTAAAGCGTAAGCTATGACATAATTTGTAAATACCTTTTGACTATGTTCATGATAATTAAGTTCATCTAATCAATTATTTAGTGAACTCCCACTTAGATAGATATCCCTCTAGTCATCTAAGTGATACATGATCCGAGTCAACTAGGCCGTGTCCGATCATCATGTGAGATGGACTAGTCATCATCGGTGAACATCTTCATGTTGATCGTATCTACTATACGACTCATGTTCGACCTTTTGATCTCTTGTGTTCCGAGGCCATGTCTGTACATGCTAGGCTCGTCAAGTAAACCTAAGTGTCTTGCATGTGTAAATCTGGATTACACCCGTTGTATGTGAATGTTAGAATCTATCACACCCGATCATCACGTGGTGCTTCGAAACAACGAACTTTCACAATGGTGCACAGTTAGGGGGAACACTTTCTTGAAATTTTAGTGAGGGATCATCTTATTTATGCTATCGTTGTTCTAAGCAAATAAGATGTAAACATGACAAACATCACATGCAAATCATAAAGTGATATGATATGGCAATATCATCTTGCGCCTTTGATCTCCATATTTGAGGCGCGGCATGATCACCTTCGTCACCGACATGACACCATGATCTCCATCATCATGATCTCCATCATCATGATCTCCATCGTCATGTCTTCATGAAGTTGTCTCGCCAACTATTACTTATACTACTATGGCTAAGGGTTAGCAATAAAGTAAAGTAATTACATGGCGTTTTCAATGACATGCAGGTCATACAATAAATTAAGACAACTCCTATGGCTCCTGCCGGTTGTCATACTCATCGACATGCAAGTGGTGATTCCTATTACAAGAACATGATCAATCTCATACATCACATATATCATTCATCACATTCTTTGTCCCATATCACATCACATAGCATACCCTGCAAAAACAAGTTAGAGGTCCTCTAATTGTTGTTGCATGTTTTACGTGGCTGCTATGGGTTTCTAGCAAGAACGTTTCTTACCTACGCAAAAGCCACAACGATGATATGCCAATTGCTATTTACCCTTCAAAAGGACCCTTTTCATCGAATCCGATCCGACTAAAGTGGGAGAGACAGACACCCGCTAGCCACCTTACGCAACAAGTGCATGTCAGTCAGTGGAACCTGTCTCATGTAAGCGTACGTATAAGGTCGGTCTGGGCCCTTTTCATCGAATCCGATCCAACTAAAGTGGGAGAGACAGACACCCGCTAGCCACCTTATGCAACAAGTGCATGTCAGTCAGTGGAACCTGTCTCATGTAAGCGTACGTATAAGGTCGGTCTGGGCTGCTTCATCTCACAATACCGCCGAACCAAGATAGGACTAGTAACGGTAAGCAAATTGAACAAACCAACGCCCACAACTACTTGTGTTCTACTCGTGCATAGAATCTACACATAAACCTAGCTCATGATGCCACTGTTGGGGAACGTAGCAATAATTCAAAATTTTCCTACGTATCACCAAGATCCATCTTGGAGATTCTAGCAACAAAAGAGAGAGAGAGAGGAAGTGCATCTTCATACCTTTGAAGATCGGTAAGCGAAAGCGTTACTAGAATGCGGATGATGGAGTCGTACTCGCGGTGATTCAAGTCGCGGAAGATCCGAGCTAGCGCCGAATGGACGGCGCCTCCGCGTTCAACAGACGTACAGCCCGGGGACGTCTCCTCCTTGATCCAGCAAGGGGAGAGGAGTTTTGGGGAACGTAGTAATTTCAAAAAATTTCCTACGCACACGCAAGATCATGGTGATGGCATAGCAACGAGAGGGGAGAGTGTTGTCCACGTACCCTCGTAGACCGTAAGCGGAAGCATTAGCACAACGCGGTTGATGTAGTCGTACGTCTTCACGATCCGACCGATTCAAGTACCGAACGTACGGCACCTCCGAGTTCAGCACACGTTCAGCTCGATGACGATCCCCGGGCTCCGATCCAAAGAAAGCGGGGATGAGTTTCACGTCGACGACGGCGTGGTGACGATGATGATGTTCTACGGCG
The DNA here is from genome assembly GCA_021437245.1 of Aegilops speltoides. Lineage (NCBI taxonomy): Eukaryota > Viridiplantae > Streptophyta > Magnoliopsida > Poales > Poaceae > Aegilops > Aegilops speltoides. Next base: position 130,580,517 of record CM038144.1, read on the forward strand.
CAGGCTTCTCCTAAACTCCGCGACGATATGACCGAGGTGGAATATGGTGGAGGGGCACGCTGACACGGCTAAGGAACGATCCGTAGATCAACTTGTGTGTCTATGGGGTGCCCCCTGCCCCGTATATAAAGGAGCAGGGGGAGGCGGCCGGCCCTTAGAGAAGCGCGCCAAGGAGGAGGAATCCTCCTCCTAGTAGGGGAACGAAGGGGAGAGGGGAGGGAAAGAGGGGCGCCGCCTCCTAGTCAATCGGACCGAGAGGGAGGGGGCGGCCCACCCCGGCCGCCCTCTCTCTTCCCACTAAGGCCCATGTGGCCCATTAACTCTCCGGGGGTTCGGTAACCCTCCCAAGCACTCGATTTTCTCCAAATCACCGGAACACTTCCGGTGTCCGAATATAGTCGTCAATATATCAATCTTTATGTCTCGACCATTTCGAGAATCCTCGTCATGTCTGTGATCACATCCGGGACTCCGAACAAACTTCGATACATCAAAACTTATAAACTCATAATAAAACTGTCATCGTAACGTTAAGCGTGCGGACCCTACGGGTTCGAGAACTATGTAGACATGACCTAGAACTATTCTCCGTCAATAACCAATAGCGGAACCTGGATGCCCATATTAGTTCCTACATATTCTACGAAGATCTTTATCGGTCAAATCGCATAAAAACATACGTTGTTCCCTTTGTCATCGGTATGTTACTTGCCCGAGATTCGATCGTCGGTATCCAATACCTAGTTCAATCTCGTTACCGGCAAGTCTCTTTACTCATTTATGTAATGCATCATCCCGTAACTAACTCATTGGTCACATTGCTTGCAAGGCTTATAGTGATGTGCATTACCGAGAGGGCCCAGAGACACCTCTCCGACAATCGGAGTGACAAAACCTAATCTCGAAATACGCCAACTCAACATGTACCTTCGGAGACACCTGTAGTACTCCTTTATAATCACCCAGTTACGTTGTGACGTTTGGTAGTACCAAAGTGTTCCTCCGTAAACGGAGTTGCATAATTCTCATAGTTACAGGAACATGTATAAGTCATGAAGAAAGCAATAGCAATATACTAAACGATCAAGTGCTAGGCTAACGGAATGGGTCATGTCAATCACATCATTCTCCTAATGATGTGATCCCTTTAATCAAATGACAACACATGTCTATGGTTAGGAAACATAACCATCTTTGATTAATGAGCTAGTCAAGTAGAGGCATACTAGTGACTATATGTTTGTCTATGTATTCACACATGTATCATGTTTAGGTTAATACAATTCTAGCATGAATAATAAACATTTATCATGATATGAGGAAATAAATAATAACTTTATTATTGCCTCTAGGGCATATTTCCTTGATCTCCCACTTGCACTAGAGTCAATAATCTAGATTACATAGTAATGATTTTAACACCCATGGAGTCTTGGTGCTGATCATGTTTTGCTCGTGAGAGAGGCTTAGTCAACGGTGCGCAACATTCAGATCTGTATGTATCTTGCAAATCTCTATGTCTCCCACTTGGACTTGGTCTCAAATGGAATTGAAGTGTCTCTTGATGTGCTTGGTCCTCTTGTGAAATCTGGATTCCTTTGCCAAGGCAATTGCACCAGTATTGTCATAGAAGATCTTCATTGGTCCCGATGCACTAGGTATGACACCTAGATCGGAAATGAACTCCTTCATCCAGACTCCTTCATTTCTTTGCTTGAAGCAGCTATGTACTCCGCTTCACATGTAGATCCCGCCACGACGCTTTGTTTTGAACTTCACCAACTTACAGCTCCACCGCTTAATAAAAATACGATCCGGTTTGCAATTTAGAATCGTCCGGATCGATGTCAAAGCTTGCATCAACGTAACCATTTACGACTAGCTCTTTGTCACCTCCATATCGAGAAACATATCCTTAGTCCTTTTCGGTATTTCGGGATGTTCTTGACCGTTGTCGATGATCCACTCTGGATTACTTTGGTACCTTCTGCCAAGCTTATTGCTAAGCATACGTCGGTCCGGTACACAACATTGCATACATGATAGAGCCTATGGTGAAGCATAGGAACATCTTTCATTTTCTCTCTATCTTTCATTGTGGTCGGGCATTGAGTTTGACTCAACTTCACACCTTGAAGCACGGGCAAGAACCCTTTCTTTTCCTGATCCATTTTGAACTTTTTCAAAATTTTATCAAGGTATGTGCTTTGTGAAAGTCCTATTAAGCGTCTTGATCTATCTCTATAGATCTTGATGCCCAATATGTAAGCAGCTTCACCGAGGTCTTTCATTGAAAAACTTTTATTCAAGTATCCCTTTATGCTATCCAGAAATTCTATATCATTTCCAATTAATAATATTTCATCTACATATAATATCGTAAATGCTCTGAGCTCCCACTCACTTTCTTGTAAATACAAGCTTCTCCAAAAGTCTCAGATAAAACCGTATGCTTTAATCACACTATCAAAGCATTTATTCCAACTCCGTGATGCTTGCACCAGTCCATAAATGGAGCGCTGGAGCTTGCACACTTTGTTAGCACCTTTTGGATCAACAAAACCTTACGCTGCATCATATACAACTCTTCTTCCGTAAATCCATTCAAGAATGCAGTTTTGACATCCATTTGCCAAATTTCATAATCATGAAATGCAGCAATAGCTAACATGATTCGGACAGACTTAAGCATCGCCACTGGTGAGAAAGTCTCATCGTAGTCAACCCCTTGAACTTGTCGAAAACCTTTCGCAACAAGTCGTGCTTTATAGACGATTACATTACCATCAACGCGGTCTTCTACTTAAAGATCCATTTATTCTCAATGGCTGCCGATCATCGAGCAAGTCAACCAAAGTCCATACTTTGTTTTCATACATGGATCCCATCTCGATTTCATGGCCTCTAGCCATTTAGCGGAATCTGGGCTCATCATCGCTTCCTCATAGTTTGTAGGTTCATCATGGTCAAGTAACATGACTTCCGAATAGGATTACTGTATCGATGCAGTGCGGATCTTACTCTGGTAGACCCACGAGGTTCGAGAGAAACTTGATCTCAAGTTTCATGATCAATATCATTAGCTTCCTCACTAATTGGTGTAGTTGTCACAGGAACCGGTTCTTGTGATGAACTACTTCCCAATAAGGGAGTAGATACAGTTATCTCATCAAGTTCTACTTTCCTCCCACTCACTTGTTTCGAGAGAAAATCCTTCTCTAGAAAGGATCTGATTTTAGCAACGAAAATCTTGCCCTCAGATTTGTGATAGAAGGTGTACCCAATAGTCTCTTTTGGCTATCCTATGAAGACACATTTCTCCGATTTGGGTTCGAGCTTATCTGGTTGAAGTTTCTTCACATAAGCATCCCAGCCCCAAACTTTAAGAAACGACAACTTTGGTTTCTTGCCAAACCACAGTTCATAAGGCGTCGTCTCAACGGATTTTGATGGTGCCCTATTTAACGTGAATGCGGCCGTCTCTAAAGCATAACCCCAAAATGATAGCGGTAAATCAGTAAGAGACATCATAGATCGCACCATATCTAGTAAAGTACGATTATGACGTTCGGACACACCATTTCGTTGTGGTGTTAGGGTGGCGTGAGTTGCTAAACTATCCGCATTGTTTCAAGTGTAGACCAAACTCGTAACTCAAATATTCTCCTCCACGATCGATCATAGAAATTTTATTTTCTTGTTACGATGATTTTCCACTTCACTCTGAAATTCTTTGAACTTTTCAAATGTTTCGACTTGTGTTTCATTAAGTAGATATACCCATATCTGCTCAAATCATCTGTGAAGGTGAGAAAATAACGATACCCGCCATGAGCCTCAACATTCATTGGACCACAAACATCGGTATGTATGATTTCCAACGATCGGTTGCTCGCTCCATAGTTCCGAGAACGGCGTTTTAGTCATCTTGCCCATAAGGCACGGTTCATAAGTACCAAGTAATTCATAATCAAGTGATTCCAAAAGCCCATCAAGATGGAGTTTCTTCATGCGCTTTACATCGATATGACCTAAGCAGCGATTGCCACAAATAAGTTGCACTATCGTTATCAACTCTGATCTTTTGGTTTCAACACTATGAATATGTGTATCACTACTATCGAGATTCAATAAAATAGACCACTCTTCAAGGGTGCATGACCATAAAAGATATTACTCATATAAATAGAACAACCATTATTCTCGATTTAAATGAATAACCGTCTCGCATCAAACAAGATCCAGATATAATGTTCATGCTCAACGCCGCACCAAATAACAATTATTTAGGTCTAAAACTAATCCCGATGGTAGATGTAGAGGTAGCGTGCCGACCGTGATCACATCGACTTTTGGAACCATTTCCCACGCCGATCGTCACCTCGTCCTTAGCCAATCTTCGCTAATCCGTAGTCTCTGTTTTGAGTTGCAAATATTAGCAACAAAACCAAGTATCAAATACCTGTGTACTCTGCGAGCATTAGTAAGGTACACATCAATAACATGTATATCACATATACCTTTGTTCACTTTGCCATCCTTCTTATCCGCCAAATACTTGGGGCATTTCCGCTTCGGTGTCCACCGCTTGCGAGAGAAGCACTCGGCCTGTGCTTAGGTCCGGACTTGGGTTTCTTCTCTTGAGCAGACAACTTGTTTGCTGTTCTTTTGAAGTTCCTTCTTCTTCCCTTTGCCCTTTTTCTTGGCGGTGGTCTTGTTAACCATCAACACTTGATGCTCCTTCTTGATTTCTACCTCCGCTGCTTTTAGCATTGTGAAGAGCTCAGAATAGTCTTGTTCATCCCTTGCATATTATAGTTCATCACGAAGCTCTTGTAGCTTGGTGGCGATGATTGAAGAATTTCATCAATGACACTATCATCGTGAAGATTAACTCCCAGTTGAATCAAGTGATTATTATACCTAGACATATTGAGTATGTGTTCACTCACAGAACTATTCTCCTCCATCTTGCAGCTATAGAACTTATTGGAGACTTCATATCTCTCAATCCGGGCATTTTCTTGAAATATTAACTTCAACTCCTGGAACATCTCATATGCTCCACGACGTTCAAAACGTCGTTGAAGACCCGGTTCTAAGCCGTAAAGCATGGCACTTGAACTACCGAGTAGTCATCAGCTTTGCTCGCCAGACGTTCTTAACGTCGTCGGCCACATCGGCGAAGAGCAGTTCGAACCCAGCGGTGCTTCGGGGCGTAACTTTTCTCGTGCAGCAATGAGGATAATCCTCGAGTTACGGACCCGATCCGTGTAATTGCTACCATCATCTTTCAACTTTGCTTTCTCAAGGAACGCATTAAAATTCAACGGAACAACAAAGACGAGCCATCTATCTACAAACAAACATAGACAAGCAAAATACTATCGGTACTAAGTTCATGATAAATTTAAGTTCAATTAATCATATTACTTAAGAACTCCCACTTAGACAGACATCTCTCTAGTCATCTAAGTGATCACGTGATCCAAATCAACTAAACCATGTCCGATCATCACGTGAGATGGAGTAGTTTCAATGGTGAACATCACTATGTTGATCATATCTACTATATGATTCACGTTCGACCTTTCGGTCTCCGTGTTCCGAGGCCATATCTGTATATGCTAGGCTCGTCAAGTTTAACCCGAGTATTCCGCGTGTGCAACTGTTTTGCACCCGTTGTATTTGAACGTAGAGCCTATCACACCCGATCATCACGTGGTGTCTTAGCACGAAGAACTTTCGCAACGGTGTATACGTAGGGAGAACACTTATTGATAATTAGTGAGAGATCATCATAAAATGCTACCGTCAATCAAAGCAAGATAAGATGCATAAAGGATAAACATCACATGCAATCAATATAAGTGATATGATATGGCCATCATCATCTTGTGCTTGTGATCTCCATCTTCGAAGCACCGTCGTGATCACCATCGTCACCGGCGTGACACCTTGATCTCCATCGTAGCATCATTGTCGTACGCCATCTATTGCTTCTACGACTATTGCTACCGCTTAGTGATAAAGTAAAGCAATTACAGGGCGTTTGCATTTCATACAATAAAGCGACAACCATATGGCTCCTGCCAGTTGCCGATAACTTTGGTTACAAAACATGATCATCTCATACAATAAAATATAGCATCACAACATGCCCTGCAAAAATAAGTTAGACGTCCTCTACTTTGTTGTTGCAAATTTTACGTGGCTGCTACGGGCTTTAGCAAGAACCGTTCTTACCTACGCATCAAAACCACAATGATAGTTCGTCAAGTTAGTGATGTTTTAACCTTCGCAAGGACCGGGCGTAGCCACACTCGGTTCAACTAAAGTGAGAGAGACAGACACCCGCCAGTCACCTTTAAGCACGAGTGCTCGTAACGGTGAAACCAGTCTCGCGTAAGCGTCTGGCGTAATGTCGGTCCGGGCCGCTTCATCTCACAATACCGCCGAACCAAAGTATGACATGCTGGTAAGCAGTATGACTTGTATCGCCCACAACTCACTTGTGTTCTACTCGTGCATATAACATCAACGCATAAAACCTAGGCTCGGATGCCACTGTTGGGGAACGTAGTAATTTAAAAAAAATTCCTACGCACACGCAAGATCATGGTGATGGCATAGCAACGAGAGGGGAGAGTGTTGTCCACGTACCCTTGTAGACCGTAAGTGGAAGCGTTAGCACACCGCAGTTGATGTAGTCGTACGTCTTCACGATCCGACCGATCCAAGTACCGAACGTACGGCACCTCTGAGTTCAGCACATGTTCAGCTCAATGACGATCCTCGGGATCCGATCCAGCAAAGCTTCGGGGATGAGTTCCGTCAGCACGACGGCATAGTGACGATGATGATGTTATACGGTAGCAGGCTTCGCCTAAACTCATGACGATATGACCGAGGTGGAATATGGTGGAGGGGGGCACCGCACACGGCTAAGGAATGATCCGTAGATCAACTTGTGTGTCTATGGGGTGGCCCCCTACCCCCGTATATAAAGGAGCAAGGGGGGAGGCCGGCCGGCCCTTAGAGGGCGCGCCAAAGAGGAGGAATCCTCCTCCTAGTAGGGGGAACGAAGGGGGAGAGGGGGAAGGAAAGAGGGGGGCGCCGCCCCCCTCCTAGTCCAATTCGGACCAGAGGGAGAGGGGGCGCGCGGCCCACCCTGGCTGCCCCTCTCTCTTCCCACTAAGGCCCATGTGGCCCATTAACTCTCCCGGGGTTCGGTAACCTCCCGGCACTCCGTTTTCTCGAAATCACCGGAACACTTCGGTGTCCGAATATAGTCGTCCAATATATCAATCTTTATGTCTCGACCATTTCAAGAATCCTCGTCATGTCTGTGATCACATCCGGGACTCCGAACAAACTTCGATACATCAAAACTTATAAACTCATAATAAAACTGTCATCGTAACGTTAAGCGTGCGGACCCTACGGATTCGAGAACTATGTAGACATGACCTAGAACTATTCTCCGTCAATAACCAATAGCGGAACCTGGATGCCCATATAAGTTCCTACATATTCTACGAAGATCTTTATCGGTCAAATCGCATAAAAACATACGTTGTTCCCTTTGTCATCGGTATGTTACTTGCCCGAGATTCGATCGTCGGTATCCAATACCTAGTTCAATCTCGTTACCGGCAAGTCTCTTTACTCATTTATGTAATGCATCATCCCGTAACTAACTCATTGGTCACATTGCTTGCAAGGCTTATAGTGATGTGCATTACCGAGAGGGCCCAGAGATACCTCTCCGACAATCGGAGTGACAAAACCTAATCCCGAAATACGCCAACTCAACATGTACCTTCGGAGACACCTGTAGTACTCCTTTATAATCACCCGATTACGTTGTGACGTTTGGTAGTACCAAAGTGTTCCTCCGTAAACGGAGTTGCATAATTCTCATAGTTACAGGAACATGTATAAGTCATGAAGAAAGCAATAGCAATATACTAAACGATCAAGTGCTAGGCTAACGGAATGGGTCATGTCAATCACATCATTCTCCTAATGATGTGATCCCTTTAATCAAATGACAACACATGTCTATGGTTAGGAAACATAACCATCTTTGATTAATGAGCTAGTCAAGTAGAGGCATACTAGTGACTATATGTTTGTCTATGTATTCACACATGTATCATGTTTCCGGTTAATACAATTCTAGCATGAATAATAAACATTTATCATGATATGAGGAAATAAATAATAACTTTATTATTGCCTCTAGGGCATATTTCCTTCAGTCTCCCACTTGCACTAGAGTCAATAATCTAGATTACATAGTAATGATTTTAACACCCATGGAGTCTTGGTGCTGATCATGTTTTGCTCGTGAGAGAGGCTTAGTCAACGGGTCTGCAACATTCAGATCTGTATGTATCTTGCAAATCTCTATGTCTCCCACTTGGACTTGGTCTCAAATGGAATTGAAGTGTCTCTTGATGTGCTTGGTCCTCTTGTGAAATCTGGATTCCTTTGCCAAGGCAATTGCACCAGTATTGTCATAGAAGATCTTCATTGGTCCCGATGCACTAGGTATGACACCTAGATCGGAAATGAACTCCTTCATCCAGACTCCTTCATTTGCTGCTTCAGAAGCAGCTATGTACTCCGCTTCACATGTAGATCCCGCCACGACGCTTTGTTTTGAACTTCACCAACTTACAGCTCCACCGTTTAATAAAAATACGTATCCGGTTTGCAATTTAGAATCGTCCGGATCAGTGTCAAAGCTTGCATCAACGTAACCATTTACGACTAGCTCTTTGTCACCTCCATATACGAGAAACATATCCTTAGTCCTTTTCGTATTTGGGATGTTCTTGACCGTTGTCCGATGATCCACTCTGGATTACTTTGGTACCTTCTGCCAAGCTTATTGCTAAGCATACGTCGGTCTGGTACACAACATTGCATACATGATAGAGCCTATGGCTGAAGCATAGGAACATCTTTCATTTCTCTCTATCTTCTGCATTGTGGTCGGGCATTGAGTTTGACTCAACTTCACACCTTGAAGCACGGGCAAGAACCCTTTCTTTTCCTGATCCATTTTGAACTTTTTCAAAATTTTATCAAGGTATGTGCTTTGTGAAAGTCCTATTAAGCGTCTTGATCTATCTCTATAGATCTTGATGCCCAATATGTAAGCAGCTTCACCGAGGTCTTTCATTGAAAAACTTTTATTCAAGTATCCCTTTATGCTATCCAGAAATTCTATATCATTTCCAATTAATAATATTTCATCTACATATAATATCGAAATGCTACTGAGCTCCCACTCACTTTCTTGTAAATACAAAGCTTCTCCAAAAGTCTCAGTATAAAACCGTATGCTTTAATCACACTATCAAAGCGTTTATTCCAACTCCGAGATGCTTGCACCAGTCCATAAATGGAACGCTGGAGCTTGCACACTTTGTTAGCACCTTTTGGATCAACAAAACCTTACGCTGCATCATATACAACTCTTCTTCCGTAAATCCATTCAAGAATGCAGTTTTGACATCCATTTGCCAAATTTCATAATCATGAAATGCAGCAATAGCTAACATGATTCGGACAGACTTAAGCATCGCTACTGGTGAGAAAGTCTCATCGTAGTCAACCCCTTGAACTTGTCGAAAACCTTTCGCAACAAGTCGTGCTTTATAGACGTTACATTACCATCAACGCGGTCTTCTACTTAAAGATCCATTTATTCTCAATGGCTCGCCGATCATCGAGCAAGTCAACCAAAGTCCATACTTTGTTTTCATACATGGATCCCATCTCGCATTTCATGGCCTCTAGCCATTTAGCGGAATCTGGGCTCATCATCGCTTCCTCATAGTTTGTAGGTTCATCATGGTCAAGTAACATGACTTCCGAATAGGATTCTTGTACATCACCAGTGCGGATCTTACTCTGGTAGACCCACGAGGTTGAGAGAAACTTGATCGAAGTTTCATGATCAATATCATTAGCTTCCTCACTAATTGGTGAAGTTGTCACAGGAACCGGTTCTTGTGATGAACTACTTCCCAATAAGGGAGTAGATACAGTTATCTCATCAAGTTCTACTTTCCTCCCACTCACTTGTTTCGAGAGAAACTCCTTCTCTAGAAAGGATCTGATTTTAGCAACGAAAATCTTGCCCTCGATTTGTGATAGAAGGTGTACCCAATAGTCTCTTTTGGCTATCCTATGAAGACACATTTCTCCGATTTGGGTTCGAGCTTATCTGGTTGAAGTTTCTTCACATAAGCATCCCAGCCCCAAACTTTAAGAAACGACAACTTTGGTTTCTTGCCAAACCACAGTTCATAAGGCGTCGTCTCAACGGATTTTGATGGTGCCCTATTTAACGTGAATGCGGCCGTCTCTAAAGCATAACCCCAAAATGATAGCGGTAAATCAGTAAGAGACATCATAGATCGCACCATATCTAGTAAAGTACGATTATAACGTTCGGACACACCATTTCGTTGTGGTGTTCCGAGTGGCGTGAGTTGCGAAACTATCCCGCATTGTTTCAAGTGTAGACCAAACTCGTAACTCAAATATTCTCCTCCACGATCAGATCATAGAAATTTTATTTTCTTGTTACGATGATTTTCCACTTCACTCTGAAATTCTTTGAACTTTTCAAATGTTTCAGACTTGTGTTTCATTAAGTAGATATACCCATATCTGCTCAAATCATCTGTGAAGGTGAGAAAATAACGATACCCGCCATGAGCCTCAACATTCATTGGACCACAAACATCAGTATGTATGATTTCCAACGATCAGTTGCTCGCTCCATAGTTCCGGAGAACGGCGTTTTAGTCATCTTGCCCATAAGGCACGGTTCGCAAGTACCAAGTAATTCATAATCAAGTGATTCCAAAAGCCCATCAAGATGGAGTTTCTTCATGCGCTTTAATCGATATGACCTAAACGACGATTGCCACAAATAAGTTGCACTATCGTTATCAACTCAGATCTTTTGGTTTCAACACTATGAATATGTGTATCACTACTATCGAGATTCAATAAAATAGACCACTCTTCAAGGGTGCATGACCATAAAAGATATTACTCATATAAATAGAACAACCATTATTCTCTGATTTAAATGAATAACCGTCTCGCATCAAACAAGATCCAGATATAATGTTCATGCTCAACGCTGGCACCAAATAACAATTATTTAGGTCTAAAACTAATCCCGATGGTAGATGTAGAGGTAGCGTGCCGACCGTGATCACATCGACTTTTGGAACCATTTCCCACGCGCATCGTCACCTCGTCCTTAGCCAATCTTCGCTTAATCCGTAGTCTCTGTTTTGAGTTGCAAATATTAGCAACAAAACCAGTATCAAATACCCAGGTACTACTGCGAGCATTAGTAAGGTACACATCAATAACATGTATATCACATATACCTTTGTTCACTTTGCCATCCTTCTTATCCGCCAAATACTTGGGGCATTTCCGCTTCAAGTGTCCACCGCTTTAAGAGAAGCACTCGTTTCAGGCTTAGGTCCAGACTTGGGTTTCTTCTCTTGAGCAAAGAACTTGTTTGTCTGTTCTTTTGAAGTTCCTTCTTCTTCCCTTTGCCCTTTTCTTGAAACTGGTGGTCTTGTTAACCATCAACACTTGATGCTCCTTCTTGATTTCTACCTCCGCTGCTTTTAGCATTGTGAAGAGCTCAGAATAGTCTTGTTCATCCCTTGCATATTATAGTTCATCATGAAGCTCTTGTAGCTTGGTGGCGATGATTGAAGAATTTCATCAATGACACTATCATCGTGAAGATTAACTCCAGCTTGAATCAAGTGATTATTATACCCGCACATATTGAGTATGTGTTCCTTGTGTAACTATTCGCCTCCATCTTGCAGCTATAGAACTTATTGGAGACTTCATATCTCTCAATCCGGGCATTTTCTTGAAATATTAACTTCAACTCGAACATCTCATATGCTCCACGACGCTCAAAACGTCGTTGAAGACCAGTTCTAAGCCGTAAAGCATGGCACATCGAACTACCGAGTAGTCATCACTTTGCTCGCCAGACGTTCTTAACATCGTCGGTTGCATCAAGAAGCAGTTCGAACCCAGCGGTGCTTCCGGGGCGTAAATTTTCTCAGGCAAAGCAATGAGGATAATCCTCAAAGTTACGGACCCGATCCGTGTAATTGCTACCATCATCTTTCAACTTTGCTTTCTCAAGGAACGCATTAAAATTCAACGGAACAACAAAGACGAGCCATCTATCTACAAACAAACATAGACAAGCAAAATACTATCAGTACTAAGTTCATGATAAATTTAAGTTCAATTAATCATATTACTTAAGAACTCCCACTTAGACAGACATCTCTCTAGTCATCTAAGTGATCACGTGATCCAAATCAACTAAACCATGTCCGATCATCACGTGAGATGGAGTAGTTTCAATGGTGAACATCACTATGTTGATCATATCTACTATATGATTCACGTTCGACCTTCGGTCTCGTGTTCCGAGGCCATATCTCAGATATGCTAGGCTCGTCAAGTTTAACCCGAGTATTTCGCGTGTGCAACTGTTTTGCACCCGCTGTATTTGAACGTAGAGCCTATCACACCCGATCATCACGTGGTGTCTTAGCACGAAGAACTTTCATAACGGTGTATACTCGGGGAGAACACTTATTGATAATTAGTGAGAGATCATCATAAAATGCTACCGTCAATCAAAGCAAGATAAGATGCATAAAGGATAAACATCACATGCAATCAATATAAGTGATATGATATGGCCATCATCATCTTGTGCTTGTGATCTCCATCTTCAAGCACCGTCGTGATCACCATCGCCATCGGGCGTGACACCTTGATCTCCATCGTAGCATCATTGTCGACGCCATCTATTGCTTCTCGACTATTGCTACCGCTTAGTGATAAAGTAAAGCAATTACGAGGCGCTTGCATTTCATACAATAAAGCGACAACCATATGGCTCTGCCGATTGCCGATAACTTTGGTTACAAAACATGATCATCTCATAAAATAAAATATAGCATCACAACATGCCCTGCAAAAATAAGTTAGACGTCCTCTACTTTGTTGTTGCAAATTTTACGTGGCTGCTACGGGCTTTAGCAAGAACCGTTCTTACCTACGCATCAAAACCACAATGATAGTTCGTCAAGTTAGTGATGTTTTAACCTTCGCAAGGACCGGGCGTAGCCACACTCGGTTCAACTAAAGTGAGAGAGTCAGACACCCGCCAGCCACCTTTAAGCACGAGTGCTCGTAACGGTGAAACCAGTCTCGCGTAAGCGTACGCGTAATGTCGGTCCGGGCCGCTTCATCTCACAATACCGCCGAACCAAAGTATGACATCTTTGGTAAGCAAGATGACTTGTATCGCCCACAACTCACTTGTGTTCTACTCGTGCATATAACATCAACGATAAAACCTAGGCTCGGATGCCACCGTTGGGGAACGTAGTAATTTAAAAAATCCTACGCACACGCAAGATCATGGTGATGGCATAGCAACGAGAGGGGAGAGTGTTGTCCACGTACCCTTGTAGACCGTAAGTGGAAGCGTTAGCACACCGCAGTTGATGTAGTCGTACGTCTTCACGATCCGACCGATCCAAGTACCGAACGTACGGCACCTCTGAGTTCAGCACATGTTCAGCTCAATGACGATCCTCGGGCTCCGATCCAGCAAAGCTTCGGGGATGAGTTCCGTCAGCACGACGGCATAGTGACGATGATGATGTTATACCAGCGCAGGGCTTCGCCTAAACTCCGCGACGATATGACCGAGGTGGAATATGGTGGAGGGGGGCACCGCACACGGCTAAGGAATGATCCGTAGATCAACTTGTGTGTCTATGGGGTGGCCCCTACCCCGTATATAAAGGAGCAAGGGGAGGCGGCCGGCCCTTAGAGGGCGCCTAAAGAGGAGGAATCCTCCTCCTAGTAGGAGTAGGACTCCCCTTCCTACTCCTACTAGGAGGGGAAGGAAGGAAGAGGGGAAGGAAGAGGGCGCCGCCTCCTAGTCCAATTCAGACCAGGAGGAGAGGGGCACACGCCCACCCCGCCGCCTCTCTCTTCCCACTAAGGCCCATGTGGCCCATTAACTCTCCGGGGGTTCGGTAACCCCTCCGGCACTCCGATTTTCTCGAAATCACCGGAACACTTCGGTGTCCGAATATAGTCGCCCAATATATCAATCTTTATGTCTCGACCATTTCGAGACTCCTCGTCATGTGCGTGATCACATCCGGGACTCCGAACAAACTTTGGTACATCAAAACTTATAAACTCATAATAAAACTGTCATCGTAACGTTAAGCATGCAGACCCTACAGGTTCGAGAACTATGTAGACATGACCTAGAACTATTCTCAGTCAATAACCAATAGCGGAACCTAGATGCCCATATTGGTTCCTACATATTCTACGAAGATCTTTATCGGTCAAATCGCATAACAACATACGTTGTTCCCTTTGTCATCGGTATGTTACTTGCCCGAGATTCGATCGTCGGTATCCAATACCTAGTTCAATCTCATTACCGGCAAGTCTCTTTACTCGTTTATGTAATGCATCATCCCGTAACCAACTCATTGGTCACATTGCTTGCAAGGCTTATAGTGATATGCATTACCGAGAGGGCCCAGATTACCTCTCCGACAATCGGAGTGACAAAACCTAATCTCGAAATACGCGAACTCAACATGCACCTTCGGAGACACCTGTAGTACTCCTTTATAATCACCCAGTTACGTTGTGACGTTTGGTAGTACCCAAAGTGTTCCTTCGGTAAACGGGAGTTGCATAATTCTCATAGTTACATGAACATGTATAAGTCATGAAGAAAGCAATAGCAATATACTAAACGATCAAGTGCTAGGCTAACGGAATGGGTCATGTCAATCACATCATTCTCCTAATGATGTGATCCCTTTAATCAAATGACAACACATGTCTATGGTTAGGAAACATAACCATCTTTGATTAATGAGCTAGTCAAGTAGAGGCATACTAGTGACTATATGTTTGTCTATGTATTCACACATGTATCATGTTTCCGGTTAATACAATTCTAGCATGAATAATAAACATTTATGATGATATGAGGAAATAAATAATAACTTTATTATTGCCTCTAGGGCATATTTCCTTCAAGGAGAAGTTCAGGGAGAGCTCCGGCAACACGACGGCGTGGTGGTGGAGCTTGTGGTTCTCCTGCAGGGCTTCGCCAAGCACTACGGAGGAGGAGGAGGTGTTGGAGGAGGGAGAGGGCTACACCAAAGGAAGGTGTGCGGCTGCCCCCTATCTCCCTCACTATATATAGGGGAAAGGGGGGGAGGAGGACGCGCCCTAGGGTTTCCCTAGGGGAAGGGTGGCGGCCACAGGGGAAACCCTAGATGGGTTTGGGCGCCCCCACCCCTAGGAAACTTGCCGCCCCAAGCCGGGAGGGGTGGCTGCCCTAGGGGAGGCGCCCCCACCTCTCGAAGTTACATGAGATGGGGTGGGAGGGGCGCTCAGCCCCTTAGTGGGCTGATGTGCCCCCTCCCCTTGGCCCATAAGGCCCCCAACGCTTGCCGGGGCCTCCGAAACCCCTTTTGGACACGCTGGTCGTCACCCGGTACTCCCGGAACAATTCCGGACTCCAATACTCTTTGTCCAATATATTGATCTTCACCTCCGGACCATTCCGGAACTCCTCGTGACGTCCGGGATCTCATCCGGGACTCCAAAAAACCTTTGGTAACCACATACAATTTCCCATAACAACTCTAGCGTCACCGAACTTTAAGTGTGTAGACCCTACGGGTTCGGGGACCATGTAGACATGACCGAGACGTTCTCCGACCAATAACCAACAGTGGGATCTGGATACCCATGTTGGCTGCCACATGTTCCACGATGATCTCATCTGATGAACCACGATGTCGGGGATTCAATCGATCCCGTACACAATTCCCTTTGTCCACCGGTATGTTACTTGCCCGAGATTCGATCGTCGGTATCCCAATACCTCGTTCAATCTCGTTACCGGCAAGTCTCTTTACTCGTTCCATAACGCATGATCCCGTGACTAACTCCTTAGTCACATTGAGCTCATTATGATGATGCATTACCGAGTGGGCCCAGAGATACCTCTCCGACAATCGGAGTGACAAAACCTAATCTCGAAATACGCGAACTCAACATGCACCTTCGGAGACACCTGTAGTACTCCTTTATAATCACCCAGTTACGTTGTGACGTTTGGTAGTACCCAAAGTGTTCCTCCGGTAAACGGGAGTTGCATAATTCTCATAGTTACAGGAACATGTATAAGTCATGAAGAAAGCAATAGCAATATACTAAACGATCAAGTGCTAGGCTAACGGAATGGGTCATGTCAATCACATCATTCTCCTAATGATGTGATCCCTTTAATCAAATGACAACACATGTCTATGGTTAGGAAACATAACCATCTTTGATTAATGAGCTAGTCAAGCAGAGGCATACTAGTGACTATATGTTTGTCTATGTATTCACACATGTATCATGTTTCCGGTTAATACAATTCTAGCATGAATAATAAACATTTATCATGATATGAGGAAATAAATAATAACTTTATTATTGCCTCTAGGGCATATTTCCTTCAAGGAGAAGTTCAGGGAGAGCTCCGGCAACACGACGGCGTGGTGGTGGAGCTTGTGGTTCTCTGCGCAGGCTTCGCCAAGCACTACGGAGGAGGAGGAGGTGTTGGAGGAGGGAGAGGGCTACACCAAAGGAAGGTGTGCGGCTGCCCCCTATCTCCCTCACTATATATAGGGGAAAGGGGGGGAGGAGGACGCGCCCTAGGGTTTCCCTAGGGGAGAGGTGGCGGCCACAGGGGAAACCCTAGATGGGTTTGGGCGCCCCCACCCCTAGGAAACTTGCCGCCCCAAGCCGGGAGGGGTGGCTGCCCTAGGGGAGGCGCCCCCACCTCTCGAAGTTACATGAGATGGGGTGGGAGGGGCACTCAGCCCCTTAGTGGGCTGATGTGCCCCCTCCCCTTGGCCCATAAGGCCCCCAACGCTTGCCGGGGCCTCCGAAACCCCTTTTGGACACGCTGGTCGTCACCCGGTACTCCCGGAACAATTCCGGACTCCAATACTCTTCGTCCAATATATTGATCTTCACCTCCGGACCATTCCGGAACTCCTCGTGACGTCCGGGATCTCATCCGGGACTCCGAACAACCTTCGGTAACCACATACAATTTCCCATAACAACTCTAGCGTCACCGAACTTTAAGTGTGTAGACCCTACAGGTTTGGGAACCATGTAGACATGACCGAGACGTTCTCCGGCCAATAACCAACAGTGGGATCTGGATACCCATGTTGGCTGCCACATGTTCTACGATGATCTCATCTGATGAACCACGATGTCGGGGATTCAATCAATCCCGTACACAATTCCCTTTGTCCACCGGTATGTTACTTGCCCGAGATTCGATCATCGGTATCCCAATACCTCGCTCAATCTCGCACGCAAGTCTCTTTACTCGCTCCATAACGCATGATCCCGTGACTAACTCCTTAGTCACATTGAGCTCATTATGATGATGCATTACCGAGTGGGCCCAGAGATACCTCTCCGTCATACGGAGTGACAAATCCCAGTCTCGATTCGTGCCAACCCAACAGACACTTTCGGAGATACCTGTAGTGCACCTTTATAGCCACCCAGTTACGTTGTGACGTTTGGTACACCCAAATCATTACTACGGTATCCGGGAGTTGCACAATATCATGGTCTAAGGAAATGATACTTGACATTAGAAAAACTCTTAGCAAACGAACTACACGATCTTGTGCTATGCTTAGGATTGGGTCTTGTCCATCACATCATTCTCCTAATGATGTGATCCCGTTATCAATGACATCCAATGTCCATGGTCAGGAAACCATAAGCATCTATTGATCAACGAGCTAGTCAACTAGAGGCTCACTAGGAACATATTGTGGTCTATGTATTCACACATGCATTACGGTTTCCGGTTAATACAATTATAGCATGAACAATAGACAATTATCATGAGCAAGGAAATATAATAATAACATCTTTATTATTGCCTCTAGGGCATATTTCCAACACTACCCACATATATTATGGTGTTTTTTATGTTGCCCTTCTTAGTTTTTGATGAACTCACTAGGATGGTGAGAGGATTTTATTGGGGTTCTTTGAAAGGCAAAAGAAAGGTGCACTGGCAGGCTCGGGATACTTTGTTGCAGCCAAAAGATAAAGGTGGTTTGGGCTTTCAAGATTTCTGTCTTTTCAATCAAGCTTTGCTAGCAAGGCAGGCCTGGAGACTTATTTTAAAACCGTACAGTCTTTGTGCTCAAGTCCTAAAGGCTAGGTACTATTCGGAGGGTAAGTTGGAGGACACAATTTTTACATGCAATGCTTCTTCTTCTTGGCAGGCTATTACTTATGGGCTCGAGCTTCTAAAGTAGGGCTTGGTGTGGAGAGTGGGCAATGGGAGGAGCATACATGTTTGGCACGATAACTGGATTCCGAGACCATTCTCTTACAAGCCTATCACACTACAAGGTGGATGTCGTATACGCTTTTGTGTCCGAGCTGTTAGATGGTAATGGTGCATGGAATATTGGACTGCCTCATGAGTTCTCGCTAGCGGATGTGGTGGAGATTGTCAAAATCCGTGCTTCTCTCCAGCTTGAAGATGATACTTTAGCATGGGGTCCTGGAAAGTTTGTGACTTTCTCTGCGAAGAGTGCATACAATTTAGCTTTTGATGAAGTACACAGAGGGTCGCTACTGGTTCTAGTTCTCGGCCAGATCGACGCCATTCTTGCTGGAAACTTATCTGGTCGTGTGACGTTCCACCGACTGTCTGTAATCATGCTTGGAAAGTCGCAACTAATTCATTACCAACTTGGCAGAAAAATTTTAGTAGGGGGCTAGAAAATGATGACATATGTCCGGTTTGTGACCATGAACCAAAGGACAATTTTCAACCTTTCCTTAGATGCCATTTGTCACGTGATTTGTGGAGAACCATGTCCTTTTTATGGACTTTGCCGGAGGTTGATTCAGTTTAGAACACAGGGAAGGAGTGATTGTTGTGTGCCCTTGCTCCTCTTTCAGATTTAGAACGCTGTATGGTACTAATGACCATATGGCGCGTCCGGTTTATTCACAATGAGGTGGTCCACAATAAGCCGCCGCCAGTAATGGAAGCATCAAAGAGGTTTCTAGCGAGCTACCTTGATTCACTGGTTGGTCTGAAGATAGATCTTACTACAGATCAAAACAAAGGGAAGCAAATAATGACATATGATAGAGCACTACACGCAGCACATGTGATAATGCCTAGAGTGGTTGCTCAATGGACTCCCCCCTGTCACGGCTGGGTGAAATTAAACTCAGATGGATCCTTTGGTCATGGAAGCTCAGCTGGTCCAGGTATGGTGCTTAGAGAGGTTGATGGAACCATTGTTTTATTTTCCTGTCGCGATGCTCTTGAAGCAAAACTATGTGATTGCATGGAGGGATTGTCTCTTGCCCTTCAGAGAAGTGATCAATCTATTATGATCGAGATGGATTCTATTATTGCAGTCAAGCTTGTCCAGGCAAAGGAGGCTGATAGATTGATTTACTCATCTCTTATTAAAGAGATTAGCCATCAAATGTCTCTTCGTGATTCTTATATTACTCATATAAATCGTACCTAAAATAGTGTTAGCGATAGCTTAGCTAATTTTGCTTGGACTGAAGGAAGAACCATGACATGGTTGGGTTATGGTCCTGATTTTATTTTAGAGCTAAATGCTATTGATTGTAAGGACTTGAATAGTTGAGTAATACAAGTGCTCACCCGCAAAAAAAAGGGTGTGTGTCTTGGGGGGGGGGGGGGTGGGGTGGGGATTGAGGGAAAGAGAGGAGCCATCGACGATGGCGACCATTTAGGATACGCCATACAACAGGGAGATTGGTTCGCCGTCCGACCCAAGAGGGATAAAAAGACCAATGAAGAAAAAAAAAACTATTTGACACATGGAATGAAGAAAAATGGAAACAGAAAAGGTGGGAAAAGGATCATAAAATGAGAAAATTCTAAAGACAAGGAAGTGAGATTACACTTTCCTGTTTAATACTCCCTCCGTCTCAAAATTCTTGTCTTAGATTTGTCTACATATGAATGTATCTATTTAGTACGTTTTAGTGCTAGATACATCCGTATCTAGATAAATCTAAAACAAGAAATTTAGGACGGAGGGAGTAGTAAGATAACTAATAATTTTTCGGTCCGAAATCAATTGTCGTCCAAATGTATGTGAGTATTTCGTTGGTTAGTAATCAAATTTTGTACTCCCTCTATTTCACAACATAGTGCGCCTGTGTTTTAAGTTTGACACGAATGACCGACTGCGGGGAGCAAAAACTATACCAAATACGAATTCAGCCATAAATACGTGAAGACAAAAGAAAGTGAGAATGTGAGATGATTCGGATGCACGTATCCACGTGTAATCCACCCACATATCCTACGAGCTAGTGCTATTTCTATACCTATCGAGCTATCCCCACTCCTCCACTTCGGTCTTCCACGCCCACTTCCAGTTCCCCACACTCGCCCCCATCTTCTTCTCTTCGAGATGTTTCTTAGGATTGCGTCGTCTCCGGTCGCCGTCGCCGCGGCTAGCCAGCTCTCTGCGCCAGGACCGGCCCACGGTTCTGCGAGGCTGCCGCCGTTGGCGAAAGGGCCGTCGACGGCGACGGCGTGCAGGGCCGCGGGGAAGGGGAACAAGGAGGAGGTGCTCCTCAGCGGTGTGATGTTCCAGCCGTTCGAGGAGCTCAAGGGGGAGCTTTCGCTCGTGCCGCAGGCCGAGGGCCAGTCGCTCGCCAGGCAAAAGTTCGTCGACGAATGCGAGGCCGCCATCAACGAGCAGATCAAGTGAGTAAACCTACACCACCGCTATGCGCCTCATCATCCTGATAAATCGACTGCGTGCAATTTGTACCTGCAGATTTTACTGTAAATTTGTACAAAGGATTGATAGCTTTGGTTTGAGTTACTTGACCATTCTCAGCTCGCTGGATAGTGCCTGCATCTGGTCCTGATTAGAGGAAAACTAATACTGTATGTCGGCATTGCAGTGTGGAGTACAATGCCTCGTACGCGTACCACTCCCTCTACGCCTACTTCGACCGGGACAATGTTGCCCTTAAGGGCTTTGCCAAGTAAGCACAGTGCTGTAGCTGTCTTCCATTACCAAAGCTACCAGTACAATATTCTGATCAAACTTGGTTCTGAATTCTGATATGCGACTGTTTCTTTTCTCCAGGTTCTTTAAGGAATCGAGCGACGAGGAGAGGGAACACGCGGAGATGCTTATGGAGTACCAGGTATCAATGATTCCCTTGACCTTTGAATTATTAATACCATTGTCCTGTGCGTGCTAGCTAGAAACTGATGGATGATGCTTGGTGTATTCTTGTGTGTGTCCATCAGAACAGACGTGGAGGGCGGGTGAGGCTCCAGTCTATCGTGACCCCATTGACAGAGTTCGACCACTCTGAGAAAGGCGATGCTCTGTATGGTAAGTTCATTTATGGTTGTGGGTGTTTATGCATATTCAGTTCTTAGAAAGGGGCTGTCAGTTGTGCCAGATTAATTACCCGGGGAAAGTAACACTACTCCCTCCGTTCCATAATCTGTCGTGCTTTTAGTTCAAATTACCACGACAATAATTATGGAACGGAGGGAGTAGTTTGCTAGATTACAGGGTAAGTTGTAGGTATATGCAAAGCTATAGCTGATTATCAACTGAACATGACCTCAGTCAAACAGATGTCAAATTTTAGCTCTTGATCAGTTATGCAGCTGGTCTCCAGTGACCTTTCGAATTTGATCATGTCTGATCATGAAAAACTGTCACTACCCCTATCTGTGCTCACCGAAAACTGTGTTGTGTGTTTTTTCTGAAACGGAACCGTGTTGTGTTTGAAAAGCTTTAATTTAGAAAACATATGAATAGACAAGGGCACGAAACAATCGGAAAGAAAATAGCAAGCTGTTAAGATCCAGATATTTGCCTCATTTTCTGCTTTCATTTTGTGGGACTAGCTTGTGAAATCCTCCTGTATTCTAACTTGAACCTCTCATGTGTTTCAGCAATGGAGTTGGCTCTAGCTCTTGAAAAGCTCGTGAATGAGAAGCTGCACAACCTGCACTCTGTAAGTTGCTCCTTCATGCTTGCAAGGAGGTTATTGTAAAAGGGTTGTGTGTGCGACTGCGACCAAATGAATTCCTGATTGATTTATCAGAACCAGTACGTGCAATACTGCGCCACACCATTGTTAAAATGTTCATCCAAAATTTAACAGGTGGCAACAAGGTGCAACGATCCTCAGCTGAGCGACTTTGTTGAGAGTCAATTTCTTCAGGAGCAGGTAAAAATAAAACCGCCTCAATACAGAGAGTCAGAGATCTGCCACACACGCACCGTAGCCTTGACCCTTTAGACGCTTTGCTTCATTTTGTGCTTTGCTGACCGAATAACTCCTGCTAAATTCTTGTGAAAGGTTGAGGCCGTGAAGAAGATCTCCGAGTACGTGACGCAGCTTAGGAGAATCGGCAAAGGGCACGGTTAGTTTGTACTTGCGAAAAGCAACTGATATTGCTGCGGCATCGGATGTTTTACTTGCATGGTTTGTATGCATGCAGGGGTGTGGCACTTTGATCGGATGCTGCTTGAAGAAGAGGCCTAGAGATCAGGCCATGAATATGCATTGCTGCTCAGGGGAAGATGCACGTAGGTCACAACTCACAACTGTCAAGTAGTGGATCAGCCAACCACTGTGGATGTGTTTCTTGGCTTTTTCAGTGGGTTTAGAGTCGTATGTAAGGTGTTTGCGTCCTCCAAAAGAACATGGCGCACTGAAAGTAGTAGAACATGTGAACGATTTTACTTTTGTGCTTGTGCTGCCAGTGGATACATTTGAAATTCGCAATAAAGCAAGGGCTATATGTAGGGTCTTGGGTAATTCTAGTCTGATCTTGTTCTTCGCTGCTGACGCATTAGCTTCAAGCCCGGGGTATCTCTATGTCTTGCGAATTCCGAGGATGCATTAGTTGATGCATTAGCTTCAAGTTTGTCATGTCTGGTGGTCGTCCCTCTTTAATTCGAATAACTCAATGATCACAGGCAATAGTATCATGGATGCTTTGTTTTCGAAAACGGAGGTTGAACACTGGCACCTAGCTTGTTTGGTTGAATCCTATGTTTGATGTGTGGTGGGAATTGATGGAGGGAATTTGGGAGGAAATAACATCCCACCTGAATTAACGGGGGTGGTAGGTAAAAGATCCGTGGAAATTGACCTCCTTAATTCCGTTTCCCCTTCCCTCCTCGACTCCTTACAGCCTGTTTGGTTCGATGGAATTGGAGAGAGGGAATGAGAGTTTGAGGCATAGAGAGTTTTATTCCTTTGTTTGTTTAGGTGGAATGGGAATTTAACAGGGAAGTGAAAAATTCACGTGTAGAAGTGCCACATATCTATTACCTGGGGGAGGGCTGGTAATTGAGATGGAGGAAAGGGAATTAGAATTAAACCCCTATTCCCCTTCCGTTAGTTTGTCAATCCCGCATGTAAATTCCCATACCCTTTTCCCATTGTAGCCAAACACAAGCTGACTTATGCACACAATTATTATTATACTGTTCAAAAATGTCTTAGGGCATCTCTAAGGTGGACTGCAGACCGCCTGCATCCATCCGGACCGCGGGAGTCATCCAACACGGGTCTGTATCGGTCCACGGGGCGGTCTGGACGCGATTTCTCCCGCAAACCGAAGACAAAAATGTGGGAGGTTTACAGGAGTACGGACACGCGAAACGTACGAATCCAACACCTCCGGTCCACCCAAAACCCTTCTCGGACCCTGCGACTCCATCCTCCTCATTTTCTCTCCTTTCTTTCTCTCTTGCCTTCACCGTTGTTCCACCACCCCGGCCACCACACCACACCCTGTCAGAACTCTGCGCCTCTGTCACCTCCGGCGCTCCAGCAGGGCTCCCCGCCGCTTCTCCTCCATCTCCGTTCAACCCCTGTCCTCCGAACGCTCTGTCAGGTACCATCCTCTACTGCTATTCACCATGCTCGACAACTGTTTAATGAATCGCCAGAGCTAAAAATAGTTGTCTGTTCTTCTTTCTAGCAATGGATTCCGGTTTGGAGCACATATACGAGCAACATGTTGAGTCGTACGACGGCTCATCGGACGAGGAGAAGTACTCCGATGAGATGGCGATGATGCAGACGGTCCTTAAAGACGCGGAGCATTCGGAGGAGCATGTTCTCAATTTCAAGGGCTCGATCAAGGGTCATTGAGTCCTCAACCGCAATAGGGGCGCGAGCATTTGACACTGATGGCCGACTACTTTGCTCCCGATGCACTATTCCCTGACCATTTCCGCCGTCACTTTCGATGCGCAAGACTGTCTTCGATCGTTTGCACCATGGCGTCCGGTCCTACGATGACTACTTCATCCCGAAGAAGGATGTCGTGGGAACGATTGGCTTCTCTGGTTACCAGAAGTGCACGGCCGCATGCTGGATGCTTGCATATGGCACGGCTGTTGATTCGTGAGACGAGTACCTACGGATGTCTGAGAGGACATGCGGAGATGTCATGGTCAGGTTTGCAACTGTCGTGGTCAAGGTGTTAAGAGCTCAGTACCTGAGAGAACCAACTGTGGTAGCATTGAGAGGCTCTTGGCAATCTCAGAAGCAAGAGGGTGGCCAGGTTTGCTTATATCTCTTGACTGCATGCATTGAAAATGGAAGAACTGCCGAATGCTCCACAAGGGCAATATCAGGGTCATGTTAAGAAGCCCACCATCGTTCTTGAAGTAGTTGCATCACGGGATCTTTGGATTTGACATGCTTTCTTTGGCATGCCCGGGTCTCACAATGACATCAATGTGCTGCAACGATCGTCGTTGTTTGCGAGGCCGACTGAAGGAAAAGCTCCTCCTTGGCACTATACCGTCAATGGACATGAGTACAACATGGGCAACTATGTGGTTGGTGGTATCTATCCTCCATGGGCTACCTTTGTTAGCACCATCTCAAACCCAGTTGGCCAGAAAAAGGCTTACTTTGCCCAAAGACAAGAAGCAGCTAGAAAGGATCTCGAGAGGGCATTTAGAGCTCTGCGGGCCCGTTTTGTAGTTGTTCGTAGACCTGCAAAACAATGGGTTCCAGAGACCTTGTGGGAGGTGATGACATGTTGTGTGATCATGCACAACATGATCATCGAGGATGACGGTGGCGGTACTGCCACAACTCTGGAATTTGAGAACATGAGTGATCCTATCCAATTTCCGGACCAGAATCTAGCCACATTTGAATAGTTTATTCAAATGCATCAACAAATCCGGCACCGACCAACTCACGAGCAGCTGAAGGAAGATCTGATTGAGCATCAGTGGGTGGTGAAAGGGGACAACAATGTTGGGATGTAATATTTGAATTTTTTTTAAATTTGAACCAGTCCTACATGCGGCTATTTGAACGTCTTTACCCATTGCATGCAGCTATTTGATCGTGCAAACTTGAAAAAAATGAGAAAGGCCGGATGTGTGCGGCTACGGTTGGATGTCGTCCTCCCGCATCCGTGTCCACGGACGGATGCGGGAGGAAATTTGTGGGTTACCATTGGAGGTGCCCTTACAAGATAAAACATCAATCCTTTCAAATCCATCTTCTAGGTGACAAAAAGTCACTCCACCTACAAAATTGATGATAATGGTGGTCATGATTAGGGTAGCTTGCCTTGACCTCAGCCCTAGACATATACCATATAAAACCGGAGCACCGGTTCAGCAGATCCGTAGCGCACATTGCATGTGCACGCTCCAGAAGTCGCCACCATCATCTTCTCCGAACCATCTTCGGTGCAGTGATCAATGAAATGATCTTGTCAGGCTGCCGTCGACGCCACCGCCCTGCACTCATACATAGTCCGCCGCCGAGATCTACCTACGCTGTGCCGCCGAGACTCGCTGTCTTTGACTCGGAAAACCACGTCGCTCCATCTCAGGACCCCCGCAGACAACACATGTTGTAAAAAAACGATGCCCCCATGAGGGAAAAACAGCCCGCGCACCACCATCGTCCGATCCGAGAGACCAGATCTAGGGTTTCCCCCATAGTAGCGTGTGCGGGAAGACGACAACTGCAACAACGATACCTCTAACAATGAAATGACGCAAATGCACCGTCATCATCCACCATGACCGAAGCCGGCACGGTTTTCACCAGCGGTCGCACCTTCCCGAACCCATCGTTGGCTTCCGATCCGCAAACCCTGGAGGGCTTCGAATCTCTTGCATCAAGCGCCGTCGACGCCGAAGAAAGCTTCGGCCGCCACGCCCCCAGCGACACACATGGATATATGATCCCTTGTCCACCGCCCCCAGACATCGCCACATGAAGCCACCTCTTGGCCTGTCATCCCTGACAATGAGGATGCCGCCACCGCCGTGTCTGGAGCCGCTGCTCTGGGGTCCTTGCATCGTAGATCTCCACAGAGTCCTTTGTCCCCACATTTTCATGGGACTTCTCGTCGCCGGGAGGAGGAGCCGCCGGAGGAAGATCTCGCACCACCGTGTACAACCCCTCAGGCAGCCACACCACAGCCGCGAGACACGAGTCCCCGCTCCCCCTTCACAGGCAGTGCATGAGCTTTCCCTAGGGACGGCGAGGGGAGAGGGGAGGATGGAGGAGACAGTGGCGGCTAGGGTTAGCGCCCCGGCCGCTCGGCCGGCCTGGAGGAGGTGACGTGAGGAGCATGTGGGAGTCACGACATGAGAGTATCATGGATGTTGAATTGCTATAGATTGCACCCTAGCCCTTTTGTCCTTGGGCCTGCGCCCCTCCTAGGAAGCAAATTACAACAAGTGCAGGTGGACGATCATACTCCACCATTCTGCTAAAATACTTGTTATGGAATATGACAAAAAGGAAAAGGACTCAAGATCATTAATCTAGTGGAGCATCGCCGTCATCGTGGATAGAACAAAAGATTAGAGGTGTTGCTAATAATACTAGATGACCCGCTGCATCATTGGGCAGAGACCAACTACAACCTGGAAGTCAAGTGAACTATTAGAAGAGACCAATTGCAGCCAAGTAGAGAAACAACTAATACAATCAAAATTTTAGGTCAAGTATTTGAAGGATGTTTATCGTCAGTGGACTTCAAGTGATTATGTTCGTATTGTGTTTATATCTGGCATGTATGTTTACCAACGACAAACACCGAAAATCGTTGCCCATGTCCTTTTTGGCCCACTAAGGCAACCCAACAGTTGGGTCAATAGAAAGACCAATCGCACCCCTCTACGGTACATGACCTGAACCATCAAAACCAGGGACTCCTACTCGAAACAACCGGGGTGAATCTAGAACATCCGGGTAGACCACAAAGTCCAAATGCTAAGAAGAAATCCGAAAGCACGAGATCAGGCCAAGGGGACACTATGGCAAGAAGCCATGGCACAACCCGACATCCACCTGACATGAAAACATCCCGGATGTGACGGATGTGCAAGACGAGCTGGGCGCTCGGCATGCCCGACATATTTTGAGCCCGGTCTTTTAGTGCTACGGTCTGGCCGGATGGGGCGTTCTAGGATGCCTTCTTCGACTTGCAAAACCAACTTTGTGAGTCATCAACATTGATGAGTCAGAGATTAAATCTACCATGCCTTCATTAGTTAAATGTTTTACTAATGTGGCACGTGGATTCTTAATGGATAGGGGATAACTAAATGAAGCCGCCATTACTCTGTTAGTTCACAATGTAATGGTAGGTGATGCCAAATATATGTTACGCCATCGACAATTGATAGGCTACTCTTGTTGTTGGTTTAGCCGCAGGAAAAATATGTCAATGGCGCAATGGATAAAATATGTTGCTTTTAAGTATTGTTCATTAGAGTCTATTTTCATATGGTTCGCTTGCCTTCTTTGTTGTTTATTCATAGAATCATAGTCATGTATTGAATCGGATACCCTTCAATTGTATGACACAGTACGATGTTTGTTCAACATACTATCAGATGGTCAATGACCTCCCGTCCTCCCTACCTCCCCCGTGCAGCGGCGCCGTCCCGCACCGGGGAGTCCCCGCCCTCCTCCTATAGCCTCGCCCTCCTCCGCTCCCCTCCGCCGCCGTTGCCCGAGGCGTCACAGGGCAAAGCCCTTGTGGCGTGGCGGCGGTGGCGGTTTTTCTTCGGATCTCGATCTGGTTGGGAGGCGGCGCTCCTCTCCGGCCAGATCGGCGGCGGTGGCGCAGATCGACGGTGACATGAAAGTGGTGCGGCGGCGGCGGGGGAGGGCGGCACCAGCAACGGCGGATCTGGCCTTGACTCATGTCGGGCTAATTCGCCAGGCTACCGATCTCACCGCCGTCGGCGGGCATCGCTCTGGACTTGATCGCAACACGAGGATGTCCGAGCGCCGACCCTAGTCTTAGTAGTGGTGGCCTTCTTCTTCGCCGAGTTGGTTGGCCGGCCGTTGTGCTCGCATGGTCATGCAAAGGACCGGCAGCTTGGTCGGTCGGCGGCGGCGAACTTGGCGGTGGCGCGGCAAAGTTCTGTCTCGATCCGGCGGCGGCCTCGAGGCGGTGGTCGGTGGCTTCGGGCTTCAGCGGCGGCATGTCGTGGTGCGATCCTCGCCCAAGGCGGATCTGTGACGGCGATCCGCTATGGATTGGTTGGATCGAGACGCGACGTGCGCGCGGATCCTTCTCGGCGGCTCGCGGCTTGGCGAGGCGGGGGGAGCCTCCTCCTAGGCTCCAGTGGTGGCACACTCAGCGATGGCGCGCGCCAGGATCCCATGGTGGCACTGTTGCCGCGATTGGTCGCCGGATCTAGGCGGCTGGATCTGGGGCTTTGAAGGCGGTCGAGACGGTGCAGAGGTTGTTGGGTGGATTTCTTGGGATGGATCCGGGTGAAAACCTGATCTTCGGTCGATGGCCGGAGCCGGTGATGACGATGCCCTTATCATCGTTTCCTTCATGAAGGCATCATCGAGGTGAAGCTCCCAACTCCACTCAATACGTCCGGGGGAAACCCTAGATCAGCTGATCAGATGTTGACGGCAATCACGTGTCGTAAACCCCTTGGGGGCGGCATTCTTGGAGGTGCACTCGGCTTCGCGGGACCAGCGGACGGCTTCTTTGGTGGAGCGGTGCTTCATCCATACTTTGATGGCGACAGATATGGACGGCGTGGCACAGTGCAGATTCGGAGTTCGACGTGGGAGGATGGACTCGCGCAGGAGGAGGACGCTGTCTGGCGTCGTGGTGGCGTTGATGGCAGAGAGACCTGGCACGGTAGATGCAACAATACAGCTCTGAAGATGGACTCGTGGCGGTGGCTGCGGCGGCCCCATACCCGCAGCGCCTGGTTGAGGAGTGCGCCGGATGGTAGGTGCCCCATATCGTGCAGACGTCTGGTTGGGACCTCGTGTCTTAGATGTTTAGGTTTATTGCGATGTCTATTTGGCATTAGGCCCGGACTATCGCCGCCTTCATCAATTGGATAGGTGTAGCGACAATTGTTGCTTAGACGATGGGTTCGATCTTCTTGTTGTATGACTTTATAAGGTCGTGTGAGAATAATTAATAAACGACCGCGTCATCGCCTGGACGCAGAGGTAAGAGTCATCCTCTTTTCTAAAAAAGACATGGTCAGAGAAAACCTGGTCACACAACTGCTCTGCTTCATGGTTGCAGTTGCGCCAATGGACGTAAGGGTGCCTTATATAAATCTGAATCCAAGCAGCCACATGACCAAACACACATTGCTTTCGCTATTGGTGTATGTACAACCACCCCTTTCATTTGTCAAGACCAACTGCAGCCAGAAAATTAAGCAAGTTATGAGCGGCAGGTATAGCAAACGTTCCTTCTATGAGTTATCCCCAAAGGGGATCATCAAGAAATGCAACCAAAAATGCAGATGTACTATTTGAAGTACTTATTTTGAAATTATGCGCAAAATACAATGCTAATGACAACCAAAGGGTCCACGAAGAAAAGGACCGAACAACCACATCCCCACCTAACCACAAAACATATTGGCAGCAAGGAGCCAAACCAACTCAAGGGAAACAACCGGGTAGTTCTAAAAGGAGCAAACCGACCTCAATCACCCATTAAGACGCAGTCTACGAACTCAGTTCATCACCAGCCGGACACATACTGAGATAGTCGTTCGGGGTCCTGACAGGGCGTGTGCCCCACCACAAATGCACGCGTCGGCACACGCAGAGCGATGAGGTTCCACAAGGCACTGCATCATTCTTTGTGCCGCACAAGACCACACCAGGTGGAAACTACGCGAAGTCGCACACCGTGGAGTCGGACCCCGATGCGGCACAGGGCAACGTCATTGGACCCGTTTCACTCTTTCGTCTTGCTTAACATCCTGCTTTTGAGATGGTTCACTAAATACTTCTTTCTACTTCCTCCGTTTCAAAATAGATGACCCAATTTTATACTAAAGTTACTACCTCCGTCTAGATGAATAAGTCATTCGCGTAGTTCTTGATTTGAGGAGTTAAATATGTATTATATGTCATGAAAAGTATATCACTAGATTTCTACACGGATCTAGTTTCTAAATATATAATTTTTATTACATATAATACATATTTAGATAGTTAAATCGTCTACCTAGAACTACGCAAATGACTTATTCACTGAGACGGAGGTAATAGTATAAAGTTGGGTCATCTATTTTGGAACGAAGGAAGTAATACATTGCTTAATTTTTGGGTCTTGCTTGCAACCGAGAAGGCAATCAACTTAGGACCAACTTGTTTTATGAATGATCCATGAAAGAAAAAAACATCCAAGAAGTTAGGTAAGCTATTCGAAAGATGTTGCTCCTGAATTGCATGCAAACAATAGGGCGCTTATAGGCGCCGGTGCGCCGGTCGAAAGTTTCGGCCGGTCCAGCCTGGGACGTTCGATTTAAGCCACGCAGCTGCTGGATCCCAAGCAAAAAAAAAACGAATCGCGCCCAGCTCTCTTCTTCCTCGGGGAGTTAGTTGGATCCCGTTTGGGGGAGCGCGGCGCCGCGCCTCCTGTCCTCTCCGGTGGTCACCGGTCCCCACCCTCGCCGGTCTTCCTCGTCGCCGCGGGACCCCACCCTCGCCGCCCGTCCTCGTCGCCGATCTCGCCCTCGCCGCCCATCCTCGCCGCCATCCCCCGCCCCGCCGTCCACGCCGCCGATTCCCATGCAATAACTCCACATGCGTTGCAGCTCTTGACGGCGACGGTTGTGGCTCATTGCCGCCTTGCCATCGATGCTCACCGAGAAATTATATCGACGGCGGCGTCCACCAATCAACACCGCTTTGAATGGATGTAGCAAAAACTTTACCCGTAGTAGCAAAAGTAAACTACGGTTGCAAAAAAATCAAACACCGTCGCCGTCTTTCGCGAGGTCGCGACTCCGCCTTACATGGATGTAGCAAAAGCTTCACCGATAGAAACAAAATTCTACTATGGTTGCAGCAAAAATCAAACACGTCGCCGCCTTTTCGCGAGGTCGCAACTCGCCTTACATGGATGTAGCAAAACTTCACCGTAGTAGCAAAATTCTACTACGATTGCAACAAAATTGTCGTTGTCATCGTCAGGAGGTCGCAGTCTACCGATGGATGTAGCAAAACCTTCGCCGGTAGTAACAAAACCAACTACGGTTGCATCTTCCCTTATTGTGCGTTTCATTGAAGCTTTTACGCCTATGGTTGAAGCTTTTTCAACAATTTATTGAAGCTGTTCTAGGTGACGGTTGCAACACTAGTATACGCGGGCTGCATCCAGCCATGGCGGCAGGCAGCCATGGCGGCCGGCGAGGGAGCGCCTGGCCGCCGGCGATCGAGGTTGTGGTCGCCACCGCAGCCCGGGGGGGGGGAAGGGGAGGAGTGGGGGGGAGGATGCTCCAGCGTGAAAGCTTGAGGTAGGGGATGGATCTGGCCATGGCGGCAGGCAGCCATGGCAGCCGGCGAGGGGAGCCTGGCCGCCGGCGATGGAGGTCGTGGTGGCCCAGTCGCAGCTCGGGAAGAGGGGGAGGGGGGAGGGGACATACTTCCAGGAGGCGGCGCTCGCGAGAGGAAGAAGCACATAAGAAAAAAAACGTTTCATCCGTGGAAAAGAGCGAGCGAGCGAGGGGCACCGGCCGAAGCGTTCGGCCGGTGCGCCGATGCCAAACGTTTCCCCAAACAATATATTTGTACGGTATTTGTTTTCCTTGTATTTACTATGACATATATATGGCATTTATATTTGCCTTTTATTTACTAATGAAAGATAAGTAGATAACCATGAGGCTAAGCAGGACTATTACTACCTACTACACCCTTATTTGCAATGGTGCTCCGTCACAACCTTTCTGATTCGAGCAACCACGTTAAAAGGCCCCTACGGACATACACTGAGCGCTCATTTGCATAGATCGTGCCAGGAGCATGCACAGATTATAAAGCATTGTACATGGAAGTAAACACCAACCGACTCCCATCACACACTGCCCGACTAGAGCAGGAAATGGAGACAAAGGACAAATGTCTGACATGCTCACGTAGCCCACGACTAAAGTAGAGCGCGCCATTCCATATCACATTATGAACAAGCAAACGCATACGTAAACGCCATAACAAAGCACCGCGACATGGAGACAACTAACATTGAGCCGACATGCTTATCCATAGAAATCATATGCCCATATTGGTTATATAGCATTGCTCTCCTTCTCAACCATGGCAACATCAGCCCAATGTTCGTCGATCGACGCCTGGCACTTCTCGTGGGCTGCGAGAACCCCTCTGCTCCGAGCAACCCAGACAACAAGTAGAAGGGTCTAGGATCCCATCGCAGTCGGACCACGACAGGTTCTTGTCGGTGTCAAAACCAGCGGATCTCGGGTAGGGGATCCTGATCTGTGCATCTTAGGCTGATGGTAACAGGAAGCAAGAGACACAATGTTTACCCAGGTTCGGGCCCTCTTGATGGAGGTAAAACCCTACTTCCTGCTTGATTAATATTAACGATATGAGTAGTACAAGAGTAGATCTACCACGAGATCATAGAGGCTAAACCCTAAGAGTTAGCCTACGATGATTATGATTGTAATTGTGATCGGCCTTCTAAGGACCAACCTCTCCAGTTTATATAGACACCGGAGAGGGCTAGGGTTTACATGGAGTCGGTTACAAGAAAGGAAATACAATATCCGGATCGCCAAGCTTGCCTTCCACGCAAAGGAGAGTCCCATCCGGACACGGAACGGAGTCTTGAGTCTTGTATCTTCACGCTTCAATAGTCCGGACGATGCATATAGTCCGGCTGTCCGGATACCCCCTAATCCAGGACTCCCTCAGTCCTCTTCCATGGCTCTGTCCATCGAGCCCTCCTCCGCCCACTTTTCCTTCGCTTCGTCAAAGTCCGCCCAGGTAACCTCTCACCCGTTGCTCCATTGGTGAAAAAACCAAACACAAATAAAAGTGAGGATAACTATTTGAAAGAGATTTTTGTCGGATGCGAATGATTACGTCCATTCTGTGTTATTCCACACCTATCCCTTGGCGAGGGAGTTTGTTAGGCAACATCACATGACCGCATGCCGACCAAGGTAATAGTAAACCAGACGAACCAAGCAACATGACCCTCACTCGAACTGGATGAGAACCAACTGCCCCAATGGCCTCCTAGCCGACCAATGGCAACACACCAAAAGGGGTTGGAATTTAGAACCGAGAAGCAATGGCCCCCCATCAAGACGGTAACAGAACAGGAGGTGTGCCCGACTTAATCCAACCCAATATAACCTAATGTATGCCATATTTATTTTTGCATTCCATCGTATCAGTTTAGCTTCCAAATCTAAAAATATAGTTATAAAATTATCTTTGCGCATATTGGATTCGATTTTCTTATCCGGAGAGCAATTTAGAGAGCAAGCTGAAAGGAAGCGAGAACCAGATTCCTAAAAATATAGTAATAAAACCGTCAACTTAGGTGATGTATGTCTTTAAAACTCCTGTTTTTTTTTGTTGCAAAGGAATCACATATGCGATGTCTCGTTTTTGGTGCGGTGATGAGGCAACTCAAAGAAAGATGCATTGGTTTGTCTGATGGAAGATGTGCGTACCAAAGAACAAAGAGGGTATGGGGTTTAGGGATATTCATTGCTTTAATATGACACTTTTTGCGAAATAAGTTTGGCGCCTCATTGACAATCTAGACTCACTGTGCGAAACTATTCTAAAGGCTAAATATTTCCCGGAAAGGGACCTTATGAGTGACAATTCAATTATGAACAAGAGCTTAGATGCACCCGGTAAATGATGTCTACTACGCAACTTTATTCTTGTAGACTCGTGTTGGGCCTCCCAGCGCAGAGTTTTGTAGGACAGTAGCAATTTTCCCTCAAGTGGATGACCTAAGGTTTATCAATCCGTGGGAGGTGTAGGATGAAGATGGTCTCTCTCAAACAGCCCTGGAACCAAATACAAGAAATCTCTTGTGCCCCTAACACACCCAATACAATGGTAAATTGTATAGGTGCACTGGTTCAGCGAAGAGATGGTGATTGGATGGTAGAAATATATTTTTATAATCTGAATAAATAAAAACAGCAAGGTAGCAAGTGATAAAACGGAGCACAAATGGTATTGCAATGATTGAAAATGAGGCCTAGTGTCCGTACTTTCGCTAGTGCAATCTCTCAACAATGCTAATATAATTGGATCATATAACCATCCCTCAACGTGCGACGAAGAATCACTCCAAAGTTCCTATCTAGCGGATAACATAAGAAGAAATCGTTTGTAGGGTACGAAACCACCTCGAAGCTATTCTTTCCGATCGATCTATCCAAGAGTTCGCATTAAAACAACACCAAATAATTTCAGATTCATAATACTCAATCCAACACAAAGAATCTCAAGGAGTGCCCCAAGATTTCTACCAGAGAAACAAAGACGAGAACGTGCATCAACCCCTATGCATAGATTACCCCAATGTCACCTCGGGAATCCGCAAGTTGAGTGCCAAAACACATATCAAGTGAATCAATATGATACCCCATTGTCACCATGAGTATTCATACGCAAGACATATATCAAGTGCTCTCAAATCCATAAAAGTATTCAATCCGATAAAACAAAATCTCAAAGGGAAAACTCAATTCATCACAACAACATAGAGAGGGAAAAACACCATATGATCTGACTATATTAACAAAGCCCGCGATACATCAAGATTGTGACATCTCAAGAACACGAGAGAGAGAGAGAGAGAGAGAGAGAGAGAGATTAAACACATAGCTACTGGTACAAACCCTCAGCCCCGAGGGTGGACTACTCCCTCCTCCTCATGGTGGCCACCGGGATGATGAAGATGGCCACCAGTGATGATCTCCCCTCCGGCAGAGTGCCGGAATGAGGTCTAGATTGGTTTCTTGTGGCTACAGAGCCTTGTGGCGGTGGAACTTCTGATCTAGGGTTACCCCGAGGGTTTTTGGAATATTTGGGAATTTATAGGGCGAAGAAGGGGTGCGAGATGCCACCGAGGTGGGCACAACCCACCTGGGCGCGCCCTGGTGGATTGTGCCCCCTAGGGGCACCCCAGGTGCTTCTCTAGCCCTTTGGATATCTTCTGGTCCATAAAAAATCCACAAAAAGTTTTGTGGTGTTTGGACTCCGTTTGATAATTATTTCCTACGATGTAAAAAACAAGCAAAAAAAGCAACTGGCACTGGGCACTAGGTCAACAGATTAGTCCCAAAAAATGGTATAAAGTTTCTGTAAAATGATTGTAAAACATCCAAGAATGATAATATAACAACACGAATACTTCATAAATTATAGATATGTTGGAGACGTATCCGCGAACAGTAAAATAAAAAAATAGCTTTGTTTTTAAGAAATTCTATTTTTTTTGTGATGAAAGATGCATGAGTGCGTGATGTTCATGCCAAATTTAGAGCAATTGGGCATTTGAGCAGCTCTCAGCAAAAAAATCAGGTCTAAACAGTACAAAACAATAAACTTTTTCACACACCCCAATTTTGTTTTTTTTTTGCTAAGAACTTCTTAGATGTCCAAATGTTCTCAAATTTGGCATGAACATCACACATTCAATCACCTTTCACCACAAAAATATCAGTTTTTTTGAATTTTCGTAGTATTTAAATGATTTTCTTGTTCATGCCCGGGCTCATCCGAGCCTATGAGCCTAATCATTGCTCCCCCTTATGAGTGCTACATTAAATAAGAAAGCATCAGACGCCTCACAGATCATTGTTGCAGGGGTGGACACGATGAGGCATGGTTATATATGGAGGATCAACGATGGTGGGAAGGTTAAATTTGGTAGGACTCATGGATGCCCCAATCACGTTCGAAAAAAGCATTAACAACTAGAGGAAATAATCTTGTCTCTCGTGTATGTGATCTTATTAATCCATCGATACGAGATTGGGACACACAATTGGTGAATCAATTTTTTTGGCAAGTTAATGCTTGCTACCTCTTGAGCTTGCGTTGGTTTTCCATTGAAGAGGAAAGGGTGATGCAGCAAAGTAGACTAAGTATTTCCGTCAGTTTTAAGAACCAAGGTACCAATCTAGTAGGAGACAATGCACAAGCCACCAAATACCTGCACAAACAAACACCAACTTGCACCCAACGTGATAAAGGGGTTGTCAATCCCTTCACAGTTATTTAGAGAGTGAGATTTGATATAGATGGATAAGCGGTAAAATGATACTTTTGGTATTTTTGGTTTATGAAACGGAAAGTAAAAGATTGCAAAGAAAGTAAATAGGAAACTAAAATTGTAGAACGGAAACTTATATGATGGAAAGTAGACTCAGGGACCATAGGTTTCACTAGAGGCGTATCTCAAGATATAAAATATTACGGTGGGTGAACAAATTACTGCCGAGCAATTGATAGAAAAGCGCATAATTATGACGATATCTAAGGCAATGATCATGAATATAGGCATCACGCCCGTATCAAGTAGACCGACTCCTGCCTGCATCTACTACTATTACTCCACACATCGACCGACTCCTGCTTGCATCTAGAGTATTAAGTTCATAGAACAGAGTAACGCATTAAGTAAGATGACATGATGTAGTAGGATAAACTCAAGCAATATGATGAAAACCCCATCTTGTTATCCTCGATGGCAACAATACAATACGTGTTGGTTTGCCTTCTGTCAATAGGATCGAGCACCGCAAGATTGAACCCAAAGCTAAGCACTTCTCCCATTGCAAGAAAAACCAATCTAATTGGCCAAACCAAATCGATAGTTCGAAGAGACTTGCAAAGATATCAAATCATGCATATAAGAATTCAGAGGAGATTCAAATAATATCCATAGATAAGCTGACCATAAATCCACAATTCATCGGATCTCAGCAAACACACCACAAAAGAGTATTACATCGAATAGATCTCCAAGAACATCGAGGATAACTTTGTATTGAGAATCAAAGAGAGAGAGAGAGAGAGAGAGAGAATAAGCCATCTAGCTACTAGCTATGGACCCGTAGGTCTGTGGTAAACTACTCACACTTCAGGAGAGGCAATGGTGTTGATCTAGAAGCCCTCCGTGATCAAATCCCCCTCTGGCAGGACGCCGGAAAAGGCCCCTAGATGGGATCTCACAGGTATAGAAGGTTGCGGCGGTGGAAAAGTGGTTTCGTGGCTCTCCTAGAAGGTTTTGGGATATTTGAGAATAATAGGCGGAAGAAATAGGTCGGTGGAGTCATGAGGGGCCCA
Source organism: Aegilops speltoides (assembly GCA_021437245.1). Taxonomy (NCBI): domain Eukaryota; kingdom Viridiplantae; phylum Streptophyta; class Magnoliopsida; order Poales; family Poaceae; genus Aegilops; species Aegilops speltoides. Next base: position 130,618,413 of record CM038144.1, read on the forward strand.
CAAGGGTGGGGCGCGCCTCCCGACCTTGTGGCTGCCTCGTTGCTTTCCTGACATGCACTCCAAGCCCTCTGGATGTCTTCTGGTCCAAGAAAAATCATCGCGAAAGTTTCATTCCATTTGGACTCCATTTGGTATTCCTTTTCTATGAAGCTCTAAAACAAGGGGAAAACAGGAACTGGCACTGGGCTCTAGGTTAATAGATTAGTCCCCAAAATAATATAAAATAGCATATTAATGCATATAAAACATCCAAAACCGATAATATAATAGCATGGAACAATCAAAAATTATAGATACGTTGGAGACGTATGAATGCTCAAAGGATACTAACCATCCTCTCCCTTTACATGAAATGAGGGATTTTATTGCTTGGAGTCCTACAAAGATCGGTATTTTTCTCGGTTCGCTCAGCCTGGTATTGGGAATGGGAGGGCTAATCTGGACATAAGATTCAAGCCCCAACAAGACCACTAGGTCCTAATGAAACGTGTATTTTGGTTTGGGATTTACAGTGCCTGGAAAACATTAGAATATTTATTTGAAGGGCATTACACAGTATTATATCTTGTCGAGCTATTTCGCCATGTAACACATGAAGGTTAAAGCGAACTGGTTGTAATCTTGGTTCATACAATATTAGACTTTTCCTCGTCGAATGTCCATGGTTGGTGAAAGTTTGAAGGCAACTAGGTTTTGTATGATGTTATCAAAAGAGTATGTTCAATTGACTTAGATGGAGAAGCCATACTGGAGCATTTATTGCGCATGGCAAACAATGAAGTTCAAATCCTAGGTATGAAAAAATTGTGAGAATTGGTGGCTACTACAACGCGATATCTATGGTTTGATCACATAAAAGTTTATCACGGAGAAGAGATCCAAAGTTCATCGCAAATTAGCCTTGCGGTGCATGGTCTTGCGGTGAACTTTTAGCATTGCTTGCATGCCAAAGGCTAAAGCTCAGTCCTCTTCATCGATAAAACCATAGTCTGGCTACCTGAAGTTAAATGTCGATGCTGGATTTGATCGTCATTTGATCTAAGGGAAGGGGGCTATCATTCGAGACCACAACTGGGAAGTTCATAACCGCAATGTCGTGGCTTTGTCATGACAGATGTCCTCATGAAAGGACTAAGTCTGGAGGTGATAACCCACAAGTATAGGGGACCACAATAGTTTTTGAGGGTAGAGTATTCAAACAAAATTAATTGATTCGACACAAGGGGAGCCAAAGAATATTCTCAAGTATTAGCAGCTGAGTTGTCAATTCAGCTACACCTGAAAGACTAGATATCTGCAGCACAATATTTAGTAGCAAAGTAATATGGAAGTAACGGTAATGGTGGCAAAAGTAACAGTAGCAGGTTTGTAGTAATTATAATAGTGGCAACAATAAAGTAACTTAGCAAATATCAATATGTGAAAAGCTCGTAGATAATGGATCAGTGATGGATAATTATGTCGGATGGCATTCATCATGCAACAGTTGTAACCTAGGGTGACACAGAACTAGCTCCAATTCATCAATATAATGTAGTCATGTATTCCGTATATAGTCATACGCGCTTATGGAAAATAACTTGCATGGCATCTTTTGTCCTACCCTCCCATGGCAGTGGGGTTCTAATGGAAACTAAGGGATATTAAGGCATCCTTTTAATAGAGAACCGGAACAAAGCATTAGCACTTAGTGAATACATGAACTCCTCAAACTACGGTAATCACCAGAAATGATCGCAATTATTGTCACCTTGGGGTATGCGGATCATAACTCATAATAGGTGTCTACAACTTGCAAGATAGGATCAAGAACTCACATATATTCGTGAAAACATAATAGGTTCAGATCTGAAATCATGGCACTCGGGCCCTAGTGACAAGCATTAAGCATAGAAAAGTCATAGCAATATCAATCTCAGAACATAGTGGATACTAGGGATCAACCCCTAACAAAACTAACTCGATTACATGATAAATCTCATCCAACCCATCACCGTCCAGCAAGCCTACGATAGAATTACTCACTCCCGGTGGTGAGCATCATGAAATTTGTGATGGAGGATGGTTGATGATGATGACTGCGTCGATTTCCCCTCTCCGGAGCCCAAAACAGACTCCAGATCTGCCCTCCCGAGGAAGAACAGGAGGTGGCGTCGGCTCCGTATCGTGAAACGTGATGAACTCTTCTCCTTTATATATGTATGTATATATATAGCGTTGGAATTAGGGTCGGAGGAGGTCTAGGGGGGCCACTATCCACCTAGACGCGCCCCGGCCCCCCCCCCCCATGTGTGTGGCCAATGGGTGGACCCCCTCTTGTTGATTCTTTCGCCAGTATTTTTTATTAATTCCAAAAATATTCTCCGTAAATTTTCAGGTCAATCCGAGAACTTTTATTTCTGCACAAAAATAACACCAAGGCAATTCTGCTGAAAACAATGTCAGTCCAAGTTATTTCAAATCATGCAAATTAGAGTCCAAAACAATGACAAAAGAGTTTGGAAAAGTAGATACGATGGAGACGTATCAACCCCCCAAGCTTAAGCCATTGCTTGTCCTCAAGCAATTCAGTTGACAAACTGAAAGTGACAAAGAAAAACTTTTAAAAACTCTATTTGATCTTGTTGTTGTAAATATGTCTAACTAATGTTCAGGTTTTCAGCAAAGGTTATGAACTAACCATATTCACAATAACATTTAGGTGTCACATCTACTCATATGAATGGCAAAACCAACTAGCGAGCAATAATAATAAGTCTCGGGTGACAACACTTTTTCAAAATAATCATGATACAATATGATATAATGGTATCTCGCTAGCCCTTTCTGAGACCGCAAAACATAAATGCAGAGCACCTCTAAAGAACAAGGACTGACTAGACATTATAATTCATGGTCATAAGCATGCATTAAGATTAACCAACATTGAGTGCAATCATAAGTAGGATATAAATCACCATGAACATAAATATTGTGGAGGCTATGTTGATTTTTTTTCAACTACATGCGTGAACATGTACCAAGTCAAGCCACTTGAATCATTCAAAGGAGGATACCATCCTATCATACTACATCATAACCATTTTAAATGCATGTTGGCACATAAGACAAACCATTATACACTCCTAGCTAATTAAGCATGGCATGAGTAACTATAATCTGTAATTGTCATTGCAAACATGTTTCATCCATAATGAGCCGAATCAAGAACAATGAGCTAATCATATTTACAAAAACAAAATAGGTCGAGTTCGTACCAGCTTTTTTTCATCTCAATAATTTCATCATATATCGTCATTATTGCCTTTCACTTGCACGACCGAATGATGTGGATAATAATAATAGTGCACATGCTTTGGACTAAGCTGGAATCTGCAAACATTTATTCAGAGGAGAAGATAAGGTAATATGGGCTCTTTGTTAGATCAACAATAATGCATATGAGAGCCACTCAACATTTTCATCGTGGTCTTCTCCTTATGACCCAGAGAAAAAAGAAAGGAATTTCAAAGAAAAAACTGAAATATTTTTGGAGTTTTGTTTTTCTGAAGAAAGTTAAACAAGAACAAGAAAAACTATTTACACGGGAAAGCTCCCAACAAGCAAAATAAGGATGGGAATCTTTTTGGGTTTTCTTTTAATGCTACAACTAAATAAACTAGAAAGAAACTAGAACTAATTTTTTTTGGATTTTCTCATAGCTTTTCAAACACACAAGAAGGAAGCAAGAGAAATAAACTAACATGGATAATGCAATGGAAAAGTATGAACACCGACAACTGGAATGAGTGTGTAAACAGGAATGAAATATCAGTGAGAAATACGTACACCCCCAAGCTTAGGCTTTTGGCCTAAGTTGGTCTGGGTCGATGGCTGGCCCGGATAGTATCCAAAATCGTAGTTGGGGTTGTACTGGGATGAGGCAGTTACTGCCTGAAGGGCTGCAGCGTGGAGGCGAGCGGCCTCCACCTCTCTCTCATACTCGTCCGCCTCCTCTCTAGTTATAAAGTATCTTAATTTTACCTGAAAGTTAAAGAAGGCAGGAGCAGGAAGGGTAATATGGACAACACGCTGCCTGTCAAAGATCAGTCGGTACAGGAGGGATTGTTCGTTCCTCTCAAGAAACTGGTAGTGCACCATAGCATGATAATCAAGAAAAGCGGGTGGTAACTCAATGTCATTCTCCCTTATGGGTACCCCAAGGTAATTAGATAAATGGGTGGCAAAAATTCCACCAAAGAAATCTCCATCTTTAGCATTATTATGTAACCTCCTTTCAATAATAGCCCCCAAGTTATATCGTTTATCAGCCATTACCGTACACTTGAGGACACTAAGATCTGATGCACAAAGGTGGCTATGATCATGTTTACCATTAATGCCTCTACCTATGAAGAGAGGAAAATAATGTATGATAGGAAAGTGAATGCTCCCTATGATGGCTTGTGTAATATTTCTAGTTTCTCCCACAATGATTCTAGCAAGGAAATCATTATATTCAGTTTTGCGAGGCTCACTATGAATGCCCCATTGTGGGATTTTGCATGCATCATTAAAATCTTCTAGGTCCATGATATATGATTTATCATAGAGATCAAACAAAACAGAATGTGTATTGCACTAGGATGTAAATTCAGACCTCCGCACGAAGGAATTAGTAAGGTGATAGTATTGCCCGCACTTATCTGAAACGAATTCCTCAAGGCCAGTGTTTTGTACATACGCATCAAATTCCTCCTTGAAACAAACATGAACCATGAATTGATCCAACGGCCATTCACAAGGCCGCACTTGAGCTTCCATCGGTGGTTCAAAATCGAGCTCACGTATTGCGTGCCTCGAGGCTTTCTTGCTCGAGGAACCACCTTGGTATATTTTCCTAAACTTTTTTCTTCCTCTAAAAAATTCTAAAATTTTTGGTGACTCAAAATAAAAGTGAACCAAACTCAATAAAATTGATAGCAACACTCCCACAAGTGCCTAGAGTCTATATCATGCATCAAAACTACTTCACACCATATAAATTTGACATGCAAGCTCAAGAACAAGGTCAGCACAGCCGCAAAAATTTGCAATATATAAAGCACTAGAATAAAAACTAATTGGGCCATTGGAGGAGTCACATACCGAAGAACAATCCCCCAAAACAGTTTTGTGAATGGAGCTTTGCACAAGGAGATAGAAAATGACAGCAAAATGAGCTAGAACACGGGTTTGAGCAATGGTGGGATTTTTTCTGGAGGAAGACAAAGTGGATGGGTGCTGGAATAAGTGAGGGGGACCCACATGGGACCGACAAGCTACCTAGTCGCACCCAGTGGGTGGGCGTGCCCTGTGGGCTTGTGGCCCACTGGTGCTGCCCCCTGGTGTGTTTTCAGTGCCAAAAATTCTTAAATATTCTAGAAAAAACATACTAAATTTTCAGGGAAATTGGAGAACTTTTATTCGGGTCATTTTTATTGCACGGATAATTCAGAAAATAGGAAAATAATGGTATTTTTGCTTTGTTTACTCCAAATAACAGAAAGTAAAAAGTGGGTACAGAAAGTTGTGCTTAGTGAATTCATCCATCTCACATGCCCATCAAAAGGAATCCGTTAACAAGGTTGATCAAGTCTTATTAACAAACTTCTTCCAAGTGGCATAAAATCGGAGAATATTCGTATAACACTAGGTTACCTCAACGGGGATATGCATGTCCCCAACAATAAGAATATCATATTTCTTCTTGACAGTAGTGAGAGGGAATTTAAAACCTCCAATAGTAATTGTTGGAATTTCTCCAATAGAGTTGATACTACGCACTTGAGGTTGTTTCTTCAGAAAGTGTACCGTATGCTCATTACCATTAACATGAAAAGTGATATTGCCCTTGTAGCGATCAATAACAGCCCCTCCAGTCTTCAAAAAGGTCTACCAAGGATGATCAACTAATGTCTGCTAGAACTACGTCGGTATTTCCCCAAAGAGGAAGGGATGATGTGTTGGGGAACGTAGTAATTTCAAAAAAAATCCTATGCACACGCAAGATCATGGTGATGCATAGTAACGAGAGGGGGGAGTGTTTCCACGTACCCTCGTAGACCGAAAGCGGAAGCGTTAGAACAACATGGTTGATGTAGTCATTTGTCTTCACCGCCCGACCGATCAAGCAGCGAAACTACGGCACCTCCGAGTTCTAGCACACGTTCAGCTCGATGACGTCCCCCGTACTCCGATCTAGCAGATTGTCGAGGGAGAGTTCCGTCAGCACGACGGCGTGGTGACGATCTTGATGTTCTACCGTCGCAGGGCTTCGTCTAAGCACCGCTACAATATTATCGAGGAGGACTATGGTGGAGGGGGCACCGCACACAGCTAAGAGATCAAGAGATCAATTGTTGTTGTGTCTAGAGGTGCCCCCTGCCCCCGTATATAAAGGAGTGGAGGAGGGGGAGACGGCCGGCCCCTATGACGTGCCCTGGAGGAGTCCTACTCCCACGGGGAGTAGGATTCCTCCCCTTCCATGTAGTAGGAGTAGGAGACAAGGAAGGGGGAGAGGGAAGAGAAGGAAGGAGGGGGCGCCGCCCCTCCCCCTAGTCCAATTCGGACTAGTCATTGGGTGGGCGCGCGGCCTGCCTCAATCTCTCCCCTAAAGCCCAAAAATGCCCATATACTTCTTCCCCCGTATTCCCGTAACTCCCCGGTACTCCAAAAAATACCCGAACCACTCGGAACCTTTCCGATGTCCGAATATAGTCGTCCAATATATCGATATTTACGTCTCGACCATTTCGAGACTCCTCGTCATGTCCCCAATCTCATCCAGGACTCTGAACTCCTTCGGTACATCAAAACTCATAAACTCACAATAAAACTATCATCGAAACCTTGTTGCAATGGACCCTACGGGTTCGAGAACTATGTAGACATGACCGAAACATGTTTCCGGTCAATAACCAATAGTGGAACCTGTATGCTCATACTGGCTCCCACATATTCTACGAAGATCTTTATCGGTCAAACCGCATAACAACATACGTTGTTCCCCTTGTCATCGATATGTTACTTGCCCGAGATTCGATCGTCGGTATCCCAATACCTAGTTCAATATCATTATCGGTAAGTCTCTTTACTTTGTTATGTAATGCATCATCCCGCAACTAACTCATTAGTCACATTGCTTGCAAGGCTTATAATGATGTGCATTACCGAGAGGGCCCAGAGATACCTCTCCGACAATCAGAATGACAAATCCTAATCTCGAAATACGCCAACTCAACATGTACCTTCGGGGACACCTATAAAGCTCCTTTATAATCACCCAGTTACGTTGTGACGTTTGGTAGCACACAAAGTGTTCCTCCAATAAACGGGAGTTGCATAATCTCATAGTTATAGGAACATGTATAAGTCATGAGGAAAGCAATAGCAACATACTAAACGATCAAGTGCTAAGCTAACAGAATGGGTCATGTCAATCACATCATTCTCCTCATGATGTGATCCCGTTAATCAAATGACAACACATGTCTATGGCTAGGAAACTTAACCATCTTTGATTCAACGAGCTAGTCAAGTAGAGGCATACTAGTGACACTTTGTTTGTCTATGTATTCACACATGTATTAAGTTTTCGGTTAATACAATTCTAGCATGAATAATAAACATTTATCATGAAATAAGGAAATAAATAATAACTTTATTATTGCCTCTAGGGCATATTTCCTTCAGTCTCCCACTTGCACTAGAGTCAATAATCTAGTTCACATCACCATGTGATTTAACACCAATATTCACATATGTATGTGATTAACACCCATAGTTCACATCGTCATGTGACCAACACCCGAAGGGTTTACTAGAGTCAATAATCTAGTTCACATCGCTATGTGATTAACACCCAAAGAATACTAAGGTGTGATCATGTTTTGCTTGTGAGAGAAGTTCAGTCAACGGGTCTGCCACATTCAGATCCGTATGTATTTTGCAAATTTCTATGTCAATAATGCTCTGCACGGAGCTACTCTAGCTAATTGCTCCCACTTTTAATATGTATCCAGATTGAGATTTAGAGTCATCTGGATCACTGTCAAAATTTGCATCGACGTAACCCTTTACGATGAACCTTTTTGTCACCTCCATAATCGAGAAACATATCCTTATTCCACTAAGCATAATTTTGACCGTTGTCCAGTGATCTACTCCTAGATCACTATTGTACTCCCTTGCCAAAATCAGTGTAGGGTATACAATAGATCTGGTACACAAAATGGCATACTTTATAGAACCTATGGCCAAGGCATAGGGAATGACTTTCATTCTCTTTCTATCTTCTGCCATGGTCGGGCTTTGACTCTTACTCAATTTCACACCTTGTAACACAGGCAAGAACTCTTTCTTTGACTGTTCCATTTTGAACTACTTCAAAATCTTGTCAAGGTATGTACTCATTGAAAAACTTATTAAGCGTTTTGATCTATCTCTATAGATCTTGATGCTCAATATGTAAGCAGCTTCACCGAGGTCTTTCTTTGAAAAACTCCTTTCAAACACTCCTTTATGCTTTGCAGAATAATTCTACATTATTTCCGATAAACAATATGTCATTCACATATACTTATCAGAAATGTTGTAGTGCTCCCACTCACTTTCTTGTAAATACAGGCTTCACCGTAAGTCTGCATAAAGTTATATCCTTTGATCAACTTATCAAAGCGTATATTCCGACTCTGAGATTCTTGTACCAGTCCATAGATGGATCGCTGGAGCTTGCACATTTTGTTAGTACCTTTAGGATTGACAAAACCTTCTGGTTGCATCATATACAACTCTTCTTTTAGAAAACCATTAAGGAATGCAGTTTTGTCATCCATTTGCCAGATTTCATAAAATGTGGCAATTGCTGTCGTGGTTCTAAGTCTGACAGTAGAGTGGGGGGTAGGTATGGAGAGGCAAGGTCCTAGCTATGGAGAGGTTGTAAACACAAGCGATGTACGAGTTCGGGCCCTTCTCGGAGGAAGTAAAAGCCCTACGTCTCGGAGCCCTGAGGCGGTCGAGTGGATTATGTGAGTATGTGTTACAGGGGTTCGAACCCATCTGCCTGTGGAGGGGGGTGGCTTATATAGAGTGCGCGAGGACCCCAGCCAGCCCACGTAATGAAGGGTTTAAAGTACATTAAGTCCGGGGCGTTATTGGTAACGCCCCACATAAAGTGTCTTAACTACCATAAAGTCTATTAAACTACAGGCCGTTGCAGTGCAGAGTGCCTCCCGGCCTTCTGGTGGTCGAGTGAGTCTTCGTGGTCGAGTCCTTCCAGTCAGTCGAGTGGGTTCCTCGTTGGTCGACTGGAAGGTGATCTCTTCTAAAGGTGTCCTTGGGTAGGGCACTTAGATCAGGTCTATGACCCTACCCTAGGTACATGAATCCATCATTAGCCCCCGAATGGATTGAGGCTTGAGTGAGGAAGAAGTTGATGCTGTTTCCGATTGACTTTTGCATACTGGCGATGCATTGTTCTGGATCAAGATCTTCTTTGTTGATAATGAGCAACTTGTCTTCAGTCGACTCGATCCATTCTTGTCTTTCGTCGAGTGACTTTTCGGACTTCACGGTTCCCGAGCGACGGATCGCAGGAGATCTCGCGTCGACAGATCGATCCGCCGCTCATGGATTCCATGGGATACGAATTTGGGGAAGCGCTAAGCGGGCGGACCGCGGCGTTCGAAAGGATAGTACATAGACGCCGATCGATCCCCGCGCCGCTTTTTCCGCCACGTATCACGTCAATGCAACTGTTTCGGGATATGATTAGATTGACCGGGTCCACTTGTCATCCACTCAGAAGGGACGTTATAAATGCGCCTAGCGAGGGTTTTCTGAACAGTGCTCTATTCTTTCTTCTCTGCTCTCCTCGTCTCCGCCCAACGCGGCCACTTTCACCTCCGCAAAGCTCCTCTTCGCGCATCGCCGGCAGCCATGGTCAAGGATAAGACGGCGGTGCTGGAGCGCGCAAAGAAGGCATCGACGGCGGAGTAGGCGAAGGGGAGATCCACCAGTCGCGGCGGGTCTTCGTCTAGATCCCGCCTGCCGAAGGGCTGGGTCCAGGGAGATTGGATCCAGTCGACCATCAGGGAGAAGGACCTCCTCGACATGGCCGACGACGGGCTGATCCCCCACGGCGCGTGGAGGCTTCCAGGAAAGAGTGGCAGCCCCAAACCGGAAGGGGTGAGGCGTTCTCGCCACTCATGTCGATCGCGGATTTTCTCTGCCACCAAGTGTTTTCTTTTGTGGTTTTTTGAACTTCTTTGGAGCCCAACTCCACCACTTCACCCCGAACTCCATCGCGTATCTTGCTGCGTTTGTATCCATGTGTGAGAATTTCCTGGGCTGTCGACCGCACTGGGGCTTGTTCAAGCACATCTTCACGTGTCGCTCTCAGACCGTGAAGAAGGCGAGTCCAGGCGATGAGAAAACCCAAGTTGTCCAAATGTGCGGGGGCCTGGGGATTCAAGTGAGGAACAAGAGCACCTTCCCAGCCATGATGTTTCCCGAGTCGGTCAGGGGCTGGCAGTCGACCTGGTTCTACTGCCGGAATGAGTCGACGTCGGGGCAGTCGAGTGGACTCCCGCAATTCACCATGGACCGAGTGAACAAGCCCTCCTCTCTGAAGGTGATTCCGGAGGAGAGAGCTGACGTGAAGATGCTGATGGATCGCGTGGTGCAGTTGGTTCAGGACGGCGTTACTGGAATGGACCTTCTGGAAGTTTTCCTTCAGCGACATATCCAGCCTCTTCAGTTCCGGAGCCATTGTATGTGGTTGTACTGCGGAACTGAAGACGAGACTCGGGTCCACCCGGAGGCAGTCGACGATGCCACGGTGGAAAGGTGGATGGCTGCGGTCACTGGGAACAAGGACAATCCCCGTGGATCCAGGAGGATTCCTCCACTCGACCATCACAGCGTTCCAGACAAGGTACTTCTGCTCTGCCTTCCATTGCATACTTGCCGTATTTGTTTCTGTATGTTCTGCAAGTTGGTCGATTGATCTCTGGCTTGACGTCTTTCAGGCCCTCACCGAGCTGTACTCGATGCCCAATGGAGCTCAGGCTCCGACTGAGGAGGGAGAAGCCAGCAGGGGTGAGAGCCAGGAGGAGTGGGACTCAGACGCTGCCGAAGATGACGATGATGACGACGACGATGATGAGGACGAAGAAGAGGAGGAGGAGGAGGTTGCACCACCGCGCTCGGAAAGGCGGTCTAAACTTGTCCATGACCCCGCGACTGAACGCTGTAGGGGTTCTGATCGCCTGCAATCGACCAAACGCCTCGGACCGCTTCTCCGGCGCCGACCGAAAAGGCGCCAAGCGATCGAAGGTGGCTCCGTCAAAGCCCACCAAGCTCCCGCCAAGATGAAGGTGTCCATCCCCACCATATCGTGGTAAACATGTTACTTAAGTCTCCTTGTTTTGTACAAGCTTTATCTCTGGTTGATACTTGAGCTAGTTCGACCGATTCTTTGGAACTTCAACAAGCAACTTCGAGACCTCGTGCAAGGTCAAGACCATGAGATGGAGCACGCAGCAACTTCAAATCCTGGTACTATACTCTTAACTCCGTCTTTAGTCGACTGACTCATGATTTCTAACTCTGATTCTTTTCTGAAGCTCCATCCAATGTCGTTATCACCCTTCCTGATGATGATGATGATGAGGATGAGGAACCGCTGAAGCATAGGAGGAGCAAGAAGGCGCTCTTGGTAAAGCAGCCCAGATGTGACGGCGCCGAGACCGTGGGCCACGGAGGGGAGAACACCACCGACACACCGTGTCTTTCGCGGTGCCGTTGATGAGTGCTCGCCCCACTTCGCCGAGTGCTGCGCAACCTTCGCTTCTTCACAATGCACCACGCCCCGGAGGACCAAGCCGGCTGCTAAGGAAGCGATACGCCAAGCAGGATCATGATGGAGCAGGTTAAGACCATCCGAATGCAAGCCGTGCAGCTTATGACGCCAGCTCCGCCCTTCAAAGCAATGTTCAGTCGATCGACCACCACTGCTCGTTAGGGATATGCTATCAAAACTTTTCTTTCGAATCCATAGCAATCACCCAAAGGTGTGTCGATAAAAACTCCATGTTAGCGGGGCATCGCTGAGTGCACCTACCGGGTGTAGTCCCAAGGCTAAGGTCGATTGCCGGGCAATGGCCTTAGGCTTTATAAGTAAGGGCTTTTCGTCATTCGACCGATCGAATGGATTTTCAAACCGTGGGGCACGCTGAGTGCACCCACGGGTGTAGTCCCCGAGATCGTGGTCGATCGCTAGCGATCGATTACTGATCAAGAGTACTCTCTTTTTTTGGGTCGATCGGGTCGACTCGCCTTGAATAAAATTAGTGAGGGCACGCTGAGTGCACCCACTGGGTGTAGTCCCCGAGACTACGGTCGAATGCTTGCATTCGGCTGTAGTCTTAGAAACGTGTGATTTTCTCTTATCCACTCGGAAGTGAATTATCTTTGATATTTTGTCGATTGGTTCTTCGTAGAAATCCTGTGACCTTGCGGCTCGCTATACCGAGCTGGAGCAGAAGCACATTCAGCTCGAGCTGGATCTGAAGCTGGTGCAGGAGAATCTGACGAAGGTGAAGGAGGAGACCAAAGGTATGTTCGGTGAGACCTCGACGACTCCATTTTCCCTTCATTTGTTTCAAAATCTGACTTTCTTTGTAACTTGCGTGCAAGGTGAAGGAGGCCCGTAAGAAGAAAGACCTTGAGCTAGTTGAAGACCAAGCTTGCGACGAGAAGTTAGCTTCGGTCACCAAGCTTGAACAGAAAATACCAATCTGAAAGTTGCTCTGGCGATTGCCAATAAGGAAGTCGACCGATCAAAACCGACAAGACTACTCGACCGAGAAGATCAACCATTGATTTGGGAAGACAAATGACCGAAGCCTTCCCGGTGGACTTGCCAAGAAATTGTTCCTTATGCTCAAGGTAACCTTTATACTCGACCAATATATTCAATGCGGATGTTTCCATTCGACCACCGCCTTGACTCGGCGTTTGTCCTTTCGCATTCTGCGAAACTTCAAGAAGAGACCAGCCGATTGGAGCCAAACTCGACCCGTCAATTCTCCGATGAATGATGAAGTTGCTATGAATATCTTCCGACCGAGTCCCGTGTTGCAGCTGTCGTGGACTATCTTGCAAGGCTGAAGGTCGCCACTTCCGCATCGACTCGACGCTCGCCTGTATGGCACTCTGAATGACCTCGAGTCGCCGATGGCTCGATTGAACGCAGTCCCCGACCGATTGCAGGAGTGGAAGAAGTCCTCGGCTCATTGCGGCGCAGATGTTCCTCTGTGTCTGGCCCGAGTCCACTGCAAAGACGCGCGAGAAGACAAGCTGGCGGCTCTCCGGGTGGCAAACACCAAGAAACACGACTTCAGGTCCTTCATGGAAACCTTCATTGCTGCTGCCACTCGGATCGCAGACGGAATCGACCTCGATGAGTTCGTTGCTCCTTCCAGCCCTCCACAGGAGGGGTAAAAAACTTCTTTTAAGCCTGACACTTTAAATTTGCCTCGGTATGCCGAGTGGAGTTGTAACCGATAAACTTTAACAGGCCTAGCGCCTGAGCACTTTCGGTTCCTTTAGGTATCGATCTGAACTTGGATTTGATGTTTGAATATGATTGCTTTTGGCTTGAAATGTCCTCTGCAGGTTCACAGCAAGATGCCCTCTGCAGTCGACTTATTCCTTAGGCGAGCACTGGGCTGCAGCTAAGCCTCCGAGTGAGAGGTTTGCTCTTCACTCGGTAGGATTTTTATAACTTAGGCGAGCACTGGGCTGCAGCTAAGCCTCCGAGTGAGAGGTTTTCTCTTCACTCGGTAGGATTTTTATAACTTAGGCGAGCACTGGGCTGCAGCTAAGCCTCCGAGTGAGAGGTTTGCTCTTCACTCGGTAGGATTTTTATAACTTAGGCGAGCACTGGGCTGCAGCTAAGCCCCCGAGTGAGAGGTTTGCTCTTCACTCGGTAGGATTTTTATAACTTAGGCGCAGCACTGGCTGCAGCTAAGCCCCGAGTGAGAGGTTTGCTCTTCACTCGGTAGGATTTTTATAACTTAGGCGAGCGCTGGGCTGCAGCTAAGCCCCCGAGTGGGAGGTTTGCTCTTCACTCGGTAGGATTTTTATAACTTAGGCGAGCACTGGGCTGCAGCTAAGCCCCCGAGTGGGAGGTTTGCTCTTCACTCGGTAGGATTTTTATAACTTAGGCGAGCACTGGGCTGCAGCTAAGCCTCCGAGTGAGAGGTTTGCTCTTCACTCGGTAGGATTTTTATAACTTAGGCGAGCACTGGGCTGCAGCTAAGCCCCCGAGTGAGAGGTTTGCTCTTCACTTGGTAGGATTTTTATAACTTAGGCGAGCACTGGGCTGCAGCTAAGCCCCCGAGTGGGAGGTTTGCTCTTCACTCGGTAGGATTTTCACGTTGTATTTGTGGCGAAGCTCAGAGGAGAGGGTCGCAGTCGACCTGCACCTCGTCCTCCTTGCGAGCACACATTGTACTTATGGCGTAGCTCAGAGGAGAGGGTCGCAATCGACCTGCACCTCGTCCTCCTTGCGAGCGTACGTTGTACTTAGGCGAGTACTTGGACTGCAGCTAAGCCTCCGAGTGGAAGTCTGGCTTACCACTCGGTAGGATTTTTTTTATATAACTTAGGCGAGTACTTGGACTGCAGCTAAGCCCCCGAGTGGAAGTCTGGCTTACCACTCGGTAGGATTTTTATAACTTAGGCGAAACGGATTCACAGCTAAGCCTCCGAGTGGAAGTCTGGCTTACCACTCGGTAGGATTTGTACAAACTTAGGCGAAACGGATTCGCAGCTAAGCCACCCACTAGGGGAAAACTTTACTGGACAAAAATAAAAAGTGACAAAAATTATGAAGGAATTATGACACTATTATTTCAAATCCATGAACTCTGTATATTTTATTACAACTCATCCGAGTGAAAAACTTTAGGTGTAAAATGGGCGGAGCAGATCCGCATTCCAAGCTCGGGGCTCTTCGATATTGTGTTCGACGTTGTAAAGACGGTATGCCCCGTTGTGGAGAACCTTGGTGACGATGAAGGGTCCTTCCCAAGAAGGAGCGAGCTTATGTTGTTTCTCACGATCCACTCAAGAACTAGATCTCCTTCTGGAAGGCTCGACCTCTCACATTTCTGGCGTGAAAGCGACGCAAGTCCTGTTGGTAGATGGTCGACCGGATCAGAGCCATCTCCCTTTCTTCCTCAAGGAGGTCGACTGTGTCCTGACGCGCTTGCTCAGCTTCCGCTTCATTGTAGAGTTCAACTCGAGGAGCATTGTGAAGAAGATCACTCAGCAAGACCGCTTCAGCTCCATAGACCAAGAAGAATGGAGTTCTTCCGGTTGACCGATTGGGTGTGGTCCTCAACCCCCAAAGCACCGAAGGAAGTTCGTCGACCCATGCTCCAGCTGCATGCTTGAGATCACGCATCAGTCGGGGCTTCAAACCCTTGAGGATTAAGCCATTGGCTCGTTCCGCTTGTCCATTCGACTGCGGATGGGCGACTGAAGCGTAGTCGACTCGTGTGCCTTGAGAGTTGCAGAAATCCCTGAATTCTTCCGAGTCAAAGTTCGACCCATTATCTGTAATGATGCTGTGCGGAACTCCATATCTAAACGTCAGCTCCCTGATGAAGGTAACGGCAGAACCGGCGTCAAGATTCTTGATTGGTTTAGCCTCAATCCACTTGGTGAACTTGTCGACTGCTACTAGTACATGCGTGAAACCACTTCGACCTGTTCTCAAGGGACCGACCATGTCCAACCCCCATACTGCGAACGCCCGCACGAGTGGAATGGTCTTGAGTCGACGCAGCTTGTGTGACATATTGGAGTAGAACCGACATCCTTCGCACTTGTCCACTATTTCCTTCGCCATCTCATTCGCCTCGCCAATAAAATCCAGCTCGGTATGCTTTGGCTACAATGGTCCGAGAGGACGATGGTGACCACAGTCCCCGAGTGGATATCATTGAGAATGATTCGACCTTCTTACGGCGTTGTGCATTTTGACCAACTCGATGGGCTTTCTATATCTGCTGTCCTTTGATAACGGTAAAGGCTTTGGATCGACGGACGATCCGCCGAGCCTCTTCCTCATCCTCCGGAGCTCTTTTCTCGGGATATACGCAATATAGGAATTGTCCAATCGGGAGTGACCACTAAAACCTCCATGACCAAGTCGACCATCGCTGGGACCTCAACCTCACCGGATCTATGGCACTCTTGGGCTGTGGAGCTTCCTCTGTGAAGGATCTTCTTTGATCGACGGAGTGTGTATATGCTCCAAAAACACACCACTCGGAATGGCTTCTCTTTTGGAACCTATCTTTGCGAGATCATCCGCCGCTTGATTTTTTGATCGGGGATGTGATGGAGCTCCAACCCTCGAACTTCTTTTCCATCTTCCTCATCTGCATTGCAAGATATCAATCATGGCTGGGCTTCTCACGCCCCACTCCTTCATCACCGTTGACCACTAAATCTGAGTCGCCATAAACCATCAAAGCGACGGACGCCGAAAGTGAGATGGCCATGCGCAATCCATATAAAAGGGCCTCATACTCGCCTCATTGTTGGAGGAATCAAAGTGAATCGAGCACATACCTAAGCTTATCTCCTCTAGGGAAACCAGAACAACCCCGCACTGTAACCATTCAAAGATCTTAGAGCCAACAAAGAACATGGTCCAATGCTCCGAGTGAACTTCATCGGTCTGTGTTGTTCAATCCACTCGGCGAGGAAATCTGCTATTGCTTGGGACTTAATGGCTTTTTTGCCTCAAACTTGATATCAAGGGAAGAAGTTCAATCGCCCATTTCGCCACTCGACGGTTGCATCTCTCACAGCGTAATCTTTGATAGTGGGCGTCACGACGATCGTCATGCAATGATCGAGAAATAATGAGCAACCTTCTTCGTGGTCATGTATATTCCATACACAAGCTTCGATAATGAGGATATCTCGCTGGATGGAGTCAAGACTTGGACAAATAATACACCGGGCGCTGAACTTTGAAGGCCTTTCCTTCCTCTTCCCGCCGACCGTAAGCAATCAGATCGACGACTTGTCCTGTGGCTGCGATATAAAGCAACAGAGGCTCTTTGCTGATTGGAGCAGCAAGCACCGGCTGCGTGGAGAGCAGAGCTTTTAGCTCGCAAACGCTGCATCGCCTTTCGAGTCCACTCGAACTTGTTGCGCTTCTTCATCATCGGTAAAGAGGCAATGCCTTTTCACCGAGTCATGAGATGAATCGACTTAATGCGCCAAGCATCCAAGAAGCTTCGGACATCGTGCACTCGCACAGGCGCTTCATTCGGAGAATAGTGCCGATCTTCTCTCGGATTAGCATCGATCCTCGCCGAAACGAAAACCGAGTAACTTTCCACCAGAACTCCGAATGTGCACTTTGATGGATTGAGCTTGATATCATACCTTCCGAGGTTGGCAAATGTTTCGCGAGGTCGCAAGCAGGTCGGAACCTTTTCGCGACTTGACGACGATATCATCCATATACGCTTCCACATTCCGACCGATTTGAGTGAGAAGACACTTCAATCATTCGCATAAATGTGGCTCCGCATTCTTGAGGCCGAATGGCATGGTGATATAGCGTAGCACCGAATGGAGTGATGAAAGCTGTTTTATTTCGTCGGGTCCATCTGACGGATCTCGATGATACCGGAATATGCGTCTAGAAAAGACAATCTCTCACATCCCGCGGTCGAGTCAACAATTTGATCTATGCGAGGGAGAGGAAAATGATCTTTCGGGCAGGCCCGATTGATGTGCTTGAAGTCAATGCACATGCGGAGTGACTTGTCCTTCTTGGGAACCATGATGACATTAGCGAGCCACTCGGAGTGGTATATCTCCCGGATAAATCCCGCCGCCAACAGTCGAGCCACTTCCTCACCAATAGCTGTAGGATCGAAGAAGGTGAGAGTGTCTAGAAGGGGGGGTGATTAGACTACTCGACAAGATAAAAATTATGCCTTTTGACAAAGACAAGTTTTGGCAGATTTTGCATATCACACAAGTCAAGTAGCTTACTACACATGCAATTCTAGAGTATGGGCAGCGGAAAGTAAATTGCACAAGTAGTAAAGAGAAGTGGAGAAGATCAAACGCAATTTGGAGACACGGAGATTTTTCTCGTGGTTCCGATAGGTGGTGCTATCGTCAATCCACGTTGATGGAGACTTCAACCCACGGAGGGTAACGGCTGCGAGAGTCCACGGAGGGCTCCACCCACGAAGGGTCCACGAAGAAGCAACCTTGTCTATGCCATCATGGCCTACGCCCACGGAGGACTAGCCTTACTCGGGGTAGATCTTCACGAAGTAGGCGATCTCCTTGCCCTTACAAACTTCTTGGTTCAACTCCACATCTTGACGGAGGCTCCCAAGCGACACCTAACCAATCTAGGAGGCACCACCCTCCAAAAGGTAATAGATGGTGTTGATGATGATGAACTCCTTGCTCTTGTGCTTCAAATGATAATCTCCCCAACACTCAACTCTCCTCATTGATTTGGCTGTGGAGGAAGAAAGGATTGAGTGGAAAGCAACTTGGGAAGCCTAGAGATCAAGTTTCATATGGTGGGAGTGGAGCAACTTGATCTCAACACAAGGGTAGGTAGTTTTCTTCTCAGAAATGTAAGGTAGGAGTGGTAGTTCTTTCGATGGCTCTCTCCACTAATGAAGAGGGGTGGAGGGTATTTATAGCCTCCACACAAAATCCAACTGTTACACACATTTGACCAATCTCGGTCGGACCGAAGTTGACAACTCGGTGAGACCGAAAGTTCAAATCATGTGAACGTTGGGATTTTCGTGGGACCGAAAATACAATCTCGGTGAGTCCGATTCTTCCAAAGACTAGGGTTTGCCAATCTCGGTGGGACCGACTTCATCATCTCGGTGACACCGATTTGATGACGTATGTTCTGAAGCTTGGCAACACTAGTTTCGTGAGACCGAGTTCGAATCGGAAAATCCGAAATTTCTAGGGTTTGGCTTTATGGCTGAGGTGGTTCATCTCGGTGTGACTGAGTTTAGGAAATCGGTGGGACCGAGATTACTTATGAGTGTATATTTGAAATGAGAGTTGCTGATAGTTTAGGAGATAAATCACTAAGCACTTTGAGCAACCAGATCATTAACATAACCTCATCCCCTTTTAATAGTATTGGCTTTCCTATGGGCTCAATGTGATCTTGGATCACTAAACCAAAAATGGAGTCTTGAGCTTTTGCCAATGCTTGCCTTAGCATTTTGAGGGGTCCACCTCTCCAGTCCTTTTGCCATGCCAATGTGATTGACCTTCCAGAAATATACTTGATAAAAGCATTAGTCCAACCACAAAGTATGTTATCATTAATTACCAAAACCACCGAGGGAGCAAATGTGCTTTCAATCTCCCCCTTTTTGGTAATTGATGGCAACACACAAAACAAGACATCAAAGCTATGAAAGAAAGACAGAATTATCACTAAAGCTTTGACAAACATGTAGTACAGGCTCCCCTACAAGTGTGCAAGATTTTCATAGATTATGGTTTTGGACTACCACAAGCACACAAGAGAGAAAAACAAGATGTGCTACATGCAGCTTGGCTATATGCATCAGAGCAGATGAAAATAAGTGAGTGATAGTGCATATGTGCATGGTGATTTCTTGCAAACAAGTATTCACAAGCAAGTCACCATCATGCACATTCTGCAAAGTGCATATACTTACCTTGAGGTTCCTTGGCATTGTACCTGAAGAAATAAACTTGGGAAAACAAGGTTAGATAACACAAGAGTATTTCTTCAACCAACAAGAAGAACATCAAGAGTACCAAGCCAGGGATGACATGTATAAAGAGTATCTCATATTGAGCACAAGCTTGAATCAGCAAACATGTCTCCCAAAACTAAAAGGATTTTTCAATGAACTCTGAGAGATTTTGCTTTCCATAAGATATCAATTGTGAAAGCAAAGAAAGCAAAATCAAAAGAATGATGCCAAATGTAATATCCAATGTGGAACACGGCAAAGCTTTGATGTGATTCTCTCCTCCTTAAGATAAGATTGCTCTTCTTCTCCCCCTAAATCTTCTCTTCTCCCCTTATCTCCCCCTAAATCTTCTCCCCCTTTGACATCAAGTGCCGAAAAGGACAGCAGACTAGGAAGGTCAGGAAAGATGGAAGAAAGAAGTGGGATCCTTAAGAATCACAACTGGGCAATAAGAAATATGCAAAGAAAATCATTGAGTAGAGCTGCAGAAGATGATATCCTGAAAGAAAATCGGTGACACCGAAATAGATGGATCGGTGGGTCCGAAAGTCAGAGACTTAGGGCAGATCCTTTTTCGGTCAGACCGAAATTTTTAAGTCGGTGACGCCGAGTTTAATTCCAAGGAAATATAGAAATAATTCAGCTCACTTTGCAAGGAATGTTTCAAAGGATTTGCAATGAATTTGTAAATGATGTGCAAGGAATTGATCAGAGCCAAAAGGATATTCACATAGACAGAAGAAAAAAAATGAAAAAAATGAAAAAGATTGCTCGATGAAGTTTTTTTTAAGAGAACAAAATGAGAAAACATAAGAGCAACTAGAAAGACTGCAAAAACATATGTACTTCATCTAGATAGGGGTCGGTGACAAGGTCACCTATGTTTGAGTATATTGACTTAGGAGTCAAATGAGGACATTTGATCATAGGTCATACTCATCGTTTAAGCTCAAAATGGGGTTACCATTTTTCGATTAAGTATTTGATGTGATCACATCTTATGAAGCTGCTTGTACTCATGACTTTGAGCAAAGCTCCTTAAAGATGTGAACAACATACCTTGGGCTTGTTGTTGCTTTGCTCATGTAGTTGAACTTGATGTAGGTGCTCATTGAATGTGAAGTTGGAGCACCATTTCCAATTGTGTAGTTCATCTTCCTACATGGGTTAGGCAAGCAAGGAAATACTCAAGAATATCCAAGATGACAAGAGTGAAATACTAGATGTATAAGGTGTCAAAAAGGATATGTGGAATTTTGTTCCTTGAACTCAACATCCCAAAGAGCTAGATAATTGGTCAATGACAAGATTACTCAAGATTTGAGTATGTGGTAATCTTGTGGAATTTAGATCATCCAAGTACCTGCAAGGAGTTAGATGCAATACAAAGAGGCAAATGTGTCCAAGACATATGATCATCATCATAAGAGAAATATCAAGGATGTCAAGTAGGCTCATGCCTTGCATGCATCAATGGAGTTTTCACTCCAAGTTTGAAGCATCAACGATGTTCAACTCACTCCTTAAGCGACAAAACACTTTCTCATCAAGGGGTTTTGTAAAGATATCAGCAAGTTGTTTGTCAGTTCGAACATGCTTAAGATTGATGTCTCCCTTGGCAATGTGATCACGAATAAAATGGTGATGAACTTCAATATGTTTCGTTCGAGAGTGTTGCACGGGATTGTGTCCAATCTTAATCGCACTCTCATTGTCACAAAGCAAGGGAACATGTCTCGCATTTATCCCATAATCCTTAAGCGTTTGTGTCATCCATAGCAACTGAGCACAACATGATCCAGCAGCTATATATTCTGCTTCGGCAGTGGATAAAGATACCGAATTTTGTTTCTTGGAGGACCAAGATACAAGGGATCGACCAAGGAATTGACACGCACTCAAGTTGACTTTCTATCAACCCTGCCTCCGCATAGTCCGAGTCGGAATAGCCAACAAGATCGAAGAGGCCCTCTTAGGATACCAAATGCCAAAGTTTGGTGTGTGTATCAAATATCTCACAATTCTTTTAACAGCTTTAAGATGACATTCTTTAGGGGCTGCTTGATATTGAGCACACATGCATACACTCAACATTATGTCAGGACGAGAAGCACAGAGATATAGTAGAGAACCAATCATAGATCGGTAAACCTTTTGATCAACAGGTTCTCCATCTTTTGTCAAGTCATTATGTCCACTAGTAGGCATGGGGGTTCTCATACCTTTGCTTTCTTGCATGTTGAACTTCTTGAAGAGATCCTTGGTGTACTTTGTTTGTGAGACAAAGGTACCCTCCTTAGATTGCTTGATTTGCAACCCAAGGAAGAATTTGAGTTCACTCATCATGGACATCTCATACTTCTCCGACATGAGCTTTCCAAACTTCTCGCTAAAATGAGGGTTAGTTGAACCAAAGATAATATCATCATCATATATTTGGCACACAAATAGTTCACCATCAACCCTTTTCGTGAATAGCGTTGAGTCTATTTTTCCAATCTCAAATCCTTTTTCAAGAAGAAAGCTAGTCAAGATTTGTACCAAGCTCTAGGAGCTTGTTTAAGACCATAAAGAGCTTTGTGCAACTTGTAAACATGATTAGGCTTTTTAGGATTCACAAACCGGAGGTTGTTTCACAAATACTTCCTCCTCAATTTCACCATTTAGGAAAGCACTTTTAATGTCCATTTGATAGAGAGTAATATCATGGTGGTTGGCATAAGCAAGGAGAATGCGAATGGACTCAAGTCTAGCAACGGGGGCATAGGTCTCACCATAGTCCATACCTTCGACTTGTGTGTAACCTTGAGCTACGAGACGAGCCTTGTTGCGGATGACTTGTCCATCTTCATCTTGCTTGTTCCGAAACACCCATTTGGTTCCAATGACGTTTTGATCATCCTTGGGCTTTCTACCAAAGTCCATACGTTGTTCCTCTCGGTTGTGTAGCTCTTCGTGCATAGCGCTCACCCAATCTGGTCTTCAAGTGCTTCTTCTACCTTCATAGGTTCAAGACTAGAGATAAATGAGTAATGCTCACAAAAGTTAGCTAAGCGAGTTTTAGAGCGAGTAATTCTCCTGAGTCGATGTCGCTCATCATTTGTTCCACGGGATGATTCTTCTTGACTCTTCCTCGGACTCGGGATAGCTTTTGTTGTTGTTGTGGCTGAGCTTCCTCATCATCCTCATCTTCCTCTTCTTCTTCGTTGTTGTTGGTGTTGTCTTGAGGTGGTGGAGAAGGAGGTTGTGGTGGATCTTCTTGTTGCACTTCCTCATCTTGGTGAGTTCCACTTGTGGAAGCCTCCATGTTGCCTTGAGGTTCATCTTGCCGTGAGGTAGGGGGCTCCACATATGTAGATGAGGTACTCTCCTTCACTTCCATGGGACGGATCTTTCCAATAGATAAATCTTGAATGGCTTCCGATGGGTCCTTGTCTCCTACATCAATAGGCATTTGCTCTACTTATGAGCTATTAGATTCATCAAACTTCACATCTACCGCCTCTTCAACCTTTCGGGTGAAATTATTGTAGACACGGTAGGTGTGAGAGTTTGATCCATAACCGAGGAAAAAGCCTTCATGAGTTTTAGGAGCAAATTTAGACCGACGATGCTTATCAAGGATATAGCATTTTGAACCAAAGACACGAAAGTATCCCACTTGGGGTTTGTTACCGTGAGGAGCTCAGATGAGGTCTTGCCGAGAGGCTTATGAAGATAAAGCCTGTTGATAGCATGACAAGCTGTCTCGACGGCTTCACCCCAAAAGTGCTTCGTGTCTTGTATTCATCAAGCATCGTTCTCGCCATCTCTATGAGCTGCTCGTTCTTCCTCTCAACAACTCCATTTTGTTGAGGTGTGTACGTAGTCGAGAACTCATGTAGAATCCCTTCCTCATCGAGAAAAGAGTCCACATGGGCGTTCTTGAACTCCGCTCCATTGTCACTCCGAACTTTCTTGATCTTCACCTCAAATTGATTTTGGGCCTTTCCGCAAAGGTTTTGAAGATTCTCTGAACCTACGATTTGTCATCAAGGAAAAATACCCACGTAAATCTGGAATAATCATCAACTATAACTAGACCAAAGGAGTTACCACCAAGGCTTTTGTAAGCATTGGGACCAAGATATCCATATGAAGAAGCTCAAGCGGTCTCCTTGTGGTCATGATGTTCTTCACGGATGACTTCCACCTACTTGTTTTCCTGCTCGACAAGCACTACAAAGTCTATCTTTGTCAAAGAGAACATCTTTAACACCAAGAATATGATCACCTTTGATTAGCTTGTCTAGATTACGCATACCAACGTGTCCAAGCCTTCTATGCCATAACCAACCTTTAGCAGATTTAGCAATGAAGCAAGTTCTAGGTTGAGCTTTCTTAGTGAAATCAACAATATATAGATCACCTCTACGGATGCCGGTAAAAACCATGTCATGATTGTCACGACGAAAGACTTGGCAATCTACTTTGGTGAATAGCACATTGAATCCAAAGTCAGCTAATCTAGACACGGAGAGTAAATTGTATCCAAGTGATTCAACAAGCATGACATTTTGAATAGAGCTATCATGAGATATGGCCACCTTACCAAGGCCAAGTACCTTACCCTTGGAGTTGTCTCCAAAAGTCACATACTTGCGTGGACCATCGTTCTTTGCAAGCTCTCCAAACATGTCTTCGTCTCTGGTCATGTGATCGGTGCATCCACTATCAAGAATCCACTCTTTTCCACCGGATATGTAGTCTCTCAGATTTGCCATAAGATTGAGACTCTTCATGATCTTGTCTAGCTCGGTGTCCGAATCAGAGTAATCGTCATCGTGCTCATGCTCATCATCATATTGACCCATAGATTGTTCATCATCAATACCTAGGTCAATTTGACAATGACTTGCATTAGTTTTGTCAATGTGACAATAATCATCGGAATGCAATACAAGAGCATTTCTAATTAGATCATTGATAAGACAAGGATCACCCTTCTTTTTCATAAGACCACGAAGCTCAAAGAAGCATTTATCAAAGTTGGGATCATTGGGGCGCATCATATCAAATTCAATAGTCTTGTATAGAATTTCATCAAGACCTCTCAAAGAGTAGTCCGGATACAGTTCTTCCAAGAACTTCCACATGGCATAAGCGCACTCAAAGTTTGTGACAAGCTTAAGCAAGTTATCGGGCAACCCTCTAATGATAAGATTTACAGTTCTAAGGTTACGAAGCAAATCAAGCTCTTCATCCATGGTAGGGTGCAAGGGGTCAAATGGAGGCACATATGGGGTTTCAACATATTTGCGCAAGTTATACATCTTAAAGATAATAAGCATTTCAATCCTCCACGAGTTATAGGACACTCCATCAAGAATAGGCACTCTATGGCTAACACTCCCAAACGTAGACACGTCCATCTTCCTCCAATGGTGTGTAAACCAAAGCAATGGAGACCAATGCTCTGATACCAATTGTAGGATCGAAGAAGGTGAGAGTGTCTAGAAGGGGGGGTGATTAGACTACTCGACAAGATAAAAATTATGCCTTTTGACAAAGACAAGTTTTGGCAGATTTTGCATATCACACAAGTCAAGTAGCTTACTACACATGCAATTCTAGAGTATGGGCAGCGGAAAGTAAATTGCACAAGTAGTAAAGAGAAGTGGAGAAGATCAAACGCAATTTGGAGACACGGAGATTTTTCTCGTGGTTCCGATAGGTGGTGCTATCGCCAATCCACGCTGATGGAGACTTCAACCCACGGAGGGTAACGGCTGCGAGAGTCCACGGAGGGCTCCACCCACGAAGGGTCCACGAAGAAGCAACCTTGTCTATGCCATCATGGCTCACGCCCACGGAGGACTAGCCTTACTCGGGGTAGATCTTCACGAAGTAGGCGATCTCCTTGCCCTTACAAACTTCTTGGTTCAACTCCACATCTTGACGGAGGCTCCCAAGCGACACCTAACTAATCTAGGAGGCACCACCTCCAAAAGGTAATAGATGGTGTTGATGATGATGAACTCCTTGCTCTTGTGCTTCAAATGATAATCTCCCCAACACTCAACTCTCCTCACCGATTTGGCTGTGGAGGAAGAAAGGATTGAGTGGAAAGCAACTTGGGAAGCCTAGAGATCAAGTTTCATATGGTGGGAGTGGAGCAACTTGATCTCAACACAAGGGTAGGTAGTTTTCTTCTCGTAAATGTAAGGTAGGAGTGGTAGTTCTTTCTCGATGGCTCTCTCCACGAATGAAGAGGGGTGGAGGGTATTTATAGCCTCCACACAAAATCCAACTGCTACACACATTTGACCAATCTCGGTCGACCGAAGTTGACAACTCGGTGAGACCGAAAGTTCAAATCATGTGAACGTTGGGATTTTCGTGGGACCGAAAATACAATCTCGGTGAGTCCGATTCTTCCAAAGACTAGGGTTTGCCAATCTCGGTGGGACCGACTTCATCATCTCGGTGACACCGATTTGATGATGAATGTTCTGAAGCTTGGCAACATAGTTTCGTGAGACCGAGTTCGAATCGGAAAATCCAAATTTCTAGGGTTTGGCTTTATGGCTGAGGTGGTTCATCTCGGTGTGACTGAAGTTTAGTAAATCGGTGGGACCGAGATTACTTATGAGTGTATATTTGAAGTGAGAGTTCTTGATAGTTTAGGAGATATATCACTAAGCACTTTGAGCAACCAGATCATTAACATAACCTCATCCCCTTTTAATAGTATTGGCTTTCCTATGGACTCAATGTGATCTTGGATCACTAAACCAAAAATGGAGTCTTGAGCTTTTGCCAATGCTTGCCTTAGCATTTTGAGGGGTCCAACTCTCCAGTCCTTTTGCCATGCCAATGTGATTGACCTTCCAGAAACATACTTGATAAAAGCATTAGTCCAACCACAAAGTATGTTGTCATTAATTACCAAAACCACCCAGGGAGCAAATGTGCTTTCAATAGCCTTTCTCTTCTGGAAGGCGGACTGCCGAAGATGCTCTTTGACTGGTTTTGCTGATTTGTCGACTCTGAGGCGATGCTCAGCCAGTCCCCTGGGAACACCTGGCATGTCACCTGGCTTCCATGCAAAAATGTCCCAGTTCTCATGGAGGAACTGGATGAGCGCTTCTTCCTATTTCGGTTCGAGTGTCGTGGAGATGTGGGTCGGGGCTGCATTGGGGTCGGTCGGGTGAATGTGAACAGGCTTCATCTCACCAGACGACTGAAATGCAGATTCTATGGCGGGCTTCTTGGATCGCAACAAATCACTCGGATCTGCGTTTTGCTTGTACTCTTCGAACTCGACCGCTGTCACCTGGGAATCGGCAATCTTCGAGCCCTTCTGAAAGCACTCTTCTGCCTTTTTCCGATCGCCGGTGACAGTGATCACTCCTTTGGAACCTGGCATTTTCAGTTTGAGGTATACGTAACATGGTCGAGCCATGAACCGTGCGTAGGCTAGCCTCTCCAAAATGGCGTGGTACGCACTCTGAAAATCCACAACCTCAAAGGTCAACTTTTCCTTGCGAAAATGCTTTGAATCACCAAAACCACGCCCGAGCTATTTGGCCGAGTGACTCAGCTTTCTTCCCTGGTATGACTCGCGGAAACTCATGTTGTCGGTGCTCATCCGACATCGGGATGCCCATTCCTTTCAAGCAGGTTCAGATACAACAAGTTCAGCCCACTACCACCGGCCCATCAAGATTTCGTCGGTCGTGTGCCTTCGATAACCGGATCGACCACCAAAGCTTGCCTCCCGGGGTGGCAATATGAGTCGGGTGATCGATTGGTCGAATGTGATGGGCGTTGGGACCATCTCGTATAACTTGGTTTTTTGGGCAACCATGTTCACCTCACGGTTAATGACTTTCACGACTCTTGCTTTCCACATCCGCGAAGATCATCGAGTGGAGTTGACATGCGGATATCCTTCCTCACCGTCCTCTTTGTCTTCGCCTTGTCGACTCTCTTCTCCTTGTCTTTAGACTGTTTTCCTAAACCGCTTTGGATCAGAGTCATTAATCGGCGCAGTGGTGTGCTTTGGGTAAATGATGTTGCCCTCTTCATCTTTCTTCGTGTGGATGTGACACGGCATATCCATCACGTCGTTTCCTTCTTTATCCTTTACTTTCTTAGGATTCCAGGATCCTTTTGGCTTCCCCTTGAACTTTCCCTGAGTCACGGCTAGGGCCTCTCCAGGAGCTGCTGGCTCGGCTTTCCGCTTCTGTTTCCGACTGGAATTTCCCTTCTCCGACTGACTTGGCTTGTATTTGCCGCTTCAGAGTCGGACCTCTTCCTCGCCGTTGGCATGCATTTGGTAGCAATCTCCATCATTCGACTCGTGGTCATGTCTCCGTTCGACCAAACTTCGACTCAATTCTGTTCTTGACGCCATCTTTGAAGGCGCAAACCGCTTGATGATCGACACATTTTCCACAAGATCGTGCGAGTGATCCACCTCTGAATGTACTCTCGGAGAGTCTCATTGGTCTTCGCACATAGACTTGCAGCTCACAAACCAGCTGGTCGCTTGCAAGTTCCTTCAAAAGTTCGACAAACACTGGACAAATCTTCCCAAGTGTAAATCTCGCTAGGAGGTAATTGATTCAACCACGCCTGGCTGAACCTTCCAACATGAGGGGCAAATGCTTCATGGCCACCTCGTCATTCCCACCACCAATCTGAACAGCCACTCGGTAATCTTCAAGCCAAGTTTCGTGCTTGGACTCCCCAAAGGAACTTGTGACTTCTGTTGCCAACCTGAAATTGGGGGAATCATCTGCGCTCGATAGCTCTGTTAAAACACTCGACCGTAAACATGCACTCGATCGCTCTGGCGCATCTCTCGGGTCCACCTCGATGGGCTCTGTTCCGGTCGACCAAGCCTTGCACGATAATGGATCGCGCGTCAAGCTCTGGTTCCTCGGGTCGACCGGAACTCTTTGCCCAGATCGAATCGACGTCATCCTGCCGCCGAGGAGCGTAAGACCCATCCCTCGGAGGGGAAGCGGGCACTCGACGCCTGTCATCTCGGTCGTGTCGGTCTCCATACTGATCTCGCCGGTTGTCGCGCTTCTTCCGCCGCGGAGGCGATCTGGGATGTGGAGTCGATCGAACCGTATTCGCAGCGATGGATCGATTGTGAATTTCATTGCTGCACGATCGCGACACGGCTGAGTTTTGGTCACCTCGCCGGAGCAAATCTCGATCTGATCAAACCTCTCGCCACCTCCGACCGAGAGGGCTGGATGGACTCGCTATACGGGTTGCAGCTGCTAAGCTCGATTGGGGTTCGATATACCGAAGTCGGCGAAAAGAGTTGACGCCGACATGCGGGAACTCGCTTGCAAGCAAGGCTTGCCGAAAGTGCTCGCTGGAGGTTCTCCAGATGAGCGCTGTTCACCAGATTACAAACGTGCCTCCTCCAAGGCGCGAGCCTCGGGGTTTCTCCGCGATGGGAGTATGTGGCATCCATGTTCTGCGGCGGCTCTTCTCTGTCTGCAGAGTCGAGTGTCTCGGCTGGTACTCTTCGTGGTCTTGTGCGGGTCGCTTCCACCGCTTACTCCGCCCCCATGAGCGGCGGGGAGGATCTGCGGGTCCGTCGACCATGAGAATTTCCGCCCGGATCACTCGCTATCACACTCGGATGCGATCTCTCACGGAGCTACCGACAGATCGAACAGGCAGAGAGACTCGTCGGGCTCGATTGCCGCGACACTGGCGGTGGCCGTCTGGGCGAGCCATCGCAAGGTTTCACCCACCACCGAGCCTCGACCACCAGAGCGCTTATGCGCTGGTGGGAGACCGGGCGGGTGGCCGATAAAGGAGTCAACCGATATGGGGTCGACGGTTGCCACAGCAGAACGCCGCAGACACATGCGCGAAAATGCGTCGCACCGCGGACGGGGAGCGCATCAACGTCGAGTGGAGCCTCCTGGAGCCACGCGGAGTCGTCGGCGACAAAGGTGAGAGCGCCGAGACGGATCTCGCGCCCCTCGACCAAAACTCCAGCAGTCATCATGATGAAAGTACTCGGAAGTATCGCAACTTCTCCACAAAATCGCTAAAACACCTGCCCCACGGTGGGCGCCAACTGTCTTGGTTCTAAGTCTGATGGTAGAGTGGGGGGTAGGTATGGAGAGGCAAGGTCCTAGCTATGGAGAGGTTGTAAACACAAGCGATGTACGAGTTCGGGCCCTTCTCGGAGGAAGTAAAAGCCCTATGTCTCGGAGCCCTGAGGCGGTCGAGTGGATTATGTGAGTATGTGTTACAGGGGTGCAAACCCCTCTGCCTGTGGAGGGGGGTGGCTTATATAGAGTGCGCCAGGACCCCAGCCAGCCCACGTAATGAAGGGTTTAAAGTACATTAAGTCCGGGGCGTTACTGGTAATGCCCCACATAAAGTGTCTTAACTACCATAAAGTCTATTCAACTACAGGCCATTGCAGTGCAGAGTGCCTCCCGGCCTTCTGGTGGTCGAGTGAGTCTTCATGGTCGAGTCCTTCCAGTCAGTCGAGTGGGTTCCTCGTTGGTCGTCTGGAAGGTGATCTCTTCTAAAGGTGTCCTTGGGTAGGGCACTTAGATCAGGTCTATGACCCTACCCTAGGTACATGAATCCATCAATTGCTAACATGATTCGGACAGACTTAAGCATCACTACAGTTGAGAAAATCTCATTGTAGTCAACACTTTGAACTTTGTCAAAAACCTTTTTTGACAAGTCTCGCTTTGTAGATAGTAACACTACTATCAGCGTCCGTCTTCCTCTTGAAGATCCATTTATTTTCTATGGCTTGCCGATCATCGGGCAAGTCAATCAAAGTCCACACTTTGTTCTTATACATGATTCCCATCTCAGATTTCATGGCCTCAAGCCATTTCGCGGAATTTGGGCTCACCATCGCTTCTTCATAGTTCATAGGTTCGTCATGGTCTAGTATAACTTCTAGAACAGGATTACCGTACCACTCTGGTGCGGATCTTACTCTGGTTGACCTACGAGGTTCAGTAACAACTTGATTTGAAGTTTCATGATCATCATCATTAACTTCCTCACTAATTGGTGTAGTAGTCATAGGAACAGATTTATGTGATGAACTACTTTCCAATAAGGGAGCAGGTACAGTTACCTCATCAAGTTCTACTTTCCTCCCACTCACTTCTTTCAAGAGAAACTCCTTCTCTAGAAAGGATCCATTCTAAGCAACGAATATCTTGCCTTCGGATCTGTGATAGAAGGTGTACCCAACTGTCTCCTTTGGGTATTCTATGAAGACACATTTCTCCGATTTGGGTTTGAGCTTATCATGATGAAACTTTTTCATATAAGCATCGCAACCCCAAACTTTAAGAAACGACAACTTTGGTTTCTTGCCAAACCACAGTTTAATAAGGCGTCGTCTCAACGGATTTTGATGGTGCCCTATTTAAAGTGAATGCAGCTGTCTCTAATGCATAACCCCAAAACGATTGTGGTAAATTGGTAAGATACATCATTGATTGCACCACATCCAATAAAGTGCGGTTATGACGTTCGGACACACCATTATGCTGTGGTGTTCCATGTGGTGTGCGCTGTGAAACTATTCCACATTGTTTTAAATGAAGGCCAAACTCGTAACTCAAATATTCTCCTCTACGATGAGATTGTAGAAACTTTATTTTCTTGTTACGATGATTCTCCACTTCACTTCTGAAATTCTTGAACTTTTCAAATGTTTCAGACTTGTGCTTCATTAAGTAGATATACTCATATCTTCTCAAATCATTTGTGAAGGTCAGAAAATAACGATACTCGCCACGAGCATCAACACTCATTGGACCACATACATCGGTATGTATTATTTCCAACAAGTCAGTAGCTCGTTCCATTGTTCTGGAGAACGGAGTTTTAGTCATCTTGCCCAAAAAGCACGGTTCGTAAGCATCAAATGATTCATAACCAAGTGATTCCGAAAATCCATCTTTTATGGAGCTTCTTCATGCGCTTTACACCGATATGACCCAAACGGCAGTGCCACAAATAAGTTGCACTATCATTATCAACTTTGCATCTTTTGGCATCAATATTATGAATATGTGTATCACTACGATTGAGATCCAACAAACTATTTTCATTGGGTGTATGACCATTGAAGGTTTTATTCATGTAAACAGAACAACAATTATTCTCTGACTTTAAATGAATAACTGTATTGCAATAAACATGATAAAATCATATTCATGCTCAACGCAAATGCCAAATAACATTTATTTAGGTTTAACACTAATCCCGAAAGTATAGGGAGTGTGCGATGATGATCATATCAATCTTGGAACTACTTCCAATCACAGATCGTCACTTCACCCTCAACCAGTCTCTGTTTATTCTGTAACTCCTGTTTCGAGTTACTTAATCTTAGCAACCGAACAAGTATCAAATACCCAGGGGTTACTATAAACACTAGTAAGGTACACATCAATAACCTGTATATCAAATATACCCTTGTTCACTTTGCCATCCTTCTTATTTACCAAATATTCAGGGCATTTCCGCTTCCAGTGACCATTTCCTTTGCAGTAGAAGCACTCCGTTTCAGGCTTTGGTCCAGCTTTGGGCTTCTTTGCAGGAGTGACAACTTGCTTGTCATTCTACTTGAAGTTCCCTTTCTTTCCCTTTGCCCTTTTCTTGAAACTAGTGGTCTTGTCAATCGTCAACTCTTGATGCTCTTTCTTGATTTCTACCTTTGTCGATTTCAACATCACGAAGAGCTCGGGAATCATTTTCGTCATCCCTTGCATACTATAGTTCATCACGAAGTTCTAGTAACTTGGTGATGGTGACTAGAGAACTCTATCAATCACTATCTTATCTGGAAGATTAACTCCCACTTGATTCAAGCGATTGTAGTGCCTGCATAATATGAGCACATGCTCACTAGTTGAGCGATTCTCCTCCATCTTTTAGCTATAGAGCTTGTTGGAGACTTCATATCTCTCAACTCGGTATTTGCTTGAAATATTAACTTCAACTCCGAACATCTCATATGGTCCATGACGCTCAAAACGCCTTTGAAGTCCCGATTCTAAGCAGTTAAGCATGGTGCACTAAACTATCAAGTAGTCATCATAATCGAGCTAGCCAAACATTCATAACGCTCGTGATCTGCTCCCGCAATAGGTGCATCACCTAGCGGTGCATCAAGGACATAATTCTTCTGTGCAGCAATGAGGATAAACCTCAAATCACGGATCCAATCCACATCATTGCTACTAACATTTTTCAACATAGTTTTTCTCTAGGAACATATCAAAATAAACATAGGGAAGCAACAATGCGAGCTATTGATCTACAACATAATTTGCAAAATACTACCAGGACTAAGTTCATGATAAATTTAAGTTCAATTAATCATATTACTTAAGAACTCCCACTTAGACAGACATCTCTCTAGTCATCTAAATGATCACGTGATCCAAATCAACTAAACCATGTCTGATCATCACGTCAGATGGAGTAGTTTTCAATGGTGAACATCACTATGTTGATCATATCTACTATATGATTCACGCTCGACCTTTCGGTCTCCGTGTTCCGAGGCCATATCTGTATATGTTAGGCTCGTCAAGTTTTAACCTGAGTATTCCGCGTGTGCAACTGTTTTGCACCCGTTGTATTTGAACGTAGAGCCTATCACACCCGATCATCACGTGGTGTCTCAGCACAAAGAACTTTCACAACGGTGCATACTCAGGGAGAACCCTTTTTGATAATTAGTGAGAGATCATCTTAAAATGCTACCGTCAATCAAAGCAAGATAAGATGCATAAAGGATAAACATCACATGCAATCAATATAAGTGATATCATATGGCCATCATCATCTTGTGCTTGTGATCTCCATCTCCGAAGCACCGTCGTGATCACGATCATCATAGCACGACACCTTGATATCCATCGTAGCATCGTTGTCGTTACGCCATCTATTGCTTCTACGACTATCGCTACCGCTTAGTGGTAAAGTAAAGCAATTACAGGGCGTTTGCATTTCATACAATAAAGCAACAACCATATGGCTCCTGAAAGTTGCCGATAACTTTGGTTACAAAACATGATCATCTCATACAATAAAATATAGCATCACGTCTTGACCATATCACATCACAACATGCCCTGCAAAAACAAGTTAGACGTCCTCTACTTTGTTGTTGCAAATTTTACGTGGCTGCTACGGGCTGAGCAAAAACTGTTCTTACCTACGCATCAAAACCACAACGATAGTTCGTCAAGTTAGTGTTGTTTTAACCTTCGCAAGGACCGGGCGTAGCCACACTCGGTTCAACTAAAGTTGGAGAAACTGACACCCGCTAGTCACCTGTGTGCAAAGCACGGTGGTAAAACCAGTCTCGTGTAAGCGTACGCGTAATGTCGGTCCGGGCCGCTTCATCCAACAATACCGCTGAACCAAAGTATGACATGCTGGTAAGCAGTATGACTTGTATCACCCACAACGCACTTGTGTTTTACTCGTGCATATAACATCTACGCATAAAACCTGGCTCGGATGCCACTGTTGGGGAACATAGTAATTTCAAAAAATTTCCTATGCACACGCAAGATCATGGTGATGCATAGCAACGAGAGGGGAGAGTGTGTCCACATACCCTCGTAGACCGAAAGCGGAAGCGTTAGAACAACGTGGTTGATGTAGTCATACGTCTTCACGGCCCGACCGATCAAGCAACCGAAACTACGGCACCTCCGAGTTCTAGCACACGTTCAGCTTGATGACGTCCCCCGTACTCCGATCCAGCAGAGTGTCGAGGGAGAGTTCCACAAGACGACGGCGCAGGACGATCTTGATGTTCTACCGTCGCAGGGCTTCGTCTAAGCACCGCTACAATATTATCGAGGAGGACTATGGTGGAGGGGGGCACCGCACACGGCTAAGAGATGAAGAGATCAATTGTTCTTTTTTTCTAGAGGTGCCCCCTACCCTCGTATATAAAGGAGTGGAGGAGGGGGAGAGGGCCGGCCCCTATGGCGCGCCCTGGAGGAGTCCTACTCCCACCGGGAGTAGGATTCCTCCCCTTCCATGTAGTAGGAGTAGGAGACAAGGAAGGGGGAGAGGGAAGAGAAGGAAGGAGGGGGTGCCGCCCCTCCAATTCGGACTAGTCATTGGGGGGGGCGGCCTGCCTCCCTCTCTCCCCTAAAGCCCAAAAAGGCCCATATACTTCTTCCCCCGTATTCCCGTTACTCCCCGGTACTCCGAAAAATACCCGAGCCACTCGGAACCTTCCCGATGTCTGAATATAGTCGTCCAATATATCGATCTTTACGTCTCGACCATTTCGAGACTCCTCGTCATGTCCCCAATCTCATCCGGGACTCTGAACTCCTTCGGTACATCAAAACTCATAAACTCATAATAAAACTGTCATCGAAACCTTAAGCGTGCGGACCCTACGGGTTCGAGAACTATGTAGACATGACCGAAACATGTTTCCGGTCAATAACCAATAGTGGAACCTGGATGTTCATACTGGCTCCCACATATTCTACGAAGATCTTTATCGTTCAAACTGCATAACAACATACGTTGTTCCCTTTGTCATCGGTATGTTACTTGCCCGAGATTCGATCGTCGGTATCCCAATACCTTGTTCAATCTCGTTACCGGCAAGTCTCTTTACTTGTTATGTAATGCATCATCCCGCAACTAACTCATTAGTCACATTGCTTGCAAGGCTTATAGTGATGTGCATTACCGAGAGGGCCCAGAGATACCTCTCCAACAATCAGAGTGACAAATCCTAATCTCGAAATACCCCAACTCAACATGTACCTTCGGAGACACCTGTAGAGCTCCTTTATAATCACCCAGTTACGTTGTGACGTTTGGTAGGACACAAAGTGTTCCTCCAGTAAACTGGAGTTGCATAATCTCATAGTTATAGGAACATGTATAAGTCATGAAGAAAGCAATAGTAACATACTAAACGATCAACTGCTAAGCTAACAGAATGGGTCATGTCAATCACATCATTCTCCTAATGATGTGATCCCGTTAATCAAATGACAACACATGTCTATGGCTAGGAAACTTAACCATCTTTGATTCAACGAGCTAGTCAAGTAGAGGCATACTAGTGACACTTTGTTTGTCTATGTATTCACACATGTACTAAGTTCCTGGTTAATACAATTCTAGCATGAATAATAAACATTTATCATGAAATAAGGAAATAAATAATGACTTTATTATTGCCTCTGTGGCATATTTCCTTCATGATGCAGCACAGCGATGGTAGGTATTTTTCCTTAGTGATGAGACCAAGGTTATCAAACTAGTAGGAGAATCAAGCAACACTAGGTAAACATCACCTGCACACAAATAACAAATACTCGCAACCTGACATGTTAAAGGGGTTGTCAATCCCTTTCAGGCAACGGCGCCAGAAATTGGCAAACGGACGTGAGAGAATTGTAAATATTGATAGATCGAATGCCAAATAAAATAAAGTGCAGCAAAGTATTTTTGTATTTTTGGTTTAATAGATATGAAAATAAAAGCAAAGGAAAATAGATCGCAAAGGCAAATATAATAAAGAAGAGACCCGGAGGCCGTAGGTTTCACTAGTGGCTTCTCTCGAGAAAAATATCAAATGGTGGGTGAACAAATTACTGTTGGGCAATTGATAGAACTTCAAATAATCATGATGATATCTAGGCAATGATCATTATATAGGCATCACGTCCAATGTGACAGCCTGGTTTTTGCCTTCTCTCTTTTTTCGGACTTCATTTGCTTCTGCTTTGAATTTGGGATTTTTCAATCAATTCAAATGGACTTAAACACTTGGGCATGTCTTTGATTTTCACCCAAGTGACCCATCCATCTCTAAATAATCATTCTTTCTCTGAAAATTCCCAAAATGACCCAAGGAATATTTTTCATAAAAGAAAAATTTTCTTCTCTGAAATTCACTTCAGAAACTTGTTCTCCAAAGCAACCCTCATTTTTATTGCTCCTAAAATCCTGAGAAAATTCCTAAATATTTTGAACCCTAGGGCACCTCCCTGAGCAAAAATATTGCATCACTTTTTGGAATATTTTTTCTACAGAAAATCATTTCTGTTTTGGACAAAAAAGGCACTTTACACAGCAAGTATATTTTTCCTTGATCCAATGAGGCTGATTTTTCTCGAGCTTCATTACCCTCCTAAGTAACCTCTAAACCCCAAAGCTCCGCCCTAAACTCTTCCTGGATCTCTCCCAGTAAACCTCACAAGTTACTATCCAGAAACTTACCAGGAAGAAACCAGCGCACACAGAGCACCTGTGATCAACTCAAAGCTTTGGAACATCTCAAACCACCAAGGACTACACGCCAGACATGAAATTAATGCAAGGCACGGTGTGGTGCCAGAGTTCATGCGGTGACCGCGTTCGTCCAAGCGTGCGGGCATGCCCACGACGTGCTCTGCATCACGCCCGAGCCTTTGTTGAGCTCGTGCTCGTTTCCCAGCCCGCCGCACCTTGCCAAACTTCGCCACAATTGCTGTCCCGACGCCATCAACTCTCCCCTGGCGCTCGCCGACGCCGGAGCTCGTCGCAGCGGGCACGAGCATGACGCGGCCAAGCGTACAGTGCGCCCGTGCCACTGTGCTCGTCACCACCCGCGCTCCTGTGCTCGTCTCCGTCCTTCCATAGTGGTCGCGTGAGCTGCATCACCTTATCCCCCTCTCGCTGACGCCGTTCATCGCCGGGACTCGCTTCCAGAGAACTCCGGCGGAGCCTGATCCCCCCCTCCTCGCTCGCCTATAAATACGGCCCTCCCCAACCTCTTTGAGCATCACCACACACTTCCCCAGCCTCCACAAGCCCGTAGCAAAGCCGCAGCCTGACCCTAGCTCACCAGTGATCCCTGCAGTTCCTCCTCCTCACTCTGGTGCCTCTCGAGCTCCATCCACCCCTCAGGCAACCCTCTGGTGGTTCATTGGTGTCGTCCGACCCCGTTGGAGCCCCTGGTCCAGCCCCACGTTGCCGTCGTCTTCAACTCCGGCGAGCTCCACTTTCTGCAGCCGCTGGAGAAGCCCGTTCCGACCCTTTCCGACCACCTCTAGCCAAACCACGGGTACAAGCAGAAGGAGAAGCTTGTCTTGAGGAGACCTAGGAGGAGTGTGAAGCTCCTCTAAACTAAGGCAAGCCACACCAACATTTTCATGGTGTCATTGCAATATTCATGATTTTCTGACTTGAAAATGAGTTATTTCATGCATATAACTATTTAATGAATAATGCTTATGTTAGTTATTTTGTCATGAATAAAATGCTTAGCGTACAGAAGTGAGTACCTAGACTAGTGTGAGCCAGCATGAGTAGTTTGACTATGTGATTTTGCTATGGCTATGATATGACTAGTATCGGTATATTTTCTTATGTCATGGCTTGGTTTCATATGATAATGCTACAACAACAAAAATGATGAGTGCTAATATCCAGTGAAAAAGAATTAGTAAAGTTTAGTGATGACCTGTGCAAGTAGAAATTTTGGTGATGTTGATATGTTTATTCTAAGTGATATGTGATGCATGTCGAATGGTTGCATGATCATGGCATATGGTGACTCGAGTATTTTCATTTCAAGTTAAACCTGATGATAATTGAACTTGAACATAAAGTTGATCGGGTCATGGTGCCACTGAATCGAGTTTTTCTAAGTGCAACCACATTTGCCTTTATGGGAAGGCCTTTATTCGGTCCATTGTCATGCCTCTGGTCGGTGCCTCCAACGAGGGAAGGTTATGGGCATGCGGTACCCTGGCCCGGTAAGCAGACATAACCTTGTGTGCCCGTTCGTTGTCATGGTACCTTGTCCCCGTTTGGGACCGTTTAAGTTTTGCCATGACGGTGGTCGTTGATGCCTTTGGTAGGCATGGGCCACTCATGACTTAGCCCAATGGGGAGTTAGTCGGAGTGGCCGAGAGAGTGTCATGGCAATGGGAGGGTTCTATCGAAATGCCGTTCTTCCACCTAAATGGGAGTACGAGGCCATGGGTTCCGTGATATGTGGGTCCAGTGTACTACCCCCGCAGAGTGTATTTAAATCTATCGATAGCCGCTCCTTGGTTACAGACACAACTCATGAGTAAGTCACACCATGGATCAACATTAATAAGTAATCTTGCACACTAAGTTATATGTTTGGCACTGGTTAAGTGATGAGATCGGTGAGACATGTTTGTTGTGGAAACCAAAGTGTTGGTTTCGTTTGTGATCCGTGAATGATCACCATTTGGTTACGAGGTAACCCGTTGGTAAGAGTGTCCGAGGGACTCGGTGCACAAGTTTGTTTTCACTGCATCAGTAGTATGTTTTTATCTGCATTCAACTTGATTAAATGTCATGATATTGATTGCCATTATGTTTATGCTTGAGCTTGCAAGTACATTCGATGTACTGACCTGGCGTGTTATGCCAGCTTTCAGGAAAGTCTAAACGGATCAGAGTGCTAACATGTCTAGATCGTGTCCACATCGGTGTCCCTGTGCTATGGAGTCCTGCTTCGTCATTGTTTCGCTACCGCGTAGTTTTCGTGGTCGAGGCCCCTTTATGTTCACTAAATAATGTGCATATTGTCCAGCTGCACCGTGTGTGCCGCTTGGCCTCGCTACTTGATGTAATATCGCACTATGTTTCCGCTAGCATCAATAAAGTGGATGTTTTCTGTACCAAGATGTTGTGTGTTGCCAGAAGACTTGATCTCTGGCTGGCAATGCAAGGTAAACCAGTTGCTCTGAGCCGGGGTGCCACAACGATTGGTATCAGAGCCGTGCTGACTGTGGGACATGCTAGACCCCCTAAACATTAGTTGAACATTACCTAGCTTCCTAATTGAGTGACGATAGTGTGTGCATCTGGTTGCTGCATTGCATGCTCTTGGTTTATTATTATTTCTAACCGACTAATGGTTGTGAGTGTAGATGGCTCCAGTGTTGTATCCGTGCCAGTTGGAGTTGTTGCCATACACTTCGCCACATCTGCTTCGGAATGTATGGCATTGACTTTACCCTCATGGTGACGACCCGACGTATCGGGTGTACCGGGAGCGTCTAGCCAACTCAATGTACAAGTATCACACCGTGGTTACTCTGCGCACCAGTTCATCATCAGGCTCTTACACTCGTACCTCTCGGATCGATTTTGCTTCCACCGCCGCTCAGGCCATTCAGTTTGCTACGTTTGAGGTCCTCGTTGAGCTATGCTATACCGAGGTCCGGATGCAGACTCACCCAGGTTTTCGCTACTATCCATCCTTGCACGACGATGGTCGTGTCCGTTTTCCTATCATTGATCTGATAGTGATACTAGCCACCTTTCTCGATACATCACTGCTAGTTATCTTCTTATTCTCGAGCTGGCTCATGCTCGCACTACTTTAGTAGCCGCTAGGTCCTATCCCGCGCCCCCTTCTATGGGATTTACTCCTTATATTGTGCCTGGTTCTAGCTCGCTTGTTTCCCCGGTTACTCTTCCGAGTAGCTCAGGCACCTCGATAGTGACTCCTGACAGTGCTAACTGGTATATTCCTTTAAAAATTTCTCTATTGAGACAAATGTTACCAGATGAGGCCTTCTGGGATTCCTCTAGTTTGGCAAACGCGGCCCTCAGCTGGGTCTTGCACTCCTCCAGCTCTTGAGACAATTGGGTATTCTTATCTACAAGAAATCAGGCATAAATGATCCTTAATCAGTTGTTCCAACCGTTTCAAGTCTCGAGGGCTACTGCTATACATGCTTATCAAATTTCCTTACCCGTATATCTTTTGCATACTGGTCCGTCGCTCGGGCGAGCCCGCCTTGAGCAGCTCGGATGTAGGCGTCTCCCGAATTGAAAGCATTAAATGCCTCTTCAGAAAAGATGCTATTGCGAAGTACGGCCCGTCGGTGCCGGTGATTCATGGCACTCTCTACTTCGGAATTTGTGGCGGAGAGCATATCCGCATCCTCTGTCGGAGGACAATCCGGCGTCGGCCCCGCATCGGCCTCCTCTCTCGAAGCCGGTTCCGGAATCCGACTGGTAGAGGCGTGACCGGCAGGATCTTCGGATATAGTCCGCGATTCTCTTCTCGCCGTAACACGGCGACGTTGTTACACTTCAAACACGATAATCACAGAGCAGGTTTTTTCCATACCTCTGTAACGGCGTTTCGGCCCTAACCGCCTTCCTCTTAAGCCTGCCTGACCCGGACGCCCTTTGCCGATGAGCCCCCAGGGGCTTGGTGCCGCGTTCCGATGGTCGTCTCTGCAAAAATACGATATTTTATGCATAAGGCATGGTATCAGAAAGAAGCCCTCTTCAGAGGATAAGGTTTCGGCTTTGCTTACACGCGATGCAGGTAGTAGTCCGGGATAGTCGGTGACAATAGCCACCAAGGCGCCATCGCAGCTGGCCTGATAAAACGTCCCGTTAACGAGCTCCATAGATATATCCGGATCTTCTTCAAGTCCTGGATCGAAGGCCCTTCCGGGGTCCTCTGGCTGCGGGGAGGGGCTATTGAATCCTTCCACGGCCCTCCTCAGTTCCTTCTCAGAATTATCAAGGTTAATGATTTTGATGAAGAGTGCCAGAATGAATATAGTGGGGGAAAGAGTGACGACTTACCTAGCTTGGGGGGTTGTACATGGAAAATCCATCCCGCGGTTTAATACGAAGGAATTCTTCTTCTCCTCCTTTATACAAATCGGATAATATTCTTGCCAGAGCAGTGGCGAAGTCCGGACCTTTACGACACAGCGGGTGGCATCATCTTCCCCATTGTAGTGCCACATGGGCTTCCCCCGATATTGAAGTGGCTGCACCCCCCGCATTATGCATGTTGCTATAACCTCGACTATTGTCAGCCCTGATTTGGCCATTTATCTAGCTCATCAGGAAGTGGACTTCTTGGTATCCTCCTCTTGAGGGCCCTGAGGGCGCCAACTTCGGCGTGCCTTCGGCGGAGCGTTATTGAACTCAGGGAGGCCCGTCCGGACTGGATCCGGAAGGAAAACGTCATTGCTACGTCTTGAGCTTGCGTTGGTTTTCCTTGAAGACGAAAGGGTGATGCAGCAATAGTAGCATAAGTATTTTCCTCAGTTTTTTAGAACCAAGGTATCAATCCAGTAGGAGGCTCCTCAAAAGTCCCACGCACCTACACAAACAAACAAAGAACTGGCAACCAACGCAATAAAGGGGTTGTCAATCCCTTCACGGCCACTTGCGAAAGTGAGATCTAATAAAGATAGTAAGATAAGATAAATATATTTTTGGTATTTTATAATATAGATGCAAAAAGTAAAGATGCAAAACAAAAGTAGATTGGAAGCTAATATGATAAGAGATAGACCCGGGGGCCATAGGTTTCACTAGTGGCTTCTCTCAAGATAGCATAAGTATTACGGTGGGTGATAGAAAA
The DNA here is from genome assembly GCA_021437245.1 of Aegilops speltoides. Taxonomy (NCBI): domain Eukaryota; kingdom Viridiplantae; phylum Streptophyta; class Magnoliopsida; order Poales; family Poaceae; genus Aegilops; species Aegilops speltoides. The sequence goes on from CM038144.1 coordinate 130,660,698, forward strand.
GCGAATCATTATGAGATTTTCTAGGCATGATCATGTATATAGGCATCACGTCCGCAATAAGTAGACCGACTCCTGCCTGCATCTACTACTATTACTCCACACATCGACCGACTCCTTCCTGCATCTAGAGTACTAAGTTCATAAGAACAGAGTAACGCATTAAGCAAGATGACATGATGTAGAGGGATAAACTCAAGCAATATGATATAAACCCCATCTTGTTATCCTTGATGGCAACAATACAATACGTGCCTTGCAACCCTTTCTGTCACTGGGTAAGGACACCGCAAGATTGAACCCAAAGCTAAGCACTTCTCCCATGGCAAGAAAGATCAATCTAGTAGGCCAAACCAAACTGATAATTTGAAGAGACTTGCAAAGATAACTCAATCATACATAAAAGAATTCAGAGAAGATTCAAATATTATTCATAGATAAACTTGATCATAAACCTACAATTCATCGGATCTCGACAAACACACCGCAAAAAGAGTTTACATCAAATAGATCTCCACAAGAGAGGGGGAGAACATTGTATTGAGATCCAAAAAGAGATAAGAAGCCATCTAGCTAATAATTATGGACCCGTAGGTCTGTGGTAAACTACTCACAACTCATCGGAGGGGCAAGGATGTTGATGTAGAGGCCCTCTGTGGTCGATTCCCCCTTCGGCAGAGTGCCGACGAAGGCTCCAAGATGAGATCTCGCAGATACAGAAGGTTACGGCGGTGGAAATTGTGTTTCGTTGGCTCCCTGGATGTTTTCGGGGTACGTAGGCTTATATAGGAGGAAGAAGTACGTCAGTGGATGCCCGAGGGGCCCATGAGACAGGGAGCACCCTATAGGGGGGGCGCCCTCCTATCTCATGGAAGCTTCGGCTGCTTCTTGACTTGCACTCCAAGTCCTCTGGATCACGTTCGTTCCAAAAATCACGCTCCCGAAGGTTTCATTCCATTTGGACTCCGTTTGATATTCCTTTTCTTTGAACTACTGAAATAGGCAAAAAAACAGCAATACGGGCTAGGCCTCCGGTTAGTAGGTTAGTCCCAAAAATGATATAAATGTGTAAAATAAAGCCCATAAACATCCAAAAGGGGTAATATAATAGCATGGAACAATCAAAAATTATAGATACGTTGGAGATGTATCAAGCATCCCCAAGCTTAATTCCTGCTCGTCCTCGAGTAGGTAAATGATAAAAATGAAATTTTTGATGTTGAATGCTACCTATCATAATTCATAATGTAATTTTCTTCATTTTGGCATGAATGTTCAGATCCAAATGATTCAAAATAAAAGTTCATATTGATAAAAGAAATAGTAACACTTCAAGCATACTAATCAAAGTAATCATGTCTTCTCAAAATAACATGGCAAAAGAAAGTTCATCCCTACAAAATCATATAGTTAGGCTATGCTTCATTTCCGTCACACAAAGATGTTCCCAACTTCTATACCCCCGATGACAAGCCAAGCAATTGTTTCATACTTAAATAATCTCAAAAAAATTCGACCTTCACGCAATACATGAGCGTGAGCCATGGATATAGCACTATGGGTGGAATAGAATATGATGATGGGGATTGTGTGGAGAAGACAAAAAGGAGAAAGTCTCACATTGACGAGGATAATCAACGGGCTATGGAGATGCCCATCAATTGATGTCAATATGAGGAGTAGGGATTGCCATGCAACAGATGCACTAGAGCTATAGATGAATGCTCAACAAAAGAAAACTAGTGGGTGTGCATCCAACTTGCTTGCTCACGAAGACCTAGGGCATTTGAGGAAGCCCATCGTAGGAATATACAAGCTAAGTTCTATAATGAAAAATTCCCACTAGTATGAAAAAGACAACTTATGAGACCCACTATATGAAAAACATGGTGCTACTTTGAAGCACAATATATTAGACTCACTACATGAAGAACAAAGTGCTACTTTGAAGCACAAGTGTGGAAAAAGAGATAGTAACATTGCCCTTTTTATTTATTTTCTCTTTCCCTTTTTTTTCTTTTTTTTTCTTCTTTTTTTTCTTTTTTTTGGGCCTTCTTTTTTTTGGCCTTTCTTCTTTTTTTTCTTTTTTTTCTTTTTGGGCAATGCTCTAATAATGATGATCATCACACTTTCATTGATTACAACATATGAATTACAACTCGAAACTAGAACAAGATATGACTCTATATGAAAGCCTCCGAAGTGTACTGGGATGGTGCAATGAATCAAGAGTGACATGTATGAAAAATAATGCATGGTGGACTTGCCACAAATATGATGTCAACTACATGATCATGCAATGGCAATATGACAAAACTAAAGTATGTCATGATGATAAACGGAACGGTGGAAAGTTGCATGGCAATATATCTCGGAATGGCTATGGAAATGCCATAATAGGTAGGTATGGTGGCTGTTTTGAGGAAGATATAAGCAGGTTTATGTGTGATAGAGCGTATCGTATCACGGGGTTTGGATGCACCGGCGAAGTTTGCACCAACTCTCAAGCTGAGAAAGGGCAATGTACGGTACCGAAGAGGCTAGCAAAGGCGGAAAGGTAAAAGTGCGTATAATCCATGGGCTCAACATTAGTCAAAAGAACTCATATACTTATTGCAAAAATTTAGAAGTCATCAAACATCAAGTACTATGCGCATGCTCCTAGGGGGATAGATTGGTAGGAAAAGACCATCGCTCGTCCCCGACCGCCACTCATAAGGATGCACTAGCCAAGTACACTTTATGTTTCAAATTTGTTGCACAACTTTAACCATATGTGCATGCTACGGGATTTGCTAACTTCAACACAAGCATTCTTTAAATTCATAATCACCCAACTAGCATGACTTTAATATCACTACCTCCATATCTCAAAACAATTATCAAGTATCAAATTGATCATAGCATCCAATTCACTTCCTATGATAGTTTTTATTATACCCAACTTGGATGCCTACCATTCTAGGACCAATTTTATAACCATAGAAAATACCATGCTGTTCTAAAAGACTCTCAAAAAGATATAAGTGAAGCATTAGAGACTAGCAATTTTCTCAAAAATAAGTCACCACCGTGCTCTAAAAGATATAAGTGAAGCACTAGAGCAAAAACTATCAGGCTCAAAATATATAAGTGAAGCACATAGAGTATTCTAGCAAATTCTAATCAAATAGGCTTCTCCCAAAAGGTGTACAGCAAGGATGATTGTGGTAAACTAAAAAGCAAAGACCAATATAATACACGACGCTCCAAGCAAAACACATATCATCTGGCGAATAAAAATGTAGCTCCAAGTAAAGTTACCAATGAACGAAGACGAAAGAGGGGATGCCTTCCCGGGGCATCCCTGAGCTTAGGCTTTTGGCTATTCTTGAATATCTTGGGGTGCCTTAGGCATCCCCAAGCTTAGGCTCTTGTCACTCCTTATTCCATAGTCCATAAAAGCTTTACCCAAAACTTGAAGACTTCACAACACAAAACTCAACAGGAAATCTTATAAGCTCCGTTACTGAAAGAAAACAAAAACACCACATAAGTTACTGTGATGAACTCATTCTTTATTTATTTTGGTGTTAAACCTACTGTATTCCAACTTCTCTATGGTTTATAAACTATTTTACTAGCCATAGATGCATCAAAATAAGCAAAGAACACACGGAAAACAGAATCTGTCAAAAACAGAACAGTCTGTAGAAATATGTAACTAACGCAAAGTTCCGGAACTCTAAATATCCTACAAAAATAGGAAGTCCTGGAAAATTTGTTTATTGATAAGAATCAAAAAGAATCAATGCAAAATCACGTTTATGTGATTTAACAAAACTAAATTCGTGCATGAAAAGTTTCTGTTTTTCAGCAGAATCAAATCAACTATCATCATAGGTTATCCTATAGGTTCTACTTGGCACAAACACTAATTAAAAGATAAAAACACATTTAAACAGAAGGTAGATGCAAGATTTATTACTAAACAGGAGCAAAAACATAAAACATAAAGAAAATTGGGTTGCCTCCCAACTAGCACTATCGTTTGACGCCCCTAGCTAGGCATAAAAGCGAAGATAGCTCTAACGAGTGCCATCTTTGGCACTAAATTCATCAAAAGAGTGCCTGTGGTCTCTAGGGATTTCTCCCCTTTTAGCAACGGCTAAACCTTTAGGCAAAAATTCAAGAAATTCATTGGTAGCAAAAGGTTCCTTGACGATAGAGAGGCAATTGGGATGAACACTTATGGATTTGAGATCCGCGTCTCCCTTACTAGAAGATTCACCCTTATTTTTAGGAACATAACTAAACTTGGCAGTTTTAGTAGGGGGTTTTGGAGTGTTTTTCATGGAGGAAAATGTGGAACCTAAGTTTGTAATGATATCCTCAAGTTTACCGATTCTAGCAGAGTCTAGATCTATTTTTTCATTGAATATAGGTTCTTTTTCTTTAAGATTTTTCAAAGTAACTCCAACCCTAGATCCATATTGGGTAATGTGATTATGACTCTTTTTATCCAAATTTTCAATCAACTCAACAGTGGCAATTTTATTTTCAATAATGTCGTTGCATAACGTGTTCTAAAGTTAAAACAGTTCCATTGACCAAAAGAGGTGGTGGGCCAAACAAATCTAACATAGCATTATAAGCATCAAACGTATGACTACTCATGAAATCACCTCCGGTAGCAATATCAAGAACACATCTATTCCAAGGAGTGATGCCTACATAAAAATTGCGGAGAAGAACGGAAGTAGAAAACTTCCTAACAGATTTATATTGGGCATTGCAAATTCTATGCCAAGCATCTTTTAAACTTTCTCCCTCCCTTTGCTTAAAATTGAGAATTTCCTGTTCGGGAGTAATAATAAGGATAGGAGGACCAGCCATGACGACAAGGTAAACGAACTAGCACACGGGCAAACGGAAAAAGGCAAGTGAAAAGAGAGGAGGAGATTGGGAAAGAGAGGGCGAACAAAGCGGCAAGGGTGAAGTGGGAGAGAGGAAAACGAGAGGCAAATGGCAAATAATGTAAATGCGAGGGAGATGGGTTTGTGATGGGTACTTGGTATGTCTTTACTTGAGCGAAGACCTCCCCGGTAACAGCTCCAGAAATCCTTCTTGCTACATCTTGAGCTTGCGTTGGTTTTCCTTGAAGAGGAAAGGGTGATGCAGCAATAGTAGCATAAGTATTTCCCTCAGTTTTTGAGAACCAAGGTATCAATTCAGTAGGAGGCTCCTCAAAAGTCCCACGCACCTACACAAACAAACAAAGAACTCGCAACCAATGCAATAAAGGGGTTGTCAATCCCTTCACGGCCACTTGCGAAAGTGAGATCTAATAAAGATAGTAAGATAAGATAAATATATTTTTGGTATTTTATAATATAGATGCAAAAAGTAAAGATGCAAAATAAAAGTAGATTGGAAGCAAATATGATAAGAGATAGACCCGGGGGCCATAGGTTTCACTAGTGGCTTCTCTCAAGATTGCATAAGTATTACGGTGGGTGAACAAATTACTGTCGAGCAATTGATAGAAAAGCGAATAATTATGAGATTATCTAGGCATGATCATGTATATAGGCATCACATCCGCAACAAGTAGACCGACTCCTGCCTGCATCTACTACTATTACTCCACACATCGACCGACTCCTGCCTGCATCTAGAGTATTAAGTTCATAAGAACGGAGTAACGCATTAGGCAAGATGACATGATGTAGAGGGATAAACTCAAGCAATATGATATAAACCCCATCTTGTTATCCTCGATGGCGACAATACAATACGTGCCTTGCAACCCTTTCTATCACTGGGTAAGGACACCGCAAGATTGAACCCAAAGCTAAGCACTTCTCCCATGGCAAGATAGAACAATCTAGTAGGCTAAACCAAACTGATAATTCAAAGAGACTTGCAAAGATAACTCAATCATACATAAAAGAATTCAGAGAAGATTCAAATATTATTCATAGATAAACTTGATCATAAACCTACAATTCATCGGATCTCGACAAACACACTGCAAAAAGAGTTTACATCGAATAGATCTCCACAAGAGAGGGGGAGAACATTGTATTGAGATCCAAAAAGAGAGAAGAAGCCATCTAGCTAATAACTATGGACCCGTAGGTCTGTGGTAAACTACTCACAACTCATCGGAGGGGCCAGGATGTTGATGTAGAGGCCCTCCGTGGTCGATTCCCCCTCCGGAAGAGTGCCGACGAAGGCTCCAAGATGAGATCTCGTGGATACAGAAGGTTACAGCGGTGGAAATTGTGTTTCGTTGGCTCCCTGGATGTTTTTGGGGTACGTAGGCTTATATAGGAGGAAGAAGTACGTCGGTGGACGCCCGAGGGGCCCACGAGACAGGGGGCGCGCCCTATGGGGGGGGCGCCCTCCTATCTCATGGAAGCTTAGGATGCTTCTTGACTTGGACTCCAAGTCCTCTGGATCACGTTCATTCCAAAAATCACGCTCCCGAAGGTTTCATTCTGTTTGGACTCCGTTTGATATCCTTTTCTTCAAAATACTGAAATAGGCAAAAAAAACAGCAATACGGGCTGGGCCTCCGGTTAGTAGGTTAGTCCCAAAAATAAGATATAAATGTGTAAAATAAAGCCCATAAACATCCAAAAGGGTAATATAATAGCATGGAACAATCAAAAATTATAGATACGTTGGAGACGTATCAGTCATCAACATAAAACCACTCCGAGGGCTAGTTTGCAGATGCCTTCTTGGGAGTGCCGGACGGGTATCCGGTCTCGGCGACGCACCATATTTTGGCTCCGCCCACTTGACATATGGATTCCCCCTGGTTGCGAGGGATGAGGCAGAACAACTTCTTCCATAACCCGAAGTGAGCCTCACAGCCCAGAAATAATTCACAAAGGGTGACGACCTGCGATGTAAAAGACGAGGCGATGGTGAAGCAGTAACCGGAGGCCGAGAACTCTGTGAGCCCGTGAAGGAATGGGTGGATTGGAAATCCGACGCCTCTTAGCAGATGCGGGATGAGGCATATTCGCTCCCCCGGGGATGGATTAGGAGATCTCCGCTTGCCCCCCGCCATTATAGGTGGCTAGTTCGGCTCGGACGGGGACCATGAATGCCGGTGGAAGAAACCCTTGGGTCTGCAACTCTATTAAACGGCTTTGGGGAACAGAACATTCTTCCCAATCACCTGGCTTAGAGCTAAGGGAGCGAGAGGAGGAGCTGCGGCGACCGGCCATGTTGGAATGGTTTTTTCTGGGCGCGCTCTGTCGCTCAAGGGAAGAAGGTGAGGTTTGGATCTGAGAATCCCGCCCTTCAAAAGATGGTTTACTGCAGGCCGGGTGGCAATGGAAAATTCTCCGGCTCCTCGATTCGCCGACACCGGAGATGGCCATTATTGAAGCACGAAGCCGAGGAGTACAACATTGATGGGAAGCCGGACACTGTTTGTTACAACAGGTGCTTTGGAGTATTCGGAGATGGAACCCGCCTTGCAATGCCGAAGACAAACTGCGCGCCGAACTCATCGTCATTGAAGCCTGGTTCGGGGTCTACTGAGGGAGTCCTGGATTAGGGGGCATCCGGACAGCCGGACTATATACTTTTGCCGGACTGTTGGACCATGAAGATACAAGACTCAAGACTTCGTCCCATGTCCAGATGGGAATCTCCTTTGCGTGGAAGACAAGCTTGGCGATCCGGATATTAGATTTCCTTCTTTGTAACCGACTCTGTGTAAACCCTAGCCCCCTCCGGTGTCTATATAAACCGGAGGGTTTAGTCCTTAGAGGCACAATCATAATCATCATAGGCTAGCTTATAGGGTTTAGCCTCTACGATCTCGTGGTAGATCAACTCTTGTAATACTCATATCATCAAGATCAATCAAGGAGGAAGTAGGGTTTTACCTCCATCGAGAGGGCCCGAACCTGGGTAAAACATCGTGTCCCTTGGCTCCTGTTACCATTAGCCTTAGATGCACAGATCGGGACCCCCTACCCGAGATCCGCCGGTTTTGACACCGACAGTACCCAAGAGGAGCAAACTTCAAGCTTGAAGGATATACGGATTCCGATTGGGCGGGAGACAAAGTGGATAGGAAGTCCACTTCTCGAGGATGCCAATTTCTTGGTTGCTCTTTGGTGAGTTGGTCTTCCAAGAAGCAAAGTTGTGTGTGTCTCTTGTCCACCGAAGCGGAGTATGTGGCGGTCGGTAGTTGTTGTGCACAACTCTTATGGATGAGGCAAACTTTAAAGGAGTACGGTGTCATTTGTGACAAAGTGCCTCTTTGGTGTGACAATGAAAGTGCCATCAAGATTTCTCTCGACCCGGTGCAACATTTCAAGATGAAGCATATTGAGATTCTGTATCACTTCATCCGGGATCACATTAGGCGAGGGGAGATCGAGCTCAAGTATGTCAACACTCATGATAACCTTGCAGATATTTTCACGAAGCCCTTGGATGAAGCAAGATTTTGTGAGTTAAGGCATGAGCTAAATATCATTGAGTCGAGCAATGTATCTTGAACCCATGCACATCCCACCACATTCAACTTGTTGTCTAGTTTAGGTGTAGGCATGGACATAGGGGGAGTGTTGTTCTCTCAATGAACTCTCCCTCCCCCCATTATGCATAAATTGATCAAGTCTTTCACATTAACCATTTTTTATGGTACTTGTGCTTCAAGGACGAGTTTTGGTCATGGGCCCAAGGTTAAAATCTTCGCGGCGCCATACCTCTTGACTCAAACATAGGTGGCCTCGGCCACCGCCCTCTCTTGAAGAGGTGTGTTTCTTGTCCCCTTGCTAGTGTGTTTGCTGCCGAGTTTTTCTCCTCTTCTTTCCGTTGGTTTTCTCTCCTTTTTGAGCAAAGTTGTTTGTTGTCTAGTTGTTGTGCCTTGCTGGGTGGTACTACTGCTGGTGGTGCGCGGTACTACCGCTTATGTTGACAAGCGGTACTACCGCCCACCAGCGCGGTACTACCGCTGAGGGACCAGGGGGTTATGTCGGGGAAGGGGGAGGTTTCTCCTCCCCCATACCCATTCGCTCCACCCCCTCATTCCTCTTCGTCTCTCCAGCATTGCCTCGCCTCGGGAGGGCTCCGGCGGGCCTTCTTCTCCGGGCCGTCCCTCTACATTTCCTTCGGTGGAGTCGATTCCCACCTCGTCCTCTTGCCATGGATGCTGGTATTGTCCCCATTCCTCCTCTCTTTTTGTCTAGATTTCAGATCTAGCGTCTTAGGGGCAATAGTGGTTGCATCTCTCGATTTTTGGCTAAATCTAGGCTTGAGTAGGTTGGAGAAGGCAACTAGACTATTTGGATTGGTGTTTGGTAGGAGTATTTTGAATTTGGCAGGCCGGTAGTGCTGGATTTGACCACGGCAGTAGGGAACCACCGTTTCCCCGTTTTGAGCGGTACTACCGCTCCCATTGATGCGGTACTACCGCTCGGGCGGTACTGCCGCTTCCGGGTCGCGGTACTACCGCTGCTTGCCCTGTTCCATCATGTTCCTACCATTTCCTGATCTCTTTTGTTGTGTTTGTTGGCTTATGCTCGTTCTTTCTGGTTGTTTCATGTGTTCGTGTGTTTGGTTCCAGGTGATGAACATCCTGAGCGGCAAGCTCGCCGTGTCAACCCCGGTCGTGCAATGTCGAAGCGCTACTGCACATCTGAGTCAGCAGGTGGTTCCTCTAGTGCTCCACCTCCACCTCAACTCAAGAAGAAGTCTGTCGTCAAGCCGGGTCAAGGGAAAACTCAGGCTCGAAATGAATGCCGTGGAGTTCGGGCAAGGCGTCGCCAAGAACCCCTATGTGGAAGACCAAGAACCCACTTTGGTCAACCGTCTGCTCGAACCGCTGGTTTGCCATCTTCTTTGATGTGATCAAGGCCAAGAAGAATCTCTATGTTGATGTGCGCTCCATCGACACGGACTTTATGGAGAAGGATCCTGAGTTCTTTGGTGAAGCCCTTCAAATGTGCTCTCAGCTGAACATTCTCAGAATCATGCAGTTCAATAAGGACTTTGATGCAGATATAGTGGCTCAATTCTATGCCACTGTCCATCTAGGGACTGATAAGGACAGGACTCTGACTTGGATGACTAATGGCAAGTTGCTTTCTGTCAAGTGGAAGGCCTTCATGGAGTTACTTGGGGTGGAAGATCACGGGCTTGACACTCCTGTCGGCTTTCGCCCTCACCGTAATGCAACCTCCACTCACAAGCAAGCCCTCTGGCCCTACTGCTCTGTGAAGATCAACCCTGACACTAAGAAGGAAACCTATGAGCTTCCTGCCTTTCTGGACATTCTTCACCGTGTCTTCTGTGAGACTCTCTTCCCTCGTATCGGGAATCTGGATATGGTCCACTCCTATCTCGTGGACATGCTTCTCTTCTGTCAGCATGAGAAGGAAGCAAACACTGGCGAGTCCCTGGACATTTCTCATGTTATGTGGTCTGAGCTTTTATCTGCTATCTCTGAGCGCAAGTGCCCGATCTATGGACCGTTCATCATGTTGCTCATTGAGAAGGCCTGGGATCAGGTCTATCCCAAGGTTATGCTGGAGACTAGAGAGTTGGTGTCTCATGAGATCAAGCATCTAAGGAAGAAGGACAACTGGGGCACCCCGGTCCCTAAAACTGGGGGCACATCTTCTGCTACTGCCATGAAGACCGAGGACGAGGCTGAGGCTGATGATGACGCTAACTATGAGCCTTCTGGGGCAGAGCTCTCTTGGGCAAAGAAGCTCAAGCTCAAGATGAAGAAGCTTTTCTGCATGGAGTCTCATGGTCAGTACATGACTCATGTGGCTGAGAAGAAGGCCAGGGGACGTCACAAGGAGCTCATGCGTCAGTTGGGTGCGACCATTAACAGTGGATCTGAGGGCCAGATAACTGAGGAGGAGGAGTGGATTCAGCAGCACTACCCGTGGACAGATTCAGACGCCGAGCAGTTTCCGACCGATGACGACGGTGCCGACGATCCCGCTGGGATATGATGTTCGAGATCCTCATCTTGCTATCACCTGGAGCTGTAGCAGCACTCTTTGCCTTTTTGGTGTCTCGATGCCAAAGGGGGGGAGAGTTTAGGGATTTGTGTCGTTTGTTCAGTTGCGAGTGTCTCTTTGTGGTGTCGTTGTGTTTTCTCGCCATTTGCTTTGTTTGGTTTTGTGCCAGTGAGACCTAAGTTCCCGACATATGGTGTGAGACATATGCTACCTTATCTTTATATTATCTTTATCTATGTCTATCTAGTACTTTGGTATCTTATGAGTTGCTTGCTTATCCTGTTATATACCCTGCTCTCATATATCATGCTTAGGTTGTTGGTCTCTAAAATATAGGGGGAGTGTTGATCCTAGTATGTGTGCAGTGCAGTCCAAAGCACTTATCTAGAAAGCACACATCTAGGGGGAGCCCGTCTATGTTTTAGAGTTGTGGGGTTTGCTTATGTCCTATGACTTTTCCTGTTTGTGCAAATCTCGTATTGTCATCAATCCACCAAAAAGGGGGAGATTGTAAGGGCATATTTACCCCTAAGGTGTTTTGGTGATTGATGACAATGCTTTTGCGGACTAATCGTGTGCGTTGAGTTTTTCAGAGATTCATCCTTTGGCACGAGACGATTCCCTCCCCTCAGAGTGTTATTCAAGACGGTGCAGCTCTTTCGTTTCTATGTTGGTGGACTAGTTTCGTAGGGGTCACCGTACTATCAAGAGGGGGTCCGCTTTGGTAAGGCTAGGGTGTAATCAACACGTACACATCCTTGTCACACCCTCTGAGCCTTTCCGCTTCAATGGAGAGCTCTTTCCCCTTCTTTTGAGCATCACTTGGTCCCAGCGGTAGTACCACGGGCCACAGCGGTAGTACCGCCCGAGTGCAACAAGCGGTAGTACCGCTCCTGAGTGGTAGTACCGCTTGGAGCCCTCCGCCGTAGTACCGCTCCGGCTCTGTGCTCCTACCGCCTCGACTCGAGGGCCCTTTTTCTCGTGTCGGGTTTTGCGGCACTAGTGCGGCAGTAGAGGCGGTAGTACCGCTCCTAAGCGGTAGTACCGCCCTTACCACCGTGGTAGTACCGCTCTGGGTCCAGGACCTTGCTCCCCTCCTTTGCACGGCAGTACCGCTAGCGGTAGTACCGCTCTCTGCGGGGCTGCTTGGGGGTAACGGTTGGATTGTTCCCCCCACTATAAAAGGGGGTCTTCTTCCCCAAAGTTGACTCACCTCTTCCCCCAAAAGCTCCATTGTTGCTCCAAGCTCCATTTTCACCCGATCTCTCTCCCTAGCCAATCAAACTTGTTGATTTGCTCAGGATAGGTTGAGAAGGCCCCGATCTACACTTCCACCAAGAGATATTTGATTCCCTCCACTTATCCCTAGTGGATCTTGTTACTCTTCGGTGTTTGAGCACCCTAGACGGTTGAGGTCACCGCGGAGCCATAGTCCATTGTGGTGAAGCTTCATGGTGTCGTTGGGAGCCTCCAATTAAGTTGTGGAGATAGCCCCAACCTTGTTTGTAAAGGTTTGGTCGCCGCCTTCAAGGGCACCAATAGTGGAATCACGGCATCTCGCATTGTGTGAGGGCGTGAGGAGAATACGGTGGCCCTAGTGGCTTCTTGGGGAGCATTGTGCCTCCACACCGCCTAACGGAGACGCATTTCCTCAAAAGGAAGGAACTTGCAACACATCCTCGCCTCCATCGGCTCCACTCTTGGTTATCTTGTGCCTTTACTTGTGTAGCTTATTTGTTTTGTATCCCTTGCTTGCTTGCGTACTTATTATTGTTGCATCATATAGGTTGCTCACCTAGTTGCATATTTAGACAACCTACTTTGATGCAAAGTTTAATTTGGTAAAGAAAAGCTAAAATTTGTTAGTTGCCTATTCACCCCCCCCCCCTCTAGTCAACTATATCGATCCTTTCAGTATCGTTGGTGAAACCAACAACGTCAAACACCCGACCACAGTTGTGCGATCAGGGTGGTCCTCGGTGTCAAAAATGATAGGCGTGCTGGACCACTTCAGTGGCTTCTGAGCGTCAAATGACGGCTCGGCCGCTGCGATCTCACGCGCCCACTGCTTGATCTGGCGGTGAGAGGTGTGCAACGAGGCGCCATCGTCGACGCACATGGCCTCCGTAGCTTTCTGAAACTCGGGTTCGCCGGACTCATCGTCCTCGTCATGATCATCGTCTTCCTGCTTCTTGTCGCGTCCCCGGGCGGGCCTCTCTTGCTGGTTATCCTTGCCGCAGCGGCCTCCTTGGCCACCACGCTTCTTGCTGGATCCTTCAGCACCGTCCTGACCCTTCTCCTTGTCCCACCTCTCATACTCAGCTTTCTGCTTCTCAGCAAGCAGCTCAACTTGTCGGCAGTTTTGGAGGTTGTGGCCCTTAGTGCGGTGGATCTTGCAGTACTGCTTGTCGGAGCTTCCTGGCTTGTCGGCAGCCGCCAGGGCCCGGCAAGCGGCGCACCCGGCAACTTCCTTGCTGGGGTCGCTTGCCTTGGCCTTCTTGGCAGCACCGGTGTCGTCGGATCCCTCGATGGCAAGCACGGCCTTGCCCTTGCGTTTTCTGTTCTGGCGCCGGCCCTTCTTCGTCGGGGCGGCGGCGTCTTTGTCTGTGGAGTCGGTTTCCACACCAGTGTCCTTGCCGGGGGTACTTCCTCCCCTCTGTAGCTCGAGCGCACCTATCGGCCAGAACATAAAGTTCGGCCACATCTTTGACCTTGTTCATCGCCAGCTCTTCACACATCTTGCGGTTGCGCACATTCTAGTGGAATGCGCTGATCACGGTGGCAGGGTGAACGTCTGGGATGTTGTACTGCACCCGACTGAACCTTTGTATGTACTTGCGCAGGTTTTCACCTTCCTTCTGGGGGATGATATGCAAATCGCTTGCTTGGCCATGAGCTTGATGGCCTCCAGGGAAGGCGCCAACGAACTCATGACACAAATCCGACCAAGAAGAAATGGAATCCGCCGGCAAGTGTATCAACCACGACATGACATTGGGCTTAAGTGCCAACGGGAAGTAATTGGCAAGCACCTTGTCGTCGCGGGCTCCAGCAGCTTGCATCGCGATGGTGTGGATGCTGAGGAACTCTGACGGGTGAGTCTTGCCATTGTACTTCTCGCCAACGTCGGGCTTGAACGTGCGGTGGGAGGGCCATTGGAACTGCCATAGCTCATGGGTAAAGGGGCAACCCACCTCGTAGGGTAGGCCACCATAGCCTCCCGGTGCCGAGTGGTCCATAGTGGGCCCTGCCCGCCTATCTGACTGGTGGCGTGCTTCACGCCGGTGTTCGATGGTGGTTTGAGCATCTTCAAGGGCTCGCTCCCGAAGGACTCGGCGCTGATCGCGGTGGGTCCGTGGGTCGAACAATGCTATGTAAATGTTATCACAAGCGTCATCACGACGGACCGACACCTGCGGTAACTGGCGTGGGGGAGGAGAGTGCACTGTGGCCGCATCACCTCCCGCCCTTCCACCACTGGTGTGCGGTGGCTCGACGGAGCGTCGACTTGATAACCCACAAGTGTAGGGGATCGCAACAGCTTTCGAGGGTAAAGTATTCAACCCAAATTTATTGATTCGACACAAGGGGAGCCAAAGAATATTCTTGAGTATTAGCAGTTGAGTTGTCAATTCAACCATACCTGGATAACTTAGTATCTGCAGCAAAGTATTTAGTAGCAAAAGTGGTATGATAATAAAGGTAACGGTAATAAAAGTACTGTTTTTGGGTTTTGTAGTGATTGAAACAGTAGCAACGGAAAAGTAAATAAGCGAAGAACAATATGTGAAAAGCTCAGAGGCAATGGATCAGTGAAGGATAACTATGCCGGATGCGATTCCTCATGTAATAGCTATAACATAGGGTGACACAGAACTAGCTCCACTTCATCAATGTAATGTAGGCATGTATTCCGTAAATAGTCATACGTGCTTATGGAAAAGAACTTGCATGACATCTTTTGTCCTACCCTCCCGTGGCAGCGGGGTCCTAGTGGAAACTAAGGGATACTAGTACAATGCCCGTGCGTTGCCACGGGCATTTGAAATATTTTGTTGGAGTTCTATATATAAATATAATGCATGCTAAATTTCATATGTATCGAAAAAATAACAACAATGGTAATAATTGAAAACTACTTTTCTGCGTGGGAAACTTTCAATCTATTCATCTTTAAACATGGTAGTATGAAGAACATCAAAGATAATAGAAATTACAGACCACCTAGCGACGACTACATACACTGGAGCGAGACGAAGGTGTGCCGCTATCATCACCCCTCCCTCGCTGGAGCCGCGCAAACCTTATTATAGTTGACAGTCGAGAAGTCATTGTGCTAAGGCCACATAGCACAAGGGCACCAGAGCAACAAGCATCGCCCGATGAAGAAAGTCGTAGATCGGAAGAATCAAACTTGTAAACATCCAAATGAAGATGAACACAACACCGCCGTCATCGCCCCTCCCTCGCTGGAGCCGCGCAAACCTTATTATAGTTGACAGTCGAGAAGTCGTCGTGCTAAGGCCACATAGCACAAGGGCACTAGAGCAACAATCATCGCCCGATGAAGAAAGTCGTAGAACGGAAGAATCAAACCTATAAACATCCAAATGAAGATGAACACAGACCAGATCCAAAAAGATCCACCAAAGACCTGCACCGACCGAATCCCGTGAGATCCGAGGGAGGCACACCTCCGTGCTCCCTCCGACGATGCTAGACGCACAACTGGGATATGGATAGAACGTGGGAGACATTATTCCTACCGAGGGACATCGCCGCGGCACACAGTCCCAACCAAGACTATGAACCTAACAAGAACGAGAATGAGATCCCTCCCGCCGGCGTGGGGCCGAGGTCCTTCGCACCTCCATGGCCCAAAAGACCATCGGAGACGGGATGGATCGGCGGCGGCGCCGACGGGAGGAAGAGGAAACCTTGGGATCTTTTCTTGTGGAAGAGGAAAGAGAAACAAAGTTTATTTCTTGTTATAACTCGCAGCAGCACCGATCATAATCATAATAATTTAAATCTACTAAACTTACAATGTAAGTTGATAGAGAAAAGTAATTTGACGATGTATACATAGAGAGTGAAGATCTAACTAATAATTTGTTATGAATTAAGATCTACTTGACGTGTATAAGATATTCTCGCGCAATATCAGGAATGTTGTCTTTAGCTTCATTTGCATGATATTTGAGCAAGTATAATAGAACTTCCTTCTCAACTGATAACCATCCTGCACAGGCAATATATGTAGTTAGCACTAATATTTCACGTGGAGGATCTAAAAATGTGCAACAAGAATACTCACCTTGCAAACCGAACGAAGCAATTCTTCATCGTTCCATGAGAGCATGAAATCAAAAACAAAATAGCTAGGTACATCCTTGTAATTGAATTAATTAATAATATCTAGACTCTTGTCTAAAGTTCAACGCTTCTCAAGTCCCAGTAACTATTTTATATGAAAAATAGAGTAGAGTTTGAGGCAAACAAAAGTTATATAAAGAGGACAAAAAATAACGGATAGATCTTTGACACCAGCTTGAAATCCAACACCTGCTTTAGTTTATGTTTGTGGTTACAACAGCAGAAGAAGGTCACTCTGTTTGACCGAGCATCAACCGAGGCCAATACTTGAATCTCGTATTTTTGGCATTGACGACCGATAGATACCAATGAGACATGTATGTTGCAACAGGCATACATAACCTGTATGTTGCAACAAGAGCATGCATATTTTATTATTTCAACACCAATTGCATCACCTCCAAAAACACCAATTTGATCTAACATACACCATTTTCTTTATCATTAAGTCACCACATACACCATTTCCTTTATCATTAAGTCACTATTCTTATTCCTCCACCACCTTCTATCCATCTATCTCGGCCTCAAACTATGAACCCTCTCGCATATTTTCTACCTTGTGCATCTTACTTGTCCATCCTCTCGATTTTCGCTCAATTAATTCATTTCTCAATTATACACATAATACTAATATATTTAGGTGCGGTGTTTTTTTTGGGGATCCAAACCACCTAAGTGCTCGGAGAAAATGGGTCATTCGATTCTCGTGAGTTGTCTCGTCAATGAAATCAACCAAATAGTTGGACATCTTTCTTCTAACATCAAATATTTTTCCTTAGACGAAGAATAACAACTTCCTTCCCCAACATGATTTGCCCATTCCTCCCTCCCCATGTGTCACCGCCCAACCGGTTGCTCTTGTTCCTCACGATCGGTGGTGCCGCCACCAACATGCCATCTCCGCCTCCTCCGTCGTGCTACCACCGCCGTGACCATCCCTCTACACCTCCTTGGGCATCAAATTTTCTAAGGAAAACACACTCACCCCACCGAAACATCAAGATTTGAATCCTCCACCGGGCCGCTTTACATGTCATCGCCGGCTCAGTCACTCCTAGCCGAGACCTTGCTTGCGTCCCTCAAGATCTCGCCGGTGCTCACCACGACACCATCGTCTTCTGTTATGAGGCTTTGTGCCGCTTTCACAAGAATCAACCGACACAATTGAAAGTTTACTTGCCTGTGAAATAGCAATTGCACTAAATTATACTCCCTCCGTTCTAAAATAGATGACCCAACTTTGTATTAACTTTGTACTGAAGTTAGTACAAAGTTGGGTCATCTATTTTGGAACGGAGGGAGTAGATATGTGCATGTGGAATTGGGGAAGACAATGCTTCACATTTAGTTTTTGTCATTGGAATCATGTCCCTAGACTGCACAAATGAATTTGGGACGCGTGAATAAAGACATGTTGAACTTTGTATAGTGAGTTGAATTGCTTGAACATACATTAATGTTCAATTAATAAGCACATATGTCATGAAATAGCAATTAAAATGTTCAATTAATACACACTCACCCCACCGAAAACATACATTAATGTTCAATTAATAAGCACATATGTCATGAAACTAATAATAAAACTTAAAAGGTGCACGTAATATATCAGAATGTTCAATTAATAAGCACATATGTCATGAAATAGCAACATATTGCCCATGCATTTATACATTTCTTTAATACTTGCACCACGGTCCTAAAATATGTTGTCCTCCCTCTTCTTGCTCCCATGGATCTGTTCTACAAAAATAATAGCAATTAAAATAGACATGGCTGGAAACGTGCAACTGGTACCGGTTTTCTATATTGGTAGTGAAACCACTAATTATTATCCAATATAACTAAAAATCATCAAAATTATGTTCTAAAATGATTACTTTGTTATTATACCTTTCCGTCATTGTGACTATCCATGGCGAAGACGGCGACTCCGACACTGGCTTCATCGCTATGGTGGAGATCAAGGATCATCGCCTTTGGTGTCATAGTTTTAGTATATCCTTGCATGCGTCATGTTAAGTCCTGCGATTTTAATCAGATCATAAAGGAAGCGGTTTGCTGCATACACTGAAGGATGATTTTAGAATTCCGAATGGATTTTTTTTTCTTCTTTAACATGTTTTAAGTGTTATTTTGGAGCAATTTTCCAGATTGTTATCATGCATAAACACTACTGTATTTAGTATGCATCGGGGACTCAAAAAGCTTTGGTAAATCCTCTATTTACAGATCTTTTCCTGTAGGTCCAAAAAATGTGTTTCTGATAATAGAAATCAGAAGCTAGGTAAAAGAAACGGTCAAAAAACATCCCCGACTTGTTATTCTCATTTAGACCAAAAAAGTTTCTACACATACTGTGTCAATGATAAATCACAACCACAATAATTTGGGGATATGACTTATGGCCTCACACATGCAGAAACAACATTGGTGGTACTTGGTCAGCTACTGTGGGCAGTTTAAGGGACCGTCTCAAATAGTGGTAAGACACATATTGTTTAGTCCTGCTGATCTATCCTCCGTGCAAAATATAATGGAAATAAATTCTATTAGCTAATGTAAAAAGAAAGTCGACACATTTGCACAACTACTGTATCCTGAAACCTGAATAAACTGAGTTACTGGACGAGCATACAAACTAAACAATCCTATTGTTATATATATAATCTATACATTCAATTCATCAACAGAGAGGGGCTACTCTGCACAATACCACATTCTCTGAAAAATAAACAACACAAAGAAGAAGTTGAGAAGGGGGGGCGATGACATGCTCACTAATCATTACCTTCTGGTATGATGAATGTACCAGCACACGAGGAGATCAGGGCGTACAAGGGGGAGCTGGCAGCAGGTAGGATGATTGCGACAGAGAATTGATCCTGGTAGAGGTGTGGGTGGAGGTTGTGCCCGCTGGGGTGCCGACCTTGAACTTCAAGATGCGGGGTGGTGCGACGATGGGCTTCTTGAGGTCCGGCTGGTCCTCGTCCCTGACAAGCGCCTCGACACCCGGGCCATAGACCTCCTCGATGACATTTTATTGTTGATTGTTATTAACAATACTGGCAATAGCAATTTAGGTTTCTTTGTAGTCATGTTTAGTTTTAACTTAACCATTCATATTTACTGAGAAATATTATTCTCTGGCTCTCACTATGTACATTGGTCATGAATTTAATTTAGATCATTCATGTCCTATACTTCTATCTAATCCTAAAGCATGGCAAGTTGGAAACTATCAATGCTGTTCTGAAATGCTACCTTCACAGAATTCACAAGTTGGATTATGCACCAATGTATGGACCATTTTTTTTTGTTAGCTTCATATTTTACATGAAATATAGAACCATACATGTTCAAAGAAGTTATGTTCAATGTGGAATATTTCATACGGAGGAAATTCTGTAACAACCAATGATGAACTGTGTACATAAGGATATAATATTTTGGCTGAAAATTATAAAAAGAACATTTTGGCTGAGAAGTTCTGCGGATGAACGAGAACTTACTAGCGGATTATGAATGTCAATTTTCTAAGGAGTACAGTTTAAATCACCATCATTGATTACTGCCTTTCCACTAAAGAATGATTATTGGCTTGAAACTTTGTGGTTTCTACAGAACGGAAGGTTAACATTAGTTTACTTTTTGTAAAGTACCTTTCAAAGATAATAATATGCAGATAAGAACTACTACAATATCCCTCAGGTGCACTTACAACAATATATAATATGACCAAATCGAATCTGCAAAAAATGACTGGGGGATGTGAAATAGAAAATGAGGGCAGAAATCCAGCTAAGCAAACGCACTTGTACAATGTCGCTGAAACATGGACCCAATTGTTAACCCCGTAAACCTGAAGATCAAGTTAAAGAAAAGAAAATAAAATTAGAAACTTCTCATCAAGTAAAACTTTGGGAAGTCGTTGAAACATAGATAACAATTATCAATATGTAAACCTGAAGATTCCATGAAGAGCAATGACAGAAAAGCAAAAGGAATAGCCATACCAGCCTACGTAAACCACGTCCAAAATTTTGGGACATAAGCACTCACCAAGTAGGAGTTCTGAAACTCCAAAGTAATAACCCTGTCCTCCTGAGGTCCTGATCATGTTCAGCTATGACAATTTCATATTGACAGAGATTGATTTAACCTACAAGAGCACAAATCAAAATCATTTTAGATCATGGTCATGTTCAATCAAGAGAACAAGTATGTTTGTCAAGCCTCGCGCTACTGCATGGCCAATAGCTATACCCTTACCCTGCTATCAAGTTCTTGAAATCGTTAACATCACCCTCCTGTAAACTGAAGGAAAATAGATTCATGACAATCCTATGGAACGTGCAAACATGAGATAAAGTCAACAATTAAAGTAAGATAAAATAGTGTAACGAGAGTACAACCCATGGCACATACCTTATTAGTGTACATGTTGATATAATGATTCAGCTAAATCTAGTAGGCCGGTATGCTGAATCTAACTCTAGTAAATCCTCTCATCACCTGCACGCTCATCACCAACTCCGATGTGCGCCACCGCACAGACCAACCACCAGCCTCAGCCACCGGAGAGCTATCCGGGCAGCCACCGCGCAGCGCCACCGCCTCGAGTGCAGATTCAAGCGCTAGAGGCCAGATCCAATGAGGTCGCGACATTCCCGTCGCTGAATCCGCCATTGCCCACAGCCGAGCGTGAATGCTAAGATCATGCTTCCCCCGACCCGCACAAAGGCTTGTCGGCTACCTCATCCCGAGGCCGCCAGTGTATCATGCATCCGACTGCACACGCCGTTCATGCGGCCGACCGCACCGTCAGCAGCCGTGACCGTGTCGTCATATTGCACGGCGCCGTCAAGACCATCTGTACATTTAATACATGTTGCGATGCATTGCTGTCCCATTCGTCCACATACCGCGAGCAAGTCTCTCTCGTATGTACCATCGTTGCTCTCCGTCCTATTTCAGATTTTGGAGTACAGACAAAGAAGACTAAGGTTGGTACTACTACTCCTAGCAGGACATACATTAGTGCATGAAAAGAAGAATGGTTTAAGAACATAGCATAAAATTGTACCTTGTCACAGGGGAGATGGGAACGGACTCTGCAGCTCCTAACGAGAGAGACCGTAACAGGAGACGGCGGCGGCGGCGTGCACACATGCCGTGCACGCAGGCAACCAGCACCTACAAGAACTTCGCTTGATCCCCTCCTCTGAGGCCATGTTGGCGATCCGGAGAGACGGCGGCGGTGATCCGGACAGACGGCGGTGGCGCAATCCGGAGAGACAGCGGCGCCGGCGATCTGGAGAGGGGATCGAGAGACGTGCGTTCGGGTGGGGGCAGCGGCGCGATCCGGAGGGACGGCAGCGATCTGGAGAGGGGATCGAGAGACGTGCGTTGGGGAGGTTGCGGGGGCGGCAGCGACGGACGGCGGCGTTTGAGGGAGGGAGATGGGGAAGGGGATCGGCGGCGGCTGCGAGGGCGAGGGGGCGGGCGAGGTCGGCACCGGGAGTGAGGGAGGAGATGGGGGCGAGCGGCGCCGGGATCGGGGATGAGATGGGGGCGGGCGGCGCCGGGAGCCAGGGAGGAGGTTGGGGGTTGGAGGCATCGATCGTAGGGTTTTTTGGCACGATTTTTTTTTCGCGGGTGGGTTGCTAAGGTGGTAGGATGACAAAAAAACGGAGGTGGGAGGATGACGAAAAAAACCAGCCAAAATAAACCGCGCAGACTATTCACCAACTGCTCCATTAAGAGTAGAGATTAAGTCCTCCTTTTAATAGAGAACCGGAACAAGGCATTAGCACATAGTGAATACATGAACTCCTCAAACTATGGTCATCATCGAGAAGTATCCCGATTATTGTCACTTCGGGGTTGTCGGATCATAACACATAATATGTGACTATAGACTTGCAAGATAGGATCAAGAACACACATATATTTATGAAAACATAATAGGTTCAGATCTGAAATCATGTCACTCGGGCCCTAGTGACAAGCATTAAGCATAGCAAAGTCATAGCAACATCAATCTCAAAACATAGTGGATACTAGGGATCAAACCCTAACAAAACTAACTTGATTACATGATAAATCTCATCCAACCCATAACCGTCCAGCAACCCTACGATGGAATTACTCGCGCACGGCGGTGAGCATAATGAAATTGGTGATGGAGGATGGTTGATGATGATGACAGCGATGAGTCCCCCTCTCCGGAGCCCGGAATGGACTCCAGATCTGCTCTCCCGAGAGAGTTAGGGCTTGGCGGCAGATCCGTGTCATAAAACGCGATGAAACTTTCTCCCTGATTTTTTTCTCCCGAACGTGAATATATGGAGTTGGAGTTGAGGTCGGTGGAGGTCCAGGGGGCCCACGAGATAGGGGCGCGCCAGGGAGGGGGCTACTGCCTCGTGGGCGAGTGTGGGCCCCGGTCTTGATTCTTTTGCCAATATTTTTATATTTTTCAAAAAGTCGCTCAAGTGGATTTTCGTGACATTCCGAGAACTTTTCTTTTCTACACATAAAACAACATCATGGCGATTCTTCACGAAAACAAATACATCCGGGTTAGTTTCTTTCAAATCATGCAAGTTAGAGTCCAAAACAAGGGCAAAAGTGTTTGGAAAAGTAGATACGTTGGAGACGATCAACTCCCTAAGCTTAAACATTTGCTTGTCCTCAAGCAATTCAGTTGATAAATTTAAAGTGATAAAGAAAACTTTACAAACTCGTTTGCTCTTGTTGTTGTAAACATGCAAAGTCATCATTCGTGTTTCAAAGAAATATTATGAACTAACCATACGCACAATAATACTTAGGTCTCACAATTACTCATATCAATAGCATAATCAGCTAGCGAGCCATAATAATAAAACTCGGATGACAAGACTTTCTCAAAATAATCATAACATGATATAACAAAATGGTATCTCGCTAGCCCTTTCTGAGACCGCAAAACATAAATGCAGAGCACCTTTAAAGATCAAGGACTGACTAAACATTGTAATTCATGGTAAAATAGATCCAGTCAAGTCATACCCAATATAAACCAATAGTAATGAATGCAAATGACAATGTGCTCTCCAGCGGGTGCTTTTTAATAAGAAGGGTGATGACTCAACATAAAAGTAAATAGATAGGCCCTTCGCAGAGGGAAGCAGGGATTTGTAGAGGTGCCAGAGCTCGGTTTTAAAATAGAGATTGAATAACATTTTGAGCGGCATACTTTCATTTGTCAACGCAACAACTATGAGATGGTCAGATCTTCCATACTACATGCATTATATGCAGTTCCCAAACAGAATGGTAAAGGTTTATACTCCCCCAACTACCAACAAGTATCAATCCATGGCTTGCTCGAAACAACGAGTGCCTCCAACTAACAACAGCCCTGGGGGAGTTTTGTTTAATTATTTTTATTTGCTTTGATCCTTTTGGATCATGGGACTGGCCATCCCGGTTACCGACCCTTTCTCGTGAATGAGGAGCGGAGTCCACTCCTCTTGAGAATAACCCACCTAGCATGGAAGATATAGGCAGTCCTAGTAGTAACATGAGCTACTCGAGCATACAAAACAAAATTTCATTTGAAGGTTTGGAGTTTGGCACATACAAATTTACTTGGAACGGCAGATAAATACCGCATATAGGAAGGTATAGTGGACTCATATGGAACAACTTTGGGGTTTAAGGAGTTTGATGCACAAGTAGTATTCCCGCCAGTAGTAGGTGAAGGCTAGCAAAAGACTGGAAGCGATTAACCGAGAGAGCGACAACAAATCATAAACATGCATTAAAATTAATTCACACCGAGTACAAGCATGAGTAAGATATAATCCACCATGAACATAAATATCATGAAGGCTATGTTGATTTGATTCAGCTACATGCGTGAACATGTGCCAAGTCGAGTCACTCAATTCATTCAAAGGAGGATACCATCCCATCATACCACATCATAATCATTCTAATAGCATGTTGGCACGCAAGATAAACCATTATAACTCATAGCTAATCAAGCATGGCACAAGCAACTATAATCTCTAAATGTCATTGCAAATATGTTTACTACATAATAAGTTGAATCAGGAACAATGAACTCATCATATTTACAAAAACAAGAGAGGTCGAGTTCATACCAATCTTTCTCATCTCAATAAGTCCATCATATATCGTCATTATTGCCTTTCACTTGCACGATTGAACGATGTGTATAATAATAATAGTGCACGTGCATTGGACTAAGCTGGAATCTGCAAGCATTCAACTCAAAAGAGAAGACAGGGTATATGGGCTCCAAGTAAAATAAACAATCATGCATACGAGAGCCACTAAACATTTTCAATATGGTCTTCTCTACCCCCAAGGAAAGAAAAGAAAATAAAACTATTTACACGGGAAAGCTCCCAACAAGTAAAAGAAGAACGAGAAATTTTTTTGGGTTTTCATTTTAATTTCTACTACAAGCATGGAAATTAAACTAACTAATTTTTTGGTTTTTCTTAAGGTTTATCAAACACACAAGAAGAAAACAAGAAAAAGAAATTTAAACTAGATAATACAATGAAAGAGTATGAGCACCGACGACTAGTGTGTGAACATGAATGTAAAGTCGGTGAGAAATACGTACTCCCCCAAGCTTAGGCTTTTGGCCTAAGTTGGTCTAGTACCAAGGACCGCCTGGCTGATATCCGTAAGTTAAACTGGGGTCGTACTGAGATGCAGCGGCAACCGCCTCCTGAGTTGCGGCGTGTTGGCGAGCTGCCTCCGATCTTCCCTCGTGTTCAGCTGCTTCCTCCCTGGTGACAACATATCTTCCTTTTTCCTGATAATCAAAAAGGTAGGGAGCAGGAAGAGTAACATGGACGACGTTGCGTCTATCATAGATTAGTCGATATTGGAGGAATTGTTCATTCCTCCCAAGAAATTGATGATTGACCATAGCTTCAGAATCTAAATAAACAGGAGGTATTATCATATCTCCCTCTTGTGGGGCTATACCAAGATAATTAGCCACACGGGTTGCATAAATTCCTCCAAATAAATTTCCCTTTCTACTATTATTCTGCAACCTACGTGCAACTATTGCCCCCAAGTTATAACCTTTATAACCTAAACAAAGACTCTTGAGGACACACAGATCGAGGGACACACATGTGGCATGCTTCATCTTTACCGTTAATGCATCTACCAATGAAAAGAGCAAAATAATGCATAGCAGAAAATGAATGCTCCCTATGGTAGCTTGTGCTATGTCCCTAGATTCTCCCACAAGAATACTAGCCAGAAATCTCTAAATTCAGATTTGTGAGGATCATTAATATTACCCCACTGCGGGAGTTTGCAAGTAGTTGTAAAATCCTCTAAGTCCATGGTATAAGATGTATCATAAATATCAAATATGACACCAGAAGAATTACGCGTGCAGTTATATTTAAACCTCCGAACAAAGGAATCAGTCAATTGATAGTACTGAGGACACTTATCTTGTAAGAAGTCCTCCAACTTAGCATTACGCACATACGCGTCAAATTCCTCCTTGAAGCCTGCTTCGACCATAAAAGCATCGGACGGCCACTCACAAGCTCGTACATCCGTGTCCCTCGGCAATTCAACATCTTGCTCACGTATAGTAATTTTGGGTCCTTTCTTTACCGAGGAACCACCTTGGTACATTCTCCTAGACATAATTCTTTTTCTGAAAAATTTCTGAAATTTTAGTAACTTCAAAATAAAAGTGAATAAAACTAAACAAGATTGGTAGCAACTACTCCTACAAGTGCCTAGAGCCTATATCATGCATTAGAATTGCTTGGGACCTCATAAATTTAACATGCAAGCTCAAGAACATGGTCACCTATGCAGCGAAAATTTGCAATGAATAAAGCACTAGAACAAAAACTAATTGGACCAATGGAGGAGCCACATACCACGCAACAATCTCCCAAAGCAATTTTGTAAATGGAGTTTTGAGCAAGGAGATCGAAGATCGCAGCAAAATGAGCTAGAACTCGTGCTTGAGCTAGATGGGGATTTTTGGGTAGAAGATGAAGTGTGTGGGTGCTGGCATAAGTGGAGGGGGCCACCAGGCCCACGAGATGTGGGAGTGCCCAGTGGGGTGGCGCGCCCTCCACTCTCGTGGCCTCGGTGCTTGCCCCTCCCGCATGATTTCAAGTGCCTAAAATCCTCAAATATTCCATAAAAAATCATACTAAATTTGCAGGGCATTTGGAGCACTTTTATTTCCGGGATATTTTTTAGAGCACGGATAATTCAGAAAACAGACGGATAATACTATTTTTGATTTATTTATTCTAAATAACAGAAACTAAAAAGTGTTGGAAATATGCCCTAGAGGCAATAATAAAAGTATTATTATATTTCAATGTTCATGATAATTGTCTTTTGTTCATGCTATAACTGTGTTATCCGGAAATCGTAATACACGTGTGAACACTTAGACCCCAATATGTCCCTAGTGAGCCTCTAGTTGACTAGCTCATTGTGATCAATAGATAGTCATGGTTTCCTGACTATGGACATTGGATGTCGTTGATAACGAGATCACATCATTAGGAGAATGATGTGATGGACAAGACCCAATCCTAAGCATAGCATAAAAGATCGATAGTTCGCTTGCTAGAAGCTTTGCCAATGTCAAGTATCTCTTCCTTCGACCATGAGATCGTAACTCCTTGTTACCGTAGGAGTGCCTTGGTGTATCAAACGTCACAACGAATCGGGTGACTATAAAGGTGCATTATGTATCTCCGAAAGTATCTGGGTTGACACGGATCGAGATGGGATTTGTCACTCCGTATGACGGAGAGGTATCTCTGGGCCCACTCGGTAATGCATCATCATAATGAGCTCAAAGTGACCAAGGTGTTGGCCACGGATCATGCATTACTAAGACGAGTAAAGTGACTTGCCGGTAACGAGACTGAACGAGGTATTGGGATACCGACGATCGAAGTCTCGCAAGTAACGCATCGATTGACAAAGGAATTGCATATGTGGTTTGATCGAATCCTCGACATCGTGGTTCAACCGATGAAATCATAGAGGAGCATGTGGGAGCCAACATGGGTATCCAGATCCCGCTGTTGGTTATTGCCCGAGAGTCGCCTCGGTCATGTTCAAGGTGTCTCCGAACCCGTAGGGTCTACACACTTAAGGTTCGGTGACGCTTAGGGTTAGTAGGAAGACTAGTATGTGAATACCGAATGTTGTTTGAGTCCGGATGAGATCCCGGACGTCACGAGGAGTTCTAAGGGTCCGGAGGTAAAGAATAATATATAGGAAGTGGTGATTCGCCATCGGAAAGTTTCGGGTCTCCCAGAAAGCACCGGACCACCGGAAGGGTCTGGGGTCCACCGGTGGGGCCACCTATCCGGAGGGCCCCATGGGCCAAAGGGGAAGGAACCAGCCCACAGGGGCTGGTGCGCCTCAGGCCCCCCCGCGCCTAGGGTTGAAACCCTAGGGGGGGGCGCCCACCTGCTTGGGGGCACTCCACCCCTTGGTTGCCGCCCGGAGATTGATCTCCAGGCCGCCACTTCTGTGGGGCCTATATAAAGGGGAAGGAGGGGGCTGGTGTACGAACTCCTAAGGCGCAGCCCTCCCTCCCCAACACATCTCTCCTCCGTAAGAGCTCGTGAAGCCCTCGCCGAGTATCGCTTCTCCACCATCACCACGCCGTCGTCGCCGGTGGAGCTGTCTTCCTCAACCTCTCCTTCCCCTTGCTGGATCAAGAAGGAGGAGACGCCGCCGTCCCGCACGTGTGTTGAACGCGGAGGTGCTGTCCGCTCAAAGACTTGGCATCGGTGATCTCAATCACGCTCGAGTACGACTCCATCATCACCTTGCAAGCTTCCGCACGCGATCTACAAGTGGTATGTAGATGTAAACTCTCTCCGCTACTCGCTGCTTAGATGAACTCATAGATGGATCTTGGTGAAGCCAGAGGAAAATTTTAATTTTTCGCAACGCTCCCCAACAAAGGGTATCGAGCTAGGTCTATGCGTAGTTCTCTATTGCACGAGTAGAACACAATTTGTTGTGGGCGCTGATCTTGTCATCTTACTTGCCCCTACTAGTCTTTTCTTGCTCAACGGTATTGTGGGATGAAGCGCCCGGACCAACCTTACACGTGACGCTTACGTGAGACCGGTTCCACCGATCGACATGCACTAGTTGCATAAGGTGGTGGCGGGTGTCTGCTCTCCCACTTTTGTTGGAGCGGATTCGATGAACAGGCCCTTATGAAGGGTAAATAGAAGTTAACAAAATCACGTTGTGGTGATTCGTAGGTAAGAAAACGTTTTGCTAGAACCCAATCGCAGCCACGTAAAAGATGCAACAACAACTAGAGGACGCCTAACTTGTTTTTGCAGCGATTGATCATGTGATGTGATATGGCCAGAAGTTGTGATGAATGATGAATTGTGATGTATGAGATCATGTTCTTGTAATAGGATTCACGACTTGCATGTCGATGAGTATGACAACCGGCAGGAGCCATAGGAGTTGTCTTTATTTTTTGTATGACCTGCGTGTCATTGAAGAACGCCATGTAAATTACTTTACTTCATTACTAACGCGTTAGTCATAGAAGTAGAAGTAGTCGTTGGCGTGACAACTTCATGAAGACACGATGATGGAGATCATGATGATGGAGATCATGGTGTCAAGCCGGTGACAAGATGATCATGGAGCCCCGAAGATGGAGATCAATGGAGCTTGATGATATTGGCCATATCATGTCACAACTATATAATTGCATGTGATGTTTATTATGTTTATACATCTTGTTTACTTAGGACGACGGTAGTAAATAAGATGATCCTTACAAAATTTCAAGAAGTGTTCTCCCTAAGCGTGCACCGTTGCTACGGTTCGTCGTTTCTAAGCACCACGTGATGATCGGGTGTGATGGATCCTTACGCTCACATACAACGGTGTAAGACAGATTTACACAATGAAAACACTTAGGGTTAACTTGACGAGCCTAGCATGTACGCACATGGCCTCGAACACGGAGACCGAAGGTCGAACACGAGTCGTATGGAAGATACGATCAACATGAAGATGTTCACCGACGATGACTAGTCCGTCTCACGTGATGATCGGACACGGGCTAGTCGACTCGGATCGTGTAACACTTAGATGACTAGAGGATGTCTAATCTAAGTGGGAGTTCATAATTTTGATTAGAACTTTATTATCATGAACTTAGTCTAAAACCTTGCAAATATGTCTTGTAGATCAATGGCCAACGCTAATGTCAACATGAACTTCAACGCGCTCCTAGAGAAAACCAAGTCGAAAGATGATGGCAAGAACTATACGGATCGGGTCCTAACCCGAGGATCATCCTCATAGCTGCCAAGAAACAAGATGTCCTAGAAGCACCGTTAGGTGACCCACTGTTCTCCCCAACACGCAAGACAATTTGAACGTCTGGCGGACTCGCTCTAATGATTACTCCCTCGTTCAAGGCGGCATGCTCTACAGACTTAGAACCGGGCTCCAAAAGCGTTTTGAGCATCACGGAGCATATGAGATGTTCAAGAGCTGAAACTAGTTTTCCAAGCTCATGCCCGGTCGAGAGATATGATGTCTCGACAAGTTCTACAGCTTGTAAGATGGAGGAAAACAGTTACAAGTCGGTGAGCACATCCTCAAGATGTCCGGGTTGCACAACCGTATGACCCAAATGAACATTAACCTCCCGGATGAGGCGGTCATTGACAGAATCCTCCGGCCGATCCCACCAAGCTACAAGAGCTTTGTGATGAACTACAACATGCAGGGATGGTAAAGACCATTCTGAAGTGTTCTCGATGTCAAGTCGCAGAGGCTGAAATCAAGAAAGAACATCAAGTGTTGATGGTCAATAAGACCACTAAGTTCAAGAAGGGCAAGGGTAAGAAGAACTTCAAGAAGGACGGCAAAGATGTTGCCGCGCCCGTAAACTTGCTGCCGGAAGAAGTCAAAGAATGGACCCAAGCCCGAGATCGAGTGCTTTTATTGCAAGGGAAGGGTCATCGAAGCGGAACCGCCCCAAATACTTAGCGGATAAGAAGGCCGCAACACCAAAGGTATATTTGATATACATGTAATTGATGTGTACCTTACCAAGATCGTAGTAACTCCCGGTATTTGATACCGTGCCGCTGCTCATATTTGTAACTCACAGCAGAGCTGCGGAATAAACGGAGATCGGCGAAGGACGAGGTGACGATGCGCGCGGGAATGGTTCCGAGTCGATGTGATCGCCGTCGACACGCTGCCTCTACATTTACCTACGGATTAGTTTTGAACCTTAATAATTGTTATTTAGTGCCAAGTTTGAGCATGAACATTGTATCCGGATCTCGCTTGATACGAGATGGCTACTCATTTAAGTCCGAGAATAATGGTTGTTCGATTTATATGAGAGATATGTTTTATGGTCATGCTCGATGGTCAATGGTTTATTCTTAATGAATCTTGAGCGTAATATTACACATGTTCATAGTGTGGATGCCAAAAGATGTAAATTTGATAACGATAGTCCCACATACTTGTGGCATCGCCGCCTTGGTCACATTGGTGTCAAGCGCATGAAGAAGCTCCATGCCGATGGACTTTTAGAGTCTCTTGATTATGAATCGTTTGACACATGCTAACCATGCCTCTTAGGCAAATGACCAAGACTCCGTTCTCGGAACAATGGAGCGAGCAACCAACTTGTTGGAAATCATACATACCGATGTGTGCGGTCCAATGAGCGTTGAGGCTCATGGAGGATATCGTTATGTTCTCACTCTCACCGATGACTTGAGTAGATATGGGTATGTCTACTTAATGAAACACAAGTTTGAGACCTTTGAAAAGTTCAAGGAATTTCAGAATGAGGTGGAGAATCAACGTGACCGAAAGATAAAGTTCCTACGATCGATCGTGGGGAGAATACTTAAGTCATTTAATTTGGTACACACTTAAAGAAATGTGGAATCGTTTCACAACTCACGCCTACCGAACACCTCAAATAAACGGTGTGTCCGAACGTCGAATCGCACTCTATTGGATATGGTGCGGTCTATGATGTCTCTTACCGATTTATCGCTGTCATTTTGGGGATACGACTAGAGACAGCTACATTCACTTTAAATAGGGCACCGCCTAAATCCGCTGAGATGACACCGTATGAATTATGGTTTGGGAAGAAACCTAAGTCGTCGTTTCTAAAAGTTTGGGGATGCGATGCTTATGTCAAGAAACTTCAACCTGAAAAGCTCGAACCCAAGTCGGAAAATGCGATTCATAGGATACCCTAAGGAAACCGTCGGGTATACCTTCTACTTAAGATCCAAGGCAAGGTCTTTGTTGCTAAGAACGGATGCTTTTCGAGAAAGAGTTTCTCTCGAAAGAAGTAAGTGGGAGGAAAGTAGAACTCGATGAAGTACTACCTCTCGAACGGGAAAGTGGTGCAAGCGCAGAAACCGTTCTGTGATGCCCACACCAACCAAGAGGAAAACGTTGATGATGATCAAGGTACTTGGATCAAGTTATTATGAACTTCAAGGTCCACGAGGACACGCTCCGCACTGAGTGGTACGGAACCCTGTCATGGAAATCATGTTGCTAGACAACAATGAACCTTCGAACTATGAAGAAGCAATGGCGGGCCCGATTCCAACAAATGGCTTGAGGCCATGAAACCGAGATAGAATCCATGTATGAAAACAAAGTATGGACTTTGACAGACTTGCCCGATGATCGGCGAGCGATAGAAAACAAATGGATTTTAAGAAGAAGACGGACGCGATGGAAATGTCACCATCTATAAAGCTCGACTTGTCGCTAAGGGTTATCGACAAGTTCAAGGGATTGACTACGACGAGACATTCTCTCCGTAGCGAAGCTTAAGTCCGTCCAATCATGTTAGCAATTGCCGCGATACTATGATTATGAGATATGGCGATGGACGCCAAAACGGCATTCCTTAATGGACATCTTAAGGAAGAGCTGTATATGATGCAACCGAAGGTTTTGTCGATCCTCGAATGCTAACAAAGTATGCAAGCTCCAATGATCCATTTATGGACTGGTGCAAGCATCTCGAGTTAGAACATTCGCTTTGATGAGATGATCAAAGCGTTTTAGTTTATGCGAGACTTATGGAGAAGCTGCGTTTACATAAGAAAGTGAGTGGGAGCTCAGAGCATTTCTCCTACTATATGTAGATGACATACTCTTGATGGGAAATGATACAAAACTTCGACAACATAAAGGCCTACTTGAATAAGTGTTTTTCAATGAAGGACCTTGGAGAAGCTGCTTATATATTAGGCATCAAGATCTATAGAGATAGATCGAGACGCCTCATAGGTCTTTCACAAAGCACATACCTTGATAAGATTTTGAAGAGGTTCAAATGGATCAGTCCAAGAAAGGGTTCTTGCCTATGTTACAAGGTGTGAAATTGAGCTCGGCTCACCACCCACCACGCAAAAGATAAAGAAGAGATGAGTGTCATCCCTATGCTTCAGCCATAGGATCTATCATGTATGCCATGTTTGTGTACTGCACCGATGTAAACCTTGCCGTAAGTTTGGTTGCAAGATACCAAAGTAATCCCGCAAAGAACACCGGACAGCGGTCAAGAATATCCTGAAGCACCGAAAAGGACAAAGGACATGTTTCGCTTATGGAGGAGACGAAGAGCTCATCGTAAAGGGTTACGCCGACGCTTAGCTTCGACTCAGATCCGATGACTCTAAGTCACAAACCGGATACGTGTATATGTTGAATGGTGGAGCAAGAAGTCGGTGCAGCTACAAGCAGAGCGTCGTGGCGGGATCTACGTGTGAAGCGGAGTACATGGCAGCCTCGGGGCGCGATGAAGTGATTTGGGTGAAGGAGTTCATCACCGACCTAGGAGTCATACCCAATGCGTCGGGCCGATCAAACTCTTCTGTGACAACACTTTGGAGCTATTGCCCTTGCCAAGGAGCCTGTGTTTCACAAGAAGACCAGCACATCAAGCGCCGCTTCAACTCCATCCGTGAAAATGTTCAAGATGGAGACATAGAGATTTGCAAAGTGCACACGGATCTCAATGTCGCAGATCCGCTGACTAAACTCTCTCACAGACAAAACATGATCAACACCGTAACTCTATGGGTGTTCGATTCATCACAATGTAACTAGATTAGTGACTCTAGTGCAAGTGGGAGATCTGTTGGAAATATGCCCTAGAGGCAATAATAAAAGTATTATTATATTTCAATGTTCATGATAATTGTCTTTTGTTCATGCTATAACCGTGTTATCCGGAAATCGTAATACACGTGTGAACACTTAGACCCCAATATGTCCCTAGTGAGCCTCTAGTCGACTAGCTCACAGATCAATAGATAGTCATGGTTTCGACTATGGACATTGGATGTCATTGATAACGAGATCACATCATTAGGAGAATGATGTGATGGACAAGACCCAATCCTAAGCATAGCATAAAAGATCGATAGTTCGCTTGCTAGAAGCTTTGCCAATGTCAAGTATCTCTTCCTTCGACCATGAGATCGTAACTCCTGTTACCGTAGGAGTGCCTTTGGTGTATCAAACGTCACAACGAATCGGGTGACTATAAAGGTGCATTACGGTATCTCCGAAAGTATCATTGGGTTGACACGGATCGAGATCGATTTGTCACTCCGTATGACGGAGAGGTATCTCTGGGCCCACTCGGTAATGCATCATCATAATGAGCTCAAAGTGACCAAGGTGTTGGCCACGGATCATGCATTACGATGCGAGTAAAGTGACTTGCGAACGAGACTGAACGAGGTATTGGGATACCGACGATCGAAGTCTCTCGCAAGTAACGCATCGATTGACAAAGGGAATTGCATATGTGGTTTGATCAATCTCGACATCGTGGTTCAACCGATGAAATCATCGAGGAGCATGTGGGAGCCAACATGGGTATCCAGATCCCGCTGTTGGTTATTGCCCGAGAGTCGTCTCGGTCATGTCTCGTGTCTCCGAACCCGTAGGGTCTACACACTTAAGGTTCAAGGACGCTAGGGTTAGTAGGAAGACTAGTATGTGAATACGAATGTTGTTCGAGTCCTGATGAGATCCCTGACGTCACGAGGAGTTCGGAAGGGTCCGGAGGTAAAGAATAATATATAGGAAGTGGTGATTCGCCATCGGAAAGTTTGGGGTCTCCTAGAAATCTGGGACCACCGGAAGGGTCCCGGGTCCACCGGTGGGGCCACCTATCCGGAGGGCCCCATGGGCCAAAGGGGAAGGAACCAGCCCACAGGGGCTGGTGCGCCTCAGGCCCACCCCGCGCCTAGGGTTGAAACCCTAGGGGTGGGGCGCCCACCGGCAGGGGGGGCACTCCACCCCTTGCCGCCCCGGAGATTGGATCTCGGGGCCGCCACTTCTGGGGCCTATATAAAGGGGGGAGGGAGGGGGCTGCAGACGAACTCCCAGGCGCAGCCCTCCCTCCCCAACACATCTCCTCCTCCGTAAGAGCTCGCGAAGCCTCGCCGAGTATCGCTTCTCCACCATCACCACGCCGTCGTCTGCCGGTGGAGCTGTCTTCCTCAACCTCTCCTTCCCCTTGCTGGATCAAGAAGGAGGAGACGCCGCCATCCCGCACGTGTGTTGAACGCGGAGGTGCTGTCCGCTCAAAGACTTGGCATCGGTGATCTGAATCACGCTCGAGTACGACTCCATCATCACCTTGCAAGCTTCCGCACGCGATCTACAAGTGGTATGTAGATGCAAACTCTCTCCCGTTACTCGTTGCTTAGATGAACTCATAGATGGATCTTGGTGAAGCCGTAGGAAAAATTTTAATTTTCTGCAACGTTCCCCAACAAAAAGAGGGTACAGAAGGTTGTGCCTTCTAGTTTCATCCATCTCGTGATCATCAAAATGAATCCACTAACAAGGTTGATCAAGTCTTGTTAACAAACTCATTCCGAATAACACGGAACCGGAGAAATTTCGAATAGCACTAAGTTACCTCAACGGGGATATGAAAATCCCCAACAATAAGAATATCATTTTTTTTCTTGATAGTAGGGAGAGGAAATTCAAAACCTCCAATAATAATAGTTGGAACTTTTCCAATAGAATTGATGCTATGAACTTGAGATTGTTTCCTCGGAAAGTGTACCGTATGCTCATTACCATTAACATGAAAAGTGACATTGCCTTTGTTGCAATCAATAACAGCCCATGCAGTATTCAAAAAGGGTCTACCAAGGATAATAGACATACTATCGTCCTCAGGAATATCAAGAATAACAAAGTCCGTTAAGATAGTGACATGTGCAACCACAACAGGCACATCCTCACAAATACCGACAGGTATAGCAGTTGATTTATGAGCCATTTGCAAAGATATTTCAGTAGGTGTCAACTTATTCAATTCAAGTCTACGATATAAAGAGAGAGGCATAACACTAACAATGGCTCCGAGATCACATAAAGCAGTTCTAACATAATTTCTTTTAATGGAGCATGGTATAGTTGGTACCCCCCGGATCTCCAAGTTTCTTTGGTATTCCACCCTTAAACGTATAATTAGCAAGCATGGTGGAAATTTCAGCTTCCGGTATCTTTCTTTTGTTTGTAATGATATCCTTCATATACTTAGCATAAGGATTTACTTTGAGCATATCAGTTAAGCGCATACGTAAGAAAATAGGTCTAATCATTTCAGCAAAGCGCTCAAAATCCTCATCATCCTTAGACTTGGATGGTTTAGGAGGAAAGGGCATGGGTTTATGAACCCACGGTTCTCTTTCTTTACTGTGCTTCCTAGCAAAAAAATCTCTCTTATCATAACGTTGATTCTTTGATTGTGGGTTATCAAGATCAACAGCAGGTTCAATCTCTACATCATTGTTTTTGCTAGGTTGAGCATCAACATGAACTTTATCATTAACATTATCACTAGGTTCATGTTCATCACATGATTGTGTTTCAGCATCAGAGATAGAAATATCATTGGGATTCTCAGGTGTGTCTACAGTAGGTTCACTAGAAGCATGCAAAGTTCTATCGTTTTTCTTTCTCTTCTTTTTAGAAGAACTAGGTGCCTCTAAGTTATGTCTCTGAGAATCCTGCTCGATTCTCTTAGGGTGGCCTTCAGGATACAAAGGTTCCTGAGTCATTCTACCAGTTCTAGTAGACACTCTAACAGCAAAGTCATGTTTATTATTTAATTCATCAAGCAAATCATTTTGAGCTTTAAGTACTTGCTCAGCTTGAGTGGTAACCATAGAAGCATATGAGTTTAAGTTCACCTTTAACTCTAGCCATATAATCACTCAAGCGTCCTATCTCAAAAGTATTATTATTTAATTCTCTACCAATATAAGCATTAAAACTTTCTTGTCTAGCCATAAAGTCATCAAATTCATCTAAGCATGGGCTATGAAATTTAGTAGAGGGGATTTCAACTTTATCATATCTATAGAGAGAATTTACCTTTGCTACCTGTGTCGGGTTATCAAGACAATGTGGTTCTTCCACAGGAAGTATATTAAGACCATGTATTTCTTCAATAGGAGGTAAATTCTTAACATCTTCAGCTTTAATACCTTTTTCTTTCATTGATTTCTTTGCCTCTTGCATATCTTCAGGACTGAGAAATAAAACACCTCTCTTCTTGGGAGTGGGTTTAGGAATAGGTGTTGTGGAACGTAGTAATTTCAAAAAAATTCCTACGCACACGCAAGATCATGGTGATGCATAGCAACGAGAGGGGAGAGTGTTGTCCACGTACCCTCGTAGACCGAAAGTGAAAGCGTTAGAACAACGCGGTTGATGTAGTCGTACGTATTCACAGCCCGACAGATCAAGCACCAAAACTACGGCACCTCCAAGTTCTAGCACACGTTCAGCTCGATGATGATCCCCGTACTCCGATCCAGCAGAATGTTGGGGATGAGTTCCGTCAGCACGACGGCGTGGTGACGATCTTGATGTTCTACCGTTGCAGGGCTTCGCCTAAGCACCGCTACGATATTATCGAGGAGGATTATGGTGGGGGGGGGCACCGCACACGGCTAAGAGATCAATTGTTGTGTCTAGAGGTGCCCCCTGCCCCCGTATATAAAGGAGCTGGGGGAGGCGGACTGCCCAGGAGGGGCGCGCCAAGGAGTCCTACTCCCACCGAGTAGGACTCCTCCTTTCCTTATTGGACTAGGAGAAGGGGGAAGGAGGAGGGAGAGAGGAAGGAAAGGGGGGGCGCCCCCCTCTCCTTGTCCTATTCGGACTATGGGGGAGGGGCGCAAGGCCCAGCCCTTGCCTCCTCTCTTCTTCTCCACTAAGGCCCATGTAGGCCCATTAAGCCCCCGGGGGTTCCGGTAACCTCCCGGTACTCCCGTAAAATCCCGATTTCACCCGGAACACTTCCGATATCCAAATATAGGCTTCCAATATATCAATCTTCATGTCTCGACCATTTCAAGACTCCTCGTCATGTCCATATTCTCATCTTGGACTCCGAACAAACTTTGGTACATCAAAACTCATAAACTCATAATATAACTGTCATCGAAACCTTAAGCGTGCGGACCCTACGGGTTGAAGAACTATGTAGACATGACCGAGACTCGTTTCCGGTCAATAACCAATAGCGAAACCTGGATGCTCATATTGGCTCCTACATATTCTACAAAGATCTTTATCGGTCAAACCGCATTACGTTGTTCCCTTTGTCATCGGTATGTTACTTGCCCGAGATTCGATCATCGGTATCCAATACCTAGTTCAATCTCGTTACCGGCAAGTCTCTTTACTCATTCCGTAACTCACTCATTAGCTACATTGCTTGCAAGGCTTTTAGTGATGTGCATTACCGAGAGGGCCCAGAGATACCTCTCCGACAATCGGAGTGACAAAACCTAATCTCGAAATACGCTAACTCAACATGTACCTTTGGAGACACCTGTAGAGCTCCTTTGTAATCACCTAGTTATGTTGTGACGTTTGGTAGCACACAAAGTGTTCCTCCGGTAAACGGGAGTTGCATAATCTCATAGTTATAGGAACTTGTATAAGTCATGAAGAAAGCAATAGCAACATACTAAACGATAAAGTGCTAAGCTAACGGAATGGGTCAAGTCAATTGCATCATTCTCCTAATGATGTGATCCTGTCGGTGTACTAAGGTAGGGGTACCTCAGTACCCCAACTTGTGCACGGGCAGCCGCAGCTCCCCGCAGCTAGATCCACCAAATGCTTGCCGGAGACCATCTCCGCTCCATTCCAGGCCATTCAAGGACAAAGTGCACAAGACAGGAGATCAAGGCCCCGGCAAGAGGAGCTTGCCGGGAAGGCCGTTCCAGGCTCAAGACTACCTCACTCACGCAAGTCCTTGGCGAGAGGAGCTCGCCGGGAGACTAGAAGATCACATCATCAAGACACGCCCGGCTGTCAGACGCGCGTCGGCGAGGGCCCGGCGTGACAAGTCATAGAGCCCGACAAGCTCCGGCCCAAGCAAGATCAAGGCCCCGCAAGGTACTTGCCGGAGAGCTGCGACGCATGCCCACACTCCAGCTCATCTGCCCAGCGTCGCCTTGACCTTCTCCACGACGCTGCGTGGCGGTGGTCAGTCTTTGCATGGAGGGTGCGGTGGCACTCCACGGTGGTGGCTCCATCGCCCGTGGCAAACGGAGACGCAAGGGCGGAACTTTTGGGGCGACGGCGACGGCATTTAATGCTCTTGTCCCCTCTGTCAAAAGTAGGTAGGATCCTTGCTCATGCCATCGTAGCCGACCGCCTTGTTCAAGACCGCTCCAACTACCACCTCTTTACGTTTTACCCTCTACCATACGCTGACACCGCCGGTGACCCTTGCCCTATAAAAGGAGGCCCATGCACAACGAGAGGGGTTCCGATCATTGGCTACACTCGCGAGACTCGACTCTTTCACGACTCGACGCCGGGTAGCTGCTCTCAAGGCTCCCGGCGCAATACAACACAAAGCAGCGAGAGGGTTTACGCGACCATCGCGCCCGGCCGGGTAAAATCCCGCGTGCATCGCCGATCGCTCTCCGCGCACCTCCGCCTCGCATCAACACACGAAGGGCCGTCCCGGCGGCCCCATAGGTGCCGCTGCCGCCCATCGCGCGACATCTCTCGGCGCGCTGTAGGGGCCTTGCCGAGGTTGTGCGGACTGATCCGGCTTCGTGCGGCTGCGCTCTTCATCAACCTCTCCGGTTCACGTCGGCCTTCATCGGCAATTGCGCCATGGCCCCGAAGACGAGAGCTTCGAGGGCCACAGACCCATCTCCGTCTTCTCCACCGCCACCGGAGCCAACGGTGGGTGGGGGAGACGCCGATGGAAGGGTGGACGCCGGCGAGGGCACTCGCGGCGTCACCAGATCCAGAGACAGAGCGGAGGACCTCGCCTCGGCCTCCGTCGATCCGCGTCCGTCCCAGCGTACGGCAACCCAGCAGCGCCGTGCCACGGAGGATGGTACTCGCGTGCTAGGGCGAGAACGGGCCAGGGGCTCGCGGGGTGCTCCGGACCGCTGTCCATGCATGAGCAAAGCGAGAGCCGAGGAGAACTCTGCTCCTCCTATCGCTACTAGGAGTCCGAGCATGTTACGTACCTCGCGCCGCTTCGCCCCGCCTCCCCGCGCCCGCAAGCGATTCCTCGAGCGCTATATATCGCTGCCGAGGACGCGCCATCGAGCTCTAAGTCCGGCAGGACGGCTCGTACTCACTCCGCAAGTACAGCCCCTCTAACGCCATAAGCCCGGCGAGAACAGCTCGGTGCTCGCTCGCGAGCGCGCACCTCGAGTGCTGCGCCGCCGAGGACGCGCCATTGAGCTCCATCCGCAAGAGCAGAGACACAAGAAAAAGAAAAGCTAAGTCGCTCGCGCTTTTGTGCAGAGCACTTCTTATTCCATGCTTTTATCGGTTATATCCCTCTTGCGTTTGTCGTTTGTGCCAGAAACCTGTGCGCTGAGGAGCCTGCCTGTGAACGGTCGCACCCTTACTTTGCTTCAACACGCCAACGAGTTAAGAGTGGATCGCGACCAACCAGCGCCCTCGCTTCGCGTTCGAAGTGCATTCAAGAAGTCAAGCGCGCCGCGAACTAGACACGGCAAGGTTGC
The DNA here is from genome assembly GCA_021437245.1 of Aegilops speltoides. Classification (NCBI taxonomy): domain Eukaryota; kingdom Viridiplantae; phylum Streptophyta; class Magnoliopsida; order Poales; family Poaceae; genus Aegilops; species Aegilops speltoides. The sequence continues at coordinate 130,701,220 of CM038144.1, forward strand.
TTACGGAAGCGCCCGACACGGGCTGCTGGCGATGTCCGTACTCAAGAAGCGCGTTAAGCACCGCAAGTTCCTAGAAGCGCAGGTGAAAACGCACAAATGATACAGGCGAGGGTGTAACGAGCAAGCTTTGCCGTGAGATGTCCTTGGTATGGGAGACTTGTCGCGAGAGGAGCCAAGCCGTGGTCCATTCGTGCTTGTTTTGTTTCCGAGTCCGCCAACAAACACAAGTGTGCTGCTGCACCCTTATCTTGCTTTCGAGCTTGCTCAGAAGGTAAGCGCCGCGAATCGACCGGCGAGGTTGCTTGCCGGAAGCGACACCACCAGTGGCTGTCCCGCTGCAAGCGTGTTCCCCGGCAAGCTCCCCGAGAGCGAGAGTACAAACATACGAAGGATAAAGCTCGGCATCGTGTTGCGTAGTCAAGATTTATATACGCACACATGTGCGCTTGGCTGTTGCATATGTACATCAGCTGTTTTTATATGGCTGCGGTTGCAGTGACAGGGAGGAACCGAGAGGCCACACCAGCACCTAAGGTCCGGCAAGTCCGGGTCGCCGGGGGCTGCGGGCGCCAAGGTTCTTCCTCGGCAAGCCAACCTCATTTGGGCTGCGAGCGCCAAGTTTCGCCTCCGCAAGCCGAGTTGGGGGGGCTGCATCGCCTAAGTTTTTTATCCTCGTCATGCATCCTCCTATGGACCGGGAGATGCGGGCTGCATCTTTGAACGAGCGTGTCTTGTAAAACCCGTGCGTGGAGGAACCAAGTTGTGGCCCGATTATGCATTTGGTTTGTTTCCGAGTCCGCCAACAAACCCAAGTGTGCTGCTGCACCCTTATCTTGCTTTCGAGCATGCTCGACAAGTTAAGCGTCATAGAATCGCCCGGCAAGGTTGCTTGTCGAAGCGACACCACCCGGCGGGCTGTCCCATGATCGCTAAGCGTGTTCGCCCGGCAAGCTCCCGATAGCGTAAGATCACACAAGGCACGCAATGAGTAAAAGACTCAGTCCGGCAAGCTTCCTCCTCTTTTCATTAAAAACATCCAGTTTAGTACAAGTCCATAGAGGATGAAAAACATGATAGAGAGGATTACAAGTTCTTAAATGCAGCTAATGCCCGAGGGCTTACAATTTAAAAAGATAAGATGCCCGTGATCCCTCTCCTGTTTCTCTGTTCAGGAGTTCAGGAGGTAGGTCAAGGAGCCCCCGGCAAGGTAAGCTTGCCGGGGAGAGGAGACCCCGGCAAGAGGAGCTTGTCGGGGAAGGGCGAAAGGAGCGCCTAGGAGAGCGTGGCGGTGACGCCGCCGTGCCGCAGGAGCTGCGCAAGGTGACGGGCATGGGGAACGCATGCCCGGAGAGCCAGCGACAAGTCCCTGAAGCCCGCAGAGAGCCACGGGCGCCAGAAGACCCCAAGAGAACACCCCGGGAGCCGGCCAGGAGCTTGGCGGAGTCGGAGGCGTCGGAGGCAGAGCTTGAAGACGGAGTGGTGGGACATCGGCACGAGGGCACCTCGCCCTCGTACTCCGACTTAACGGCCTTGCCGACCGTCCCCCTCTTCCTCTTCTGCTGCCTCTCTACGCCAGCCGCCAAGGAGACGGCCCCGGGGAGTTCAGGAGCCCGGCAACCCAGAAGATGGGGTTGCCGGTGGCGCGCGAGGCAGCGGTGTCCGACGCCTAGTCGGGCCCGCCATCCCTCGCCGCTGCCGCCGCTCTCCTCGTCACTTTCGCCGAGGAGGAGCCGCTATCCGAGGAGCTGTCCACACAGCAGCGCACCGGGTTCCATAGTCGCCAAGACCTTGACGGCGAGGAGGTCACCATCCAATAACTTGAAATGGAGGGTGAACCCCGCCGCTGCTATGGATCCGGGCAAATGTCTTCCACCCTCGGTCGAAGAACATCACGCCGGGCTGGGGACACGACACTCACCCGAAGTGCCGCCGATCCCGCAGCCCCTCATGCGTAGCTCCATCACGTCGGGTGGATCCGCCCCATCACGCCCGCGAACGGGCCGGCAGCCGGAGGCGGCGGCGAGGCGCCCGCGAAGCTTGATGAAGAACTCCAGGTCGTCTCGGTGTGGACCGCGCCGTGGTCGAGACGCCGGGGAGACGGGAGGGCACGCCGCCACGGCCGCCTCTACCCCGACCGCCTCGGCCACGCCCTCGGCCTCGTCATGCCACGCCCCTCTCTCCCCTCATGGCGGCTCTACCGCCACGGAGCGGATGGGGAGTGGTGCGCTGCCTAGAAGCAACCAGCGCCGCCACCGTCAAGAGCGGGATTCCCTCCTTCCATGGCGGCAAGAAGAACAGAAGACGAAGACGAAGGGAGAAGTGGATGAGTGTGGCCGTTGTGCACCCCTTCCGCCCTATTTAAAGGGGCGAGGTGGGGACTCAACCGCCCCGCTCGACCAATCAGGAAGCGAGGAGGCCAGAGGAGCGGGGCCGACTCGCCCTCTCCGCCCCGTGACGGCTCGGTCTCCCACCTTCGCCGCCCACGACCCCCGTGCATGAGGGCCGCGTGGCGAAAAAGCGGAGCCGGAGCGACGGGTGAAGCGACCCCGCTCTGCGCCACGATCACGGGGTGGATGCCTTAAAGGCTGCATGCGCCACCCACATCTCCCACGACGCCGCAATCAACGCGTGCCGTTTCGGGGAAGCGGCGGATGCAGAAGCAGATCCGGCGCGCCATGGGCTTCAGCGTGTCTGCAGATTGTCTTGGGCCTGGCCCAACAGCGCGCGGCACCGTGTATGGCCCAGCCCGGGGCTCTGTCGGTGTACTAAGGTAGGGGTACCTCAAGACCCCAACTTGTGCAGGCGGGCACCGCAGCCCTCGCAGCCTAGATCCACCAAATGCTTGCCAAGACCATCTCCGCCCATTCCGTGCCATTCAAGGACAAAGTGCACAAGACAGAGATCAAGGCCCGGCAAGAGGAGCTTCTTCGGGAAGGCCGTTCTAGGCTCAAGACTACCTCACTCACGCAAGTCCTTGGCGAGAGGAGCTCGCCGGGAGACTAGAAGATCACATCATCAAGACACGCCCGGCCAGACGCTGCGTCGGCGAGGGCCCGGCAGTGCAAGTCATAGAGCCCGACAAGCTCCCGAGCCCAAGCAAGATCAAGGCCCCGCAAGGTACTTGCCGGGAGAGCTGCGACGCATGCCCACACTCCAGCTCATCGCCCACGCGCCGCCTTCACCTTCTCCGCAGACGCGTGGCGGTGGTTGTCTTTGCATGGAGGGTGCGGTGGCACTCCACGGTGGTGGCTCCATCGCCGTGGCAAACGGAGACGCAAGGGCGGGAACTTTTGGGGCGACGGCGACGGGCATTTAATGCTCTTGTCCCCCTCTGTCAAAAGTAGGTAGGATCCACTGTTCATGCCTCGTAGCCGACCGCTCTTCAGACCGCTCCAACTACCACCTCTTTACGTTTTACCCCTCTACCATACGTTGACACCTGTCGGTGACCCCTTGCCCTATAAAAGGAGGCCCATGCACAACGTAGAGGGGGTTCCGATCATTGGCTACACTCGCGAGACTCGACTCTTTCACGACTCAAGACGCCGGGTAGCCGCTCTCAAGGCTCCCGGCGCAATACAACACAAAGCAGCGAGAGGGTTTTACGACCATCGCGGCCGGCTGGGTAAAATCCCGCGTGCATCGCCTCGATCCGCTCTCCGCGCACCCTCCGCCCTCGCATCAACACACGAAGGGCCGTCCCGCGGCCCCATAGGTGCTGCCGCCGCCATCATCGCTGATGATCCCGTTAATCAAATGTCAACACATGTCTATGGTTAGGAAACATAACCATCTTTGATTAATGAGCTAGTCAAGTAGAGGCATACTAGTGACATTAAGTTTGTCTATGTATTCACACATGTATTATGTTTTCGGTTAATACAATTCCAGCATGAATAATAAACATTTATCATGATATGAGGAAATAAATAATAACTTTATTATTGCCTCTAGGGCATATTTCCTTCAGTCTCCCACTTGCACTAGAGTCAATAATCTAGATTAAACAGTAATGATTCTAACACCCATGGATTCTTGGTGCTGATCATGTTTTGCTCGTGAAGGAGGCTTAGTCAACGGGTCCGCAACATTCAGATCCGTATGTATCTTGCATATCTCTATGTCTCCCACCTTGACTTGATCCCGGATGGAATTGAAGTGTCTCTTGATGTGTTTGGTCCTCTTGTGAAATCTGGATTCCTTTGCCAAGGCAATTGCACCAGTATTTTCACAGAAGATCTTCATTGGTCCCGATGCACTAGGTATGACACCTAGATTGGAAATGAACTCTTTCATCCAGACTCCTTCATTTCTTCGCTCCGAAGCAGCTATGTACTCCGCCGCATGTAGATCCCGCCACGACACTTTGTTTAGAACTGCACCAACCGACAGCTCCACCGCTCAATATAAACATGTATCCGGTTTGCGATTTAGAATCGTCCGGATCGATGTCAAAATTGCATCGACGTAACCATTTACGACTAGCTCTTTGTCACCTCCATAAACGAGAAACATATACTTAGTCCTTTTCAGGTATTTCAGGATGTTCTTGACCGCTGTCTAGTGATCCACTCCTGGATTACTTTGGTACCTCTCTGCCAAACTTATTGGTAAGCATACATCAGGTCTAGTACACAGCATTGCATACATGATAGAGCCTATGGCTAAAGCATAGGGAACATCTTTCATTTTCTCTCTATCTTCTGTTGTGGTCGGGCATTGAGTCTGACTCAACTTCACACCTTGTAATACAGGTAAGAACCCTTTCTTTGCCTGATCCATTTTGAAAATTTTCAAAACTTTATCCAGGTGTGTGCTTTGTGAAAGTCCAATTAAGCGTCTTGATCTATCTCTGTAGATCTTGATGCCCAATATGTAAGCAGCTTCACCGAGGTCTTTCATCGAAAAACTTTTATTCAAGTATCCCTTTATGCTATCCAGAAGTTATATATCATTTCCAATTAACCATATGTCATCTACATATAATATCAGAAATGCTACAGAGCTCCCACTCACTTTCTTCTAAATACAGGCTTCTCCAAAAGTCTGTATAAAACCATATGCTTTGATCACACTATCAAAGCGTTTATTCCAACTCCGAGAGGCTTGCACCAGTCCATAAATGGATCGCTGGAGCTTGCACACTTTGTTAGCACCTTTTGGATCGACAAAATCTTCCGGTTGCATCATATACAACTCTTCTCCCAGAAATCCATTCAGGAATGCAGTTTTGACATCCATTTGCCATATTTCACAATCATAAAATGCGGCAATTGCTAACATGATTCGGACAGACTTAAGCATCGCTACAGGTGAGAAAGTCTCATCGTAGTCAACCCCTTGAACTTGTCGAAAACCTTTCGCAACAAGTCAAGCTTTGTAGACAGTTACATTACCATCAACGTCAGTCTTCTTCTTGAAGATCCATTTATTCTCGATGGCTTGCCGATCATCGGGCAAGTCAACCAAAGTCCATACTTTGTTCTCATACATGGATGCCATCTCAGATTTCATGGCCACAAGCCATTTTGCGGAATCTGGGCTCATCATCGCTTCCTCATAGTTTGTAGGTTCGCCATGGTCAAGTAACATGACTTCCAGAATAGGATTACCATACCACTCTGGTGCGGATCTTACTCTGGTTGACCTACGAGGTTCGGTAGTAACTTGATCTCAAGTTTCATGATCAATATCATTAGCTTCCTCACGATTGGTGTAGTTGTCACAGAACCGGTTCTTGTGATGAACTACTTTCCAATAAGGGAGCAGTACTGATTACCTCATCAAGTTCTACTTTCCTCCCACTCACTTCTTTCGAGAGAAACTCCTTCTCTAGAAAGGATCCGAATTTAGCAACAAAAATCTTGCCCTCAGATTTGTGATAGAAGGTGTACCCAATAGTCTCTTTTGGGTATCCTATGAAGACACATTTCTCCGATTTGGGTTCGAGCTTATCTGGTTGAAGTTTCTTCACATAAGCATCACAGCCCCAAACTTTAAGAAACGACAACTTTGGTTTCTTGCCAAACCACAGTTCATAAGGCGTCATCTCAACGGATTTTGATGGTGCCCTATTTAATGTGAATGTGGCTGTCTCTAAAGCATAACCCCAAAACGATAGCGGTAAATCAGTAAGAGACATCATAGATCGCACTATATCTAGTAAAGTACGATTACGACTTTCGGACGCACCATTTCGTTGTGGTGTTCCGGGTGGCGTGAGTTGCGAAACTATTCCGCGTTGCTTCAAATGTAAACCAAACTCGTAACTCAAATATTCTCCTCCACGATCAGATAGTAGAAATTTTATTTTCTTGTTACGATGATTTCCACTTCACTCTGAAATTCTTTTACTTTTTAAATGTTTTAGACTTGTGTTTCATCAAGTAGATATACCCATATCTGCTCAAATCATCTGTGAAGGTGAGAAAATAATGATACCCGCCGCGAGCCTCAATATTCATTGGACCACATACATCAGTATGTATGATTTCCAACAAATCAGTTGCTCGCTCCATAGTTCCAGAGAACGGCGTTTTAGTCATCTTGCCCATGAGGCATGGTTTGCAAGTACCAAGTGATTCATAATCAAGTGATTCCAGAAGTCCATCAGTATGGAGTTTCTTCATGCGCTTTACACCAATATGACCCAAACGGCAGTGTCACAAATAAGTTGCACTATCATTATCAACTCTGCATCTTTTGGCTTCAACATTATGCATATGTGTACCACTACTATCGAGATTTAATAAAAATAGACCATTTCTTCAAGGGTGCATGACCATAAAAGATATTACTCATATAAATAGAACAACCATTATTCTCTGATTTAAATGAATAACCGTCTCGCATCAAACAAGATCCAGATATAATGTTCATGCTCAAGGCTGGCACCAAATAACAATTATTCAGGTCTAAAACTAATCCCGATGGTAGATGTAGAGGTAGCGTGCTGACCGCGATCACATCGACTTTGGAACCATTTCCCACGCCGATCGTCACCTTGTCCTTAGCCAATCTTCGCTAATCCGTAGTCCCTGCTTTGAGTTGCAAATATTAGCAATAGAACCAGTATCAAATACCAGTGTTCTGCGAGCATTAGTAAGGTACACATCAATAACATGTATATCACATATACCTTTGTTCACCTTGCCATCCTTCTTATCCGCCAAATACTTGGGGTAGTTCCGCTTCAAATGTCGATCGCTTGCGGTAGAAGCACTCGATCTCGTGCTTAGGTCCAGATTTGGGTTTCTTCTCTTGAACAACAACTTGCTTGATGTTCTTCTTGAAGTTCCCCTTCTTCTTCCCTTTACCCTTTTTCTTGAAACTGGTGGTCTTATTGACCATCAACACTTGATGCTCCTTCTTGATTTCTACCTCCGCAGCCTTTAGCATTGCGAAGAGCTCGAGAATAGTCTTGTCCATCCCTTGCATATTATAGTTCATCATGAAGCTCTTGTAGCTTGGTAGCAATGATTGAAGAATTCTGTCAATGACACTATCATCAGGAAGATTAACTCCCAGTTGAATCAAGTGATTATTATACCCAGACATTTTGTGTATATGTTCACTGACAAAACTGTTCTCCTCCATCTTGCAGTTATAGAACTTATTGGAGACTTCATATCTCTCAATTTGGGCATTTGCTTGAAATATTAACTTCAACTCCAGGAACATCTCATATGCTCCATGACGTTCAAAACATCGTTGAAGTCCCGGTTCTAAGCCGTAAAGCATGGCACACTGAACTATCGAGTAGTCATCAACTTTGCCCTGCCAGACATTCTTAACGTCGTCAGTTGCATCTGCGGCAGTTCGCTGGCACCAGCGGTGCTTCGGGGCGTAATTCTTACATGCGACAATGAGAATAATCCTCAAGTTACGGACCTAGTCCATGTAATTGCTACCATCATCTTTCAACTTAGCTTTCTCAAGGAACGCATTAAAATTCAACGGAGCAACAGCACGAGCCATCTATCTACAACAAACATAAACAAGCAAAATACTATTAGGTACTAAGTTCATGATAAATTTAAGTTCAATTAATCATATTACTAAAGAATTCCCACTTAGACAGACATCTCTCTAGTCATCTAAGTGATCATGTGATTCAAATCAACTAAACCATGTCCGATCATCACGTGAGATGGAGTAGTTTTCAATGGTGAACATCACTATGTTGATCATATCTACTATATGATTCATGTTCGACCTTTCGGTCTCCGTGTTCCGAGGCCATATCTCTATATGCTAGGCTCGTCAAGTTTAACCTGAGTATTCCGCGTGTGCAACTGTTTTGCACCCGTTGTATTTGAACGTAGAGCCTATCACACCCGATCATCACGTGGTGTCTCAGCACGAGGAACTTTCGCAACGGTGCATACTCAGGGAGTACACTTCTTGATAATTAGTGAGAGATCATCTTAAAATGCTACCGTCAATCAAAGCAAGATAAGATGCATAAAGGATAAACATCACATGCAATCAATATAAGTGATATGATATGGCCATCATCATCTTGTGCTTGTGATCTCCATCTCCAAAGCACCGTTGTGATCACTATCGTCACCGGTGCGACACCTTGATCTCCATCGTAGCATCGTTGTCATTTACGCCATCTATTGCTTCTGCGACTATCGCTACCGCTTAGTGATAAAGTAAGCAATTATAGGGCATTTGCATTTCATACAATAAAGTGACAACCATATGGCTCCTGCCAGTTGCCGATAACTTCGGTTACAAAACATGATCATCTCATACAATAAAATATAGCATCACGTCTTGACCATATCACATCACAACATGCCCTACAAAAACAAGTTAGACGTCCTCAACTTTGTTGTTGCATATTTTACGTGGCTGCTACGGGCTGAGCAAGAACCGTTCTTACCTACGCGTCAAAACCACAATGATAGTTCGTCAAGTTAGTGCTGTTTTAACCTTCGCAAGGACCGGGCGTAGCCACACTCGGTTCAACTAAAGTTGGAGAAACTGGCACCCGCTAGCCACCTATGTGCAAAGCACGTCGGTAGAACCAGTCTCGCGTAAGCGTACGCGTAATGTCGGTCCAGGCCACTTCATCCAACAATACCGCCGAACCAAAGTATGACATGCTGGTAAGCAGTATGACTTTTATCGCCCACAACTCACTTGTGTTCTACTCGTGCATATAACATCTACGCATAAAACCGGGCTCGGATGCCACTGTTGTGGAAGGTAGTAATTTCAAAAAAAATCCTACACACACGCAAGATCATGGTGATGCATAGAAACAAGAGGGGAGAGTGTTGTCCACGTACCCTCGTAGACCGAAAGCGGAAGCGTTAGAACAACGCGGTTGATGTAGTCGTACATCTTCACGGCCCGACCGATCAAGCACCGAAACTACGACACCTCCGAGTTCTAGCACACGTTCAGCTTGATGAAGATCCCCGTACTCCGATCCAGCAGAATGTCGGGGATGAGTTCCGTCAGCACGACGGCGTGGTGACGATCTTGATGTTCTACCATCGCAGGGCTTCGCCTAAGCACCGCTATAATATTATCGAGGAGGACTATGGTGGAGGGGGGTACCGCACACGGCTAAGAGATCAAGAGATCAATTGTTGTGTCTAGAGGTGCCCCCTGCCCCCGTATATAAAGGAGCCAGGGGGAGGGGTGGCCGGCCTAGGAGGGGGCGCGCCAAGGGGAGTCCTACACCCACCGGGAGTAGGACTCCCTCCTTTCCTTGTTGGACTAGGAGAAGGGGGGAAGGAGGAGGGAGAGAGGAAGGAAGGGGGGGCGCCGCCCCCTCTCCTTGTCCTATTCAGACTAGGGGGGAGGGGCGCACGGCCCAGCCCTTGCCTCCTATCCTCTTCTCCACTAAGGCCCATGCAGGCCCATTAAGCCCCCGGGGGGTTCCGGTAACCTCCTGGTACTCCGATAAAATCCCGATTTCACCCGGAACACTTCCGACATCCAAATATAGGCTTCCAATATATCAATCTTCATGTCTCGACCATTTCGAGACTCCTCATCATGTCCGTAATCTCATCGGGACTCGAACAAACTTCGTACATCAAAACTCATAAACTCATAATATAAGCATCATCGAAACCTTAGCGTGCGGACCCTACGGGTTCGAGAACTATGTAGACATGACCGAGACTCGTTTCCGGTCAATAACCAATAGCGGAACCTGGATGCTCATATTGGCTCCTACATATTCTACGAAGATCTTTATCGGTCAAACCGCATAACAACATACGTTGTTCCCGTTGTCATCGGTATGTTACTTGCCCGAGATTCGATCGTCGGTATCCAATACCTAGTTCAATCTCGTTACCGGCAAGTCTCTTTACTCGTCACGTAATGCATCATTCCGTAACTAACTCATTAGCTACATTGCTTGCAAGGCTTGTAGTGATGTGCATTACCGAGAGGGCCTAGAGATACCTCTCCGACAATCGGAGTGACAAAACCTAATCTCGAAATACGCTAACTCAACATGTACCTTTGGAGACACCTGTAGAGCTCCTTTATAATCACCCGATTCGTTGCCAGACGTTTGGTAGCTCACAAAGTGTTCCTCCGTAAGCGGAGTTGCATAATCTCATAGTTATAGGAACTTGTATAAGTCATGAAGAAAGCAATAGCAACATACTAAACGATCAAGTGCTAAGCTAACGGAATGGGTCAAGTCAATCACATCATTCTCCTAATGATGTGATCCCGTTACTCAAATGACAACACATGACTATGGTTAGGAAACATAACCATCTTTGATTAATGAGCTAGTCAAGTAGAGGTATACTAGTGACATTAAGTTTGTCTATGTATTCACACATGTATTATGTTTCCGGTTAATACAATTCCAGCATGAATAATAAACATTTATCATGATATGAGGAAATAAATAATAACTTTATTATTGCCTCTAGGGCATATTTCCTTCAATAGGCTCAGGAGTTGGCTCAATTGGTTCAGGAATTGCCTCAGGAATTGCCTCAGGAAGAGTCCAATTATTTTCATTAGTCAACATATTATTCAGTAGTAATTCAGCTTCGTCGACTGTTCTTTCCCTGAAAACACAACCAGTACAACTATCCAAGTAGTCCTTGGAAGCATCGCTTAGTCCATTATAAAACATATCAAGTATTCCATTTTTCTTAAGAGGATGATCAGGCAAAGCATTAAGTAACCGGATAAGCCTCCCCCAAGCTTGTTGGAGACTCTCTTCTTCGATTTGCACAAAATTATATATTTCCCGCAAGGCAGCTTGTTTCTTGTGAGCAGGGAAATATTTAGCAGAGAAGTAATAAATCATATCCTGGGGACTACGAACACAACTAGGAGAAAGAGAATTATACCAAGTCTTAGCATCACCCTTTAATGAGAACGGAAATATCTTAAGGATATAAAAATAGCGAGACTTCTCATCATTAGTAAACAGGTAGCTATATCATTCAACTTGGTAAGATGTGCAACAACAGTTTGATTCAGGGCCATAAAAGGATCGATTCAACTAAAGTAATAATCTCGGGATCAACAGAGAATTCATAATACTTATCAAGAATACGAGATAGGTGAAGTAGCAAAGGTATGGTCAGGTTTCATTCTAGCATTAAGAGACTACTGCTTCCATTTAGCAAATAATTTCTTAAGATCATATCTATCATTGCAAGCAAAGATAGCTCTAGCAGCTTCTTCATTCATAACATAACCCTCAGGAACAACAGGCAATTCATAATCATTGGGAGAACCTTCATCATCACTATCATCAATAATAGCATCTTCAATAATTTCATTCCCCCTAACTCTAGCAAGTTGTTCATCAAGAAATTCACCTAATGGCAAAGTAGTATCATGCACAGAAGTAGTTTCATCATAAGTATCATGCATAACAGAGGTGACATCATCAATAACATGCGACATTTCAGAGTTCATAGCAGTAGCAGGTTTAGGTGTCGCAAGCTTACTAATAACGGAAGGAGAATCTAGTGCAGAGCTAGATGGCAGTTCCTTACCTCCTCTCGTAGTTGAGGGCCAAATCTTGGTTCTGTCGTCTTTCAAGTTCTTCATAGTGATCAACAAATATAAATCCCAAGTGACTCAGAGAATATAGCTATGGTCCCCGGCAACGGCGCCAGAAATTAGTCTTGATAACCCACAAGTGTAGGGGATCGCAATAGCTTTCGAGGGTAAAGTATTCAACCCAAATTTATTGACTCGACACAAGGGGAGCCAAAGAATATTCTTGAGTATTAGCAGTTGAGTTGTCAATTCAACCACACCTGGATAACTTAGTATCTGCAGCAAAGTATTTAGTAGCAAAAGTGGTATGATAATAAAGGTAACGGTAATAAAAGTACTGCTTTGGGTTTTGTAGTGATTGTAACAGTAGCAACGGAAAAGTAAATAAGTGAAGAACAATATGTGAAAAGCTCATAGGCAATGGATCAGTGATGGATAATTATGTAGGATGCGATTCCTCATGTAATAGCTATAACATAGGGTGACACAGAACTAGCGCCAGTTCATCAATGTAATGTAGGCATGTATTCCGTAAATAGTCATACGTGCTTATGGAAAAGAACTTGCATGACACTTTTGTCCTACCCTCCCGTGGCAGCGGGGTCCTAGTGGAAACTAAGGGATATTAAGGCCTCCTTTTAATAGAGAACCGGAACAAAGCATTAGCACATAGTGAATACATGAACTCCTCAAACTATGGTCATCGCCGAGAAGTATCCCGATTATTGTCACTTCGGGGTTGTCGGATCATAACACATAATAGGTGACTATAGACTTGCAAGATAGGATCAAGAACACACATATATTCATGAAAACATAATAGGTTCAGATCTGAAATCATGGCACTCGGGCCCTAGTGACAAGCATTAAGCATAGCAAAGTCATAACAACATCAATCTAAGAACATAGTGGATACTAGGGATCAAACCCTAACAAAACTAACTTGATTACATGGTAAATCTCATCCAACCCATCACCGTCCAGCAAGCCTATGATGGAATTACTCACGCACGGCGGTGAGCATCATGAAATTGGTGATGGAGGATGGTTGATGATGACGACGGCGACGAATCCCCCTCTCCGGAGCCCCGAACGGACTCCAGATCAGCCCTCCCGAGAGAGATTAGGGCTTGGCGGTGGCTCCATGTCGTAAAACGCGGTGAAACTTTCTCCCTGGTTTTTTTCTCCCCGGTTTTTTTCTCCCCGAACATGAATATATGGAGTTGGAGTTGAGGTCGGTGGAGGTCCAGGGGGCCCACGAGATAGGGGGCGCGCCCCCTGTCTCGTGGACAGGGTGTGGGCCCCCTGGTCTTGATTCTTTCGCCAATATTTTTTATATTTTCCAAAAAGTCGCTCCGTGGATTTTCAGGACATTCTGAGAACTTTTCTTTTCTACACATAAAACAACATCATGGCAGTTCTGCTGAAAACAACGTTAGTCTGGGTTAGTTTCATTCAAATCATGCAAGTTAGAGTCCAAAACAAGGGAAAAAGTGTTTGGAAAAGTAGATACGTTGGAGACGTATCACGACCTAAGGGCCCTGCTGGTCCGGCTCATCTTTGTTGGCGATGCCGACGAGGCTCTGGATGGTGGCTCTCCACTTGTCGAGCTTTTCCATAGCAGGAGGAAAGTCGAGGAGCAGCTGCGTGCGCGCCAAAGCTTCTGCTAGCGCGGGCGGCGGCAAAAGCTGCGTGGACCGTGACGCGCTCCAACTTCTAACCACGTTAGAAGGAGATCTATCATGGACTTGCGGCTATACGCCATTTTCGCCAGCCCTTCGGCATGCATGCTAGCCTCCTTCATCCCCTGAAGGATGCGCAGGACTCTTCCCACGGCGGCTCTCGGGTTCACCAGCATGGTGGCGCTGCTCTTCGCGCACAACTTGGGAAGAGCGCATCGTGGGTGCCTGCGTAGGTGTCTTGGAGGTCGCCGCGCCGCCGATAGGTGGCACGGCGCCGCCTGCGGGGGGGCCTGTTCCATCTTTGGATTTGGTGGCGTGCGGCCCGTCGTCTTGCGCACGAACGATGCCGCTCGCCAGGCTTTGACTGCCAGAGCAATGTGGGTGTTCGCGAGCCACGCCTCGGCCTCCGTCTGCGACCGCCTCACTACTTGCCTGCACTGGTACGGGCCTTTTGGCTCTGGATGGAACGATCACCGTCGTCGTCTTCTTCTTGGGAGCCATGGCGACGAAGAACTGCTAAACTAACTGCTAGACCGGATTTTCACAGCTGCGCCCCCTACCTAGCACGCCAGAGATGTCGATGGAAAACGACACCTATGGGATCACTGGAATCCCTACTACGGTCGGAGAGCGCGAGGTTGTGGAAAGAGCGGGTCTAAGAGCCAGCACAAAGATCGTTTACCCAGGTTCGGGCCGCGAGGATGCCTAATACCCTAGTCCTGCTTTGGTGTATATTTGAGTGTTCTTGAGTTTTTGAACTAGCTACGGCGTGTGCGTAGTCCAAAAGATCCGAATCCCTCCTCAGTATGCCTCGGGCCTCCTTTTATAGTTCAAAGGGGGGCGCCATAATGGCACACGGGAGGTAGAAAGGTGTACAGTGTACACACTTATCGCCTGACATCACAGGACAAAACGCATTTGATGCGCTACTTAGGTGTCCTCTTGCTTTATCGGAGATGGCAACGAAGCCCACCTCGTCCGTCGCCGCTTCACCTTGCATCGACATGCGTCCAGGCCAACGAGGTGCGTAGTGCCATGTAGGCTGGTAGGGTGCTGAGCTGGTGCGGTGGCGGTGTCTTCACGAAGATTTGCATGCCACCACGCAGGTGCTTCGCTAGTTGGTATAGAGGTCGCACGTCGCCATGCAGGTGCTCGCCTAACTGGCTGCTACGTCTTGAGCTTGCGTTGGTTTTCCTTGAAGAGGAAAGGGTGATGCAGCAATAGTAGCGTAAGTATTTCCCTCAGTTTTTGAGAACCAAGGTATCAATCCAGTAGGAGGCTCCTCAAAAGTCCCACGCACCTACACAAACAAACAAAGAACTGCAACCAATGCAATAAAGGGTTGTCAATCCTTCACGGCCACTTGCGAAAGTGAGATCTAATAGAGATAGTATGATAAGATAAATATATTTTTGGTATTTTATAATATAGATGCAAAAGGTAAAGAACCAAATAAAAGTAGATTGAAAGCAAATGTGATAAGAGATAGACCCGGGGGCCATAGGTTTCACTAGTGGCTTCTCTCAAGATAACATAAGTATTACGGTGGGTGAACAAGTTACTGTCAAGCAATTGATAGAAAAGCGAATAATTATGAGATTATCTAGGCATGATCATGTATATAGGCATCACGTTCGCAACAAGTAGACCGACTCCTGCCTGCGTCTACTACTATTACTCCACACATCGATCGACTCTCGCCTTTGCATCTAGAGTATTAAGTTCATAAGAACGAGTAACACATTAAGCAAGATGACATGATGTAGAGGGATAAACTCAAGCAATATGATATAAACCCCATCTTGTTACCCTCGATGGCAACAATACAATACGTGCCTTGCAACCCTTTACGTCACTAGGTAAGGACAACGCAAGATTGAACCCAAAGCTAAGCACTTCTCCCATGGCAAGAAAGATCAATCTAGTAGGCCAAACCAAAGCGATAATTGAAGAGACTTGCAAAGATAACTCAATCATACATAAAAGAATTCAGAGAAGATTCAAATATTATTCATAGATAAACTTGATCATAAACCCACAATTCATCGGATCTCGACAAACACACCGCAAAAAGAGTTTACATCGAATAGATCTCCACAAGAGAGGGGGAGAACATTGTATTGAGATCCAAAAAGAGAGAAGAAGCCATCTAGCTAATAACTATGGACTTATAGGTCTGTGGTAAACTACGCACAACTCATCGGAGGGGCAAGGATGTTGATGTAGAAGCCCTCCATGGTCGATTCCCCCTCCGGAGGGGCGAAGGCTCCAAGATGAGATCTCGCGAATACAGAAGGTTACGGTGGTGGAAATTGTGTTTCGTTGGTTCCTTGGATGTTTTCGAGGTACGTAGGCTTATATAGGAGGAAGAAGTACGTCGGTGGACGCCCGAGGGGCCCACGAGACAGGGGGCGCGCCCTATAGGGGGGCCCTCCTATCTCGCGGAGGCCTCGGCTGCTTCTTGACTTGCACTCCAAGTCCTCTGGATCACGTTCGTTCCAAAAATCACGCTCCCGAAGGTTTCATTCTGTTTGGACTCTGTTTGATATTCCTTTTCTTCGAAATACTGAAATAGGCAAAAAAAAAACAGCAATACGGCTGGGCCTCAGGTTAGTAGGTTATTCCCAAAAATGATATAAATGTGTAAAATAAAGCCCATAAACATCCAAAAGGGGTAATATAATAGCATGGAACAATCAAAAATTATAGATACGTTGGAGACGTATCAACCATCCCCAAGCTTAATTCCTGCTCGTCCTCGAGTAGGTAAATGATAAAAAGAGAATTTTTGATGTGGAATGCTACCTAGCATAATTCTTAATGTAATTTTCTTCATTTTGGCATGAATGTTCAGATCCAAATGATTCAAAATAAAAGTTCATATTGATAAAAGAAATAGTAACACTTCAAGCATACTAATCAAAGTAATCATGTCTTCTCAAAATAACATGGCAAAAGAAAGTTCATCCCTACAAACTCATATAGTTAGGCTATGCTTCATTTTCGTCACACAAAGATGTTCCGAACTTCTATACCCCCGATGACAAGCCAAGCAATTGTTTCATACATAAATAATCTCAAACTTTTTCAACCTTCACGCAATACATGAGTGTGAGCCATGGATATAGCACTATGGGTGGAATAGAATACGATGATGGGGATTGTGTGGAGAAGACAAAAAAAGGAGAAAGTCTCACATTGACGAGGATAATCAACGGGCTATGGAGATGCCCATCAATTGATGTCAACATGAGGAGTAGGGATTGCCATGCAACGGATGCACTAGAGCTATAAATGAATGCTCAACAAAAGAAAACTAGTGGGTGTGCATCCAACTTGCTTGCTCACGAAGACCTAGGGCATTTGAGGAAGCCCATCGTAGGAATATACAAGCCAAGTTCTATAATGAAAAATTCCCACTAGTATGAAAAAGACAACTTATGAGACTCACTATATGAAAACATGGTGCTACTTTGAAGCACAATATATGAGACTCACTACATGAAGAACAAGGTGCTACTTTGAAGCACAAGTGTGGAAAAAGAGATAGTAACATTGCCCTTTTTATTTATTTTCTTTTTTTATTTTTGTTTTTTTCATTTTTTTTTCTTTGGGCCTTTTTTTGGCCTTTCTTTTGTTTTTTCTTTGGGCAATGCTCTAATAATGATTATCATCACACTTACATTGATTACAACTCGAAACTAGAACAAGATATGACTCTATATGAATGCCTCCGGCGGTGTACCGGGATGGTGCAATGAATCAAGAGTGACATGTATGAAAAATAATGCATGGTGGCTTTGCCACAAATACGATGTCAACTACATGATCATGCAATGGCAATATGACAAAAGTAAAGTATGTCATGATGATGATAAACAGAATGGTGGAAAGTTGCATGGCAATATATCTCGGAATGGCTATGGAAATGCCATAATAGGTAGGTATGGTGGCTGTTTTGAGGAAGATATAAGGAGGTTTATGTGTGATAGAGCGTATCATATGACGGGGTTTGGATGCACCGGTGAAGTTTGCACCAACTCTCAAGGTGAGAAAGGGCAATGCACGGTACCGAAGAGGCTAGCAATGGCGGAAAGGTAAAAGTGTGTATAATCCATGGACTCAACATTAGTCAAAAGAACTCATATACTTATTGCAAAAATTTATAAGTCATCAAAAATCAAGTACTACGCGCATGCTACTAGGGGGATAGATTGGTAGGAAAAGACCATCGCTCGTCCCCGACCGCCACTCATAAGGATGCACAAGCCAGGTACACTTCATGTTTCAAATTTGTTACACAACTTTAACCATACGTGCATGCTACGGGACTTGCTAACTTCAACACAGGCATTCTTTAAATTCATAATCACCCAACTAGCATGACTTTAATATCACTACCTCCCTATCTCAAAACAATTATCAAGTATCAAATTGATCATAGCATCCAGTTCACTTCCAATGATAGTTTTTATTATACCCAACTTGGATGCCTACCATGCTAGGACCAATTTTATAACCATAGCAAATACCATGCTGTTCTAAAAGACTCTCAAAATAATATAAGTGAAGCATGAGAGACTAGCAATTTCTTCAAAAAATAAGTCGTCGTCGTGCTCTAAAAGATATAAGTGAAGCACTAGAGCAAAAACTATCAAGCTCAAAAGATATAAGTGAAGCACATAGAGTATTCTAGCAAATTCTAATAAAATAGGCTTCTCCCAAAAGGTGTGTACAGCAAGGATGATTTTGGTAAACTAAAAATCAAAGACTAATATAATACACGATGCTCCAAGCAAAACACATATCATGTGGCGAATAAAAATATAGCTCCAAGTAAAGTTACCAATGAACGAAGAGGAAAGAGGGGATGCCTTCCTGGGGCATCCCCAAGCTTAGGCTTTTGGCTATTCTTGAATATCTTGGGGTGCCTTGGGCATCCCCAAGCTTAGGCTCTTGCCACTCCTTATTCCATAGTCCATAAAAGCTTTACCCAAAACTTGAAAACTTCACAACACAAAACTCAACAGGAAATCTTATAAGCTCCGTTACTGAAAGAAAACAAAACCACCACATAAGTTCTGTAATTAACTCATTCTTTATTTATTTTGGTGTTAAACCTACTGTAATCCAACTTCTCTATGGTTTATAAACTAATTTACTAGCCATAGATGCATCGAAATAAGCAAACAACACACGAAAAACAGAATCTGTCAAAAACAGAACAGTCTATGGCAATCTGTAACTAAAGCAAACTTCTGGAACTCTAAAAATCCTACCAAAATAGGAAGTCCTGGAAAATTTGTCTATTGATCGACATCAAAAAGAATCAACTCAAAAGAACGTTTCTGTGATTTAACAAAACTAAATTAGTGCGCGCAAAGTTTCTGTTTTTCAGCAGAATCAAATCAACTATCATCATAGGTTATCCTATAGGTTCTACTTGGCACAAACACTAATTAAAAGATAAAACACATCTAAATAGAAGTTAGATGCAAGATTTATTACTAAACAGGAGCAAAAACAAAAAAACATAAAGAAAATTGGGTTGCCTCCCAACTAGCGCTATCGTTTAACGCCCCTAGCTAGGCATAAAAGTGAAGATAGATCTAAGCAGTGCCATCTTTGGCACTAAATTCATAGGTAGCTCGCATGATAGATTCATAAGGTAATTTGACTTTCTTTCTTGGAAAGTTCTCCATGCCTTTCTTTAATGGAAATTGGAATCTAATATTCCCTTCCTTCCTATCAATAATCGCGCCAATCGTTCTAAGGAAAGGTCTACCAAGAATAATAGGACAAGAAAGATTGCAATCTATATCAAGAACGATAAAATCCATGGGCACCAAATTTTTATTTGCAACAATGAGAACATCATTGATCCTTCCCATTGGCTTTTTAATGATGGAATCTGCAAGGTGCAAATTTAAAGAGCAATCATCAATATCATGGAAACCTAGAATATCACATAAAGTTTTCGAAATCATGGAAACACTAGCACCCAAATCACACAAAGCAAAACACTCATGATCTTTAATTCTAATCTTTATAGTAGGTTCCCACTCATCATTAAGTTTTCTAGGTATAGAAACTTCCAAATTAAGTTTTTCATCATAAGATTGCATCAAGGCATCAACGATATGTTTGGTAAAAGCTTTCTTTTGACTATAAGCACGAGGAGAATTAACAACGGATTGCAACAAGGAAATACAACCTTCTAAAGAACAATTATCATAATCAAATTCCTTGAAATCCGAGATAGTGGGTTCAATGCTATTTAAAGTTGTGACCTCTCCAATCCCACTTTTACCAAATTTAGCATCAAGATCTAAAAACTCTGAATTCTTGGGATGCCTTCTAACTAAAGTTGACTCATCATCAGTCCCATAATTATCAAGATTCATATTGCAAAACATAGATCTAATAGGAGACGCATCAATAATTTTAAAATCCTCATCATTATTTTCGTGGAAACTAGAAGAACACGCCTTTACAAAGCAATCTTTCTTAGCACGCAATCTAGCGGTTCTTTCCTTGCACTCGTCAATGGAAATTCTCATTGCTTTGAGAGACTCATTGATATCATGCTTAGGAGGAGAAGATCTAAGTTTAAGAGAATCAACATCAAGCAAAAGTCTATCAACGTTCCTAGCCAAATCATCAACTTTGAGCAATTTTTCTTCAAGCAAAGCATTAAAATTCTTTTGAGAAATCATAAATTCTTTCACACTATTCTCAAAATCGAAGGGGATCTTATTAAAATTACCATAAGAATTATTGTAGGAATTTCCATAATTATTAGAGGAACTACTAGGGAACGGTCTAGCATTAATGTTTCCTCTATAAGCATTGTTTCCAAAAGTATTCCTACCAACAAAATTCACATCCATAGATTCATTATTATTCTCAATCAAAGTAGACAAAGGCATATCATTGGGATCAAGAGGAGTATTTTTAGTAGCAAACAACTTCATAAGTTCATCCATCTTTCCACTCAAAACATTGATTTCTTCTATAGCATGCACTTTTTTACTAGAAGATCTTTCGGTGTGCCATTGAGAATAATTAGCCATAATATTATCAAGAAGTTTTGTAGCATCTCCTAACGTGATTTCCATAAGCGTGCCTCCCGCGGCCGAATCTAAGAGATTTCTAGAAGCAAAGTTCAAACCGGCATAAAATTTTTGTATGATCATCCATAAATTCAAACCATGAGTGGGGCAATTGCGAAGCATCAATTTCATTCTTTCCCAAGATTGGGCAACATGCTCATGATCAAGTTGTTTAAAATTCATAATATCGTTCCTAAGAGTGATAATCTTAGCGGGAGGAAAATACTTAGAGATAAAAGCATCTTTGCACTTGTTCCAAGAATTAATACTATTTTTAGGCAAAGACGAAAACCAAACTTTAGCACGATCTCTAAGTGAAAATGGAAATAACTTCAATTTAACAATATTGTAATCCGTATCTTTCTTCTTTTGCATATCGCACAAATCAACAAAGTTGTTTAGATGAGTAGCGGCATCTTCGCTAGGAAGGCCGGCGAATTGATCTTTCATAACAAGATTCAGCAAAGCAATATTGATTTCACAAGACTCAACATCATTAAGAGGAGCAATCGGAGTACTAAGGAAATCATTATTATTGGTATTCAAGAAATCACACAATTTGGTATTATCTTGCGCCATGGCAACAAGTAATCGAACACACAAGCAAACAGAAAAAGGCAAGCGAAAGAGAGAGGAGGAGATTGGGAAAGAGAGGGCGAATAAAATGGCAAGGGTGAAGTGGGGGAGAGGAAAACGAGAGGCAAATGGCAAATAATATAAATGCGAGGGAGATGAGTTTGTGATGGGTACTTGGTATGTCTTGACTTGAGCGAAGACCTCCCCGGCAACGGCGCTAGAAATCCTTCTTGCTACGTCTTGAGCTTGCGTTGGTTTTCCTTGAAGAGGAAAGGGTGATGCAGCAATAGTAGCGTAAGTGTTTCCCTCAGTTTTTGAGAACCAAGGTATCAATCCAGTAGGAGGCTCCTCAAAAGTCCCACGCACCTACACAAACAAACAAAGAACTCGCAACCAACGCAATAAAGGGGTTGTCAATCCCTTCATGGCCACTTGCCAAAGTGAGATCTAATAGAGATAGTATGATAAGATAAATATATTTTTGGTATTTTATAATATAGATGCAAAAAGTAAAGATGCAAATAAAAGAAGATTGAAAGAAAATATGATAAGAGATAGACCCAGGGGGCATAGGTTTCACTATTGGCTTCTCTCAAGATAGCATAAGTATTTTTACGGTGGGTGAACAAATTACTGTCGAGCAATTGATAGAAAAGCGAATAATTATGAGATTATTTAGGCATGATCATGTATATAGGCATCACATCCGCAACAAGTAGACCGACTCCTGCCTGCATCTATTACTATTACTCCACACATCGACCGACTCCTGCCTGCATCTAGAGTATTAAGTTCATAAGAATAGAGTACCGCATTAAGGAAGATGACATGATGTAGAGGGATAAACTCAAGCAATATGATATGTAAGTGCATCTAGTGCCCCTTAGTGATTTTGGTGTATTGAAGACTTATAGGTTAAGGGACTAATGCGTTTGTGAGTGTATACAGGTCTATAAGTCTATGAGGAGTTTGATATTTACAGAGAAAGTCAACCCCTAAAAATGAAGTTCTTCGATGAAGACTTTGATATTCGAAGACTTTTTGAAGACTTTGAAATGAAGAAATTGGTGTGACCTTGAAGACTTGATATTCATTTGAGGAACATGAAGCGTGAAGACTTTTGTTTTCGTAGTTTCATTTTCTCTTTCTTGAGTCATAGGAAACACCGTCATTGTTAAAGGGGTCGAGGAAATACTAAGGAAAAATTTCCATGTGATGCTCAACTCAAAATCCTACACCTACCAATCCCTTGAGTGAAGCCTTTGGAAATCTCATACTGATTCAGTCATTTTCTTTAGTGACAGAGGCGAAGTTCTTACAGTGTTGATGAATTTGGTCTGGCTGAGGAGTTAGGAATTCGCCAGTGCGAATTGCCTACACAGTGAGGAACATGATAGCCCTGAGGGATTTGAGAGTCAAATTTCCGACCTGTGCTGCGCGCCAGCTGTCCCAAAATATCCTATCCACCTAACGGTCATATCATTGAAGGGCATTTATGTCTTATCATGTCGGGCTGCTCCCTAGGCTATAAATAGCCGCCCCCTACAACCACTTGCTGGTTGGCTGCTCCGAGAGAACTTGACACTTGTCATTTGAGAGCAACCCATCCTCCGAGGACTTTGAGCGAAAATCATCAAGTGAGGAAAACCCAAACCAAACCCCTACAAACCCAAAGTGATTGAGCATCACTGAAGAAATTGATCCTGTGTGGATCCAATGCTTGTTACCTTTGAAGACTGTGCTTCTTCCAGACGGTTAGGCGTCATGGTCTAGAGCATCCAAGAGGAATTGTGGATCGCCGGGTGACCAAGTCTGTGAAGGTTTGGAAGTCGCCTGAAGACTTACCACGAGTGATTGGACGAGGTCTGCGTGGCCTTAGTTCAAGGAGAATACGGTGAGGATGGGTGTCCTAAGCTGCGTGCTTAGTATTTGGGTGTCCGGACTGCGTGTCCTCGAGTTTAAATACTCTCGGCCGCTCCAACAGACGTATAACCGAGACAGAGTTGGAACTGGTTTACCAAATCATTGTCTTCACCAACTAATCTGGTTCTATTTCCTCAACCCTTTCATTTCCCCATTCTTGTGTTGAGTGTTTGTTCATATCGTGCTTGAAGACTTTGGTGAAGACTTTCTCAATTTCTTGATCTGTTTGTCTTCATCTTGTGTTATCTGTGATTACGCTTTACGTACTCTGTGCTAGTCTTCATTTCATCATGATGACCATGCTTGTATTCTGTTATGCTTACTTTTGAGTACTTATTCATTGCAAGTAGTTCTTAGCTAAGGAATTTCCTCACCGCAAATTCCTCGATGAAGAATTCATAAAATCGCCTATTCACCCCCTCTAGTCGATATAACGCACTTTCAATTGGTATCGAGCGATGTACTCCCTTGTTACGTGTGATTTTGGTTTAACACTTTGGAGTTTTAGTTATGTCGACCGCGGTATGAAGAAAGTGACATGCCCTATCTTTGACGGTCATGATTATCCCAAGTGGAAGGCCATGATGAGGAAGCGCCTCATGGCAATGAGCAATGAGCTGTGGACCGTCACTAAGATTGGTCTTCTTGATCTATGCAAGATGGTGGACGCCGATGATATTCGCAAGTACACTCGACTTGACATCTTGGCGAAGGATATCATCTGTTCTCGCCTATCGAGAGATGAATTCGGGCACATTATGCATCTTGGCAATTGAAGCTTATACGGGACCGAATCTCGATGTCTATGAAGGTCATCGAACCCGTCATGATCCCTGGTTTGAGGACTTCAAGGAATCTCTCAAAGCGATGACTTTCGAGCGAGAATCATCATCTTACGCATCATGTCTCATGGCAAGCGGTGCTGAGGTAACGAATGCTCCTCATCCGAAGTTTTGTGACGATGAATCGATAATGATGAATCGATGATGATATTGAATCTTGTTATACCAAACTTGTTTGCATTGCCACTAAACAACAAACGGCTTTGGAACAAGTTCAAAACATGCTAGACAAAAGTGATGATATGTTGGGTAAAGAAATGGATCAGTCAAAAGCATTGGGTGAATGTCTTCAGAGAATTCACTCCAAGTTTGACGCCCTTCAAGATCAACATAATACTCTCTTATCTGATCATGAGAAGCTTTCTTCTGAATCTCTTCAAAGAAAGGAAGATCTTGAGAAGCTAAGAGTGAGTTATGAAGATCTTCAGAAGGAGCGCGATTCATTACTAGCTCAACAAATCAGCGCTTCTCAGGAAGAATTTGTTCCTCCATGCTTAAAGTGCATTGAACGTGAATCTGCTAATTCTTCACCTAAATGTTCAAATGCTTCAACTGTTACTAATTCCTCATCTGAGGACATTGCTAGTATCACTGACAATGCAGGGCTGAAGGAATTGTACATGACAGGCATGTACAAAAGCCTCAAAGGGCATCAGACTCTTTGTGATGTGCTTAAAAAGCAGATCCTCAATAGAAACCCTAGGAAAGAGGGTATTGCCTTTGAGAGGAAACTCAATTGTGATGGAACATATTGGAAGCTTTGAGTAGTACCCCAAAACTTCATGGGTTCTTTGCAAAGGGACCTCCAGTTGATCCATCTAACTTATCTGGCTTTACATGTGAATCTCCTCATTCTTCGATGAGTCATTTGACTCAACTATAAACTGTTCAAAAATCGAATGGTGAAGTTTTTGCTAGATATGTTGGCACTAAGCTGAGAACGGTTCCCCTATGAAGAAAATCTGGGTTCCCAAAAGTTATGTTGAAAGTCTTCAGGTGAATGTCCTCATGACACCACCTATGAAGAATAGGAACCTCAGATCAAATTCTTCATATGGACCAAATTCTTCATATGGATCCAAGTCCTCATACGGACCAAATTCCTCACATGGATCAAATTCCTCAAAAGGATCAAAGTCCTCATATCATTATCATCGTGCTAACAACTCTGTCTCGCAGGGTAGAGCTAAGGGCTATGAATATGTGCATTATTCTTCAAATCATTATGTCCATAAGTCCTCGAAGAATTTCTCTGCTTATTCATATGCTTACCCTAACCCCTTTTATGTGAAACGAAATGGTTTGGCATCTTTGCCACCTTTCTCATATGGTGCTCGCAGAGTGATGAATTCTTTGCCACCCCTCCGGATGTGGGTGGTGAAGAAAAGAACTAAATCTCTTCTGATAGGTCAGTCTCGGGCGTGCTTTAACGTCTGAAGAATTTCTTGGGGACGACAAAATGCTCGAAAGGGACGCAGCGAATCATGATGAAATGAACCTTCATTTCACACGTCCTCATCTTGCTATATCTGTTTATTGCTTGATGAAATTCATCGATGAACTTGATATCATATTCTTCATCGATGAAGCATATGAGATTGTAAGCTACACTAATTCATCTGCAGGATGATCAACCCAAAACTCTTGAATGGGTCCTCGATAGTGGATGTACGAATCACATGGTGGTGACAAGAATCTATTGATGGATGCTCCTTATCACCGTCACATCTGAAGCATATCATCTTTCTTGACAAAGGCAAAAGTCGATATTGGGTCTTGGTAAGGTTGCAATCTCTAAGGATAAATACATGGACAAAGTCATGCTTGTTGAGTCCTTAGGATACAACCTCATGTCGATCTCAATGCTTTGTGATCTTGATATGGTTGTTGTCTTTGGCAAGTATCATTGTGTTGTGATCATGGAAGTCGACAATTCCAAAGTCTTGAAGGCTTTAGGAGAGGAGATCTGTATATTGTTGATTTTCTCTGGGACCACAACCACCGTCGTGTGTCTACTTGCAAAAGCTTGAAGGCTGGCTATGGCATCGACAACTTGGTCACGCAGCATGAGGAATTTGCACACGCTTGCGAAGAAGAAGCATGTCATTGGCATTGAGAATGTCAAATTCCTCAAGGATCACTTATGCGAACTGTGAAGTTGGAAAAATGACCAAGGCCAAGCATCCAATGAAGACTATCATGACCACTACTCGTCCATTGAATTGCTTCACATGGACCTCTTGGACCTAATCATTACTCAGCAAATCACTAATGATGCATCTCTATATGGTTTTGTCATTGTTGATGATTACTCTCGATATACATGGGTACACATTGTTACTTACAAACATGAAGTGCAGGAAGTCTTCAAACAATTTTCCTCGAGGGCTTCAACCAACTTTGGTGTGAAGATCAAGCACATCAGAAGTGACAATGGAACTGAGTTCAAGAATTCTGGTCTTGATGACTATCTTGATGAACTTGGTATTTCTCATGAGTTATCTGCTCCATATACTCCTCAGCAAAATGGCGTCATGGAGCGCAAGAACAGAACTCTTGTTCAGATGGCTCGCACCATGCTTGATGAATACAAAACGCCTCAGCGTTTTTGGATTGATGCAATTGATACTGCATGCCACATCATCAACAGAGTATATCTTCACAAATTCTTCAAGAAGACGGCCTATGAACTCCTCACTGACAAGAAACCCAATGTGAGTTATTTCAAAGTCTTCGGTGCTAAATGCTGGATTAGAGATCCTCACCACAACTCCAAATTTGCACCGAAAGCACATGAAGGTTTTATGCTTGGTTATGGAAAGGACTCGCACACCTACAGAGTCTTCAACATTGTTCTTCACAAGATTGTTGACACTGTAGATGTGCGGTTTGATGAAACTAATGGCTTGCAAAGAGAGCACCTACCTTCTGTGTTAGATGAACCAGCACCTGAGGATTCTATCAAGTTCAAGGTGGCGAGGATGTCATTCCTCTTGAAGAATCTCTTTGAAGAATTCATTGCAGTTCATGAAGAACGTCGAGCTGATGCACCTGAAGAAAATGCTGAAGAAAATGGTGCTGATGAAAATGCTGATCAAATTCCTCAGCGACAACCAGCTCATCCTCGCGTTGCAAAAGAAGTGCAAGTGGAGAAGATCATCGATGACATTAGTGCACCAGGTCCTCTCACACGCTCAAAAGCTTCACATTTATCTAAATTTTGTGGGCACTATGCTTTTGTCTCTATCACAGAGCCCACTAAGGTAGATGAAGCATTTCTAGAGCCAGAGTGGATTAGGGCTATGCAAGAAGAATTACATCGATTCGAGCTTAACAATGTCAGGAACTGGTCAATCGCCTGAGATCCTCGCAAGCATAATATCATTGGCACAAAGTGGATCTACCGCAACAAGCAAGATGAAAATGGCCTTGTGGTGAGGAATAAGGCACGACTCGGTAGCTCAAGGCTACACACAGGTTGAAGGAATTGATTTCGATGAAACTTTTGCACTGTTGCTAGACTTGAGGCTATTCAGATATTACTTGCTTATGCTAACCATCATGATATCATCTTGTATCAAATGGATGTGAAAAGTGCATTCCTCAATGGTAAGCTTGAGGAAGAAGTATATGTTGCTCAACCCCTGGTTTTGAAGATCCAAAGAATCCTGACAAAGTCTTCAGACTCAATAAGGCCCTCTATGGCCTCAAGCAAGCCCCTCGGGCGTGGTATGATGCATTGAAGGAATTCTTCATGAAGAATGGCTTCACACCCGGTTCACTCGACCCTACTCTCTTTACTAAATCTTATGATGGTGAACTGTTTGTGTGCCAAATATATGTTGATGATATTATCTTTGGTTGTCTTGACCAACGTTATAGTGATGAATTTGCCTATATGATGAGTGAAGAATATCAAATGTCTATGATGGGAGAGTTGAAATTCTTCTTAGGTCTTCAAATTAAATCGCCACAGCGAATGGCATATTCATATCTCGGAGAAATACCTCAAAGATGTCTTGAGGAAATTCGGCATGCAAGATTGCAAAGGCGTCAAAATTCCTATGCCCACAAATGGCCATCTATGCAATTGATGAAAATGGTATTGACTTGATCACAAGGTATACCGCTCCATGATTGGTTCTTTATTGTAATTATGTGCATCTAGGCGGATATAATGCTTAGTGTTTGCATGTGTGCCCGATTTCAAGCTGCACCAAAGGAATCACACCATAAGGTCTGTGAAGCATATTCTTGATATCTAGCTCACACACCAACACTAGGATTATGGTACCCCAAGGGCTCTGCTTTTGATCTCATTGGATATTCGACTCGACTATCTTTGGTGATCGTGTGGACCGCAAGTCAACATCTAGCACTTGTCATTTCCTCGGACGATCTTTGGTCATTGGTCCTCAAAAGAAGCTGCGTATCAGATGTCTCTTCATGAAGCTGAATACATTGCTCTTGGCTCTTCTTTGTGCTCAAGCTGCTTTGGATGAAGCAAACCCTCAAGGACTATGGCGTCAGCGTGAAGAATGTGCCTCTCCTCTGCGACAATGAGAGTGCCATCAAGATTGCTCACAACCCAGATTCAAAGACTCGAAGACAAAGCACATTCAGATTCGTCATCATTTTCTTCATGATCATGTGTTAAAGGCGACATCTCCATCGAGCACGTGAAGGCGAAGAACAGCTAGCTGATATCTTCACTAAGCCCTTGGGCGAGAAGAGATTTAGCAAGTTGCGGTGTGAGCTAAATATCTTAGAATCTTGAATGTTCTTTGAAAAGGACACACATCCTAACACTCATGCAAAATTGATGACTTAGATGTGCAACACATGAAGAAAGCGTTTTCTTCAATCAATGAAGAATAACACTCTAAGTGTGAAGAAATTAATGAAGAATTTGATTCTCATAACCCTCGACAATTATACGATTGTGCGAAATCATCATTCTTATACGGTGGGTCACGCCACCACAAAAGTTGAAAATCTTCAATTTGAGTTTTCCTCATTTTGAAATTCTTGAGTTTTCAAATTCTTCAAATTTGCAAAATCTTCACTGCTTCCGTCGTTTTTCTTCATTGGATATATATATATATATATATATATATATATATATATATGAGTTTATGTCCTCTCTGACATTCACTTATGGCTATTTCTTCAAGTTGCTTTTTACGCTAAGTGAATGTGATCGGACCCTTCCCCTCTATGCTAAACTCAACCCAATCTATTCACAAATTCTTCATATGCGTTCTATTTGAAACTCGTTCAAAATCTTCACTGTGTCCTTGTCAGCTGAAGAAAGTGCGAACGAAACTTTAAAACAAATCTTATCCAGATTTTCGGTTTTGCCGCTCAAACCGTTCCGCATCCCACGATGCATTATTTTATTCACCCACGATCTTACACGATCTCAACTACACAGTACGTGGGTGACACATGTCGCGTGAAGGAGAAAGGGCAGGGGCATGTTTGTGCCAAAATCTTCGGGTGAACAGTTTTTCACCGTGACTATAAATACCGCTCTCCCCTTCCTCACTTCATTTACTCCGCTCGACCGCTCTCTCTCGCTCGAGCTCCTCAAACCCTAGCGCCGCCGCTACTCCATCGTCGCCGGTGAGGAAGAGCTTCGCTGCCTCGACCTCGTCGCCGTCGTACTCGCGCCGGTTGCGGAAATCTTCACTCCGCCGCTGCCGTAGCTGTCTTCCTCTGCCAAGTTAGGGCGTGGGAGATCTAACTTGACGAACTTCACCTCTGTTCATCTCAGTTCGTCGTGTTCTTCACTTCGGGTAATTAAAAGTTACTTTTATTACTCACTTTGATTCTCAAACTTTCCTGAAAATCTTCAAAGGTGTTTATTCTTCAAATCTTCACACATATGAACACCTCACACATTGTATGTTCTTGATCCATTTCTCTAAGCAATCATTTTCTTCAAGATTCCTCAATTGTGTGGATCTTCGATCTGTACAACTCTGGAACCTAAGACAAAGAACGCTTAGTGAAATTCCTCAAAACTCATCTGGTCAAATTCCTCAAAACTTGTCTTTTGAAAAACCTTACGAGAACGCATATGACCTCTCCAAATTCCTCGCACCTACACTGTTCACAGTACTCATGTCTTCTTTGAATCACTAGGTTCTCATCAACTTAACTCATTTGCAGCGTTCCTCGAAGAAAAACTGCATACTTCTTGAGTGTTCAATTGTTCAAATTCCTCATCGAAGAATATGGTGAAGGAAAAGACCGCAGAAAGGAGGAAAGAAGCCTGAGGTCATGACTGCTTTTGAGATCCCTGATGACATATGTAAGGACTATTGCACACCTGATGAAGCCAAGCTCGGCAAAGAGAACAAAAATCAGCGCAAGGTGCTCATTCAGAGGATTGAACGGAGATGGGCAAGGGAATGGAGGGAGTACAGATATGTTACTCCAAAGTATATGAAGAAATTCAATGAGGATTCTGCCACTGCTGCTGCTACTGAGGCCTCGGTCAAACCGAGGAAATCAATGCCAAAGAAGCCTGCTCGTAAGCCAAGTGCTTCACCAACAGCGCCCTCAAGGCCAAGTTCCTCAGCAATGCACTCACGACAAATTCCTCACACTGCTACTGCTCCACCAAAGTCCTCAGCAGCTCCTTCAAAGTCCTCAGCTCCTGTGCATCTGGCTACATGTCAAAGGACCACGGGTTTCTCAATTGCCTCTGGTGTTTCAGCGAGTTCCTCAGCTGCACCTATTTCCTCATCAGGCCCCACACTGTTGAAGACTAAAGCAACAGCTGGATGCGGTCCTCGGCCAAGTCCAAGGAAGAAACATGTCGCATTCCATGTGCCCTCTGATGATGAAGCTTCTGATGATGAACTTGCAGAAATCATCAGAGACAGACAAGTGAAGGCCGCTAGAGCCAAAGGCACATCTGTGCCACTGCTTTTGGATCAGAAGAAAATCCTCGATTACATTGATCTCTGGCACAAGGATCCAAATACCCCAATGCCTGATTTTCCTCTGACTCCTGGTCAAAGTCACATGCTGACCCATTTCATCACTCAAGAGAAATGGAAATTTGAAAAGGCAAGAGAGATCAAGAAAGTGCAATACAGAAAGGAGAAGCTCCTGAAGAAAAATGTTGTCAGAATGACACCGAGGAACTTCTCAAGGCTCGATCTGAAATTCAAGCCCTCAAAGAAAGACTTTGATGCCTACTATGCTGATTGGCAAGGAGCCAAAGTGAGATTAAATCAATCGACGAAGAAAATCACAAATGTTGCAGACCCATCACAACAAGAAAATCTTCAGTTGCAGACTCTGCTCAGCCTCTTTGAAGAACATGCCAAGACCACGATGACTTTCAACCTGCTGATGAAAATACTAGTTTCGAGGCTGATGACTCCATTCCAGCATTGAAGAAATTGCGGGGCATCCACTAGTGGTGCGCTGAAGAAATTGAAGAGATCGAGGCAATCTGCATCGGCCATACCAAGAAAATCAACCGAATACCTCAGCTCCTCCTGCGCCTACACCAACTCCAATTCTTCCATCTGCCTATGAGGTGAAGAAGACCAAGGCTGCAGAGCGAGCTGCAGTGAAGAAAAGGAAGGCATCAGCTGCGTCAAATTCTCCGGCTGCGAAGAAAATGAAGCCAATGACCAGCTCACTTGAAAATCCAATCGATGCCGTTCCAATTTCCTCCATGCCATCAAAGGACCTTGTTCCTTTTGGAGAAGACTATGTGATCCCAAGCGGATCGATGAAGAAAATCATTCTCTTTGCCTCGTCGGTGCAGATTGATGAAGAAATTGAAGTGGGCGCAATCCCTTCAACGCCACGGTCATTTCTCACCTATGCCTCGGTTCACGGTGAAGAGGCTGGTGTTGAGGAAAGTGAAGATGAAGATGTGGATATAGGATGCTCCACACCTGTGATGAATGATGACTTTTGGGAAAGTCAGCATCCCAATACTCCTCTATTCACACCTATCCAACAGATTCCTCAGTCCCCTGCACCAACAGTTCAACTGGGCTCGGAAGAAACTCATCCCACTCCCTCTGTTCATGAAGATATTCCAGCCGCTAGTCTTTGAAGAACTCTTCTTCTGCCGATCATCAGGTTGCACAAGAAGAGGAACCAGAAATTCCTCAGCCTGAAGAACCTGAGCTCGCGATTCCTGAGGTGGTACTGCAACTCACTGACACCCCTCTGCCAAAGCCGAAGAATCCGTTCTCAAGCAAATAGAAGTTCAAGGCTGAAGATTTCTTTTCCGAGCATGTATTCTTCACTGACTATAACCCCTATGACTTTGCTCGCATAAGGAAGAGGCATTTCTGGACTGCTAGTCAAGCCAACTTCTATTCCTCAGTGCTGTTTGACAAAGACAAAATCTTCGATCATGAACATATTCCTCACATGGATATGGAATCTCTTCCATGCTTCGAGCCAGTCCTTAGTGTTCTTCACGATGCAGGATTACTGAATTTCTGCACTGACATTTGCGATTGGAATGAAGAACTCATTCTTTAGTTCTACACTACACTACATATCACTGGAGACGCTGAAGATGTCAACTCATGGGTGTTGGATTGGATGACTGAAAACACTCACCGCAAGGCACCGGTAACTGAATTGCTTCGTGTCCTTCCTCTCGATCCTCCCCAAGACAGCGCAGGTTGCATCTACAATGACCTTGAACTGACAAATCACTATATGCAAGTGCTCATGAAGCCTTTGAAGCCTGGACAGGCCCCACGAACCAAATTCCTCGTCAAGGAATTACTCTATGTGCCTCGGACTGTCTATCGCATTCTGTCGAAGACAATGAGTCCTATCAAAGGCCACGACTCAACTGATGAAGAAGTCCTTGGCATCATGAAGAATATGCTTTTCAACATCATTCATGGCGTTCCGTCAACTTCCATGATTTCTTCATGAGGACTCGGCAAATGTTGCTATGTCACCATTATTTGAAG
Organism: Aegilops speltoides; assembly: GCA_021437245.1. Taxonomy (NCBI): domain Eukaryota; kingdom Viridiplantae; phylum Streptophyta; class Magnoliopsida; order Poales; family Poaceae; genus Aegilops; species Aegilops speltoides. The sequence continues at coordinate 130,734,342 of CM038144.1, forward strand.
CCCTATCGCCTTGGATTATGAGATTCATCGAGGCAAGATCTTCTTTGAATTACAAAGTTGACACTCTGAACCACGGTAGCTACTTGCCTCCCATTGAAGTCCTCAAGCGGCGGTTTCATCATCGATGATAAAGGCAAGGCATTGCTTGTGATCGATGAAGGCATTCGACCATTGGATGGTCAATTTCGCCTGGCTACATCTTACTATACCAATGACGACTCTGCCACACATGACACTGCCGCAAATACCTCAGCCAAGAAAAATCCTCAAGCCACAGCACCTAGGGTGATGACTGACCGTGAGTTACTCCTCAGTCTTCATCAGAAGGTTGATCGCAATCACAAATGGGTAAAGCGTCAGTTTGGTGCAATTCTTCACAATATGACCTCAACACACAATGCAGTGAAGAAGAACCATTACTACCTTCATGAAACCCTCAACCGCACTGGCTGTCCTCACTCATGTCTATAGCATCAAGAATCAAGACTATGGGTCTCAAGGAAGAATTTGGTGGTCTACACCTCCTCTGAAGAAATTCAAGAGGGTCAAAGTTCCTCCACTGGTGGCCAGCTCTTATTCTTCATCGCGTGACACTGATGAGTATGAAGATTTGGACGACACTACAGCAGGCCTGCTACAACAAACGACCCCGACAACGCTGGCGCTCCTCCATCATCTTGAAATTCTTCAGGGGCGTTAGTCCTCAGTTTCAATCCTTTTGGTCATTTGATGACAAAGGGGGAGAAATCTGAGTTAGTCTTCAAGCGGGTCTATATTAAGGGCATTTTGTTAAGTTACAACTCTCGCTCTTCGAAACTTTTATTTGGATCGAGTTGTAATCTTAAACCCGATGGTCTTGTTGATACTTTTGTTGCACTCGCTCTGATACTTTTGATGCTTTATTCGGCATGCTTATTCCGCGTTAATATTATTGCACGCATGCTGAATTTCATCAGGCACCATATTTCATCATGCATTTCAAATTCTTCATATTATATATCAAATGCGTGTATGAATTACAAGATATAGGGGGAGATCTCCATGATTCAACTATTCAAATGTGCATTTCCTCAAAAGCAAATTCCTCACTATGCACATCTTCACGGGGAGTTCTTCTATATCTTGCAATCAAATTCCTCAATATCAGTATTTACACTTCATATGTTTATCCCCGTTGAAAACTTAACCTATGTTGTCATCAATCACCAAAAAGGGGGAGACTGTAAGTGCATCTAGTGCCCCTTAGTGATTTTGGTGTATTGAAGACTTATAGGTTAAGGGACTAATGCGTTTGTGAGTGTATATAGGTCTATAAGTCTATGAGGAGTTTGATATTTAAAGAGAAAGTCGACCCCTGAAGACTTTGATATTCTGAAGACTTTCTGAAGACTTTGAAAGTGAAGAAATTGGTGTGACCTTGAAGACTTGATATTCATTTGAGGAACATGAAGCGTGAAGACTTTTGTTTTCGTAGTTTCATTTTCTCTTTCTTGAGTCATAGGAAACACGTCTTTGTTAAAGGGGTCGAGGAAATACTAAGGAAAAATTTCCATGTGATGCTCAACTCAAAATCCTACACCTACCAATCCCTTCGAGTGAAGCCTTTGGAAATCTCATACAGATTCAGTCATTTTCTTGATGATAGAGCGAAGTTCTTACGTGTTGATGAATTTAGTCTGATCGAGGAGTTAGGAATTCGCCATCTTGAATTGCCTACACGATGAGGAACATGATAGCCCCGAGGAATTTGAGAGTCAAATTTCCGACCGTTCTTTGTCTTCTTGCCACTGTCCCAAAATATCCTATCCACCTAACGGTCATATCATTGAAGGGCATTTATGTCTTATCATGTCGGGCTGCTCCCTAGGCTATAAATAGCCGCCCCCTACAACCACTAGCTGGTTGGCTGCTCTGAGAGAACTTGACACTTGTCATTTGAGAGCAACCCATCCTCCGAGGACTTTGAACGAAAATCATCAAGTGAGGAAAACCCAAACCAAACCCCTACAAACCCAAAGTGATTGAGCATCACTGAAGAAATTGATCATGCGTGGATCCGACACTTGTTACCTTTGAAGACTGTGCATCTTCCAGACGGTTAGGCGTCATGGTCTAGAGCATCCAAGAGGAATTGTGGATCACCGGGTGACCAAGTCTGTGAAGGTTTGGAAGTCGCCTGAAGACTTACCACAAGTGATTGGACGAGGTCTGCGTGGCCTTAGTTCAAGGAGAATACGGTGAGGATCGGGTGTCTGAGCTGCGTGCTTTCGATGATTGGGTGTCCGGATCTGCGTGTCCTCGAGTTTAAATACTCACCGCTCCAACCAGACGCATAACCGAGACAACAGTTGGAACTGGTTTACCAAATCATTGTCTTCACCAACTAACTGGTTCTATTTCCTCAACCCTTTCATTTCCCCATTACTGTGTTGAGTGTTTGTTCATATCTGTGCTTGAAGACTTTGACTGAAGACTTTCTCAATTTCTTCAGTCTGTTTGTCTTCATCTTGTGTTATCCTGTGATTACGCTTTCTGTACTCTGTGCTAGTCTTCATTTCATCATGATGACCATGATTGTATTCTGTTATGCTTACTTCTGAGTAATTATTCCGCTGCAAGTAGTTCTTCGCTAAGGAATTTCCTCACCGGCAAATTCCTCAGTGAAGAATTCATAAAAATCGCCTATTCACCCCCCTCTAGTCGATATAACACACTTTCATGATATAAACCCATCTTGTTATCCTCGATGGCAACAATACAATACATGCCTTGCAACCCTTTCTGTCATTGGGTAAGGACACCGCAAGATTGAACCCAAAGCTAAGCACTTCTCCCATGGCAAGAAAGATCAATCTAGTAGGCTAAACCAAACTGATAATTTGAAGAGACTTGCAAAGATAACTCAATCATACATAAAAGAATTCAGAGAAGATTCAAATATTATTCATAGATAAACTTGATCATAAACCCACAATTCATCGGATCTCGACAAACACACCGCAAAAAGAGTTTACATCGAATAGATCTCCACAAGAGAGGGGGAGAACATTGTATTGAGATCCAAAAAGAGAGAAGAAGCCATCTAGCTAATAACTATGGACCCGTAGGTCTGTGGTAAACTACTCACAACTCATCGGAGGGGCAAGGATGTTGATGTAGAAGCCCTACATGGTCGATTCCCCCTCCGGTAGAGTGTCGACAAAGGCGCCAAGTTGAGATCTCATAGATACAGAAGGTTACGGTGGTGGAAATTGTGTTTCATTGGCTCCCTGGATCTTTTCGGGGTACATAGGCTTATATAGGAGGAAGAAGTACGTCGGTGGACGCCCGAGGGGCCCACGAGACAGGGGGCGCGCCCTATAGGGGGGGCGCACCCTCCTATCTCGTGGAGGCATCGGCTGCTTCTTGACTTGCACTCCAAGTCCTCTGGATCACGTTCGTTCCAAAAATCACGCTCCCGAAGGTTCCATTCTGTTTGGACTCCATTTGATATTCCTTTTCTTCGAAATACTGAAATAGGCAAAAAAACAACAATACGGGTTGGGCCTCCGGTTAGTAGGTTAGTCCCAAAAATGATATAAATGTGTAAAATAAAGCCCATAAACATCCAAAAGGGGTAATATAATAGCATGGAACAGTCAAAAATTATAGATACATTGGAGACGTATCACTGGCTAGGCTGGCAGCTGCATGGGGAGCGACGGCAGAGTCTTGGCAGATGTGGGCCTGGACGCGGCCCCGCTTATGTCCTCGGCAAGGGTCTTGCGGGGGTCCCGGCGAGGGTCTTGTCGTGACACCGCGGTCATCCCCGGCAAGGATCTTGGCGGAGTTCTCATGGATTTCCTCGGCAAGGATGTTGCCGAGGATCATCATCTTCTAGTCCTCATCTGATCTTGTGCGTTTATGATCTTCACGAAGATCTGCATGCCACCATGGAGGTGCCTCCCGAGCCTTGGTTCCAATGTGGTCGATGGCGTTGGAACTCTCGGGCTCAAGGGTGGTGGCCATGCTAGTGTTGGGCAAGCTGCCTCGGCAAGGCTCTTGCCGGGGCTGCAGAGGCTGCCCTGGCAAGGGTCTTGCTGGGGGAGTCTACCTTGCCGTCTTGCTTTTCGTGTCTCTGGTCTTGGCATTGCCTTGATTGTCTTGCGCCTTTGGCTTCCCTCCTCCTCCCTGCTGAGTGTGGCCACGGGCGCGGCTCTGACTGCCCGTGCACAAGTAAAGGGGTACAAAGGAGAGCCCATACTTTTGTACACCAACAAAATGATTGTAAAACATCCAAGAATGATAATATAACAGCATGGAACAATCAAAAATTATAGATACGTTGGAGACGTATCATCGACATACTGTCGTCCTTGGGCATATCAAGAATAACAAAGTTCATTAAGACAGTAACGTTTGCAACCACAATAGGCACATCCTCACAAATACCGATGGGTATAGCAGTTGATTTATCAGCCATTTGCAAAGAGATTTCAGTAGGTGTCAACTTATTCAAATCGAGACTATGATATAAAGAGAAAGCCATAACACTAACGCCGGCTCCAAGATCACATAAAGCAGTTCTAACATAATTTCTTTTAATGGAGCATGGTATAGTCGGTATTCCTGGATCTCCTAGTTTCTTTGGTATTCCACCTTTAAATGTGTAATTAGCAAGCATGGTGGAAATTTCAGCTTCCGGTATCTTTTTTTATTAGTAACAATATCTTTCATATACTTAGCATAAGGAGACATTTTCATAATATGAGTCAAACGCATACGCAAAAAGACAGGTCTAAGCATTTCAACAAAGCGCTCAAAATCCACATCATCCTTTTTCTTGGATGGTTTGGGAGGAAAGGGCATGGGTTTTCTGAACCCATGGTTCTCTTTCTTTACGATGCTTCCTAGCAACAAAGTCTCTCTTATCATATCTTTTATTAGGTTGTGAGTTATCAAGATCAACAACAGGTTCAATCTCCACATCATTATTATTACTAAGTTGAGCATCAACATGAACATCATGATTAACATTATCACTAGGTTCATGCTCATCACCGGATTGTGTTTTAGCATCAAAAATAGAAATATCATTTAGATACTCAGGTGTGTTCAAAACAGGTTCACTAGAAGCATGCAAAGTCCTATCATCATTCCTTTTCTTTTTATCACTAGGAGGACTAGGTGCATCAGTATTAATTCTCTAAGAATCTTTGTCAATCCTCTTAGGATGGTCCTCAGGATACAAAGGTTCCTAAGTCATTTTACCACCTCTAGTCATAACTCTAACAACATCATCATTGTTCTTATATTCATCTCATTCAACAACTCATTCTGTGCTTTGAGAACTTGTTCTACATGAGTTTTTACCATGGAAGCATGTTTACTGATAAGCTTAAGATCGTTAACAGTTCTACACATATAATCACCTAAGCGGTTGAAAGATCGAGGATGTCGCCTAGAGGGGGGGGTGAATAGGCGTTTTAAAATAATTACGGTTTAGGCTTGAACAGATGCGGAATAAACCTAACGTTTAATTTGTCAAGCTCAAAACCTAAAGCAACTAGGCTCACCTATGTGCACCAACAACTTGTGCTAAGCAAGTTAAGCAACTATGTGATAGCAAGATATATGACAAAGAACAATATGGCTATCACAAAGTAAAGTGCATAAGTAAAGGGCTCGGGTAAGAGATAACCGAGGCACGCGGAGACGACGATGTATCCCGAAGTTCACACCCTTGCGGATGCTAATCTCCGTTTGGAGCGGTGTGGAGGCACCATGCTCCCCAAGAAGCCACTAGGGCCACCGTAATCTCCTCACGCCCTCGCACAATGCAAGATGCCGTGATTCCACTAAGGGACCCTTGAGGGCGGTCACCGAACCCGTACAAATGGCAACCCTTGGGGGCGGTCACCGAACCCGTACACTTTGGCAACCCTTGGGGGCGGTCACCGGAACCCGTCAAAATGCTCGGGGCGATCTCTACAACCTAATTGGAGACCCCGACGCTTGCCCGGAGCTTTACACCACAATGATTGAGCTCCGAACACCACCAACCGTCTAGGGCGCCCAAGCACCCAAAAGGAACAAGCTCAAGGGCACCAAGTGTTGGAAATATGCCCTAGAGACAATAATAAATTAGTTATTATTATATTTCCTTGTTCATGATAATCGTTTATTATCCATGCTATAATCGTATTGATAGGAAACTCAGATACATGTGTGGGTACATAGACAACACCATGTCCCTAGTGAGCCTCTAGTTGACTAGCCCGTTGATCAACAGATGGTTACGGTTTCCTGACCATGGACATTAGATGTCGTTGATAACGGGATCACATCATTAGCAGAATGATGTGATGGACAAGACCCAATCCTAAGCCTAGCACAAAGATCGTAGTTCGTATGCTAAAGCTTTTCTAATGTCAAGTATCATTTCCTTAGACCATGAGATTGTGCAACTCCCGGATACCGTAGGAATGCTTTGGGTGTACCAAGCGTCCTGGCGAATCGGGTGGCTATAAAGGTGCACTACAGGTATCTCCGAAAGTGTCTATTGGGTTGGCACGAATCGAGACTGGGATTTGTCACTCCATGTAAACAGGGAGGTATCTCTGGGCCCACTCGGTAGGACATCATCATAATGTGCACAATGTGACCAAGGGGTTCATCACGGGAGGATGTGTTACGGAACTAGTAAAGAGACTTGGTGGTAACGAGATTGAACAAGGTATCGGTATACCGACGATCGAATCTCGGGCAAGTACAATACCGTTAGACAAAGGGAATTGTATACGGGATCGATTGAGTCCTTGACATCGTGGTTCATCCGATGAGATCATCGTGGAACATGTGGGAGCCAACATGGGTATCCAGATCCCGCTGTTGGTTATTGATCGGAGAACGTCTCGGTCATGTCTACATGTCTCCCGAACCCGTAGGGTCTACACACTTAAGGTTCGATGACGCTAGGGTTATAAAGGAAGTTTGTATGTGGTTAACGAATGTTGTTCGGAGTGCCGGATGAGATCCCGGACGTCACGAGGAGTTCCGGAATGGTCCGGAGGTAAAGATTTATATATGGAAAGTTGTTGTTCGGGTTCCGGGAAAAGTTCGGGTTTTTCCGGTATTGTACCGGGAAGCTTCCAGAAGGTTCCGGAGGATTCCGGAGGGGTCCGGAGGTCCGGAAATTGTTCCACCACGTCCAATACAGTAGCATGGGCTGTAGGGGGGCGACCTAGCCTTAATGGGCCAGGGGCACCAGCCCCCCCCCCCCAAGGCCTATGCGCATGGGAAGGGGGAAACCCTAAGGGGGAGGGCCTCCACTTGACTTGGGAGGCACTCCTCCCCCCTTGGCCGCCGCCCCCAGCGCTAGATGGGATCTAGGGCGGCCGGCCCCCTCTTCCCCCCACCTATAAATAGTGGAGGGGTGGGAGGGCAGCCGCACCCAAGTTCTGGCGCAGCCCTCCCCCTCTCCAGAGTATTCCTCCTCTCTCGCGGTGCTTGGCAAAGTCCTGCAGGATTGCCACGCTCCTCCACCACCACCACGCCGTTGTGCTGCTGCTGGATGGAGTCTTCCTCAACCTCTCCCTCTCTCCTTGCTGGATCAAGGCATGGGAGACGTCACCGGCTGTACGTGTGTTGAACGCGGAGGTGCCGTCCGTTTGGCACTAGGATCTCCTGTGATTTGGATCACGACGAGTACGACTCCTTCAACCCCGTTCTCTTGAACGCTTCTGCTTAGTGATCTACAAGGGTATGTAGATGCACTCTCCTTCCCCTCGTTGCTGGTTTCTCCATAGATAGATCTTGGTGACACGTAGGAAAATTTTGAATTTCTGCTATGTTCCCCAATAGTGGCATCATGAGCTAGGTCTATTGTGTAGATTCTTTGCACGAGTAGAACACAAAGTAGTTGTGGGCGTTGATTTTGTTCAATATGCTTACCGTTACTAGTCCATGTTGGGGAACATAGTAATTTCAAAAAAATTCCTACGCACACGCAAGATCATGGTGATGGTATAGCAACGAGAGGGGAGAGTGTTGTCCACGTACCCTCGTAGACCGTAAGCGGAAGCGTTAGCACAACGCGGTTGATGTAGTCATACGTCTTCACGATCCGACCGATCCAAGTACCGAACGTACGGCACCTCCGAGTTCAGCACACGTTCAGCTCGATGACGATCCCCGGACTCCGATCCAGCAAAGTGTCGGGGATGAGTTCCGTCAGCACGACGGCATGGTGACGATGATGATGCTCTACCGGCGCAGGGCTTTGCCTAAACTCTGCGACGATATGACCGAGGTGGAATATGGTGGAGGGGGGCACCGCACACGGCTAAGGAACGATCCGTAGATCAACTTGTGTGTCATGGGGTGCCCCCCTGTCCCCGTATATAAAGGAGCAAGGGGGAGGGGGCGGCTGGCCAAGGAGGCGCGCGGGGAGGAGTCCTACTCCCGGGAGTAGGACTCCTCCTTCCTAGTCCAACTAGGAGAGGGAAGGAAGGAAGGAGAAGGAGAAGGAAGGAGAGGAGGAAGAGTAGGAAGGGGGCCGGCCCCTAGTCCAATTCGGTTTGGGCTAGGGGGCGCGCTGCCTCCTCTCTTCCACCACTTGGCCCATGAGGCCCATTGCTTCTTCCTCGTATTCCCGTAACTCCCCGGTACCCCCGAAAATACCCGAATCACTCAGAACCCTTCCGATGTCCGAATATAGTCATCCAATATATCGATCTTTACGTCTCGACCATTTCGAGACTCCTCGTCATGTCCCCGATCTCATCCGGGACTCCGAACTCCTTCGGTACATCAAAACTCATAAACTCATAATATAATTGTCATCGAAACCTTAAGCGTGCCCACCCTACGTGTTCGAGAACTATGTAGACATGACCTAGAACTATTCTTGGTCAATAACCAATAGCGGAACCTGGATGCCCATATTGGCTCCTACATATTCTACGAAGATCTTTATCGGTCAAACCGCATAACAACATACTTTGTTCCCTTTGCCATCGGTATGTTACTTGCCCGAGATTCGATCGTTGGTATCTCAATACCTAGTTCAATCTCGTTACTGACAAGTCTCTTTACTCGTTACGTAATGCATCATCCCGCAACTAACTCATTAGTCACATTGCTTGCAAGGCTTATAGTGATGTGCATTACCGAGAGGGCCCAGAGATACCTCTCCGACAATCGGAGTGACAAAACCTAATCTCAAATCGCCAACCCAACATGTACCTTTGGAGACACCTGTAGTACTCCTTTATAATCACCCGATTACGTTGTGACGTTTGGTAGCACCAAAGTGTTCCTCCGTAAACGGAGTTGCATAATCTCATAGTTACAGGAACATGTATAAGTCATGAAGAAAGCAATAGCAACATACTAAACGATCAAGTGCTAGGCTAACGGAATGGGTTATGTCAATCACATCATTCTCCTAATGATGTGATCTCGTTAATCAAATGACAACACATGTCTATGGTTAGGAAACATAACCATCTTTGATTAATGAGCTAGTCAAGTAGAGGCATACTAGTGACACTATGTTTGTCTATGTATTCACACATGTATTATGTTTCCGGTTAATACAATTCTAGCATGAATAATAAACATTTATCATGAAATAAGGAAATAAATAATAACTTTATTATTGCCTCTAGGGCATATTTCCTTCAGTCTCCCACTTGCACTAGAGTCAATAATCTAGTTCACATCGCCATGTGATTTAACACCAATATTCATATCTGTATATGATTAACACCCATAGTTCACATCGTCATGTGACTAACACCCAAAGGGTTTACTAGAGTCAATAATCTAGTTCACATCGCTATGTGATTAACACCCAAAGACTACTAAGGTGTGATCATGTTTTGCTCATGAGAGAAGCTTAGTCAACGGGTCTGTCATATTCAGAGCCGTATGTATTTTGCAAATATTCTATGTCTACAATGTTCTGCACGGAGCTACTCTAGCTAATTGCTCCCACTTTCAATATGTATCCAGATTGAGACTTAGAGTCATCTGGATCGGTGTAAAAGATTGCATCGATGTAACTTTTACAATGAACTCTTTTATCACCTCCATAATCGAGAAACATCTCCTTAGTCTTCACTAAGGATATTCTTGACCGCTGTCCAATGATCTACTATTAGATCAAAATTGTATTCCTTTGCCAAAATCAGAGCAAGGTATACAATATGTCTGGTTCATAGCATAGCATAATTTATCGAACCTATGACTGAGGCATAGGGAATGACTTTTCATTCTCTTTCTATTTTCTGCCATGGTCGGGTCTTGAGTCTTACTCAACTTCACACCTTGCAACACAGGCAAGAACTCCTTCTTTGACTGTTCCATCTTGAACTATTTCAAAAATTTATCAAGGTATGTACTCATTGAAAATCTTATCAAGTGTCTTGATCTATCTATATAGATCTTGAAGCTCAATGTGTAAGCAGCTTCATCGAGGTCTTTCTTTGAAAAACTCTTATTCAAATATCCTTTCATGCTATCCAGAATTTCTATATCATTTCCAATCAACAATATGTCACCCACATATAATATTAGAAATGCTACAGAGCTCCCACTCACTTTCTTGTAAATACTGGGCTTCTCAAAAGTCTGCATATAAAACCATATCTTTGATCAACTCATCAAAGCGTATATTCCAACTCCGAGAGGCTTGCACCAGTCCATAAATGGATCGCTGGAGCTTGCACACTTTGTTAGCACCTTTAGGATTGACAAAACCTTCTGGTTGAATCATATACAACTCTTCTTTAATAAATTCATTAAGGAATGCAGTTTTAACATCCTTTTGCCAGATTTCATAAAATGTGGCATTTGCTAACATGATTGGGACAGACTTAAGCATCGATACGAGTGAGAAAATCTCATTGTATTCAACACCTTGAACTTGTTGAAAAACCTTTCACAACAAGTCGAGCTTTGTAGATAGTAACACTACTATCAGTGTCCGTCTTCTTCTTGAAGATCCATTTATTTTCTATGGCTTGCCGATCATCGGGCAAGTCAATCAAAATCTATACTTTGTTTTCATACATGGATCCCATCTCAGATTTCATGGCCTCCAGCCATTTTGCGGAATCTGGGCTCATCATCGCTTCCTCATAGTTCGTAGGTTCGCCATGGTCAAGTAACATGACTTCCAGAATAGGATTACCGTACCACTCTGGTGCGGATCTTACTCTGGTTGACCTACAAGGTTTAGTAGTAACTTGATCTGAAGTTTCATGATCATCATCATTAGCTTCTTCACTAATTGGTGTAGGCATCACTAGAACTGATTTCAGTGATGAACTATTTTCCAATTCGGGAGAAGGTACAGTTACCTCATCAAGTTCTACTTTCCTCCCACTCACTTCTTTCGAGAGAAACTCCTTCTCTATAAAGGATCCATTTCTAGCAACGAATATCTTGCCTTCGGATCTGTGATAGAAGGTGTACCCAACAATTTCCTTTGGGTATTCTATGAAGACGCACTTCTCCGATTTGGGTTTGAGCTTATCAGGATGAAACTTTTTCACATAAGCATCACAGCCCCAAACTTTAAGAAACGACAACTTGGGTTTCTTACTAAACCACAGTTCATATGGTGTCGTCTCAACGGATTTAGATGGTGCCCTTTTAACGTGAATGCAGCTGTCTCTAATGCATAACCCCAAAACAATAGTGGTAAACCAATAAGAAACATCATAGATCGCACAATATCCAATAAAGTGCCGTTACGATGTTTGGACACACCATAACGCTGTGGTGTTCCAGGTGACGTGAACTGTGAAACTCTTCCACATTGTTTTATATGAAGACCAAACTCGTAACTCAAATATTTGTCTCTGCGATCAGATCGCAGAAACTTTATTTTCTTGTTACGATTATTTTCCACTTCACTCTGAAATTCTTTGAACCTTTCAATTATTTCAGACTTATGTTTCATCAAGTAGATATACCCATATCTGCTCAAATCATCTTGTGAAGGTCAGAAAATAACGATACTTGCCATTAGCATCAACACTCACTGGATCGCATACATCGGTATGTATTATTTCCAATAAGTCAGTAGCTTGTTCCATTGTTCCGGAGAACGGAGTTTTAGTCATCTTGCCCAAAAGGCACGGTTCATAAGCATCGATGATTCATAACCATGTGATTCCGAAAATCCATCTTTATGGAGTTTCTTCATGCGCTTTACACCGATATGACCCAAATGGCAGTGCCACAAACAAGTTGCACTATCATTATTAACTTTGCATCTTTTGGCATCAATATTATGAATATGTGTATCACTACGATCGAGATCCAATAAACTATTTTCATTGGGTGTATGACCATCGAAGGTTTTATTCATCTAAAGAACAACAATTATTCTCGACTTTAAATGAATAACCGTTTTGCAATAAACATGATCAAATCATATTCATGCTCAGCATAAACGCCAAATAACATTTATTTAGGTTCAACACTTATCTCGAAAGTATAGGGAGTGTGCGATGATGATCATATCAATCTTGGAACCACTTCCAACACACATCGTCACTTCACCCTCAACTAGTTTACATTTATTACAGTAACTCTGTTTGAGTTACTAATCTTAGCAACCGAACAAGTATCAAATACTCAAGGGCTACTATAAACACTAGTAAGGCACACATCAATAACCTGTATATCAAATATACCCTTGTTCACTTTGCCATCCTTCTTATCCACCAAATATTGAGGCATTTCCGCTTCGGTGACCATTTCGCTGCGGTGTAAACACTCAGTTTCAGGCTTTGGTCCAGCTTTGGGCTTCTTCGCAGGAGTGACAACTTGCTTGTCTTTCCACTTGAAGTTCCCCTTTCTTTCCCTTTGCCCTTTTCTTGAAACTAGTGATCTTGTCAACCATCAACAATTGATGCTCTTTCTTGATTTCTACCTTCGTCGATTTTAACATCACGAAGAGCTCGGGAATCATTTTCGTTATCCCTTGCATAATATAGTTCATCACAAAGTTCTACTAAATTGGTGATGGTGACTAGAGAATTCTGTCAATCACTATCTTATCTGGAAGATTAACTCCCACTTGATTCAAGCGATTGAAGTATCCAGACAATCTAAGCACATGCTCACTAGTTGATCAATTCTCTTTCATCTTTTAGCTATAGAACTTGTTGGAGACTTCATATCTCTCAACTCGGGTATTTGCTTGAAATATTAACTTCAATTCCTGGAACATCTCATATGGTCCATGATGTTCAAAACATCTTTGAAGTCCCGATTCTAAGCCATAAAGCATGGTGCACAAAACTATCAAGTAGTCATCATATTGAGCTAGCCAAGCGTTCATAACGTCGCATCCGCTCTGCAATAGGTCAGTCACCTAGCGGTGCATTAAGGACATAATTCTTACATGCAAACAATGAGGATAAACCTCGGATCACGGATCCAATCCGCATCATTACTACTAGCATTTTCAACACAATTTTCTCTAGGAACATATCAAAATAAACATATGAAAGCAACAACGCAAGCTATTGATCTTACAACATAATTTGCAAAATACTACGGGACTAAGTTCATGATAAATTTAAGTTCAATTAATCATATTACTTAAGAACTCCCACTTAGGCAGACATCTCTCTAGTCATCTAAGTGATCACGTGATCCAAATCAACTAAACCATGTCCGATCATCACGTGAGATGGAGTAGTTTTCAATGGTGAACATCACTATGTTGATCATATCTACTATATGATTCACGCTCGACCTTTCGGTCTCCGTGTTCGAGGCCATATCTGTATATGCTAGGCTCGTCAAGTTTAACCTGAGTACTCGCGTGTGTAACTGTTTTGCACCGTTGTATTTGAACATAGAGCCTATCACACCCGATCATCACGTGGTGTCTCAAAGACGAAGAACTTTCTAGCGGTGCATACTCAGGGAGAACACTTCTTGATAATTAGTGAGAGATCATCTTAAAATGCTACCGTCAAACAAAACAAAATAAGATGTATAACAGATAAACATCATATGCAATCAAAATATGTGACATGATATGGCCATGATCATCTTGCGCCTTTGATCTCCATCTCCAAAGTACTGTCATGATCTCTATCGTCACCGGCACGACACCATGATCTTCATCATCTTGATCTATATCAATGTGTCGTCACATGGTCGTCTCGCCAACTATTGCTCTTGCAACTATTGCTATCGCATAGCGATAAAGTAAAGCAATTATTTGGCACTTGCATCTTATGCAACAAAGAGACAACCATAGAGCTTCTGCCAGTTGCCGATAACTTCAACAAAACATGATCATCTCATACAACAACTTATATCTCATCACGTCTTGACCATATCACATCACAACATGCCCTGCAAAAACAAGTTAGACGTCCTCTACTTTGTTGTTGCAAGTTTTACGTGGCTGCTACGGGCTGAGCAAGAACCGTTCTTACCTACACATCAAAACCACAATGATAGTTCGTCAAGTTGGTGCTGTTTTAACCTTCGCAAGGACCGGGCGTAGCCACACTCGGTTCAACTAAAGTTGGAGAAACTGACACCCGCTAGTCACCTGTGTGCAAAGCTCGGCGGTAAAACCAGTCTCGCGTAAGCGTACGCGCAATGTCGGTCCGGGCGCTTCATCCAAACAATACCGCCGAATCAAAGTATGACATCTTTGGTAAGCAAGATGACTTGTATCGCCCACAACTCACTTGTGTTCTACTCGTGCATATAACATCAACGCATAAAACCTGACTCTGATGCCACTATTGGGGAACGTAGTAATTTCAAAAAAATTCCTACGCACACGCAAGATCATGGTGATGGTATAGCAACGAGAGGGGAGAGTGTTGTCCACGTACCCTCGTAGACCATAAGCGGAAGCGTTAGCACAACGCGGTTGATGTAGTCGTACGTCTTCACGATCCGACCGATCCAAGTACCGAACGTACGGCACCTCTGAGTTCAGCACACGTTCAGCTCGATGACGATCCCCGGACTCCGATCCAGCAAAGTGTCGGGGATGAGTTCCGTCAGCACGACGGCATGGTGACGATGATCATGCTCTACCGACGCAGGGCTTCGCCTAAACTCTGCGATGATATGACCGAGGTGGAATATGGTGGAGGGGGCACCGCACACGGCTAAGGAACGATCCGTAGATCAACTTGTGTGTCATGGGGTGCCCCCCTGCCCCCGTATATAAAGGAGCAAGGGGAGGCGGCCGGCCAAGGGAGGGGGCGCGGGAGGAGTCCTACTCCCACGGGAGTAGGACTCCTCCTTCCTAGTCCAACTAGGAGAGGGGAAGGAAGGGAAGGAGAAGGAGAAGGAAGGAGAGGGAGGAAGAGTAGGAAAGGGGGGCCGCCCCCCTAGTCCAATTCGGTTTGGGCTAGGGGGCCGCGCGCCCTGCCTCCTCTCTTCCACCACTTGACCCATGAGGCCCATTGCTTCTTCCTCGTATTCCCGTAACTCCCCGGTACCCCCGAAAATACCCGAATCACTCGGAACCCTTCCGATGTCTGAATATAGTCGTCCAATATATCGATCTTTACGTCTCGGCCATTTCGAGACTCCTCGTCATGTCCCCGATCTCATCCGGGACTCCGAACTCCTTCGGTACATCAAAACTCATAAACTCATAACATAACTGTCATCGAAACCTTAAGCGTGCCCACCCTACGGGTTCGAGAACTATGTAGACATGACCTAGAACTATTCTTGGTCAATAACCAATAGCGGAACCTGGATGCCCATATTGGCTCCTACATATTCTATGAAGATCTTTATCGGTCAAACCGCATAACAACATACTTTGTTCCCTTTGTCATCGGTATGTTACTTGCCCGAGATTCGATCGTTGGTATCTCAATACCTAGTTCAATCTCGTTACTGGCAAGTCTCTTTACTCGTTACGTAATGCATCATCCATAACTAACTCATTAGTCACATTGCTTGCAAGGCTTATAGTGATGTGCATTACCGAGAGGGCCAGAGATACCTCTCCGACAATCGGAGTGACAAAACCTAATCTCGAAATCGCCAACCCAACATGTACCTTTGGAGACACCTGTAGTACTCCTTTATAATCACCCGATTCGTTGTGACGTTTGGTAGCACCAAAGTGTTCCTCCGTAAGCGGAGTTGCATAACCTCATAGTTACAGGAACATGTATAAGTCATGAAGAAAGCAATAGCAACATACTAAACGATCAAGTGCTAGGCTAACGGAATGGGTCATGTCAATCACATCATTCTCCTAATGATGTGATCCCGTTAATCAAATGACAACACATGTCTATGGTTAGGAAACATAACCATCTTTGATTAATGAGCTAGTCAAGTAGAGGCATACTAGTGACACTATGTTTGTCTATGTATTCACACATGTATTATGTTTCCGGTTAATACAATTCTAGCATGAATAATAAACACTTATCATGAAATAAAGAAATAAATAATAACTTTATTATTGCCTCTAGGGCATATTTCCTTCAGTCCAATCTTGATTCGGCGGCATTGTGGGATGAAGCGGCCCGGACCGACCTTACACGTACACTTACGTGAGACAGGTTCCACCGACTGACATGCACTTGTTGCATAAGGTGGCTAGCGGGTGCCAGTCTCTCCCACTTTAGTTGGATCGGATTCGATGAAAAGGGTCCTTATGAACGGTAAATAGCAATTGACATATCACGTTGTGGCTTTTGCGTAGGTAAGAAACGTTCTTGCTAGAAACCCATAGCAGCCACGTAAAACATGCAAACAACAATTAGAGGACGTCTAACTTGTTTTTGCAGGGTATGCTATGTGATGTGATATGGCCAAGAAGAATGTGATGAATGATATGTGATGTATGAGATTGATCATGTTCTTGTAATAGGAATCACGACTTGCATGTCGATGAGTATGACAACCGGCAGGAGCCATAGGAGTTGTCTTTATTTATTGTATGACCTGCGTGTCATTTAACAACGCCATGTAATTACTTTACTTTATTGCTAACGGTAGCCATAGTAGTAGAAGTAATAAGTTGGCGAGACAACTTCATGGAACACGATGATGGAGATCATGATGATGGAGATCATGGTGTCATGCGGTGACAATGATGATCATGGAGCCCGAAGATGGAGATCAAAGGAGCAAAATGATATTGGCCATATCATGTCACTTTTTGATTGCATGTGATGTTTATCATGTTTATCGTCTTATTTGCTTAGAACGACGGTAGTAAATAAGATGATCCTCATTAAAATTTCAAGAAAGTGTTCCCCTAGCGTGCACCGTTGCGAAAGTTCTTCGTTTCAAGCACCACGTGATGATCGGGTGTGATAGATTCTTACGTTCACATACAGCGGGTGTAAGCCAGATTTACACACGCGAAACACTTAGGTTGACTTGACGAGCCTAGCATGTACAGACATGGCCTCGGAACACAAGAGACCGAAAGGTCGAGCATGAGTCATATAGTAGATACGATCAACATGAAGATGTTCACCGATGATGACTAGTCCGTCTCACGTGATGATCGGACACGGCCTAGTTGACTCGGATCATGTAATCACTTAGATGACTAGAGGGATGTCTATCTGAGTGGGAGTTCATAAGATGAACTTAATTATCTTGAACATAGTCAAAAGATCTTTGCAAATTATGTCGTATGCTCGCGCTTTAGTTCCACTGTTTAGATATGTTCCTAGAGAAAATATAGTTGAAAGTTGACAGCAGCGATTATGCGGACAATAGAAAGCTTATGTCCTTGATGCACCGCTCAGTTTGCTAAACCCCAAACGTCGTCTGTGGATGTTGCGAACATCGGACATACACGTTTTGATAACTACATGATAGTTTAGTTAAACGGTTTAGAGTTGTGGCACCAAAGACGTTTTCAAAACGTCGCGGAACATATGAGATGTTTCGAGGGCTGAAATTGGGATTTCAGGCTCGTGCCCATGTCAAGAGGTATGAGACCTCCGACGATTTTCTTAGCCTGCAAACTAAGGGAGAAAAGCTCAATCGTTGAGCTTGTGCTCGATTGTCCGAGTGCAACAATCACTTGAATCGAGTGGGAGTTGATCTTCCGGATGAGATAGTGATGTTTCTCCAAAGTCATTGCCACCAAGCTGCTAGAGCTTCGTGATGAACTATAACATATCGGGATAGATATGATGATCCTTGAGGTATTCACGATGTTTGACACCGTGAAAGTAGAAATCAATCGGGAGCATCAATTGTTGATGGTTGGTGAAACCACTAGTTTCAAGAAGGGCAAGGGCAAGAAGGATACTTCATGAAATGGCAAATCATTTGCTGCTCTAGTGAAGAAACCCAAGGTTGAACCCAAACCCGAGACTAAGTGCTTCTATGATAAGGGAATAGTCCTTTGGGAGGAATTACCCTAGATACTTGGTAGATGAGAAGGTGGCAAGGTCGATAGAAGTATATTGGATATACATTATGTTAATGTGTACTTTACTAGTACTCCTAGTAGCACCGGGTATTAAGATACGGTTCGGTTGCTAAGTGTTAGTAACTCGAAATAAAAGAGCTACGGAATAAGCGGAGACTAGCTAAAGGTGGTGACGATATGTGTTGGAAGTGTTTCCAAGTTTGATGTGATCAAACATCGCACGCTCCCTCTACCATCAAGATTAGTATTAAACCTGAATAATTGTCATTTGGTGTTTGCGTTGAGCATAGACATGATTGGATTATGTCTATTGCAATACGGTCATTCATTTAAGGAGAATAATGGTTACTCTATTTATTTGAATAATACCTTCAATGGTCTTGCACCTAAAGGAATGGTTTATTGAATCTCGATCGTAGTGATACACATTTTCATGCCAAAAGATATAAGATAGTAATGATAGTACCACTTACTTGTGGCACTGTCATGTAAGTTATATTGGTATAAAACGCATGAAGAAGCTCCATGTTGATGGATCTTTGGACTCACTCGTTTTTGAAAAAGTTTGAGACATGCGAACCATGTCTATTGGTGTATACGCATGAAGAAACTCCATGCAGATGGATCATTTGGACTCACTTGATTTTGAATCACTTGAGATATGCAAATCATACCACATGGGCAAGATGACTAAAAAGCCTCGTTTTTCAGTAAAATGGAACAAGATAGCAACTTGTTGGAAGTAAACACATTTTGATGTGTGCAGTCCAATGAGTCTTTGAGGCATCTGATGAATATCGTTATGTTCTTACTTCACAGATGATTCAAGTAGATGTTGAGTATATTTACTTGATGAAACACAAGTCTGAATTATTGAATGGTTCAAGTAATTTCAGAGTGAAGTTGAAGATCATCGTGACAAGAGGATAAAATGTCTATGATATGATCATAGAGATGAGTATCTGAGTTCTGAGCTTTGGCATAATTAATACATTGTGGAAATTGTTTCACAATTAATACCGCCTGGAACACCATAGTGTGAGGGTGTGTCTGAACATCATAGTTGCACCCTATTGGATATGGTGCGTACCATGATGTCTCTTATCAAATTACCACTATCGTTCATGGGTTAGGCATTAGAGACAACCACATTCACTTTAAATAGGGCACCACATAATTCCATTGAGATGACACCGTATGAACTATGGTTTAGAGAAACCTAAGCTGTCATTTCTTAAAGGTTTGGGGCTGCGACGCTTATGTGAAAAAGTTTCAGGTTGATAAGCTCGAACCCAAAGCGGATAAAATGCATCTTCATAGGACACCCAAAACAGTTGGGTATACCTCCTAATTCAGATCCGAAAGCAATATGGATTGTTTCTTGAATCGGGTCCTTTCTCGAGGAAAAGTTTGTCTCGGAAAGTTGAGTGGGAGCATGGTGGAGACTTGATGAGGTTATTGAACCATCACTTCAACTAGTGTGTAGCAGGACACGGGAAGTTGTTCCTGCGGCGCCCACACCAATTTAAGTAGAAGCTTATGATAGTGATCATGAAGTTTCGGATCAAGTCACTACCGTACCTCGTAGGGTGACAAGGATGCGTACTACTTCAGAGTGGTACAGTAATCCTGTCTTGAAGGTCATGTTGCTAGACAACAAAATGAACCTGCGGAGAAGCGATGGTGGGCCCATATTCCGACAAATGGTTAGAAGCCGTAAAATCCGAGAAAGGATCCATGACTTTGGAAGAAATACTTGATGGTCGTAAGGCCGTTGGGTACAGATGGATTTTAAAAGAAAGACAGACAATTATGGTAAGAATCACCATTAAGAAAGCTCGACTTGTCGTTAAGATGTTTTCCGACAAGTTCAAGGAGTTGACTACGGTGAGGCTTTCTCACCGTAGCGATGCTAAGAGTCATTGAAAATGGATTAGCGATTCTTGCATTATTTATGAAGTCTTGCGGATAGAATGTCAAAACATTGTTTCCTCGACAGTTTTCTTGAGGAAAGGTTGTATGTGATACAACGGAAGGTTTTCACAATCTGAAGAACGCTAACAAATATGCGAACTCCAGCAATCCTTCTAAGGACTGGAGTAAGCATCTCGGAGTTGGAATGTGCGCTTTGATGAGATGATCAAAGATTTTGGGTTTATACAAAAGTTTATGAGAAACTTGTATTTCCAAAGAAGTGAGTGGGGCGCTATAGAATTTCGATGAGTATATGTTGTTGACATATTGTTGATCGAAATGATGTAGAATTTCTAAAAAGCATATAGGGTTATTTGAAAAGTATTTTTCAAGGAAAACTGGATTAAGCTACTTGAACATTGAGCATCAAGATCTATGAGGATAGATCAAAACCGCTTAATGGTACTTTCAAATGAGCATATACCTTGACATGATCTTGAAGGTGTTCAAGATGGATCGATCAAAGAAGGAGTTCTTGCACGAGATGTAAGGTACGAAGTTAAGACTTAAAGCTCGACCACGGCAGAATAGAGAGAAAGGACGAAGGTCATCCCTATGCTTGACGTAGGCTCTATAGTATGCTATCTTGTGTACCGCACGGAAGTGTGCCTTGCCATGAGTCGGTCAAGGGTACAAGAATGATCCAGAATGGATCATTGGACAGTGATCAAAATTGTCCTTGGAGTAAATAAGGACATGTTTCTCGATTATGGAGGTGATAAAGAGTTCGGCATAAAGGGTTACGTCGATGCAAGCTTTAACACCTATCCGAGTGACTCGAGTAGCAAACCGGATCGTATAGTGGAGCAACCACTTGGAATAGCTCCAAGTGGAGCGTGGAAGCGACATTCTGAGAATGACCTAGAGATTTGCAAAGTACATACGGATCCGAAAGTTGCGGACCGTTGACTAAAACCTCTCTCACAAGCAAAACATGATCAAACCCCGAACTCATTGAGTCTTAATCACATGATGATGTGAACTAGTTTAATGACACTAGTAAACTCTTTGTATGTTGGTCACATGGCGATGTGACGTGTGAATGTTAACCACATGACGATGTGAACTAGATTATTGACTCTAGTGCAAGTGGGAGACTGTTGGAAATATGCCCTAGAGACAATAATAAATTAGTTATTATTATATTTCCTTGTTCATGATAATCGTTTATTATCCATGCTATAATTGTATTGATAGGAAACTCAGATACATGTGTGGGTACATAAACAACACCATGTCCCTAGTGAGCCTCTAGTTGACTAGCCCGTTGATCAACAGATGGTTACGGTTTCCTGACCATGGACATTAGATGTCGTTGATAACGGGATCACATCATTAGCAGAATGATGTGATGGACAAGACCCAATCCTAAGCCTAGCACAAAGATAGTAGTTCGTATGCTAAAGCTTTTCTAGTGTCAAGTATCATTTCCTTAGACCATGAGATTGTGCAACTCCCGGATACCGTAGGAATGCTTTGGGTGTACCAAACCTCACAACGAATCGGGTGGCTATAAAGGTGCACTAGGTATCTCCGAAAGTGTCATTGGGTTGGTACGAATCGAGGATGGATTTGTCACTCCGTAAACGGAGAGGTATCTCTGGGCCCACTCGGTAGGACATCATCATAATGTGCACAATGTGACCAAGGGGTTGATCACGGGATGATGTGTTATGGAACAAGTAAAGAGACTTGCCGGTAACGAGATTGAACAAGGTATCGGTATACCGATGATCAAATCTCGGGCAAGTACAATACCGTTAGACAAAGGGAATTGTATACGGGATCGATTGAGTCCTTGACATCGTGGTTCATCCGATGAGATCATCGTGGAACATGTGGGAGCCAACATGGGTATCCAGATCCCGTTGTTGGTTATTGACCGGAGAACGTCTCGGTCATGTCTACATGTCTCCCGAACCCGTAGGGTCTACACACTTAAGGTTCGATGATGCTAGGGTTATAAAGGAAGTTTGTATGTGGTTACCGAATGTTGTTCGGAGTGCCGGATGAGATCCCGGACGTCACGAGGAGTTCCGGAATGGTCCGGAGGTAAAGATTTATATATGGAAAGTTGTTGTTCGGGTTCCGGGAAAAGTTTGGGTTTTTCCGGTATTGTACCGGGAAGCTTCCAGAAGGTTCCGGAGGATTCTAGAGGGGTCCGGAGGTCCGGAAATTGTTCCACCACGTCCAATACAGTAGCATGGGCTATAGGGGGGCGCCCTAGCCTTAATGGGCTAGGGGCACCAGCCCCCCCAAGGCCTATGCGCATGGGAAGGGGGAAACCCTAAGAGGGAGGGCCTCCACTTGACTTGGGAGGCACTCCTCCCCCCTTGGCCGCCGCCCCCAGCCCTAGAGGGATCTAGGGGGGCAGGCCCCCTCTTACCCCCACCTATAAATAGTGGAGGGGTGGGAGGGCAGCCGCACCCAAGTTCTGGCGCAGCCCTCCCCCTCTACCAAGTACTCCTCCTCTCTCGCGGTGCTTGGCGAAGCCCTGCAGGATTGCCACGCTCCTCCACCACCACCACGCCGTTGTGCTACTGCTGGATGGAGTCTTCCTCAACCTCTCCCTCTCTCCTTGATCAAGGCATGGGAGACGTCACCGGGCTGTACGTGTGTTGAACGCGGAGGCGACGTCCGTTCGGCACTAGGATCTCCGGTGATTTGGATCACGACAGTCACGACTCCTTGACCCCGTTCTCTTGAATGCTTCCGCTTAGCGATCTACAAGGGTATGTAGATGCACTCTCCTTCCCCTCGTTGCTGGTTTCTCCATAGATAGATCTTGGTGACATGTAGGAAAATTTTGAATTTCTGCTACGTTCCCCAACACCAAGCACCCAAGAGTAATAAGCTTCTCAAACTTCACTTCCACGTATCACCGTGGAGAACTCAAACTGATGCACCAAATGCAATGGCAAGGGCACACGGAGTACCCAAGTCCTTCTCTCCCAAATCCCACCAAAGCAACTAATGCTAGGGAGGAAAATGAGAGGAAGAACTAAAGAAGAACACGAAGAACTCCAAGATCTAGATCCAAAGGGTTCCCCTCACAAAAAGGAGAAAGTGATTGGTGGAAATGTGGATCTAGATCTCCTCTCTCTTTTCCCTCAAAAACTAGCAAGAATCCCTGGAGGGATTGAGAGTTAGCAAGCTCGAAGAAGGTCAACAATGGGGGAAGAACATGAGCTCAAAAAGATCAGGTTCATTGGGGAAGAAGACACCTTTATATAGTGGGGGAACCAATCCAACCGTTACCCCACTGTACATCCCCGCACAGAGCGGTACTACCGCTAGGGAAGGGCGGTACTACCGCCGAGAGCGGTACTACCGCTCCTACCCCAGTACTACTGCTTGGCGAGGAAGACAGGGCCCTGGCCCCAGAGCGGTACTACCGCGGGAGTAAGAGCGGTACTACCGCTTGGAGCGGTACTACCGCCACTACTACCGCTCCTAGTGCCGCAAAACCCGACACGAGAAACACCGGTCTCGAATCGAGGCGGTAGTAGCCCGGAACCACTGCGGTACTACGGCCGAAACCCACAAGTGGTACTACCGCTCTTGGAGCGGTACTACCGCTACGTGGAGCAGTACTACCGCTTGGGAGCTTCGACGGTACTACCGCTGAGGACCGCGGTACTACTGCTGGCGCCACCTTTATGCCACTACCACGAAAATAAAGTATACTCCAAGGAAAACCAGAACTGCCATAACTTCTTCAAATGAGCTCCGAATTGAGCAAACTCAAGCTTGTTGGATAGAGGAAGACGAGTGAAACCTCCAACAGAGAAGAACCAGCATACCCTCCAACATCGAAAACATCATAGAAGATGCATGTGAACTCCGTTTTCGATGAACTCGAGCTTGTCATAAAAATGACCATAAGCTCCAAAACTCACAAGGAGAAGAACCAAACAAGAACTAACAAAGATGATGCAAGGATGCAATGGTTTGAGCTCTCTATGAACGATACGATCAAGCAACTCATTGAGAGCCCCCTTGATAGTACGACAATCGATCCTATGACCCGGTCTCCCACAACTACCATGAGACTGGTAAAATAGAAAACCTATCAAGGGCAAACCTTTGCCTTGCACATGGTCCACTTGAGCTAGATGATGACGATCTTGACTCCCTCAAGTTGGACCACCTTTCTTGATTGCGTTGGCTCGATGAAGACTAGTTGATTGCTCCCCCATACTCCACTATGGGCGAGCCTCTTCCAAGACATCTTCACAAGTCCATTGTCACCACAATGGACTGCAAGCTTCAAGCATTTGATCTCTTCGTGATGCTTCACCAGAACTTGCACACCACAACCTAACCCCACAAAGAACTCTCACGAAGATCATGGGTTAGTACACAAAGCGTAATTGACAATGCTTACCATACCATGGGATCGCTTGATCCCTCTCGGTACATCTTCTATGCTTTGTGTGTTGATCAACTTGATTCACTTTTTGACTTAGTCTTGATCAACCTTGAATCTTTCCAACTCTCTTCATTTGGATGATGTCTTGAAGGTAAACATGAATGATCACACACTCTTCTTCTTCAAGACATGCTTGCTATAAGCACAACACTCATGTGACCAATCTTTGGATAATTCCTTAATAGCACCTTGGTCATCACAAACTCTCCTTGAAACCAACAAATGGACTCCAAGAAAAGCCTATGGACAAACCCTTCAAACATAACTCAAGGCGACCATTAGTCCATAGAGATTGTCATCAATTACCAAAAGCAAACATGGGGGCACCACATGTTCTTTCAATGTCCCCCATTTTGCTAATTGATGACAATCACTTTAAAGAGAGTTTATATAGGAATTATGCATCACCATGCAGTGCAACAACCAATAGTGCATGCGAAATATGCATCACCATGCAATGCAACAACCAATAGTGCATGCGAATGATATGCAAATGCTAGGGAAACAAAAACCAAAGCTACTCCACAAAACTCTCTGAAACTTCTCCCCCATTGGCATCGATTGCCAAAATGGGCAAAAAGCTTAGAAGGCCAATATAAATTGTGGTCCTCCGTAAATTGTGTATTTCTCAACAAGGGAGTGGAATGCAATACACAAATCCAACTGTCAATACTTGGAGGAAGACAAACTATATTGAGGCCCAAAGATTGCAACAGAAAGATATGCCACAAAGACATAACACAGAGAGAGACAAGCAATCAGAAGATACCAAAAGAAGCACGCAATCAACGGATATCAATTGAACCAACTAGACCAATGATCCTACATGCCACAAGAATAAAGATATTATGATAAGCGCAAAGGAGTGTTCTAAAGAAACTAGAGAAGCTCCCCATGATTTGTGCACACATAAGAATATTTGTATTTGGATACAAAGTGCACAAAATAGGATCATAGCTCCCCCAAAATCAATAGAAACTCACATCCAGTGCAAGTGAGCATACAATAAATAAAGCCTGGTGCTTGCAACAAGCACATGGTTGAGCAACATGTAAAAGAGACAACTTAACAACAGGCTCAACCAAAATGATGTGTGTGAGTCATGGCGAAGCACTTGAGAAGACTAAAATTAGGATGAGCATTAAGCATCAACATAGTCTTGAAAGAATGAGGCACACGGTGCAAAGCCTTTCATTCTCACACACAACTAAGCAAATGGGTTCACAAGAACACTAAATATGCAAAATGAATAACAAACACTTGTGACAACCCAAGGTGAAGATAGAAAACATAAGCATCATCAAGACAGGGGATACCAATTAAGATGGCAAAAGCCTCGTCAAGACAAGCATGAGGAGAATAATCTTCACCACACAAAAGTGCATCAAGATGCAACGAGATAAGACACGCATTCAAGGCAAAAGCTTTCACAGAGCCACCAAAGAAATAACATAAGAGAGACAAGGTGGACGTGAAAGAAAGGATATCAACTAGAAATGTAATTTCTCTCGAGTGTATAAGGTTCTATGTAGACAAAATCATGATGATATATATATATCTACAAAGAAGGATGTACACCCGAAATAGTTACAACACGAAGGAACAAGATATCCACAAGGAAGTCATAAATACACCAATAAGATATTTGCTTGAAAGCATAGCACATGGCTAGATATGGTATTATTGTATATAAACGAATTCCTACCACACAACCATCAAAGACATCACAACTAGCAACATGAGATCATTGTTGGGATGCTTTGAGAAAGGAAACAAGTATCACAAAAAAATTACATGCCATGATACAACCCACACAAGGTTGATGCAAGAAATGTGTGCATGAAGTAGATGATGATAATTGTTACCGAGATACCATTGGAAGGATGTAGTAGATACCAAATGAAGGTAGATGGTAGTTCATTGATCATCCTAGCTTGACTCCAATATGCACATGGTGACAACACCTTCCTTGTGAGTGAGCCGAGCATCCAATGCATCTCCAAATGTTCCTAGAAGAACAACACAAACTAAATGGTACCCAAACTCATCGGGACCAAATAGTTAGAAACACCAATACATAGGACAAAGTCCACATAAATATGTGCATAGAGATATGAAAATGAATTGCACATCTCATCCAAATTGAGACTAGGTGGAGTTTCCCCTAAATATTGAGTCAAAGAAAGAAAGCATGCCAACTGAAATACATGAAGTAAACATGCATGCTCAAGACTTTCAAAACTCAAAACCAAAGGACAAAGAAATGCCAAGTGAAAAGGATACCAAATGGAGAAATCATCACTTGGAAGATATCATTAAAGATACATCAAGGAATGAGATATCCATTGATACACACTAAACTAAAGATGTCAAACTCCTAAGAGAGGATGGTTCCAAACAAACCAAGCTCTCAACAAAGTTTCATGATGGCACAAAGTACCAAAAAGAAATGGCTTGCCTTCCACCAAAACACACTTGATAAGGATCACAAGAAGAGTGTTCTGAAGAAAATAGAATAGCTCCCTCACGAGTTGTGCATTATATAGGATCTGTATTTGAATACAAAATGCACAAGGTGGGATCACCGCTTTCACTATATCTAGAAAACACTAAAAAAGATCCACAAGTGGTATGGAAGACAACGAGAGTTAACACAATCCTTGGCAAGAGAAAAAGCAAGTAAAACAAAAGCCAATGTAAAGATGATCAATAAATTCTACCACACATAAATGACTATCAATTGTCAAAAGACAAGAAGTAGATATAAAGAATTCCCGGTGGTAGATGGCAAGGATATTCAACATCATCTTCACACCACACACAAGCAAATTGCAACTTGTAGAGCTAACATGCCACCTAGGAACAAGATAATCTACAATATCAACACTAGGTGACAACATCTCAAAAGTACACATTTCTAGGCTAGTAATATACATAGCATATTACTCCCCCATAATGTGATACCAAAGAAGAAGACTTAACAAGAGGCAATAAGAGAATCCAACATGAGATAATCAATGGAATTTTTAGAATTTGAATTTCTCATGAGAGATATACCACCTAGCGACTAGATAATCTTGAAATATCAATACTAGATGGTATTACTCATGTGCACACATTTATAGGATTGTGAGGTGCACAAAGCACACCACTCCCCCATAATGGATATTCCATTAATCTCTCACAAGAGCCAACTAAGAAATAAACAAGATGCACTAAGGCTCAACGAATGACACACAAGTACATGATGTGCAAACCAACATACACAAAGGCAATTTGGAGACATCATATACAAACACATGCAAGGAACAAAACCAAAACATACAAGGGGGCAAGTAACTTTCAATGTAAGCAATTTAAGTACAAGTTACCGCAAGGAGGCACATTGGATATAAGATATAGACTTGATGATTCAATTGACTTGGCTTGAGACAATAAGAGTGATGAAGTCCCCTTAATTCTTCATAATGTAGCCAAGTCTCCAATGCCCTCCAACATCACCTATTGATCAAGTTTGAGCTTGTTGGTCCCCAACCAAGTTGGGTCCTAAGAGGTTAGTCACAATAGGCTTGGCAACCCAAATGGTTCTTTTCTTGACACCACTTTGAGTACCAACAAACTTGGCAAACACATTGCCAACCTTATCCTTCCCAAGAGAATAAATATCATCAATAATAATTGGGTTGGATAAGTTACCACTAGTGCATGAAGAAGCGACGTGACCTTTTTCACGACATAGGTAGCAACGTCTACTCTTCACTTTCTTCTCACTTGATTTCTCAACTTCAGAAGCATTAGCTTGAGTCTTCTTGGGAAGAGGCCTTTCCTCAACTTGAGGTTGAGCATGGGAATGCACTTGTAGCCGCTTCCCTTGTTGCTTGTCACTAATGGCCTTCTTCTTCAATGGGCAAGATCTAACATGATGCCCTTCAATTTTGCACTTGAAGCAAATAATCTTGGCCGAATTCTTGACTTGTTCTTGTCCCTTCCTTTTGTTCATCTTGGACTTCTTCTTCTTATTGGAGTTGAATCCAAGTCCACCTTTGTCATTGGGGAATTTTTGCACACTCAAGATATTGTTGAGTGTGGATTTCCCTTGATGACTCTTTTCCAAGTCTTTCTTCAAAGAAGTGACTTGGGCCTTAAGCTCTTTGATTTCCTCTACATGGTTAGTCTCAACACAAGTACTAGAGGAAGTATAAGCTTCATTGTTAGAGAAACAAGGCAAGGAAAGCAATTCATCACAAGATGTACCAACATTGTGAGTAGATGAATTACAAGGACTAGCACATGGCAATGTACTATTTTGACTAGAAGTAGTGCTAGTATCCACATGAGGCTCACTAGATGTTACCTTAGCAATCATGGCCTCATGAGCTATCTTTAGCACACTATGGGATACTAGAAGATCATCATGAGAGCTTGAGAGCTTTTCATGACTTTCTTCCAATTTCCCATAATTGCAAGATAGCACCTCAAGTTGAGCCCGTAGCTCAACATTCTCCTTTAAAATGGATGCTTCACAAGTAATAGAATTAGTAGCACAAGCATCATCATTAACAACAAGAGGAGAAGGCAACTTGGCAAGCTCTTTTAAATAAGCGGCTTCAAGTTGAGCATGAGACTCGGTGAGTTTGATGAGCTCACCCTTGATGACCCTTGAGCCATTTTCGAGGTGCTCAAAATCCTCAAGGAGTCTAGCATGAGCAACTTCAAGCTTAGCATTTTTAGTTTCAAAAACATTGGCCACCTCAAGAGCTCTATCAGTAGATTCCTTCACTCTAGACAATTCTAGAGCAAAAGTCTCCTCAAGAGATTCCTTGGTGGTTTGTTCAAGTTCAAGAGCTTGAGAGAGGTCCGCAATCTCATTAGCGTAATCATGCCCATGACCTTACATTTTATCAATGGTGACCTCATGCTTCTCAAGACAAGAATCCAACTCATCAATATATTTCTTGCTCTCAATAGCAATGGACATAATTTCCATGAAGTTGGAACGAGCAATTTTATTTTTATGAAGAGCTTTAAAAACCATTTCCCCCTTAATTTTTAAGGAGGCAACATTATCATTCTCTTCATCATTATCCTCATCATCATTAGCATCAACATCATCATCAAGAGACATATTGGGGTACAAAGTAGGAGATACCTTTGACGCCTTAGCCATAAGGCAAAACGCAATAGATGATGATGTAGGATCCCTTGAGGCACCATTAAACACCACATCTTGTTCCATGGAGTGTTCGTTCCTCTACATTGTTAGCACAACAATTCGAGGAAATAGATGCATTTTTATCAAGGCAATAAGACATAGCAAGCATATCATCATGATATTTAGTCAAGCAATTTCTACATGATATGCAAGGACTATCAACACAAGCACGTGAAACATTTGGAGTGCTCGAAGTGTTAAAGCCCAAAGAGGGAGCATTGCAACAATATAGTGATGAAGGATCATCCACAATAAGCATACTATCATCATTGCAATGACCAACACTACTCACCATATCATTACCTTGTGGCAACCCACATGTAGGTGAAGTAGAAGAAGTTGAGAAGACTATATGATCGGAGGTGGAGGGAGAACAACCATCCCCACAAATCTTGGACACACCATATTTATCTTGAAGCTTTGTCCATAACTCATGAGCATCCCGGAACGGCATGAGTTGAAATATAACTACATTGCTCAAAGCATCGAAAAGCACATTAGAGGTGTAAGGGCATATTTATCCCTAAGTGTTTTGGTGATTGATGACAATGCCTTTGCGGACTAATCGTGTGCCTTGAGTCCCTCAGATACTTCATCATTAGGCACAAGACGATTCCGTGCCCCTCGGAGACTGTTGAAGCCGGCGTTGTTCTACGTTTCACTTTGGTGGAGTTGAGTCGTAGGAGAGCCGTACTATTAAGAGGGGGTCCGCGTCGGAAAGGTAGGGTGGAATCACACATACACTTGTCCCTCCTTTCCTTGCACTTTGGAGCTACCCGTCGTTATCTTGGTTGTGCGGAAAACTAGCGACTACTGCTGTACTTGCGGTAGTACCGCAGGTACAAGCGGTAGTACCGCGGCGTGTCATGGTAGTACCGCCCTTTTGGTGCGGTAGTACCGCGGCACCCATGCCTTGTGCCGCTCTGGTGCGGTAGTAGGGGCGGATGTAATTTTTTACATCCGCGCCCACCACGGTAGTACCGCTCGGCCCGAGCGGTAGTACCGCGGTGGCCCACGGTAGTACCGCTCCCTTGGAGTCGTAGTACCGTGGTCCTTCGACCTAGTACCCGAAGAAAACACGGTAGTAGGCGCGATGTAATTTTTACATCGCGCCTACCACGGTAGTACCAGCGCCTAGTGAGCGGTAGTACTGCTGTTGGGTTTTGCACCACCCGGCCAATGAAGTAAACACGGATGTAATTTATTTCATCCGATCCCTTCGAGCCGTGACTCTCCGCCTTGCGGTAGTACCGCAAGGGGGAGCGGTAGTACTGCCATGAGCGGTAGTATCGCCACACATCAAGCTAGTTCCAGCCTGTGTTGCTGCCGCGGTAGTACCGTGGTCGGCCACGGTAGTACCGCGCAGCCTCGCGGTAGTACCGCTTCCTTGGAGCGGTAGTACCGTGAGTCGCGGGCTGAACATATGAATAACGGTTGGATATTTCCCACGACTATATAAGGGGTGTCTTCTACCTCTAGTTGACCACCTCTTCCACCTCTAAGCTCCATTGTTGCTCCAAGCTCCATTTTCGCTCGATCTCTCTCCCTAGCCAATCAAACTTGTTGATTTGCTCGGGATTGGGTGACAAGGTCCCGATCTACACTTCCACCACAAGATATTTGATTCCCCCCACTTATCCCTTGCGGATCTTGTTACTCTTGGGTGTTGAGCACCCTAGATGGTTCAGGCCACCTCGAAGCCATACTCCATTGTGGTGAAGCTTCCTGGTGTTGTTGTTGTTGGGAGCCTCCGATTGTTGTGGAGATTGCCCCAATGTTGCTTGTAAAGGTTCGGTCGCCGCCTTCAAGGGCACCAATAGTGGAATCACGGCATCTCGCATCGTGTGAGGGCGTGAGGAGAATACGGTGGCCCTAGTGGCTTCTTGGGGAGCATTGTGCCTCCACACCGCTCTAACGGAGACGTACTTCCCCTTAAAAGGAAGGAACTCCGGTAACACATCCTCGTCTCCACCGGTTCCACTCTTGGTTATTTCGTGCCTTTACTTTCACAAGCTTACTTGTTCTTACATCTCTTGCTTGCTTGTGTGATAGTTGATATTGCATCATATAGGTTGCTCACCTAGTTGCACATCTAGACAACCTATTTTGTTGCAAAGTTTAATTTGGTAAAGAAAAGCTTAAAAATTGTTAGTTGCCTATTCACCCCCCTCTAGTCAACCATATCGATCCTTTCAATTGGTATCAGAGCCTCATCTCTTTATTAAGGACTTTGCCGTCCGAAGAGTATGGTTGACACCAACGATGGTGCGAAGGAACACTCCGGTGTGAATCCCATCTCATCTTCGGCCGAAGGGGAACCTCGGTCTCTCGTGAGGAGTTCAATGTGGCTTTAGACACATTGAAAACCTCCATGACGGCCGAGGTTAAAAGCATGTTTAATGATTTTCTAGAGGGACTTAAACTTTCTACCGCGCCTATGAAAGTGGGTGATCCTACTAACAAGGTGACGGATGCTATCTCCGACAAGGGGGAAGCTAACAATGAAAAGAGTCCTTCTACTAGTGGTAGAAATGGCACCGACATCTTTGCCCATGTGGAACCCCCAGTTTATGGAGGGCCAATCCCCTCCACTCATTTCAATCATGCCGGTCCACCTCCTAAATATGAGAAACATGAAGATTTTGATAATTGGGTCTATCACTTTAAGCGTCATTTGAAACATGTGAACACTAACCTTTGGAGAGTAATTGAAGAAGGTTTTTATCCTCATGACCCAAGCAACTTCACCCCTCGAGAAGCCGTGGACAATCAATTCAATGAGAGTGCTCTCTTCATCATCCAAGATGCAATCCTTCCCGAAGATCTCCCTCACCTTCGACCCCATGTCGTGGCTAAAGAAGCATGGAAATGTGTCGAGGGTCTCTATCGTGGAAGTGCTAGCATTCAACGCTCCAACTATGAAGTGGTGCAAGATGAAGCCGATGAGTTTGCAATGAAAGAAGATGAAGAACCTCGTGAGCTCTTTCGGAGAGTGACCAAACTCGCGGTGGCACTTCGAGATCATGGAAGCAAGGACACAGATGACAATTGGATCAAGCGGAAGTTCCTCAAGGCCATGATGCCCTACAACAAAGCCATGTCCTCCGTCATTCGTCAACGGCCGGACTTTCACACCATGACCTCAAGTGAAGTGTTGGATGAGTTCGTTGCAATGAGCATCTTGGACAAGACCGCCGACAATGCGGTGCTCCGTTCTCAAAGAGCGAAGAAGCCTAACCTTGCTTTGAAGGCCAAGGGTATTATGGAAAAAGAGGAAGAAGTGGAAGATGAGGAAAGCAACCCCGAAGACACCAAGTTTGACTACCATGAGCACATGGCCCTTGCTTCAAGACAATTTTGGAGCAAGAAGAGCTCAAGACCCAACTTCAACAAGAACAACTCAAGTGGCGTCAAGGGCAAGCAACGAGTTAGAACTTTCTTCAACTATGGCAATGTGAGCCATTTTGTTGCGGATTGTCCTTACGAGAAGCGGGAAGACAATGGTGGCAAGTTCATTCGGAAAGACAAAGCCAAGTCCTTCCCCAACAAGAACAACTTCGCCAAGAAGACTCCCACTCGTGGGTTGGTGGTTCAAGAAGAATACCAAGAGGATGACGATGATGATGAAAATGAAGAAGCAACGGCCATGGCATCCATTGCCATTGCTACTCCCCGGGTGTCTCTCTTCGAATCACCCAACGAAAACATCACCGCTAGATGCCTCATGGCTAAAGCTTCAAACAAGGTAACCCCCAACATCACAACCACCATCATTACTAATCCCTCCTTGGAGGATTGCGTTGATGGACATGTTGAGTCTAATGAGGAAGTGAATGAATTTGAGTCTTTTATGAGTAAGCTCAAGGGAAAGTCCAAGAAGCACTTTGTTGCTCTCTTGGAACAACTTGGTGAGGCCAATGACATGATCGAGGCTCACGAAGAAACCATCTCCAAGATGGAAGGTCATAGTCGTGACTATGCCGATGAGATATCGGATCTCTCTAATGCTCTTGAGGAAGAGCGTGTGCATCGTTTGAGTCTTGAGGAGTCACACAATGATGACCATGCTAAGTTAAAGAAAGATCTTGATCATGCTCTTGTCATGTCTCATGTGCTAACCTCCGAGAAGGCTAAACTTGGGGTTGATCATGCTAGACTCAAAGAGGAGTTTGAGATACTTGACAAGGCCCACAAGGTCTTGAAGGGTACTCATGCTAGCCTCAAAGAGTCTCATGCTCAACTCCAAGTCAAGCTAATCAAGGAAAAGGCCACCTTTCCTCATATGGTATTAATTGATAATGCATGTGCTACTAACCCTTGTTGTGAGCATGTGCATCTTGTGGAGGAGAATGCCAAGTTGAAGGACCAACTTGAGAAAGGCCTTGTGACTTGCATTCAAGGTGAGAAGAACCTCAACGACCTTTTGAGCAATCAAAAGGAAGTTGTGGCCAAAGAAGGAATTGGGTTTGCACCCAAGTCCAAGAGCAAGAAGAAGAAGAACAACAAGACCAAACGTCCTCCTCCTCTCAAACAAATGTTTGTGAAAGAGGGAGAGGGTGGTCCTAAGAAGAAGAAGGAGAAAGCGAAATGAGTTGATGTCCAAAAGGGCAAAAGCATTTCCTCAAACAAAGCCGGCGACTTTAACCCGTCATATGTGTTGTGCCGTGCTAGTGATGGACATGATTATGCTAAATTTGTTGGTTCTTCTTATGAGTACATTGAATGGTCTATTTGGGTTCCCAAGACCCTTGTTACTAACATCAAAGGACCCATTACTAAATGGGTACCTAAAACCAAGCATTGATCTCATGTAGGTGTTTGCTTCCGGTGTGGGATCATGGTTGCTCGATAGTGGAGCAACAAATCATATGACCGGGAGCAAGGACTTGGTGGTGGACGTGCAAGAGATTCCATCTATGCCCACCAATGTCGAATGGGGTGATGCATCACATTCTAAGGTATTGGGCCTCGGCAAGGTTGTCATTTCTCATGATCTAACGATCGAGAAAGTCATGCTTGTTGAGTCCCTTGCATTCAATTTACTTTCCGTTCGTCAACTTGCACTCATGGGCTTTGCTGCATTCTTTGATATTGATACCGTGGCCCTCTTGTGGAGCAAGACTCTTAAAGTAGCCTTTGTTGGGCATGTCAAGAACGGTCTCTATGTGGTAAACTTTTCGGAGCAACCCACTAAGACCGCGACATGCCTAATGGCTAAAGTTGATGTGGGATGGCTTTGGCATCGCCGTTTAGCCCACGTCAATATGAGATCTTTGCAAAGTCTTCTCAAGGGGGACCATGTTCGTGGACTAACAAATGTTAGTTTTTCCAAAGATCGTGCTTGCAGTGCTTGTATCGAAGGAAAGCTTCATGAAAAGGCTCACCCTCCTTCTACCATCATCTACTCGAAGAGACCCTTGGAGCTCCTTCACATGGATCTCTTCGGGCCTCCACTTGGAGGAAGAAAGTATTGCTTGGTGATTGTGGATGATTATTCAAGATACACTTGGGTATACTTCTTCAAGAGGAAGAGTGTGACCCAACAAACCGTCATCAACTTTGCAAATGAAGCTCAACGTCAACATGATGCAAAGATCTTGACAATAAGAAGCGACAATGACCGAAGTTCAAGAACTACACCTTGGATGAGTTTCTTAGTGATGAGGGAATCAAGCATCAATATGCGGCACCTTATACCCCTCAACAAAATGGTGTTGCGGAGAGGAAGAACCGGACGTTGATGGATGCGGCAAGGACCATGATGGACGAGTTCAAGTCTCCGTACAACTTTTGGGCCGAAGCCATCAACACCGCATGTCATGCATCCAATCGGCTCTATCTTCGCAAAGGCTTGAACAAGACTCCTTATGAGATTCTCACCGGCAACAAGCCCAATCTCAAGTACTTCCGGGTGTTCGGTTGTAAGTGTTTCATTCTCAAGAAAGGTGTTTGTTTGTCTAAATTTGAGGCTAGAGCTCATGAGGGCATATTTGTTGGTTATGCTACAAACTCTCATGCTTACCGTGTTCTCAACAAGTCCACCGGACTCATTGAGGAGATGTAACGTGGAGTTTGATTTAAAACAACGGCTCCCAAGTGGAGCAAAGTGGTACTTGTGATGTAGGTGATGAAATTCCTCCCCAAGCCATAAGAAGAATGGGTATTGGTCAAATCCTACCCATTGAGGAACCCCTTGTGGCCGAAGGAGAAGGACAATGCTCTACTCAAGAAGATCCATCACCTCATCAAGACCCACACACTTCCGAAGAACAAAGTGAAGGCCCTCAACCTCATGAACAAGACCAAGGGCAAGATCAACCTCAAGATGGTGATGAACCTCTAGATGATGCCCAAGGTCAAGTTCTTCCCCTCGAGCAAGTTCAAGATCAAGAGCAACCTCAAGATCAAGAACAAGCTTAAGACAGCGCTCAAGATGATCAAGTCAACCCTCCTCCTTCCACACCCGAGGAGGAATTAGAGCGTCGTGCCGCGAAGATTGCTTCCAAGCTCACCACCCAAGGCCATCTCATGGAAAATGTGGTTGGAAGCCTAAGAAAGGGGGTAAGCACTCGTAGACAATTGGCAAACTATTGTGAACATCACGCGTTTGTCTCTTGTGTTGAACCCCAAAAGGTCTATGAGGCGCTCGAAGACTCGGATTGGCTCAATGCCATGCATGAAGAACTCAACAACTTCGAGTACAATAAGGTGTGGAGATTGGTGCCAAGACCATCCGGGAACCACAACGTTATTGGAACCAAGTGGATCTTCAAGAACAAGCAAGATGCTCATGGGAACATCATTCGCAACAAGGCAAGATTGGTAGCACAAGGCTACTCCCAAGTCGAGGGTATCGACTACGGTGAAACCTTTGCTCCCGTTGCTCGTCTTGAATCCATTCGTTTGTTGATTGCTTATGCTTCCCATCACAACTTTAAGTTGCAACAAATGGATGTGAAAAGTGCTTTTCTTAATGGTCCTATTAATGAGTTGGTCTATTTCAAGCAACCCCCCGGGTTCGAGGATCCCTACTTTCCGGATCATGTGTACCAACTCGATAAGGCACTCTATGGCCTTAAACAAGCCCCACGTGCGTGGTATGACCACCTTACCGAGTTGTTACAAGATCGTGGATTTGAGGTGGGGCTAATCGACCCCACTCTTTTTACTAAGAAGGTTAACGGGGAGTTGTTTGTATGCCAACTATATGTTGATGATATTATCTTTGGTTCTCCTAACAAAGCTTTCAATGAAGAATTTGCCGCTCTCATGACCTCCAAGTTTAAGATGTCTTCGATGGGAGAGTTGAAGTTCTTTCTTGGTTTCGACATCAAACAAAGAAGAGAAGGAACCTTCATCAACCAAGCCAAATACACTCAAGACATGCTTAAAAGATTCAAGCTAAGTGATGTCAAGCCGGCTACTACACCAATGCCTACCAAGTGCCAACTTGACATCGATCCCAATGGTAAAGCGGTGGATCAAAAGGTATATCGCTCCATGATTGGCTCCTTGCTTTACCTTTGTGCATCTAGACCGGATATCATGTTGAGTGTGGGGATGTGTGCGTTTTCAAGCCGCACCAAAGGAAAGTCACTTTGTGGCGGTCAGCGAATCTTCGATATTTGGCTCATACCCCAAACTTTGGCTTATGGTACCCAAGAGGAGCAAACTTCAAGCTTGAAGG
This sequence comes from Aegilops speltoides, assembly GCA_021437245.1. Lineage (NCBI taxonomy): Eukaryota > Viridiplantae > Streptophyta > Magnoliopsida > Poales > Poaceae > Aegilops > Aegilops speltoides. The sequence continues at coordinate 130,772,056 of CM038144.1, forward strand.
TTTCACGGATTTCGATTGGAGACAAAGTGGATAGGAAGTCCACTTAGGAGGGTGCCAATTTCTTGGTTGCTCTTTGGTAAGTTGGTCTTCCAAGAAGCAAAGTTGTGTGTCTCTCTCGTCCCCGAGAAGGGTATGTGGCGGCCGATGGTTGTTGTGCTCAACTCCTATGGATGAGGCAAACTTTAAAGGAGTACGGTGTCATTTGTGACAAAGTGCCTCTTTGGTGTGATAATGAAAGTGCCATCAAGATTTCTCTCAACCTGGTGCAACACTTCAAGACGAAGCACATTGAGATTCAAGTATCACTTCATCCGGATCACATTAGGCGAGGGGAGATCGAGCTCAAGTATGTCAACACTCATGATAACCTTGCAGATATTTTCACGAAGCCCTTGGATGAAGCAAGATTTCGCGAGTTAAGGCATGAGCTAAATATCATTGATTTGAGCAATGTGACTTGAAACCGTGCACCCCCCACCACACCCAACTTGTTGTCTCGTTTAGGTGTAGGCATGGACATAGGGGGAGTGTTGTTCTCTCAATGAACTCTCCCTCCCCCCATTATGCATAAATAGACTACCTCTTTCACATTAGCCATTTTTGATGGTACTTGTGTTTCAAAGACGAGTTTTGGTCATGGGCCCAAGGATAATTCTTCGCGGTGCCATACCATTCAACTCAAACATAGGTGGCTTCGGCCACCGCCCTCTCTCCTCGTGAGGATTTGTCACTTGGTGGTTTCTTGATGTTGTTCTTGTGGTTTTGTGTGTGTGTGTCAGTTTTCTGTGCAAAGGCGGTTCTCTCTCTCGTTTGAAACCTACGGTGTCGTGAGCTCACGGTACTACCGCGGTCGGCCACGGTACTACCGCGGCCTACCATGGTACTACCGCGGATGGGAACACGGCACTACCGTCCCCACGCGGCAGTAATTTTTTACTGCCGCCTGGTTGAGCGGTACTACCGCCTCGTGTGATACTTCCGCCGAGCGGTACTACATGATGACCATGATACTACCGCACCGGTTCGAGCGCGTGGGGATAAGGATAGGCAGGGGGAGTTCTAACTCCCCATACCCATTCGTGTCCTCTCTCTCCACGTCGTCTCTTCCTCTCTCGTGCTCACGAACGGAGCCGGTGTTCGTCGCTGGATCTCCTTCACCGGCTGCCCTCCCGTGATTCCGTCCGGTGGGATCGTTCCCCACCACGTGCTCATGCTATGGACCAAGGTTTTTCCCCAAATCCTTCTCCTTTTGATTGTGTTTGGTGCTTTTAGGTTTTGGGGGAGACTTGTGTGTTCTTGAGATTCCTAGACTAAATCTCTGCAAGAGTAGGATGAAGGAGTGTGGTATTGCATAGGATTTACACTTGTATTGTTGTCTTGCGCTAGATCTGATCACCGTAGCACCGCCATGGTTTCGCGGTTCTTTTCAGATTCAAATCCTATTAGATCTGACGCGACGCGGTACTACCGCCCGTACGGAGCGGTACTACCGCTCGCATGGTACTACCGCCCCTAGGGAGCGGTACTACCGCGCACCGTGCGGTACTAAGAGTCTACTACTGCCCCAGCCACAGTACTACCATGACCCCGCGCGGTACTACCACGTCTGGAGCTGTACTACTCCTTTAGTACCGCAAACGGTGGCAGTTCTACTGTGGCACACATCTATCACATGCCAACTTTCTTGTATACCTTCTATGGGTTTCATGTGTTATTTTATGGCCTTTGCATTGATCCTCTTCGCCTTGTGTTTTGGTGCCTTGCGTGTGTGTCTCAGGTGGTGGCTCTCACTGGTCCAATCCCATTCGTGACACTGGCTCCAAGCGTCTGCGCAACCCAGGAGAAGTTCCAGAGGGATCATCTGCGTCCAAGCGCAATGTCAAGACCACAGCTAGCAAGCACAAGGAGCCCGCCAGGGGTATGGATGAGATTGCCCCTACTGAGTATGTCCGTCTCAGGCAGCTTCACCCCTATGTGCACCCATGATCCCTTTGTCGAGGTGTGAGCTATTCGGAACAAGACCCAAACCCAAATCTATTTGGATGTCATCAAGAACAAGCAGAATACCTATGTGGAGGTGAAGTGGATTGATATGCACCACATGAGGAAGGACAAGTTCCGTGACTACTTTGGGGAGGCTCTGGACTTGGTGGAGCAGTTTGGCATTGAGTGTGTGATCACTTTCCACCTGGACTATGACCCTGAGATCATATGTCAGTTCTTTGCCTCTGTGTACTTTCACTCCAATGAAGAAAGAAGGATGACCTGGATGACCAATGGCCGTCAAATGTCTGCTACCTGGAAGGAGTTCATGGATTTGCTTCAGGTTCCTGATGAAGGACTTAACACTCCAGTCGGTGTTCGTCCCCATGCCAATGCTGATTCTGCCAACAAGGACAAGCTCACCCCGTTCATGGTTGAGAAGACGCTCGCCAATGACAAGACAACTTTGGTACTCAACCCCTTTCTGGATATCATGTACCACATCTTCCGCAACTCCCTGTTTCCTCACATTGGTGACAAAGACAAGGTTCATGCCTATATGGTGGACATGATGCTTATTTGCTAGGAGGCTCGCTCGTCTCAGACTCAGCCACTTGATGTCTCTCACATCATGTGGTGTGAGCTTCGGTTTGCTGTGTTCAACCGCAAGGTGCCTATTTATGGGCCCTACCTGTTTCTGCTGATTTCAAAGACTTGGGAGAAGATGTACCCTGAGGAGGAGTTCCTGGCTCCAGACTGGATTCGCCATGAGCCCATTTGTTTGAGGATCAAATCCAACTGGGCCAACACCACTACTCGTGCTGAGGCGACTGCTGCCAGGGCTGCTGTTGATGAGGATGTTACTGGTGCCGAGGATGTTGCTGCGGGGCGGACTGGTAGGCCCTCTCAGAGTGTCTCTAGGCCATCATGGGCCAAGAAGTTGAAGGATAAGATGAAGTCTCTTTTCTACATGCAAGCCAAGGGGCAATACAGGGCTCACGTGGAGTCCAAGGAGAGTCGTCGCCGGCACAACAAGGTCTTGCAGCTCTATGGCGAGGAAGTGTCTCAAGTGGTCTCGAGGAGCACATCACTCCTGAGACCGAGTGGATGGAGAAGCAAGGATACAGGTGGACTGATTTTGAGGAGGAGGTCGAGGAGTCCATTCCAGCTGCAGAGGCGTCTAACGAAGAGGCTTGGGACAACTTCTCTGCTTGAGCCACCTCTTGTGTGTGTAGGTGCCCTCTCTGCCTTTTTGGCGTCTCGATGCCAAAGGGGGAGAGAGTGTAGGGATTTGCGAGTTTGCGAGTCGTGTGTGTCGTGTGTTTGCTGCTTTCTCAGTTGAACTCTTTGCTGTTTTTCTCGTTTGAACCTTGGTTATCTTACTTCGTATGGTGTAAGACATATGCACTCTATCTATCCTAGCAAGCTTGTGTTATATTGTGCTACCTTCATGCTATGCTATGCTTATCATCATGTCTTGGTCTCTAAAATATAGGGGGAGTGTTGATCCTAGTTTGTGTGCCATGCAGTCCAAAGCATTCATCTAAAGTGCACACATCTAGGGGGAGCCTGTCTATATTTTAGAGAGGTGGGTTTGCCCCTGCTCTAAATTATTTTATCTATGTGCAAATCCCGTGTTGTCATCAATCCACCAAAAAGGGGGAGATTGTAAGGGCATATTTATCCCTAAGTGTTTTGGTGATTGATGACAATGCCCTTGCGGACTAATCGTGTGCCTTGAGTCCCTCAGATACTTCATCATTAGGCACAAGACGATTCCATGCCCCTCGGAGACTGTTGAAGCCGACGTTGTTCTACGTTTCACTTTGGTGGAGTTGAGTCGTAGGAGAGCCGTACTATTAAGAGGGGGTCCGCGTCGGAAAGGTAGGGTGGAATCACACGTACACTTGTCCCTCCTTTCCTTGCACTTTGGAGCTACCCGTCATTATCTTGGTTGTGCGGAAAACTGGCGACTACTGCTGTACTTGCGGTAGTACCGCAGGTACAAGCGGTAGTACCGCGGCGTGTCACGGTAGTACCGCCCTTTTGGTGCGGTAGTACCGCGGCACCCAGGCCTTGTGCCGCTCTGGTGCGGTAGTAGGGGCAGATGTAATTTTTTACATCCGCGCCCACCACGGTAGTACCGCTCGGCCCGAGCGGTAGTACCGCGGTGGCCCACGGTAGTACCGCTCCCTTGGAGTCGTAGTACCGTGGTCCTTTGACCTAGTACCGCAGTGTCACGATAGTAGGCGCGGATGTAATTTTTTACATCCGCGCCTACCACGGTAGTACCGCGCCTAGTGAGCGGTAGTACCGTGCCGGGTTTTTGCACCACCCCAGTTTCAGCGGAAGTAGGCACGGATGTAATTTATTTCATCTGCGCCCTTCCTAGGCCGTGACTCTCCTGCCTTGCGGTAGTACCGCAAGGGGGAGCGGTAGTACCATGAGCGGTAGTATCGCCCATGATCGAGCTAGTTCGGCACTGTGTTGTTGCCATGTAGTACCGTGGTTGGCCACGGTAGTACCGCGCAGCCTCGCGGTAGTACCGCTTCCTTGGAGCGGTAGTACCGTGAGTCGCGGGCTGAACATATAGATAACGGTTAGATTTTTCCCACGACTATATAAGGGTTGTCTTCTACCTCTAGTTGACCACCTCTTCCACCTCTAAGCTCCATTGTTGCTCCAAGCTCCATTTTCGCTCGATCTCTCTCGCTAGCCAATCAAACTTGTTGATTTGCTCGGGATTGGGTGACAAGGGCCCGATCTACACTTCCACCACAGGATATTTGATTCCCCCCACTTGTCCCTTGCGAATCTTGTTACTCTTGGGTGTTGAGCACCCTAGAGGTTGAGGTCACCTCGAAGCCATACTCCATTGTGGTGAAGCTTCGTGGTGTTTTTGTTGTTGGGAGCCTCCGATTGTTGTGGAGATTGCCCCAACGTTTCTTGTAAAGGTTCGGTCGCCGCCTTCAAGGGCACCAATAGTGGAATCACGGCATCTCGCATCGTGTGAGGGCGTGAGGAGAATACGGTGGCCCTAGTGGCTTCTTGGGGAGCATTGTGCCTCCACACCGCTCTAACGGAGAGGTACTTCCCCTTAAAAGGAAGGAACTCCGGTAACACATCCTCGTCTCCACCGGCTCCACTCTTGGTTATTTCGTGCCTTTAATTTCACAAGCTTACTTTTCTTACATCTCTTGCTTGCTTGTGTGCTAGTTGATATTGCATCATATAGGTTGCTCACCTAGTTGCACATCTAGACAACCTATTTTGTTGCAAAGTTTAATTTGGTAAAGAAAAGCTTAAAAGTTGTTAGTTGCCTATTCACCCCCCTCTAGTCAACCATATCGATCCTTTCAAGAGCCTTGAGCGTTGAGATAAGAGTTTTTTTCATCCTCTAAATATAATCTTTGGGGATTCTTTGGAGGAGAAAAACCCATATCTACAATTCGCTCTAAATTTGGGTCCATGACCCTAAAGAGATTAAGCATGCAAATTACCCAAACATCAAAATTTGTGCCATTGAAACTAAGAGTGTTAGAGAATCCTAATCCCCTAGTCGACATCTTTACTCTCTAGGCGGTTAAGCCCAACACAGAGAGACGAGGCTCTGATACCAATTGAAAGATCGAGGATGTCGCCTAGAGGGGGGGTGAATAGGCGTTTAAAATAATTACGGTTTAGGCTTGAACAGATGCGAAATAAACCTAACGGTTAATTTGTCAAGCTCAAAACCTAAAACAACTAGGCTCACCTATGTGCACCAACAACTTATGCTAAGCAAGTTAAGCAACTATGTGATAGCAAGATATATGACAAAGAACAATATGGCTATCACAAAGTAAAGTGCATAAGTAAAGGGCTCGGGTAAGAGATAACCGAGGCACGCGGAGACGACGATGTATCCGAAGTTCACACCCTTGCGGATGCTAATCTCCGTTTGGAGCGGTGTGGAGGCACAATGCTCCCAAGAAGCCACTAGGGCCACCGTAATCTCCTCACGCCCTCAAGACAATGCAAGATGCCGTGATTCCACTAAGGGACCCTTGAGGGCGGTCACCGAACCCGTACAAATGGCAACCCTTGGGGGCGGTCACCGAACCCGTACACTTTGGCAACCCTTGGGGGCGGTCACTGGAACCCGTCAAAATGCTCGGGACGATCTCCACAACCTAATTGGAGACCCTGACGCTTGCCCGGAGCTTTACACCACAATGATTGAGCTACGAACACCACCAACCGTCTAGGGCGCCCAAGCACCCAAAACGAACAAGCTCAAGGGCACCAAGCACCCAAGAGTAATAAGCTTCTCAAACTTCACTTCCACGTATCAGCGTGGAGAACTCAAACCGATGCACCAAATGCAATGGCAAGGGCACATGGAGTACCCAAGTCCTTCTCTCCCAAATCCCACCAAAGCAACTAATGCTAGGGAGGAAAATGAGAGGAAGAACGAAAGAAGAACACGGAGAACTCCAAGATCTAGATCCAAAGGGTTCCCCTCACAAAAAGGAGAAAGTGATTGGTGGAAATGTGGATCTAGATCTCCTCTCTCTTTTCCCTCAAAAACTAGCAAGAATCCATGGAGGGATTGAGAGTTAGCAAGCTCGAAGAAGGTCAACAATGGGGGAAGAACATGAGCTCAAAAAGATCAGGTTCATTGGGGAAGAAGACACCTTTATATAGTGGGGGAACCAATCCAACCGTTACCCCACTGTACATCCCCGCACAGAGCGGTACTACCGCTAGGGAAGGGCGGTACTACCGCTGAGAGCGGTACTACCGCTCCCTACCCAGCGGTACTACCGCGCTGGCGAGGAAGATAGGGCCCTGGCCCCAGAGCGGTACTACCGCGGGAGTAAGAGCGGTACTACCGCTTGGAGCGGTATTACCACCACTACTACCGCTCCTAGTGCCGCACAACCCGACACGAGAAACACCGGTCTCGAATCGAGGCGGTAGTAGCCCGGAACCACTGCGGTACTACGGCCGAAACCCACAAGCGGTACTACCGCTCTTGGAGCGGTACTACCGCTGAGAGCGGTACTACCGCTATGTGGAGCGGTACTACCGCTTGGGAGCTTCGACGGTACTACCGCTGAGGACCGCGGTACTACCGCTGGCGCCACCCTTATGCCACTACCACGAAAACAAAGTATACTCCAAGGAAAACCAGAACTGCCATAACTTCTTCAAATGAGCTCCGAATTGAGCAAACTCAAGCTTGTTGGATAGAGGAAGACGAGTGAAACCTCCAACAGAGAAGAACCGGCATACCCTCCAACATCGAAAACATCATAGAAGATGCATGTGAACTCCGTTTTCGATGAACTCGAGCTTGTCATAAAAATGACCATAAGCTCCAAAACTCACAAGGAGAAGAACCAAACAAGAACTAACAAAGATGATGCAAGGATGCAATGGTTTGAGCTCTCTACGAACGATACAATCAAGCAACTCATTGAGAGCCCCCCTTGATAGTACGGCAATCGATCCTATAACCCGGTCTCCCACAACTACCATGAGACTGGTAAAATAGAAAATCTATCAAGGGCAAACCTTTGCCTTGCACATGGTCCACTTGAGCTAGATGATGACGATCTTGACTCCCTCAAGTTGGACCACCTTTCTTGATTGCATTGGCTCGATGAAGACTAGTTGATTTCTCCCCCATACTCCACTATGGGCGAGCCTCTCTTCCGCACATCTTCACAAGTCCATTGTCACCACAATGGACGGCAAGCTTCAAGCATTTGATCTCTTCATGATGCTTCACTAGAACTTGCACACCACAACCTAACCCCACAAAGAACTCTCACGAAGATCATGGGTTAGTACACAAAGCGTAATTGACAATGCTTACCATACCATGGGATCGCTTGATCCCTCTCGGTACATCTTCTATGCTTTGTGTGTTGATCAACTTGATTCACTCTTTGACTTAGTCTTGATCAACCTTGAATCTTACCAACTCTCTTCATTTGGATGATGTCTTGAAGGTAAACATGAATGATCACACACTCTTCTTCTTCAAGACATGCTTGCTATAAGCACAACACTCATGTGACCAATCTTTGGATAATTCCTTAATAGCACCTTGGTCGTCACAAACTCTCCTTGAAACCAACAAATGGACTCCAAGAAAAGCCTATGGACAAACCCTTCAAACATAACTCAAGGCGACCATTAGTCCATCGAGATTGTCATCAATTACCAAAACCAAACATGGGGGCACCGCATGTTCTTTCAGTGGTCAATCATGTAAGCATTACATTTCAATTGTCTACTAGCATAAGCAATGAAATTTTCTTGTTTAATAGTAAAGTTATCAAATTCATCCAAGCATTGACTAGCAAACTTATTATGAGGAATATCACCTTCATCAAATCTATAGAGAGAAGTTACCTCTACTACCTGTGATGGATTATCAAGACCATGTATTTCTTCAATAGGTGGTAAATTCTTAACATCTTCGGCTTTAATACCTTTTTCTTTCATAGATTTCGTTGCCTCTTGCATATCTTCATGACTGAGAAATAGAATACCTCTCTTCTTAGGAGTTGGCTTAGGAGGTGGTTTGGGAAGAGTCCAATCATTATCATTACTCAATACTCCCTCCGTTCGAGAATATAAGGTGTATTGGTTTCTAGGCAAGTCAACCATTTGAAAATTTGACCAATATTATAGAACAAAGTAGAAACATCTGCAATACCTAATAGATAAAATATGAAACTACCTTTCATGATCAATCAAATGATATAAATTTCATATTTTGGATATTGATATATTATTCTAAAAACTTGGTCAAACATGCACTCGTTTGACTTTTGAAAAAACAAATGCACCTTATATAAAGGAACGGAGAGAGTATGTTATTTAATAGCACTTCAACTTGTTCAATAGTTCGTCCCCTGAAAACACAACCAGCACAACTATCTAGGTGGTCCCTAGAAGCATTGGTTAGTCCATTATAAAAGATATCAAGTATTTCATTTTTCTTGAGAGGATAATCAAGCAAAGCATTAAGTAATTGGAGAAGCCTCCCCCAAGCTTGTGGGAGACTCTCTTCTTCAGATTGCACAAAACTAAATATTTCCTGTAAGGTGGCTTGTTTCTTATGAGGAGGAAAATATTTTCCAGAGAAGTAATATATCATATCCTGGGGACTACGCACACAACCAGGAGCAAGTGAATTAAACCATATCTTAGCATCACCCTTTAATGAGAAAGGAAACAACTTAAGAATATAATAATAGCGAATTTTTTTCCTCATGAGCAAACAGGATGGCTATGTCATTCAATTTAGCAAGATGTGCCACAACAGTTTCAGATTCATAACCATGGAAAGGATCAGATTCAACCAAAGTAATTAACTCAGGATTGACAAAGAATTCATAATCCTTATCAGTAACACAGATAGATGAAGTAGCAAATTTAGGGTCATATTGCATTCTAGCGTTCAAAGATTTTTCTTTCCACTTGCATAATAATTTCTTAAGGTCATCCCTATCCTTACAAGCAAGAAAGTCCCTAACTACCTCTCCATCCATACAATAAACCTCAGGTATAACAGGCAATTCATATCTAGGAGAGCTAGATCTAGCAGATGTGTCAAAGTGTTCGGTTTCAATGATTTCATCAGTTTCAGAAATATCATCAGTTTCAGCATTAACTCTAGCAATTTGTTCATCAAGAAATTCACCCAGTGGCACAATATTATCAAGCAAAGTATCATCATAAGCATCATGCATAGCAGAAGTAGCATCATCAATTACTTGCGACATATCAGAATTACTAGCATGTGGTGGTGTCGCAAGATTACTCAAAACAAAAGGTGAATCAAGTGCAGAGCTAGATGACAGTTCATTACCTCCCCTCGTAGTAGAGGGATAAATCCTGGTTTTTGGATCTTTCAGATTCTTCATAGTGATCAACAAATATAAATCCCAAGTGACTCAGAGAATAGAGCTATGCTCCCCGGCAACAGCGCCAGAAAAAGGTCTTGATAACCCACAAGTATAGGGGATCGCAATAGTTTTCGAGGGTAGAATATTCAACCGAAATTTATTGGTTCGACACAAGGGGAGCCAAAGAATATTCTCAAGTATTAGCAGCTGAGTTGTCAATTCAACCACACCTGAAAGACTTAATAGCTTCAACAAAGTATTTAGTAGCAAAGTAATATGGAAATAACGGTAACGGTGGCAAAAGTAATAGTAGCAGTTTCGTAGTAATTGTAATAGTGGCAACAACAAAGTAACTTAGCAAATATCAATATGTGAAAAGCTCATAGGCAATGAATCAATGATGGATAATTATGTCGGATGGCATTCATCATGCAACAATTATAACCTAGGGTGACACAGAACTAGCTCCAATCCATCAACATAATGTAGGCATGTATTCTCTATATAGTCATACGTGCTTATGGAAAAGAACTTGCATGACATCTTTTGTCCTACCCTCCCGTGGCAGCGGGGTCCTAATGGAAACTAAGGGATATTAAGGCCTCCTTTTAATAGAGAATCGGAACAAAGCATTAGCACTTAGTGAATACATGAACTCCTCAAACTACGGTAATCACCGGAAAGAATCCCAATTATTGTCACCTTGGTTTATGTGGATCATAACTCGTAATAGGTGTCTACAACTTGCAAGATATGATCAAGAACTCACATATATTCATGAAAACATCATAGGTTCAGATCTGAAATCATGGCACTCGGGCCCTAGTGACAAGCATTAAGCATAGCAAAGTCATAGCAACATCAATCTTAGAACATAGTGGATACTAGGGATCAAAATCTAACAAAACTAACTCAATTACATGATAAATCTAATCCAACCCACCACCGTCCAGCAAGCATACGATGGAATTACTCACTCCCGGTGGTGAACATCATGAAATTGGTGATGGAGAATGGTTGATAATGATGACGGCGTCGATTTCCCCTCTCTGGACCCCAAAACAGACTTCAGATCTGCCCTCCCGAGGAAGAACAGGAGGTGGCGGCGGCTCTGTATCGTGAAACGCGATGAACTCTTCTCCTTCACTTTTTCTCCACGGATGTGAATATATAGCGTAGGAATTAGGGTCGGAGGAGGTCCAGGGGGGCCACAAGCCACCTAGGCGCGCCCCAGGGGGTGCCCCCCATGCTTGCGGCCAATGGGTGGACCCCCTCTGGTTGATTCATTTGCCAGAATCTTTTATTAATTCCAAAAATATATTCTGTAAATTTTCATGTCATTCCGAGAACTTTTATTTCTGCACGAAAATAACACCAAGGCAATTCTGCCGAAAACAGCATCAGTTCGAGTTAGTTCCATTCAAATTATGCAAATTAGAGTCCAAAACAAGGGCAAAAGAGTTTGGAGAAGTAGATACAATGGAGACGTATCAGGAGGCCATCACAACTAGGTGGTCACTTGAGAGGGGTTGATCAGGAACGAAGGACACAAGTTTACCAAGTTCGGCCCCTCATGGTGGAGGTAAAGACCTACTTCCTGCTTGATTGATATTGCTGGAAATCTCGAACAAGGATGCGGAATCGCTAACCTAGCTCTCGATTGATTGTAACTCAAGTCTTTTCGTCCTAGGGGCTCCCCTTTATATAATAGGTCAAGTCCCTAGGTTTACAATAGTCTTTGGGTCAAAATACAACCCGTGTCATACTCGGTCTTCTACTTGTCTAACTTTCCAAGAAAGGAGAATCTTCATACATGGGCCTTCATTGAGCTGACCCGTCAGGCACCTCCGCCAAGCCAGCCTCCACTAAGCCAGGACCTAGTCCTTCGGGCCTCTGCCATGTGCATTGATCCACCAGGTAGAAGTGACCCACGAGCTGGCGCCTAATACGTCTCCGTCATATCTACTTTTCCTAATGCTTTTTCCTCTTGTTTTGAACTCTAATTTGAATGATTTGAATGAAACTAACCTGGACTGACGTTGTTTTCAGCAAAACTACCATGGTGTTATTTTTGTGCACAAATAGAAGTTCTTAGATTGGAACGAAACTTTGCGAGAAATTTTTACATAATAAAAGATAATTTCTGGAGCCAAGAACCACCGGAGGGGGGCACCTGGGTGGGCCCAACCCACCAGGGCACGCGCCCCCTCAGGCGCGCCCAGGTGGGTTCTCTCCACCTAGTGGCCCCGCAGACTCCAAACCTGATACTATAAAATCACATATTCAGAGAAAAAAATCAGGGAGGAAGAATTATCACATTTCACGAGACGGAGCCGCGGCCACCTCCTATTCTTCATCGGGAGGCCAGATCTGGAGTCCGTTTGGGGCTTCGGAGAGGGGGATCTTCGATCTTTGTCATCACCAACCCTTCTGCATCGCCAATTCCATGATGCTCCCCGCCGAGAGTGAGTAATTCCTTCGTAGGCTCGCTAGTCGGAGAGGAGTTGGATGATATTCATCATGTAATCGAGTTAGTTTTGTTAGGGCTTGATCCCTAGTATCCATTATGTTCTGAGACTGATGTTGCTATGACTTTGCCATGCTTAATACTTGTCACTTTGGGCCCGGGTGCCATGATTTCAGATCTAAACTGTTTATGTTATCACCATTATATCTATGTTCTAGATCAGATCTTGCAAGTTATAGTCACCTACTATGTGTTATGATGCGTAAACCCCGGAGTGACAGAAGTCGGGATACTTTCTGGTGATGACCGTAGTTTGAGGAGTTCATGTATTCACTATGTGTTAATGCTTTGTTCCGGTTCTCTACTAAAAGGAGACCTTAATATCCCTTAGATTCCAATTGGACCCCGCTGCCAAGGGAGGGTAGGACAAAAGATGTCATGCAAGTTCTTTTCATAAGCACGTATGACAATTTACGGAATACATGCCTACATTATATTTATGAACTGGAGCTAGTGCCGTATCGCCCTAGGTTATGACTATTATATGATGAATATCATCCAACGAATTCACCGATCCAATGTCTATGAATTTCTCTTATATTGTTTCTGCTAAGTTACAACTGCTACTGTCACTATTGCACTTGCGACAAAATTATTGCTATCACTGTTACCGTTACTATTGCTGTTGCTACTACTATCAAAACTATCATACTACTTTGTTGCTAATCTCTTTGCTGCAGATAATTAATCTCCAGGTGTGGTTGAATTGACAACTCAGCTACTAATACTTGCAAATATTGTTTGGCTCCCCTTGTGTCGAATCTACAAATTTGGGTTGAATACTCTACCCTCGAAAATTGTTGTGATCCCCTATACTTGTGGGCTATCAAGACCTTTTTCTGGTGCCGTTGCCGGGGAGCATAGCTATATTTGTTGAGTCACTTGGGATTGTTATCAAACTATCACTATGAAGAATCTGAAGGATACCAAGACTAAGATTTTTCCATCTAAGACGAGGGTAGGTAAGGAACCGCCATCTAGCTCTGCACTTGATTCACCTTCTGCTATGAGTAGACTTGCAACACCACCACATGCTATTAATCTTGATATGTCTCAAGTTATTGATTTTGCTACCTCTATGAATGCTACTCATGATGATGCTAGTAATTTGCTTGATGATAATGTGCCACTAGGTGATTTTCTTGATGAACAAATTGCTAGAGTTAGACAAAATGAAATTACTGAAACTGATGAAATTGTTGAATCTGGAAATCTTGAAACACCTATTAGACCTAGCTCTCCTAGATATTAATTGCCTAAAGTACCTGAAGGTTATGTTATGGATGAGGATACATCTAGAGATTTTTATGCTTGCAATGATAGAGATGATCTTAAGAAATTATTATGCAAACTAAAAAAGAAATCTTTGAACGCTAGAATGAAATGTGACCCCCAATTTGCTACTTCTCCTATCTTTGTTGATGATAAGGATTATGAATTCTCTGTCGACCCAGAGTTAGTTACTTTGGTTGAATCTGATCCTTTCCATGGTTATGAAGCTGAAACTGTTTTGGCACATCTTACCAAGTTCAATGATATAGCCACCCTATTTGCTCATGATGAGAAGATTCGCTATTTTTATATTCTCAAACTATTTCAGTTCTCATTAAATGGTGATGCTAAGACTTGGTACAATACTCTTGCTCCTGGTTGTGTGCGTAGTCCCCATGATATGATTTATTTCTTTTCTAAAAAATATTTTCCTACTCATAAGAAACAAACTGCCTTACAAGAAATATTTAACTTTGTGCAAATTAAAGAAGAGAGTCTCCCACAAGCTTGGGGAAGGCTTCTCCTATTGCTTAATGCTTTGCTTGATCATCCTCTTAAGAAAAATGAAATACTTGATATCTTCTATAATGGACTAACTGATGCTTCTAGGGACTTCCTAGATAGTTGTGTTGGTCGTTTTTTCAGGGAACGAACTATTGGACAAGCTGAGGAATTATTGAATAACATATTGAAAAATTATGATGATTGGACTCTTCCTGAACCACCACCTAAACCCACTCCAAAGAAGAGGGGTATCTTATAGCTCAGTCCTGGAGATATGCAAGAGGCAAAGAAATCTATGAAGGAAAAAGGTATTAAAGTTGAAGATGTCAAAAATTTACCTCCTATTGAAGAAATACATGGGCTTGAAACACCACCACCACCCAAGGTGGAAGAGGTAAATTATTTATTGAATTGATGAAGGTGATATCCCTTATAATAAGCATCCTAGTCAATGCCTTTATGAGTTTGATAACTACATTAGAAAACAAGATCACTTCAATGCAAAATGTTATGAAACAATTGAAATGCAACTCTGATATGATTGCTCGCTTAAGTGACTTGTTATTTAGAATCTCAAATGATGTTAGAGGTATAGGAAAACATGCCTCTATGGTTCAAACTCAATTAGAACAAGTTGCTAAATCTCAAAGACAATTGCTCGATGAAATTAACAATAATATCAATGATCATGTTGTTAGAGTAATGACTAGAGGAGGTAAAATTACTCAGGAACCACTTTATCCTGGGGCACCCTAAAATAATTGAACAATACTCTCAAAGAGTTAACAATGATACACCTAGTCCTTCTAAAAATAAAAAGAAGAAGAAAAATGATAGGACTTTGCATGCCTCTAGTGAACCTGAAGTAGAAAAACCTCCTGATAATGATAATGAAGTCTCTATCTCTGATGCTAAAACTCAATCTGGTAATGAGCACTCACCTTCTGATGATGAAAAATATAATGATGAGGTTCATGAAGACACCCAAACAAATAATAAATAACCAGATAATGATGTTGAAATAGAACCGGTTGTTGATCTTGATAAACCACAACCCAAGAATAAAATATATGATAAAAGGGACTTTGTTGCTAAAAAACATGGTAAGGAAAGAGAACCATGGGTTCAAAAACCTATGCCCTTTCCACCTAAATCAACCAAAAGGATGATGAATAATTTGAACGCTTTGCTGAAATGCTTAGGCCAGTCTTTTTGCATACCCGCTTGACTGATATCTTGAAAATGCATCCTTATGCAAAATACATGAAAGACATCATCACCAATAAGAGAAAAAT
The DNA here is from genome assembly GCA_021437245.1 of Aegilops speltoides. Taxonomy (NCBI): domain Eukaryota; kingdom Viridiplantae; phylum Streptophyta; class Magnoliopsida; order Poales; family Poaceae; genus Aegilops; species Aegilops speltoides. Next base: position 130,787,544 of record CM038144.1, read on the forward strand.
ACCGGAAGCTGAAATCTCCACCATGCTTGCTAATTATTCTTTTAAGGATGGAGTACCTAAAAACTTGGATATCTGGTAATACCAACTATACCTTGCTCCATCAAAAGAAACTATGTGAAAACTACTTTATGTGATTTAGGAGCTAGTGTTAGTGTTATGCCTTTCTCTTTATATAAAAGACTTGATTTGAATAAACTCACACCTACTGAAATATCCTTGCAAATGGCTGACAAATTGATGACCCACAAGTGTAGTGGATCTATCGTAGTCCTTTTGATAAGTAAGAGTGTTGAACCCAACGAGGATCAGAAGGAAATGACAAGCGGTTTTCAGTAAGGTATTCTCTGCAAGCACTGAAATTGTAGGTAACAGATAGTTTTGTGATAAGATAATTTGTAATGGGTAACAAGCAATAAAAGTGAATAAGGTGCAGCAAGGTGGCCCAATCCTTTTTATAGCAAGGACAAGCCTAGACAAGTTCTTATAAAGAGAAAAGCGCTCCCGAGGACACAAGGGAATTATCGTCAAGCTAGTTTTCATCACGCTCATATGATTCGCGTTCGTTACTTTGATAATTTGATATGTGGGTGTACCAGTGCTTGGGTACTGCCCTTTCTTGGACAAGCATCCCACTTATGATTAACCCCTATTGCAAGCATCCGCAACTACAAAAGAAGTATTAAGGTAAACCTAACCATAGCATGAAACAAGTGGATCCAAATCAGCCCCTGACGAAGCAACGCATAATCTAGGGTTTAAGCTTCTGTCACTCTAGCAACCCATCATCTACTTATTACTTCCCAATGCCTTCCACTAGGCCCAAATAATGGTGAAGTGTCATGTAGTCGACGTTCAAATAACACCACTAGAGGAGAGACAACATATATCTCATCAAAATATCGAACGAATACCAAATTCACATGACTACTAATAGCAAGACTTCACCCATGTCCTCAGGAACAAACGTAACTACTCACAAAGCATATTCATGTTCATAATCAGAGGGGTATTAATATGCATTAAGGATCTGAACATATGATCGTCCACCAAATAAACCAACTAGCATCAACTACAAGGAGTAATCAACACTACTAGCAACCCACATGTACCAATCTGAGGTTTTGGTACAAAGATTGGATACAAGAGATGAACTAGGGTTTGAGAGGAGATGGTGCTGGTGAAGATGTTGATGGAGATTGACCCCCTCCCGATTAGAGGATCGTTGGTGACGACGATGGTGATGATTTCCCCCCGAGGGAAGTTTCCTGTGAACAGCCCGCCAGAGCCCTAGATTGGTTCCGCCAAGGTTCCGCCTCGTGGCGATGGAGTTTCGTCCCGTAAGCTTGCTTATGATTTTTTTCCAGGGTAAAAGACTTCATATAGCAGAAGATGTGTGCCAGAGGGCTGCCAGGTGGCCCATGAGGCAGGGGGCAAGCCCAGGGGGTAGGGCGCGCTCCCCACCCTCGTGGGTGGTGGGTGGCCCCCCTCAGGTATTTCTTCCGTTGAATATTTTTTATTAATTCCCAAAATGATTTCGTGGAGTTTTAGGACTTTTGGAGCTGTGCAGAATAGGTCTCTAATATTTGCTCCTTTTCCAGCCCAGAATTCCAGCTGCCGGCATTCTCCCTCTTCATGTAAACCTTGTAAAATAAGAGAGAATACCCATAAGTATTGTGACATAACGTGTAATAACAGCCATAATGCAATAAATATCGATATAAAAGCATGATGCAAAATGGATGTATCAACTCTCCCAAGCTTAGACCTCGCTTGTCCTCAAGCGGAAGCCGATATCAAAAAATATGCCCACATGTTTAGAGATAGAGGTGTCAATAAAATAAAATACGGACATGAGGGCATCATGATCATTCTTATAACAGCAACATCAATATATTTTGTCATATGATTTCTTATGCTCAAGTAACAATCTATTCACAATGTCAAGTATGAATCAGAAACTTCATTGAGAACTAACAAACTATAATCTCAGTCATTGAAGCAATTGCAATTTATCATAACATCGAAAAGAGTCAATATAAGAGCTTTTCAGCAAGTCCACATACTCAACTATCATTTAGTCTTTCACAATTGCTAACACTCATGCAATACTTATGGTTATGGAGTTTTAATCGGACACAGAGAAATATAGGGGCTTAGCTGTTTTGGGGAAACCCACGTATGTGACTCCTCCACTGGTCCAATTAGTTTTTGCTTTAGCGGTTTATATTTTGAATAATTAATTACTCTTGGTGCTGCTCTAGATGAGCTTGCATGTTGTTTCTTAGAGTTCTAAGTAGTTTGAATGCTTGATATGCCTCGATGCATCCCTATGAGTAGTTACTATCAATCTTGTGAAGTTTTGTTAACAAAATTTGTGACCCAATTTCTTTTCAGAAAATTGTACGCAAATATGATGAACCTCTTTGGAAGGAGTTCTTCGAGACGGAGGTCCTCGGAGGCATCTTCTAGTAGCAGCTCCGTTCGTCGATCTTATGTGGAACCAAGTGCAAATTCCATACGGGATGCCGCCACCAAATCATATTTATGGTCGTGCAATGATTTCATGGTCACGGCCAGTATTAAGGAAGAATTTGATCAATATATTTACAAATGTCGAGCTCGGTCCCTACATCAAAGATAAGTGCAACCAACACCTCAGCTTCATTGAATCATTTACCAAAGAATTTAAATTCCATCCTCGTGAGTCCAGAGTATCATTTAAACTATATGACAATTCATTTACTATACCTCTAGAGACATTTTCTAATCACTTCAAAATTCCATTTTGAGGTTCATTGGACGAACCACCATGGTCGGAGTTTGAGATATTCTTGACTAGCCTTTGCTATGGTGAGACTAGAGGAGTGACGCAAGGTAGAATAAAGAGCATTCATTTTCCCTCAATTCAATACTTCACGCTATTTAATGGAAAATGCATCATAGGCAAACAAGATTGTAGTACACTTTGTGCTCCTGACTTGAGCCTCATACACATCGCTCTCACCGGTGACAAAAGTCATAACCTTGGAGCGATTGTTGCACGCAGGTTGCAACACAACGCTTGTAGTGGTTATTTTTATGGTGGGATTTATGCCACATGTTTAGCGAGGGAGCTGGGTATTTAACCTTGGCCTTATGACCCTATCTTACCCACACAGTATTTAGACTTTTACGCCAGGAAACGCCATAGGTTCCTTACTGGTGAAACCCATAATTATACATATAACATGTTTTTTAATAAAAAAGTTTGTTGTGGACACCTCTTTGCCTGCACCTGCTCTCTTTGATGTTCACAACAAGGGAAGATATTATGTTCTTGAGAGCGAGGCCCGAGCGCATAACGTGGAGGTTGTGGCTGCTCGGCAGGCTGAGGCGGCTGCACCTAGAGCATCTGTAAGCTATCATTCCGACCACTATGTAGGCTACCAATGGTGATTACCAAGTTAGGCCAAAAGCCTAAGCTTGGGGAGTACGTATTCCCACTGACTACATTCATGTTTACACATTTCATTCCAGTTGTTGGTGTCCACACTTTTTCATTGTATTATCCATGTTAGAATTATTTTCTTGCTTTCTTCTTGTGTGTTTGAAAAACTTTGAGAAAATCCTAAAACATAACTTGCTTTTTTTGGTTTTTATTTCTAGTTTAATTAGTTGTAGTATTAAAAGAAAACCCAAAAAGATTTCCTTGATCTTCTTTTACTTGTTAGGAGCTTTCCCGTGTAAATAGTTTTTCTTGTTTTTGTTTTTCTCCTTCCCTTAGTTTGTTTTCTTCCAGAAAAACTAAAAACTCCAAAAACATTTCAGTGCATTTCTTTGAATTTCTTTTTCCATTTTTACTAAGTCATACCGAGGAGAAGACCACGATGAAAATGTTGAGTGGCTCTCATATGCATTATTGTTGATCTAACAAAGAGCTCAAATTGCTTTGTCTTCTCCTCTAGAATAAAGTGTTTGCATATTCTAGCTTAGTCCATGTCACTCTTGCACTATTATAATTTTCATATCATTCGGTCCTCCAAGTGAAAGGCAATAATGACGATCTTTGATGAACTGGCCGTGGCAGAGAGAAACGGGTATGAACTCAACTTGTTCTGTTTTGTAAATATGTTTAACATAGTATCCATGATTCAACCTATTATGATTAAACATGTTTGCAATGACCCTTAGAGATTATAGTTTCTCATGCCATGCTTAAGTAGCTAGGAGTGGATAATGATTTATCTTGGATCTCAACATCAAGTTAAAATGATTGTGATGTAGTATGATGATATGGTATCCTCCTCTGAATGTTTGAGTGGCTTGACTTGGTGCGTGTTCATGCATGTAGTTGAATCAAAACAAACATAACCTCTATGATATTTATGTTCATGGTGTTCATATCCTACTCATGCTAGTATCCAATGTTACTTACGCATAATGCATGTTCATGACCGTTTTCGCTCTCTAGCTGGCCGCTTCTCAACCTATTTGCTAGGCTTCGCCTGTACTAAGCGGGAATACTGCTTGTGCATCAAAATCCTTAAACCCAAGGTATTCCAGATGAGTCCACCATACCTACCTATATGCGGTATTACCCTGCCGTCCTAAGTAAATTTGCATGTGCCACCTCTAAAAACTTCTAATAAATATCCTTTTTGTGCGTCTGGATTGTTCATAGAGTGACAGGAGGTAGTCAGTATCTTCCATGCTTAGCAGGTTATTCTCATGATGATTGTTGATTCACTCGCCCTTGCACGAGAGGGGCGGTAATAGGGATTCCCAGTCCCGAATTCAAATTGCAAATAATTAAACAAAACTCCCCCAGGACTGTTGCTGGTATGGACGGTGCCCGTTTGTTTCGGATCAACCGTGGAGTGTGATTGTTGGTGGAGGGGGAGTAAACCTTTACTTTTATCGCTTGGGAACCACCACTAATGTGTTTAACATGTAAGATACCGATAACTAATGGTCGCGAAGTAAACAAGAAGGGTGCATTTCTCAAAATTCCATTTACCTCTGTTTTAAAACTTGAGCTCTGGCACCTCTATAAATCACTGCTTTCCTCTGCGAAGGGACTATCTATTTACTTTTATGTTGTGTCATCACCTTCTCAAATAAGCGCCAGAACCTGAGAGCACTATTGTCATCCTCATGCATTGTGTGTAGCTAATGTTGGGTGCATCATGACTGGATCTTTTCTACCATGAATTACAATGTTTAGTCGCTGCTTGAACTTTGGAGGTGCTCTGCATTTATGTTTTGCGGTCTCAGAAGGGGCTAGCGAGATACCACTATTGTCATATTATATGATGGTTGTTTTGACAAAGTGTTGTCATTTGAGATATCTTATTATTGCTCGCTAGTTGATTATGCCATTGATATGATTTAATATAGTTTTTAAGATTTATTGTCGACATGGTTAGTCATAATCTTTGCTGAAAAACTCGGTGCTACTTAAGCTTATTTATGTAAACAAGAGCAAAAGTGTTCGTAAAAGTTTTTCTTTTCAACCTTTAGTTTATCAACTGAATTGCTTGAGGACAAGCCAAGGTTTAAGCTTGGGGGAGTTGATACGTCTTCGTCGTATCTACTTTTCCTAACGTTTTTCCTCTTGTTTTGAACTCTAATTTGCATGATATGAATGAAACTAACCCGGACTGACGATGTTTTCAGCAGAACTACCATGGTGTTGTTTTTGTGCAGAAATAAAAGTTCTCGGATTGGAACGGAACTTTACGAGGAACTTTTATATAATAAAAGATAATTTCTGGAGCCAAGAACCAACGAGGCGCGCCCAGGTGGGTTGTCCCCACCTTGTGGCCCCGCAGATTCCAACCCTGATACTATAAAATCACATATTCGGAGAAAAAAATCATGGAGGAAGAATTATCGCGTTTCATGAGATGGATCCGCGACCACCTCCTGTTCTTCATCGGGAGGCTAGGTCTGGAGTCCGTTTGGGGCTCCGGAGAGGGGGATCTTTGATCTTCGTCATCACCAACCCTTCTCCATCGCCAATTCCATGACGCTCCCCGTTGGGAGTGAGTAATTCCTTCATAGGCTTGCTGGTCGGTGAGGAGTTGGATGAGATTCATCATGTAATCGAGTTAGTTTTGTTAGGGCTTGATCCCTAGTATCCATTATGTTCTGAGATTGATGTTGCTATAACTTTGCCAAGCTTAATGCTTGTCACTTTGGGTCGGGGTGCCATGATTTCAGATTTGAACCATTTATGTTATCACCATATATCTATGTTCTAGATCCGATCTTACAAGTTATAGTCACCTACTATGTGTTATGATCTGTAAACTCCGGAGTGACAGAAGTCGGGATACTTTTTGATGATGACCGTGATACGTCCATTTTGCATCATGCTTTGATGTCAATATTTATTGCATTATGGGCTATTATTTCACGTTATGTTACAATACTTATGGCTATTCTCTCTTATTTTACAAGGTTTACATGAAGAGGGAGAATGCCGGCAGCTGGAATTTTGGGCTGGAAAAGGAGCAAATATTGAAGGACTATTCTGTGCAACTCCAAAAGTCCTGAAACTCCACGGAATAAATAAATAAAGAAAAATCGTTGCCAAAGATAAAGGCCAGGGGCCCCACACCCTGCTCACGAGGGTGGGGTGTCACGCCCAATATGCGACCCTATCCAAAAGGAACTTGAAGGTCCCACCAAGGATAGACCCGCATATTGAAACGCTTTTGCAAGGTGGATATCATTACATCAACAATTTCATAATAGTGGGGATACATCCAATACATACAATGTCACATGAACACAACAATACAACATACAAGAACAACATCCGACTACGGATGAATCATAAACAGAAACTCAAACAATATCCACCTCGCTAGCCCAGTGCCGACCGAACCTATCCCCGATCAAAGAAGAAGCGTAAGAAGAACTCCAAACAAGCAAACATCGCTCTCGCGCCAAGATCAACAAGATAACCTGTACTCAAGAATCGTTGTTGTAGTAATCAGGAGCCACGAGGACTCAGCAATCCCATTACCATGGGTATCAAGACTAGCAAAGCTTAATGGGAAAGGAAGGGGTAAAGTGGTGAGGTTGCAGCAGCGGCTAAGCATATATGGTGGCTAACCTACGCAAATGAGAGCGAGTAGAGAAACAAAGGAACAGTCATGAAGCTAGCAATGATCAAGAGGTGATCTTGAACTCCTACTTACGTCAAACATAACACAGAAACCGTGTTCACTTCCCGGACTCCACCGAGAAGAGACCATCACGGCTACACACGCGGTTGATGCGTTTTAATTCGGATCAGATGTCAAGTTATCTACAACCGGACATTAACAAATTCCCATCTGCCACATAACCGCGGGCACGGCTCTCGAAAGTTTAAACCCTGTAGGGGTGTCCCAACTTAGCCCATGACAAGCTCTCGCGATCAACGAAGAATTGACCTTCTCCCGGAAGACCCGATCGCCTCGGAATCCCGGTTTACAAGACATTTCGACAATGGTAAAACAAGACCAGCAAAGCCGCCCGATGCGCCGACAATCCCGATAGGAGTTGCACATATCTCGCTCGTGGCAACACCGGATGAGACATCCCACGAGTAAAACCAGACCTCGAGTTTCCCGAGGGGCCTGCGATCTATTTCGGTTCGGACCAAAGACTTAGACAAGCACCGCCCGGGGGCTAGAATAAAGATGACCCTCGAGAGAGCGACTCCCAAGGGAAAAAGTAGGTGGTGGTGAGGCAAATGGTAAAACCAAGGTTGGGCCTTCTTTGGACAAGTTTTATTCAAAGCGAACCGTCGGGGGTCCCATAAATCACCCTACGCGTAAGGAACGCAAAATCCGGGAACATAACACCGTATGACGGAAACTAGGCGGCAAGAGTGGAACAAAACACTGCATAAGGCCGAGCCTTCCACCCTTTACCAAATATATAGATGCATTAATAATATAAGAGATATTGTGATATCCCAACCAAAAACCCTGTCCACCATGAAGAAATCTTCAACTTCACCGCAACTAGCAACGCTATAAGAGGGCTGAGCAAAAGCGGTAACATAGCCAAACAACGGTTTGCATAGGAAAGGTGTCAAAGGTTAGAGGTTCATGGCAATATGGGATGGCTTGATAAACAGGTAATAGGTAGCGCAAAGCATAGCGTTAGAACGAAGCAACTAGCATAGCAATGATAGTAGTGAGATCCGTGGTAGCGGTCATCTTGCCCGAAATCCCACAAGGAAGAAGAACGAGTCCATGAAGAAGATGAAGCCACGAAGACGAACCACACGTAGAGCGAACGAATCCTCACGATCGCAACTAAACGGAACTATCGAGAAGAAGCACACAACATGGTAAACACACCACACATGAACAAGACATGATGCACAACAAGCATGATGCATGACAAAGCTACATGAAGCTACTCATGACAAGAGATGATGCAAACAAGAACAACACATCAAGGCAAGTTTAAATGAGGCCGGGAACAACATATAACAAATCCGGTAAGTCCTCATATGCAAATTTCGAAATTGGTCCAGATCTGAATAAACATTATGTTCAAGTTGTTAAACAGCAAGTTAAGTTGCACCAAGATGATCTACACGAGATTCTAGTCAAGTTACATATAAAGTTCATTAGATTTGGAGCTACGGCCTAGAAAATATGAGCAAAACAAGTTAAGCATGGCATTGATGCAAAATGCACCCAAACATCAAGAAAACACATCAAAACAAGGATGCAACATGATAATATGAAACTACATGCAAAATCAAGCAAGTTTCATATAGAGCACACTCAAAACGGAGCAACGGTGCAACACATACACTCTATACAAGTCATAACAACAATCTGTCCATAACAGCAACTAGGCATCTTACAAGCATCAAAACAACATTCTACAGCACCCCAACATAAGAACAAAAGGCATGGGCATGAAGTACTGGTAAAGCATAACAAAACATGAACACTGAGCTATCTCCAGAAACAACTAGAACATGCTCAAAATGACATGGTAAGATTGCAAATAATAACAGTTTCAGACTTTGCAGAAATAACATCAGGTTGCAATGTTTAGAGCTGTGAAACAACATGCTACAGGGACTCATCATGGCAAACAAATACATGGCATGAATCTACTAATTGCATAGATCAAAAGTCCCTTACTGACCATGAGCCAAAAGGGCATGGAAAACATGATGGCACCCATGTAAACATGGCAAGTTATATGACAGATTCATACATGGCAGGAACAACAATAAGTAGGCATGTTCGTGAGCTTGAACCACTCACCACAGAGCAATACATGGCATGGAAAGGCAACCAACAGTAAGAAGGCATGTTTGTGAAGCTAAGCATGGCAAGATCAAGTTCATAGGGTGCATGGATCACTAGCAAACAATCATGGAAACATTGAACTTAATGTTAACAGGCTGATAGCAACATTATCAAGCAACTTTGGAGCAAGATATGAACAATCTACAGCAAGCTATAAATGCAACCAGGGGCATTGATGGATAGGGCATAACATGTAGATCAAAACATATTTATAGAACATCTCCAGATTATGCACAAAATGACTAGTATCAACATGTTTATATAGCATCACGAAATAACAGATTCAGCCTAGCAAAACAGCAACAGCAAGTACACTACTTAACAAGCTCGATTCACTCACCACAAGTCATTGCATGACAAGATAAGCATAGCATTATCAAGAAGACATGTTTGTGTAACAAACCAAGTCAAGAACAAGTCCATAGCAGGCAAGGATCAACTATAGCAAACTTGGCCATATTGAATAACATGTAAACAATCTGCCAGGAAACATTTTGAAGCAAAAGTAGAGCACTCAAATGACATGCTAGACTACTCCATAATTGCAAACAAGGGCATGAATGGATAGACAATAACCATATGTTCAAAACACCCTTACTGAAGTATCTCAAAATATGCATGGATCTCTCAGAGCATCAAGTTTACATGGCATCAAAATAACCGCAGTAAGTGGACTAAAATCAGCAATATCACGAAGCCTAGTTTGCATGCTTGTGCTAGTCACCACATTGATCACAAAAATACATGGTATACACCCCTGGAAAGATGGCATGGCATAGATCAAAACACATGTAGACATCAACCCCATAGGATGCACACATCAATCATGGCAAAATGACAAATGAGCAAGTTATAACAGCCAAATAGATTAACAAAGAACATGCACTCTTCAAACAGCATTTCGGGCATCAAGATGAGCTCAAATGAAAATGATGCAATGGAATGAAATGAAGTACTCGTTGAGACGAACAATTTGACATATTACACGCATGAAACGGAGCTGTATGCATGGAGATGCAGTAGGTCAAACATGGCATGATTATGTCAAGGATTCGGGGACTTAGTGGTTTTTTCACCTCGCGGGATTGGGACGGAGAGATCCCGGGACGGACGCGCGTTTGGTTGGAGGGACCGGTGGATCTCGTCCCGATCCACCGGATCTGACCGGCGACGGGTCCCGCGCGGCGGCGGCAAGGCGCATTTATGGCGAGACCGGCGGAGTGCAGCGGTGGCGGCGAGGCCACCGCGGAGGGACCGGCGCATGAGGTTTTGGCGCCATAGGGCGGCGGCGGCGGCGCCGGATGGCGGCGGCGCGCGGCAAGACGGGCGCGCTGGCGCTGCGAGAGAGGCGGCGGCGGCGGAGGCCGAGGCCGGCAGAGGCCGGCGGGCAAGGCGGCGGGTGGGGTCCGGCCATGGCGGCGGCGGCGAGGCGCCTGGCTGGCGCGGGTCGCCGGCGGCATAAGCGGGCGCGGGTCGCTGGCGGCAGAGGCGGCGGGCGCGGGTCGCCGGCGGCAGAGGCGGCGGGCGCGGGCGGCTCCGGCGGCCGTGGTGGCGGCGGCGGCGGGTTGGCCTCATGGGTTCGATCCGGCCCGCGGGCTCTGGCGCGCGGGACGACAAGGAGGACAGGTGTCGGCGCGGATTCGTCGGTCGGCGGCGGCGGACGTGTCCGTCCGATCCGACATGTCCGCGGCGGAGAGGAAATGGGCTAGGGTTTGGACCGCGAATTTGGACGTGAGGCATATTTATAGGTAGGGGGAGCTAGGAGAGTCCAAATGAGGAGCGGTTTTCGGCCACGCGATCGTGATCGAACGACCGAGAGCATGGAGGGGAGTTAGATGGGTTTTGGGCCACTTTGGAAGGGGTGTTGGGCTGCACACAAAAGAGGCCTTTACGGTTACCTGGTTAACCGTTGGAGTATCAAACGACCTCCAAATGGCATGAAACTTGACAGGCGGTCTACCGGTGCTAGACCAAGGCCGCTTGACAAACCTCAGTCCATTCTGAGAAAGTTTAACACCCACACAAAAAAAGAGGCAAAAGGGGGCGCCGGAGGACATAGGAGTGCCGGATTGCAAAACGGACAACGGGGAAAATGCTCGGGTGCATGAGATGAACGCGTATGCAAAATGAAATGCACATGATGACACGATATGAAATGCAGATGATGACATGGCATAATGCAACACGCAAGCAAATGACATGGCAACGACGGCGAATAACTGGCACACACCTGGCGCACGAATCCGGGGCGTTACATGGGGGGGCGCCCCTGGGCGCGCCCCCTACCTCGTGGGCCCCCTGGTGGCTCTCCGACGTCTATCTTCTCCTATATGAAGTCTTTCGATGAGAAAAAAATAAGAGAGAACCTTTCGGGACGAGACTCCGCCGCCACGAGGCAGAACCTTGGCGGAACCAATCTAGGGCTCCGGCAGAGCTGTTCTGCCGGGGACACTTCCCTCCGGGAGGGGGAAATCATCACCATCGTCATCACCAACGCTCCTCTCATCAGGAGAGGGCAATCTCCATCAACATCTTCACCAGCACCATCTCATCTCCAAACCCTAGTTCATCTCGTGTATCCAATTCTTGTCTCCAAGTCCGGGATTGGTGCTAGTAGTGTTGATTACTCCTTGTAATTGATGCTAGTTGGTTTATTTGGTGGAAGATCATATGTTCAGATCCTTTATGCACATTATTACCCCTATGATTATAAACATGAATATGCTTTGTGAGTAGTATTGGTCTTTCTTCTATTGTCGTACCTCCTAGTGATCCTTTAGAACACTATTTGCTAGACCATGAAAATGATATGTTCATGAATGAAAGAAGGGAAATAGATGAAGTATTCTTTAAACAGGAACCTATTCTGCAACACAATTTGCCTGTTGAAATCCTAGGGGATCCTCATCCACCAAAGGGTGATCCCATGTTTGAGCTTAAACCGTTGCCTGATAATCTTAAATATGCTTATCTTGATGAAAAGAAAATATATCCTGTCATTATTAGTGCTAACATTTCAGAGCATGAAGAAGAAAGATTATTGAAAACTCTGAAGAAGCACCGTGCCGCTATTGGATATACTCTGGATGATCTTAAGGGCATCAGTCCCACTCTATATCAACATAAAATAAATTTGGAAGCTGATGCCAAACCAGTTTGTGATCCTCAACGACGTTTGAATCCTAAAATGAAAGAAGTGGTAAGAAAGGAAATACTCAAGCTTTTGGAGGCAGGTATAATTTATCCCGTTGCTGATAATCAGTGGGTAAGTCCTGTCCATTGTGTCCCTTAGAAGGGAGGTATTACTGTTGTCCCTAATGATAAAGATGAATTGATTCCGCAAAGAATTATCACAGGTTATAGGATGGTAATTGATTTCCGCAAATTAAATAAGGCTACTAAGAAAGATCATTACCCCTTACCTTTTATTGATCAAATGCTAGAAATACTTTGCAAACATACACGTTATTGCTTTCTAGATGGTTATTCCGGTTTTTCTCAAATACCCGTGTCGGCTAAGGATCAATCAAAGACTACTTTTACGTGCCCTTTTGGTACTTTTGCTTATAGACGTATGCCTTTCGGTTATGTAATGCACCTGCTACCTTTCAAAGATGCATGATGGCTATATTCTCTGACTTTTGCGAGAAAATTTGTGAGGTTTTCATGGATGAGTTTTCCATCTATGGTTCATCTTTTGATGATTGCTTGAGCAATCTTGCTCGAGTTTTGCAGAGATGTGAAGAAACTAATCTTGTCTTGAATTGGGAAAAGTGTCACTTTATGGTAAATGAAGGTATTGTCTTGGGGCACAAAGTTTCTGAAAGAGGTATTGAAGTTGATAAAGCCAAGGTTGATGCTATTGAAAAGATGCCATGTCCCAAGGACTTCAAAGGTATAAGAAGTTTCCTTGGTCACGCCGGATTTTATAGGAGGTTCATCAAGGACTTCTCAAAAATCTCTTGGCCTCTGACTAATTTATTACAAAAAGATGTACCATTTGTCTTTGATGATGATTGTGTAGAAGCATTTGAAATACTTTAGAAAGCATTAGTCTCTGCACCTATTGTTCAGCCACCTGATTGGAATTTACCTTTTGAAATTATGTGTGATGCTAGTGATTATGTCAGAGGTCTTTGTTCTAGGGCAAAGAGTTGATAAGAAATTGAATGTTATGCATTATGCTAGTAAGACTCTAGACAATGCTCAAAGAAATTATGGTACTACCGAAAAGGAACTTTTAGCGGTTGTATTTGCTTGTGATAAATTCAGACCCTATATTGTTGATTCTAGAGTAACTATTCACACAGATCATGCTGCTATTAAATATCTTATGAAAAAGAAAGATGCAAAACCTAGACTCATTAGATTGGTTCTCTTGCTCCAAGAATTTGATTTGCATATTGTTGATAGAAAAGGAGCTGAGAACCCCGTTGCAGATAACTTGTCTAGGCTAGAGAATGTTCTTGATGACCCACTACCTATCGATGATAGCTTTCCTGATGAACAATTAAATGTCATAAGTACTTCTCGTAGCACTCCATGGTATGCTGATTATGCTAATTATATTGTTGCTAAATTTATACCACCTAGCTTCACATACCAACAAAAGAAAAAGGTTTTCTATGACTTGCGACATTACTTTTGGGACGACCCACATCTTTATAAAGAAGGAGTACATGGTGTTATTAGACGTTGTGTACCTGAGCATGAACAGGAACAGATCCTACGCAAGTGTCACTCCGAAGCTTATGGAGGACACCACTGGAGATAGAAGCGCACATAAGGTATTGCAATCCGGTTTTTATTGGCCTACTCTCTTCAAGGATGCCCGTAAGTTTGTTTTATCTTGCGATGAATGTCAAAGAATTGGTAATATTAGTAGACGCCAAGAAATGCCTATGAATTATTCACTTGTTCTTGAACCATTTGATGTTTGGGGCTTTGATTATATGGGACCTTTTCCTGCCTCTAATGGATACACTCATATTTTAGTTGCTGTTGATTACGTTACTAAGTGGGTAGAAGCTATTCCAACTAGTAGTGCTGATCATAACACTTCTATTAAAATGCTTAAGGAAGTTATTTTTCCGAGGTTTGGAGTCCCTAGATACTTAATGACTGATGGTGGTTCACACTTTATTCATGGTGCTTTCCGTAAGATGCTTGCTAAATATGACGTTAATCATAGAATTGCATCCCCATATCACCCGCAGTCTAGTGGTCAGGTAGAATTGAGCAATAGAGAGCTCAAATTAATCTTGCAAAAGACTGTCAATAGGTCTAGAAAGAATTGGTCCAAGAAACTGAATGACGCGTTATGGGCCTATAGAACTGCATATAAAAATCCTATGGGTATGTCTCCGTATAAAATGGTTTACGGAAAAGCTTGTCACCTACCTCTCGAACTAGAACATAAGGCATATTGGGCTATTAAAGAGCTCAACTATGATTTCAAACTTGCCGGTGAGAAGAGGTTATTTGATATTAGCTCACTTGATGAATGGAGAACCCAAGCTTATGAAAATGCCAAGTTGTTTAAAGAAAAGGTTAAAAGATGGCATGACAAAAGGATACAAAAGCGTGAGTTTAATGTAGGTGATTATGTATTGCTATACAACTCTCGTTTAAGTTTTTTTGCAGGAAAATTTCTCTCCAAATGGGAAGGTCCTTATGTTATCGAGGAGGTCTATCGTTCCGGTGCCATAAAAATCAACAACTTCGCAGGCACAAATCCGAAGGTGGTAAACGGTCAAAGGATCAAACACTATATTTCAGGTAATCCCATGAATGTTGAAACTAATATTATTGAAACCGTAACCCCGGAGGAATACATAAGGGACACTTTCCAGAACGTTCCAGACTCCGAGAAGGAATAGGTATGTGGTACGGTAAGTAAACCGACTCCAAAACAATTTTTAAGGCAATATTTCTCCGTTTTGGAATATTTAGAAAAATAGAAAAATAAGTAGCAGTCCGGGGAGGACACGAGGCCTCCACGAGGGTGGAGGGCACGCCCTACCCCCTGGGTGCGCCCCCCTACCTCGTGAGCACCTCGTGTGCCCTCCGGACTCCATTTCCTTGCACGATACGTATTTTGGTCGGTAAAAATTCATTATATATACTCCCGAAGGTTTTGACTCTCGTATCACGCAAATCTCCCCTGTTCTTGTTTCGAGCTGTTTTCTGACAGGTCTAGATCATCATGACGGCCCCAAATGCTTCCAAGGACAAGTTCTTCGAGAAGGTTATCAACCTTTACCTCGTAGAGGTGCTGCGACACCCTCAAACCATTGAGATGCGTGATGGGTTGCTGCACATCAGCGATGTTGAGGGACCAAAGGGAACCGAAAGCATGGAGTTGAGGCTCGAAGCAATGGAGCAACAAGTTTTCAAGTGCTAGGGGATGGTGGAGCGTGGAATCAACGCTACCCACAAGATGCTCGCGGAGTTCACCAACAACTATGAGCCGGATGCCAAGAAGACCGAGGAAGCCATCTATAAGCTACATGAGAAGATCGAGCACCTCCAAGCCCAAATCTATGATCTGCAAAACCAAAACTATGAGTACGAATATAGATTCAAAAGGATGAGTTTGGCTGCAGATTTGAGGATTCCGGAGACTCGATCATCCTTCTATGATGGTGAGCCTATGCCATGGAAGGTGGACGACAAGCTTGCATCATCATCAACACCTCCACCGCCAACAACAAGGAAGGAGAAATAATCATCTGGGTATGGGCACTCCCCTTGGCAACTGCCAAGCTTGGGGGAGGTGCCATGGTATCGTATCACCATCACAACTCCTATCTTTACCGTTTTTCTTAGTTCGATCCTATTAGTAGTATCTTGATTTAGTAGAATAAAATCATGGCATGATCTAGTTTTGAGTTTTGCTTTATGATCTCTCTTTGTAATCGAGTCCATGAGCTATATAATAAAGATTAGTGTTGAGTCAAGGGCTTGAGTATTTTGCCATGATCTTGGGTGATTAGAAGAAAAAGAATAGAAAGAATCAAAGAGTTCATATTGATCTTATTGAAAGTAATGACTTCACATAGAAAGAGTATGATGATTAAAAGTTGTTGGGAGTTGGCAAATATAGCTTTGGTCATCGCTGCAATTAATAGGAAGTAATAAGGAAAGAGAGGTTTCACATATAGATATATTATCATTGACATCTTTTAGATTGGAGCACTCATTAAAATATGACATGCTAAAGAGTTGAGGTTGGACAAGGAAGACAACATAATGAGTTATGTTTTCTTACATCTGAGATAAAGTATGTTGTCATGGTTCCTCTACCGTGTTGAGTTTGCCTTTCCCCCTCATGCTAGCCAAATTCTCAGCACTAAGTAGAAATACTACTTGTGCTTCCAAATACCCTTAAACCAGTTTTGCCATGAGAGTCCACCATATCTACCTATGGATTGAGTAAGATCCTTCAAGTAAGTTGTCATCGGTGCAAGCAGTAAAAATTGCTCTCTAAATATGCATGATTTATTAGTGCGGAGAAAATAAACTTTGCACGAACTTGTTGTGGACGCAATAAAAGCGATTTGACCGCATAATAAAGGTTCACCTACAAGGCAATGTAAAGTGACGTTCTTTTGCATTAAGATTTTGTGCATCAACCCTAAACGCGCATGACAACCTCTGCTTCCCTCTGCGAAGGGCCTCTCTTTTATTATTATCCTCTACCTTATGTAAGAGTCACAGTGATCTTCACCTTTTCATTTTTATTTTATCCTTTGGCAAGCTCAGCATGTTGGAAAGAACATGATATATATATCTAATTGTATGTGGGGGAGCATGAATTATTACTGTTGACATTACCCTTGAGGTAAATAGTTGTGGGGCAAAACTATAAGCCCCTATCTTTCTCTGTGTCCGATTAAAACTCCGTAACCACAAGTATCGCGTGAGTGTTAGCAATTATGAAGGACTAAGTGATAGTTGAGTATGTGGACTTGCTTTTAAGCTCTGACATAGACTCTTTCCAAAGTTATGATAAATTGCAATTGTTTCAATGACTGAAGGTATAATTTGTTGGTGCTCAATAAGGTTTCTGATTCATCCTTTGGCTTTGTGAAAAGATCATCAATTGAGTATGAGTAACCATATGACAAAATCTATTTATGTTGCTGTTATGAAATAATCATGATGCCTTCATGTCCGTATTTTATTTTTATCGACGCCTCTACCTCTAAACATGAGGACATATTTATTGTTATCGGCTTTTCGCTTGAGGACAAGCGAGGTCTAAGCTTGGGGGAGTTGATACGTCCATTTTGCATCATGCTTTCATGTCAATATTTATTGCATTATGGGCTATTATTTCACGTTATGTTACAATACTTATGGCTATTCTCTCTTATTTTACAAGGTTTACATGAAGATGGAGAATGCCGGCAGCTGGAATTCTGGGCTGGAAAAGGAGCAAATATAGAAGGACTATTCTATGCAACTCCAAAAGTCCTAAAACTCCACAGAATACCTTAAAACAAATAAAGAAAAATCGTCGCCAAAGATGAAGGCCAGGGGGCCCACACCCTGCTCACGAGGGTGGGGGCGCCCCCCCTGGGCGTGCCCCCTACCTCGTGGGCCCCTTGGTGGCTCTCCGACGTCCATCTTCTCCTATATGAAGTCTTTCGATGAGAAAAAAATAAGAGCGAACCTTTCGGGATGAGACTCCACCGCCACGAGGCGGAACCTTGGCGGAACCAATCTAGGGCTCTGGCAGAGCTGTTCTGCCGGGGACACTTCCCTCCGGGAGGGGGAAATCATCACCATCGTCATCACCAACGCTCCTCTCATCGGGAGAGGGCAATCTCCATCAACATCTTCACCAGCACCATCTCATCTACAAACCCTAGTTCATCTCTTGTATCCAATTCTTGTCTCTAAGTCCGGGATTGGTGCTAGTAGGTTGCTAGTAGTGTTGATTACTCCTTGTAGTTGATGCTAGTTGGTTTATTTGGTGGAAGATCATATGTTCAGATCCTTTATGCACATTATTAACCCTCCGATTATGAACATGAATATGCTTTGTGAGTAGTTACGTTTGTTCCTGAGGACAAGGGAGAAGTCTTGCTATTAGTAGTCATGTGAATTTGGTATTCGTTCGATATTTTGATAAGATGTATGTTGTCTAACCTCTAGTGGTGTTATGTGAACGTCGACTACATAACACTTCACCATTATTTGGGCCTAGAGGAAGGCATTGGGAAGTAATAAGTAGATGATGGGTTGCTAGAGTGACAGAAGCTTAAACCCTAGTTTATGCGTTGCTTTGTAAGGGGCTGATTTGGATCCATATGTTTCATGCTATGGTTAGGTTTACCTTAATACTTTTGTTGTAGTTGTGGATGCTTGCAATAGAGGTTAATCATAAGTGGGATGCTTGTTCAAGTAAGAACAGCACCCAAGCACCGGTCCACCCACATATCAAATTATCAAAGTACCGAACGCGAATCATATGAGCGTGATGAAAACTAGCTTGACGATATTCCCATGTGTCCTCGGGAGCGCTTTTCCTATTATAAGAGTTTGTCCAGGCTTGTCCTTTGCTACAAAAAGGATTGGGCCACCTTGCTGCACTTTATTTGCTTTTGTTACTTGTTGCTCGTTACCATTTATCTTATCACAAAACTATCTGCTACCACTTATTTTAGTACTTGCAGAGAATACCTTGCTGAGAACCGCTTATCATTTCCTTCTGCTCCTCGTTGGGTTCGACACTCTTACTTATCGAAAGGACTACGATAGATCCCCTATACTTGTGGGTCATCAGATTGTAGTTTGAGGAGTTCATGTATTCACTATGTGTTAATGCTTTGTTCCGGTTCTTTATTAAAAGGAGGCCTTAATATCCCTTAGTTTCCAATTGGACCCCGCTGCCATGGGAGAGTAGGACAAAAGATGTCATGCAAGATCTTTCCATAAGCACGTATGACAATTTACGGAATACATGCCTACATTATATTTATGAACTGGAGCTACTGTCGTATCGCCCTAGGTTATGACTGTTATATGATGAATATCATCCAACGAATTCACCGATCCAATGCCTACGAATTTCTCTTATATTGTTTCTGCTAAGTTACTACTGCTGTTGTCACTATTGCACTTGCTACAAAATTATTGCTATCACTGTTATCGTTATTATTGTTGTTGCTACTACTATCAAAACTACCATACTACTTTGATACTAATCACTTTGTTGTAGTTAATTAGTCTCCAGGTGTGGTTGAATTGACAATTCAGCTGCTAATACTTGAAAAAATTCATTGGCTCCCCTTGTGTCGAATCTATAAATTTGGGTTGAATACCATACCCTCAAAAACTGTTGCGATCCCCTATACTTGTGGGTTATCAGCACGCTCTGGGCCGGATCATTTCTTCCAGGCCGGGTTATAGTGCTGGGAAATATCCCCAACACGCAACAAATGAAAAAGTTGTGATTTGTTATGATTCTTTCACAGAAGAGGCCTTGGCTCTGAGATACAGTATAGATATTGCACGAACTATGGTTTGTAGCAAGGTTGAGATCAATTCGGATGACATGGAAGTTGGTGCAGCCTTGAGATAGGGCAATCCATCCTCGGTAGCTCCCGCAATCTTTGATGACTGTTATTTCATGTGTCCAGTGTCGGTGTCAAAACCGGCAGATCTCAGGTAGGGGGTCCTGAACTGTGCGTCTAAGGATCGAAGGTAACAGGATGCAGGGGACACGATGCTTACCCAGGTTCGGGCCCTCTTAATGGAGGTAATACCCTACTTCCTGCTTGATTGACTTTGATGAGTATAGGGGTTACAAGAGTTGATCTACCTCGAGATCGTAATGGCTGAACCCTAGATGTCTAGCCTGTATGATTGTTCTGGCCCTACGGACTAAACCCTCCGGTTTATATAGACACCAAAGGGACCTAGGGTTGTACAGAGTCGGTTTACAGAGAAAGGAAGATGCATGATCCGAACGCCAAGCTTGCCATCCACGCAAAGTAGAGTCCTATCCGGACATGGGGGAAGGTCTTCGATTCCGTATCTTCACGACCCATTAGTCCCGCCCATATCACATAGCCCGGACACCCGAGGACCCCTTAGTCCAGGACTCTCTCACCCAGCCTTTAATCATGTGATATATGATTTTTGTAATAGAGAAAATAACAATGTAGCTCATGAACTAGTTTGTTAGGATAGCTAAATTTTCTCCTTCCTTCGTTTGGATGAATTTAACATCGAATGCGGTGGTATCCATACTTGTAAATGATGCAACAATTCTTTCTAGTGAATAAGAGCAACTCCAACGGGGCAACCCATTTCATCCGCTGGCGTCCGTTTGGGTCGGCGCGGACACAAAAGTCGGCCCAATGTGCCGACCCAAACGGACGCACGCCCGCTTTTCGTCCGCGGGCGACCCATTCCTGGCCCTTTTTGAGCCTGATTTGCGTCGGCGCGGACACGAGAAACGGGCGCGCGCGTGCTCGCCTTCTCCTCCCCCGGGCCCGCTGGTCGGTGGCAGATTGGCCTCTCCCCATCCAACAGCAAACCCTCGCCCGCCTCCTTCATCACCGACGCCGCCACCAATTTTTTCTGGTGACTCTGCCAGCTGCCGGTGCCGCAACATCCGCTCAACAACGCCGCCAGCTCCCACGTCGCCCGCCACTGCCGTCTTGCTGTCGAGGAACCGACAACTTCCCACCCCCGCTCCCCCCCGACATAGCCGCGACCGCGACCAAGAATCCGCCTTGCCGCCCCGGCCAGATCCTCACCGGCACGTTCGTCGGACACTGGCAGGGCAGCTAGCTGGTCCATGCGAACTGTGAGTCCCTTCGCCGGTCGTCTCCTTGGTCGACGTCCGCAAGCTGTTCGACAGTTTGCTAAGGTACAAAATGGATTCCGCCGACAAGTTCTTTTTTCACAATTTCCTTTGCGACTCTAACGATTCGTCGTCCGATGACGAGGAGGAGATATTGGCTGCCGTGTTGGTCCATCACCACCTTAATAGCTAGCGGCCGTTGTTCCGCGGCTCCATTCCAGGCCACCTTCCGGTGTTGAATTGCAACCGGGAGAGCATGCATCTCCTTCTTTGAAAGGACTACTTTGATACAAATCCGTTGTTCAAACATCAAAAATTCTGCCGCCGTTTCCGTATGAGTAGGCATATTTTCAACCGTATTAGAGAGGGGTGGTCGGCTACGATGACTATTTCGAGTGCAAAGAGGATGCCGTTGGAAAGATTGGTTTCTCCTCTTATCAGAAATGCACTGCCGCCATCCGAATGCTTGCATACGGTGCTCGGTGATCTCATTGACGAGTACATCCGTATGAGCGAGTCTACATGCCTAGAGTCCCTGTATAAGTTCTGCAAGGTTGTTATTATTATGTTTGGCCATGAGTACTTGAGAGAGCCGACTCCTGAAGATACCACCCGTTTGTTGGCGATAAATGCCAGTAGGGGCTTCCCAGGGATGCTTGGCAGCATGACTGCATGCACTGGGAGTGGAAGAACTGCCCTTCTGCTTGGCAAGGGCAGTACAAAGGGCCATGTCAGGGCTTGCACTGTCATACTAGAGGGTTGTGGCGTCTCAAGATCTCTGGATCTGGCACTCTTTCTTTGGCATGGCCGGATCACACAATGATATCAACGTGCTTCAACGCTCGCCGGTGTTTGCTAGGCTTGCCGAAGGCAATAGCCCACCGGTGAACTTTACTATTAACGGCCACAACTACGACAAAGGATACTACCTGGGTGACGGTATCTATCCTCAGTGGACCACTATTGTGAAGACAATCCCCAACCCTGTCGGAGAGAAGAGGAAAAGATTTGCCCAAGAGCAAGAGAGTGCTAGGAAGGACGTCGAGCGTGCCTTTGGTGTTTTGCAATCTCGATGGGGCATCCTTCGGTATCCTGCTAATACCTGGAGCACGCAGAAGGTGTGGGAGGTGATGACTGCTTTTGTGCGATCATGCACAATATGATCGTAGAAGATGAGCGTCCGGTACGTCTGTACGATCAAGGGTTTCAGTTTCAGGGTGAGAATGTTGTGCCTGAGCATGGAGGAGTGACAACGTTTGAACAGTTCATCCAATTTCATCATGACATGAGTGATTGGGAAATTCACGTGCAACTGTAAAATGATTTGGTTGAACATATGCGGGCTCATGTTGGCAACCAATATACGTATCTTCTTTATTCGACTTGCAAAACTATATGAGACATTTCTACTTTTATTCGGCCTGTAAAACTATGCTATTTTATTTGGTTGAAACTATGTTATTTGCCTATATGTTTGAATGCAAAAGCTGTGTGAAACAATGCAAAAATGAGCTATTTGTTCAAATAGGGTGGCCAGCTTGCCACGCGGCACATATGGGTTGGCGCCTTGGACGCACTGCCGATCCAGAAATAAAACAGAACGGACGTCGGGTGGGCGGCCGACCCAAACGAACAAAAAACAGACAAATTCGCCATCAGTTTGGGTGGAGTTGCTCGAAAGGTGAAGTTTATAAAATGAAAAAGAGCACGAACCAGATTCTCCCTCCGCCTAGAAGGAAAGCAGCAGTGCAGCACACGTACACTTCCAGTTCCACTGCCAAGCGGGCCCACAAGCCCCGTGCCCCACTTGTCAAGCCACACCCCCAGATAGGCGAACATCGCCAACGTTTGTATAGTTGAGTCGACCTCCTAATTCTCTCATCTTCCTCGTATAACCCTAGAGGCTCTCCTCGCACTCCACGAATCCTAGGTGAGCTCCGTGCTTCCGCCCAATCCCCCCTCTCCCCGATCCTCCTCCCCCTCGCTCTACCCGCCTCACGACGAGCCGCCCGCGGTCAGTTGCAGGCCCCTCCTCGCACGCTGGATCTGTCGCGGCAGCTCCCGCCGGCCGCCTACTACTACTGCCTGCTTTTCGCGGCGGCGGCCGGGCTCATCGGCGGCGTCGTGCACTATATGCTTCCTCGGAAGCGGGAGATCGTCGCCAGCGAGGTCGAGAACTTGCAGAAGAAAACCCGCCCTGCTGCCGCCGCCGACGCCATGGCCAGGCCCACGGAGATCGACGAGGACCTCCACAGCCGCCAGCTCGCCGTATACGGCCGCGAGACCATGAAGCGCCTCTTCGCCTCCAACGTCCTCGTCTCCGGACTCCAGGGCCTCGGCGCCGAAATCGGTAACAACTGCTCAGTCCCCCCTTCTTGAATTTCTTTCCATAATTTCAATTCTCAACTTATACCGTGGGCAGCACTATGAGTTGTCACTTCTATCTCGATTGGATATATTATTATGTTTTTAAGTAATAGTGTTAATCCTCGCTCCTCGGTTGCTATTGTGAGCTGATATGTGGACGCGCCATGATGTCTTGTACAGCCATCTTATGTCAGCTCTGCCTCTACTGGTTGCGTTTGTAGTTTGACCAATCAAACTAAGTGATATGCCTCATCTGGAGGGACTGATTTTATTATTTGAGTCCTAGAACACTCCTAGTCCTAGACGTGCTCATCTTATTGTGTCTTATGATTGTCTGCAAACCATCAACAGATTTTTTTTTTGTCTCGCTGTGTTTCTGTATTGTCTGCAAACCATTAGCAGATTTTTTTGTCTCGCTGTGTTTCTGTTCTAGTCTTGTTTCACCAGAAGATATGATGCATGCAGTGGCGAGTACTGTTTAAATTCTCGTTCTGAAATTTGAATTGGCTTTCTGGTATCTAAGTCATTAGATGTTAAAATTGTTTGTCTTACAAATAATTTACTTATAATATCCATGTATTGCAGCAAAGAACCTTGTGCTTGCGGGTGTCAAGTCTGTAACTTTGCACGATGATGGTAATGTGGAGCTATGGGACTTGTCCAGCAACTTTTTCCTCTCAGAGAAGGATGTTGGGCAAAACCGTGCTCAAGCTTGTGTTCTGAAGCTACAAGATCTTAACAATGCTGTTATCATCTCCACTCTAACTGGTGATTTGACCAAGGAACACCTTTCTAAGTTCCAGGTATGTGAGCAGAAAATTGATGTGTGATCTCCTTGCTGTTTTTTCCTACTCCTGTGCGCTTTCCATTTAAGTTTATGTTGGTATTCTGCATGTACTTTCTGTCCATGTGAGTTGTAACAACAGAGTGTCCATGTGAGTTGGAACTTGGAATTGCTTAAAAGTAATTCACATTCATATACCCTTGGGTTTCTGTATCTTCTTCCTTGCAACTTTAGTTGTGTGGTTTTGGTCTGAAATGGCACGCTTCGTTTGTGTTTTGTATTTGCCAATGTGTATTGTATAATTCCATGTAGAGCCTCCCTATGTGGATCGTTTCAAGGCGCCACTAGGGCAGGTGGATTAGGCTCCTAGGCAGCTTTGTTATACTGTTATGTCTCCAGATTCTTTTGATTAGATTCGATCTGTTTCCTTGTTGGTTAGTCTCTTGCCTTATCCACATGACTTTGTTCAACCTTTTCCTAACCTATACGACCTCTATAAAAAGAGATACTACTGTTATAATGCAGTCCACATATCAAAAGGGAGATCAGACTCCAACCCTAAGGTGCTGCCCTAGCTGCATTTTCTGCCAAGCAACCTAGACAGCGAAGGCTGTATGCCCTTGTCCTGAAACCCACCATGATTACAACCTATACAATGTTGCATGTGACATAGAAATGTAATCAACTTTTCTTAGTAATATCTTCACCACAGCCATATATCCATCAAAACCGCGCAAACTGGTGAGAAGACGAGCAGCAGCAGCAGCAGCATATGGAACCCCAGCAGAAATGTAAACAACAGCAGTCTTTTGTCCCAGGCAAGTTGGGTTAGTCTAGTTAGATATGGAACCCAACAGAAAAATATGAAGACCAAAAAGCAAAAGAGAGAAAAAACCCCAAAAAGATGAACAAGTGCACAACTATATTTTTTTTTAGCATTTCTGTAGACATGTTATCTGTTTGCTTTGAATTTGTGGACATATACTTGATGCTAGCATGGCCTGCAATGAGTTTTGTTCCCATTTTCTTGCTTTTGACGGTGTGGTTTTTGCTTTGCATACCAGTTTACATGGTTTTAGCTTTTGAGGAGTATTATACTCCCTCCGTCCCAAAATTCTTGTCTTAGATTTGTCTAAATACGGATGTATCAAGTCACGTTTTAGTATTAGATACATCCGTATCTAGACAAATCTAAGACAAGAATTTTGGGACGGAGGGAGTACAAATTAGGTATTCTTGTTTATTACAATTCTATTTTTTATTTCTTCTCGGAATAATCATTTCCTTATGACCTTACAGGCTGTAGTCTTCACTGATATCACCTTAGAAAAGGCAGTTGAGTTTGATGATTACTGCCACAACCATCAGCCACCCATTGCTTTCATTAAGTCTGAAGTCCGTGGTCTTTTTGGCAGTGTCTTTTGTGATTTTGGCCCTGAGTTTACTGTTTTGGATGTCGATGGAGAGGAACCACATACAGGAATTGTGGCATCGATCAGTAATGACAACCCAGCGCTAGTCTCCTGTGTCGATGATGAGCGACTGGAGTTCCAGGATGGTGACTTAGTTGTATTCTCTGAAGTTCATGGAATGACTGAGCTGAATGATGGAAAACCAAGAAAGGTTAAGAACGCCAGGCCTTACTCTTTCTTTCTGGAAGAAGACACTTCCTCATTTGGCACATACGTCAGAGGTGGGATTGTCACACAGGTCAAGCCACCAAAGGTTCTTAAATTTAAACCCTTGAAAGAGGCCATGAAAGAACCAGGAGAATTTCTTATGAGTGATTTCTCTAAGTTTGACCGCCCCCCTCTCTTGCATTTGGCTTTCCAAGCTTTGGATAAGTTCAGGAATGAATTGAGACGATTCCCTGTCGCTGGTTCTACTGATGACGTGCAAAGGCTGGTAGATTTAGCTATTAGCATTAATGAAACTCTGGGTGATGGGAAACTCGAAGAAATTGACAAAAAGCTCCTACTACATTTCGCAAGTGGTTCCAGGGCTGTTCTGAATCCTATGGCTGCAATGTTTGGTGGTATTGTAGGTCAGGAGGTTGTGAAAGCATGCTCGGGGAAATTTCATCCGCTTTATCAGGTTAGAATCTGTCGTCTCTTTTATTCAATATATCTTCAAATTTGTTTCAGAGATATGTAATGTTAGTTGTCTTGATTTCACAGTTCTTCTATTTCGATTCTGTCGAGTCTCTCCCTGTTGAGCCTTTGGAGCCTGGTGATTTGAAGCCAGAGAACTCAAGATATGATGCACAGATCAGTGTGTTTGGATCTAAGCTTCAAAACAAACTGGAGCAGGCAAAAATCTTTATGGTCGGCTCTGGGGCGCTCGGGTGTGAATTTCTGAAGAACCTGGCACTGATGGGCATTTCTTGCAGCCAGAATGGAAAGTTGACTGTGACAGATGATGATGTTATTGAAAAGAGCAATCTCAGTCGCCAGTTCCTTTTCCGTGACTGGAACATTGGGCAGCCCAAGTCGACTGTTGCTGCTACGGCTGCCATGGCGATTAACCCTAAGCTTCATGTCGAGGCCCTTCAGAACAGGGCAAGCCCTGAGACCGAAAATGTCTTTAATGATGCCTTTTGGGAAAACCTTGATGCTGTTGTCAATGCTCTTGACAATGTGACTGCAAGAATGTACATAGACTCCCGATGTGTATATTTCCAGAAGCCACTTCTAGAATCTGGAACTCTTGGTGCTAAATGCAATACACAAATGGTCATACCTCACTTGACAGAGAACTATGGGGCGTCCAGAGATCCACCTGAAAAGCAGGCACCTATGTGCACTGTACATTCATTTCCTCATAATATTGATCACTGCCTGACCTGGGCTAGGTCTGAATTTGAGGGTTTACTTGAGAAGACTCCCACTGAAGTAAATGGTTTCCTGTCAAATCCTAGTGCATATGTAGCTGCAGCACGAACTGCTGGTGATGCACAAGCTAGGGATCAGCTTGAACGTGTTATTGAATGCCTTCATGGAGACAAGTGTGAGACATTCCAAGATTGTATTACCTGGGCCCGTCTTAAGTAAGTTTTAACCCTGTTTATCCATACTCTTTGTATACCTGCTTTGTTTTAATATGGTTGAACTGTACAAAACTATTGCAGACAAAAATATTTGCTTTTGACTATGCTTCATAGATTTCATGTTACTCACTACACTGTTTTTTATTGATGGTGTAACTTAGGTTTGAGGATTATTTCTCCAACCGTGTGAAGCAGCTGACGTATACTTTCCCAGAAGACTCGATGACTAGCTCTGGTGCTCCATTCTGGTCTGCACCAAAGCGGTTTCCACGACCTCTTGAATTCTCGTCGACAGATCCAAGTCAGCTTAACTTTATTTTAGCTGCTTCGATACTAAGGGCAGAGACATTTGGAATACCCATACCTGACTGGGCCAAAACTCCAAACAAAGTGGCTGCTGAAGCTGTTGACAAGGTGATTGTTCCTGAATTCCAACCAAAACAGGGGGTTAAGATAGTTACAGATGAGAAGGCAACTAGTATATCGTCTGCATCTGTTGATGATGCTGGCGTCATTGAGGAGCTTATCACGAAGCTAGAACAAATCTCCAAAACACTGCCACTGGGGTTCCACATGAACCCAATACAGTTTGAGAAGGTCAGTGTTATTCATCCCTAATTCTTCGTCGGAAGTAGTGTTTGCCTGCACTTGTATACGATGGAACTTATGCTAGATATCTACCCTCTAGAATGAACACAAATGTAATCCAGATTTGCAATTTTGCATACAAGTTTGAGAATTACTGATATGCTTTTCTGTATGTGCAGGATGATGACACCAATTTCCATATGGACGTGATAGCTGGTTTTGCAAACATGAGGGCGAGGAATTACAGCATTCCTGAAGTGGACAAACTGAAGGCTAAATTCATAGCCGGCAGGATTATCCCTGCCATTGCCACAGCAACCGCAATGGCCACTGGCCTCGTCTGTCTAGAGCTTTACAAAGTCCTTGCCGGCGGGCACAAGGTTGAAGACTACCGCAACACGTTTGCAAACCTGGCAATCCCCCTCTTCTCCATTGCCGAGCCGGTCCCACCCAAGACCATCAAGCACAAGGACTTGTCGTGGACGGTCTGGGACCGGTGGACCGTAACAGGCAACATCACGTTACGGGAGCTCCTGGAATGGCTCAAGGAGAAGGGGTTGAACGCATACAGCATATCGTGCGGCACGTCGCTGCTGTACAACTCCATGTTCCCCAGGCACAAGGAGCGGTTGGACAGGAAGGTGGTCGACGTTGCTAGGGAGGTGGCCAAGATGGAGGTGCCATCGTATCGGCGCCATCTGGATGTTGTGGTGGCCTGTGAGGATGACGATGACAATGACGTTGACATCCCACTCGTATCTGTCTACTTCCGTTGAAAGGCTTCCCTCTGAATTGACATCACCTCGTGTCCCATCTTTCCAGTGAGTTCCTTTATATAGTCACTGTAAACCGAGCTGGTAATTAAAGCAATATTACTGATTTTCGTATGCACCGTCTTGTTAGAGCTCAGTTCAGATCCTCGGGAAAATGTGGTGTTGAACTTGATACCGCACCACCTTGATAATTGATGCATGACACCGTTGAACTGGAATGGCTTGTCTGTTTTCGTGTTTAGCTCGCTAAGGAGTGCATCCGCAATACACAAGTTTGCTTGTTGGAAGAACGCTGCAGATGAGCTCCCAAGCTGATGTTTAACTTGACAGGGCCTTAGGTAATGTGACTAAAACCCCCTTGTCCCCTCCCTTGAGCGACAGGGAGGAACCCTTGTTGTCGCCGGCCCTTCCCTTTTCCTCATCTTGCCCTCCCTACTCGTTGTCGATGTTTGGCGCTGACGAGCTTGCCAACGACGGGGCATTCTCTCATCGTGGTTTCGGCTGGCCGGTGGTAGATCCAACCATTTACGATCATCGGCGGCGTTGACTGTGTCCGCCTCAGCCCCCTTCCCCCTCGCGGTCCGTTTTTGTGGATCTACCCGCAGTGGAAGCAGCCATTCTGGGAGGTTGTGGTTGTTGCGAGGGGTTGTGGCCGCCTCCTTCCCCTTTCCCAGTGGTCTCTGTCGTGGGGGTAGCCACCCTTCCACGGTTGGTGTAGGGCGGGGGTCGGCGGGGTTGATCACTCTTCGTCTTGATCTGGCCTTTGCAACGGGTGGAAACCGATTTGGTTGCTGGTTGCTGCCACATGTGATGGCGGCGCCGTCGAGTGGTGCTTCTTCGTCCATGGAGTGCGGCGGGGACGGAAAGGGGGCAACTTTCGTTCTCGCCCGGTGGGTGGTGGAAGCATGGCTGGTTGTTGGCGTTGATTTTTGGGGGGCGGAACTGGAGTGCTAGACGTCGGGGTGGCCGTCCATATGGTTGGCTCTCCTGCGAGCATCGTGGCGGTGATTATGGCTATGTCCCTTGCTTGTGTGAGCGGCAAGGGGTGTAGCGACAGGTGGTCTGGGAGTATTCTCTTCTGATGGCAGTCACGGTGCCTACACCCGGATCTGGAGGTCTGTACTTATTGTGGATGTCTTAGGTAGATAATTTTGACCGTTGTCCAGTGATCTACTTCTGGATCACTATTGTACCCCCTTGCCAAACTCATGGCAAGGCACACAACATGTTTGGTACACAGCATGACATACTTTATAGAACCTATGACTGAGGCATAATGAATGACTTTCATTCTCTCTTTACATTCTGCCTTGGTCGGGTTTTGAGTCTTACTCAACTTCACACTTTGTAACACAGGCAAGAACCCTTTCTTTGACTTATTAATTTTGAACTTCTTCAAAACTTTATTAAAGTATGTGCTTTGTGAAAGTCCTATCAAGCGTCTTGATCTATCTTTATAGATCCTGACGCCCAATATATAAGCAGCTTCACCGAGATATTTCATTGAAAAATTCTTATTCAAGTATCCTTTTATGCTATCCAGAAATTTTATATCATTTCCGATCAACAATATGTCATCCACATATAATATCAGAAATGCTACAGAGCTCCCACTCACTTTCTTGTAAATACAGCCTTCAGCGTAAGTCTGTATAAAACCATTGCTTTGACCACCTCATCAAAACGTATATTCCAACTCCGAGATGCTTGCACCAGACCATAGTTGGATCGCTGGATCTTGCACACTTTGTTAGCACCTTTAGGATCGACAAAACCTTCTGGTTGCATCATATACAACTCTTCATTAAGAAATCCATTAAGCAATGCAGTTTTGATGTCCATTTGCCAGATTTCATAATCATAAAATGCAGCAATTGCTAACATGATCCGGACAGACTTAAGCATCGCTATGTGTGAGAAAGTCTCATCGTAGTCAACTCCTTGAACTTGTCGAAAACCTTTTGCGACAAGCCGAGCTTTGTAGACAGTAACATTACCATCAGTGTCAGTCTTCTTTTTGAAGATCCATTTATTCTCTATGGTTCGCCGATCATCGGGCAAGTCCATCAAAGTTTCTCATACATGGATCCTATCTCAGATTTCATGGCCTCAAGCCATTTATCGAAATCTGGGCTCATCATCGCTTCTTCATAGTTTGTAGGTTCATCATGGTCCAGTAACATGACTTCCAGAACAGGGTTACCGTACCACTCTGGTGCGGAACGTGCTCTGTTCGACCTACGAGGTCCTGTAGTAACTTGACCTGAAGTTTCATGATCATTATCATTAGCTTCCTCTCTAGTTGGTGTAGGCATCACGGGAACGGATTTCTCTGATGAGCTACTTTCCAATCCGAGAGAAGTTACAGTTACCTCATCAAGTTCTACTTCCTCCCACTCACTTCTTTCGAGAGAAACTCCTTCTCTAGAAAGGTTTCATTCTTGGCAACAAAGATCTTGCCTTCGGATCTGTGGTAGAACGTGTACCCAATTGTTTCCTTAGGGTATCCTATGAAGACGCACTTCTCCGATTTGGGTTCGAGCTTATCAGGCTAAAGCCTTTTGACAAGTGTCGCAACCCCAAACTTTAAGAAACAACATCTTAGGTTTCTTGCCAAACCATAGTTCATACGGTGTCATCTCAACGGGATTTAGACGGTGCCATATTTAATGTGAATGCAACTGTCTCTAATGCTTAACCCCAAAACGATAGTGGTAAATCGGTAAGAGACATCATAGATCACACCATGCCTAATAAAGTACGGTTACGATGTTCGGACACACCATTACGCTGTGGTGTTCCAGGTGGCGTGAGTTGTGAAACTATTCCACATTGTTTTAAATGAAGGCCAAACTCGTTACTCAAATATTCGCCTCCGCAATCAGATCGTAGAAACTTTATTTTCTTGTTCGATGATTCTCTACTACACTTTGAGATTCTTTGAAGTTTTCAAATGTTTCAAACTTGTGTTTCATTAAGTAAATATACCCATATCTACTTAAATCATTTGTGAAGGTCAGAAAATAATGATACGCATGCCTCAACACTCATCGGGCCGCATACATCGGTATGTATTATTTCCAATAAGTCATTGGCTCGCTCCATTGTTCCGGAGAACGAAGTTTTAGTCATATTGCCCATGAGGCATGGACGCAAGTATCAAATGATTCATAATCAAGTGATTCCAAAAGTCCATCTGCATGGAGTTTCCTCGTGCGTTTTACACCAATATGACCTAAACGGCAGTGCCACAAATACGTTGCACTATCATTATCAACTTTGCATCTTTTGGCATCAATATTATGAATATGTGTATCACTATGATCGAGATTCAGTAAACCATTTACATTGGGTGTATGACCATAGAAGTTTTTATTCATGTAAACAGAACAACAATTATTCTCTGACTTAAATGGATAACCGTATCACAATAAACATGATCCAATCATATTCATGCTCAACGCAAACACCAAATAACATTTATTTAGGTCCAACACTAATCCCGTAGGCAGAGGGAGTGAGCGATGGTGATCTTATCAACCTTGGAAACACTTTCAACACCCATCGTCACCTCGCCATTAACTAGTCTCTGTTCATTTTGCAACTCCTGTTTCGAGTTACTAATCTTAGCAACTAAACCGGCATCAAATACCCAGGGGCTACTATGAACACTAGTAAAGTACACATCAATAACATGTATATCAGATATACCTTTGTTCATTTTGCCATCCTTCTTATCCGCCAAGTATTTGGGGCAGTTCCGCTTCTAGTGACCAGTTCCTTTGCAGTAGAAGCACTCAGTTTCAGGCTTTGGTCCAGCTTTGGGCTTCTTCCCGGGAGTGGCAACTTGCTTGCCATTCTTTTGAAGTTTCCTTTCTATCCCTTGCCCTTTTTCTTGAAACTAGTGTTCTTGTTAACCATCAACACTTGATGTTCTTTCTTGTTTTTTACCTTCGCATATTTCAGCATCGCGAAGAGCTCGGGAATCATTTTCGTTATCCCTTGCATATTATAGTTCATCACGAAGTTCTAGTAGCTTGGTGATAGTGACTAGAGAACTCTGTCAGTCACTATCTTATCTGGAAGATTAACTCCCACTTGATTCAAGCGATTGTAGTACCTAGACATTCTGAGCACATGCTTACTGGCTGAGATATTCTCCTCCATCTTGTAGGCAAAGTACTTGTCAGAGGTCTCATACCTCTCGACACGGGTATGAGTCTGAAATACTAATTTCAGCTCTTGGAACATCTCATATGCTCTGTGGCGTTCAAAATGTTTTTGAAGTCCCGGTTCTAAGCCGTAAAGCATGGCGCACTAAACTATTAAGTAGTCATCATATCGAGCTTGCCAAACATTCATAACATCTGCATCTGCTCCCGCAATAGGTCTGTCACCTAGCGGTGCATCAAGGATATAATTCTTCTGTGTAGCAATGAGGATAATCCTCAGATCACGGACCCAGTCCGCATCATTGCTACTATCATCTTTCAACTTAGTTTTCTCTAGGAACATATAAAAAATATATAGGAGCTATATCGCGAGCTATTGATCTACAACATAGATATGCAAATAATATCAGGACTAAGTTCATGATAAATTTAGTTCAATTAATCTTATTACTTAGATAGACACGCCTCAAGTTATCTAAATGATATGTGATCCAAATCAACTAAACCATGTCTGATCATCACGTGAGATGGAGTAGTCATCAATGGTGAACATCTCTATGTTGATCATATCTACTATATGATTCACGTTTGACCTTTCGGTCTCTAGTGTTCCGAGGCCATGTCTGTACATGCCAGGCTCGTCAAGTTTAACACGAGTATTACGCATGTGCAAAACTGTCTTGCACCCATTGTATGTGAACGTAGAGTCTATCACACCCGATTATCACGTGGTGTGTCAAAACGAAGAATTGTTGCAACGGTGCATACTCAGGGAGAACACTTATACCTTGAAGTTTAGTTAAGGGATCATATTATAATGCTACCATTGTACTAAACAAAATAAGATGCATAAAAGATAAACATCACATGCAATAAAAATATGTGACATGATATGGCCATCATCATCTTGTGCTTTTGATCTCAATCTCCAAAGCATCGTCATGATCTCCATCATCACCGGCTCGACACCATGATCTCCATCGTAGCGTCGTGGTCATCTTGCCAACTATTGCTTCTACAACTATCGCTAATGCACAGTAATAAAGTAAAGCAATTACATGGCGTTTGCATTTCATACAATAAAGAGACAACCATAAGGCTCCTGCCTGTTGCCAGTAACTTCTACAAAACATGATCATCTCATACAATAATGTATATCACATAATGTCTTGACCATATCACATCACAACATGCCCTACAAAAACAAGTTAGACGTCCTCTACTTTTTTGTTGCATGTTTTACGTGGCCGCTTGATACGTCTCCAACGTATCTACTTTTCCAAACATTTTTGCCCTTGTTTTGGACTCTAACTTGCATGATTTGAATGAAACTAACCCGGACTGGCACTGTTTTCAGCAGAACGGCCATGATGTTGTTTATTGTGTAGAAAGCAAAAGTTCTTGGAATGACCTGAAAATCCACGGAGATAAGTTTTGGAAAATATAAAAATACTGGCGAAAGAATCAAGGCCAGGGGGCCCACACCCTGTCCACGAGGGTGGGGGACGCGCCCTCCCCCTGGGCGCGCCCCCCGTCTCATGGGCCCCCTGATGCTCCACCGACCTCAACTCCAACTCCATATATTCCGTTTCATGGAGAAAAAAATCAGAGAGAAAGTTTCATCGTGTTTTACGATACGGAGCCGCCGCCAAGACCTAATGTCTCTTGGGAGGGATGATCTGGAGTCCGTTCGGGGCTCCGAAGAGGGGGACTCGTCGCCGTCGTCATCATCAACCATCCTCCATCACCAATTTCATGATGCTCACCACCGTGCGTGAGTAGTTCCATCATACGCTTGCTAGACGGTGATGGGTTGGATGAGATTTACCATGTAATCAAGTTAGTTTTTTAGGGTTTGATCCCTACTATCCACTTTGTTCTGAGATTGATGTTGCTATGACTTTGCTATGCTTAATGCTTGTCACTAGGGCCCGAGTGCCATGATTTCAGATCTGAACCTATTATGTTTTCATGAATATATGTGAGTTCTTTATCCTATCTTGCAAGTCTATAGTCACCTATTATGTGTTATGATCCGACAACCCCGAAGTGACAATAATTGGGATACTTCTTGGTGATGACCATAGTTTGAGGAGTTCATGTATTCACCATGTGCTAATGCTTTGTTCCGGTTCTCTATTAAAAGGAGGCCTTAATATCCCTTAGTTTCCACTAGGACCCCGCTGCCACGGGAGGGTAGGACAAAAGATGTCATGCAAGTTCTTTTCCATAAGGACGTATGACTATATTCGGAATACATGCCTACATTACATTGATGAACTGGAGCTAGTTCTGTGTCACCCTATGTTATAGCTATTACATGAGGAATCGCATCCGACATAATTATCCATCACTGATCCAATGCCTACGAGCTTTTCACATATTGTGCTTCGCTTATTTAATTTTCCGTTGCTACTGTTACAGTTCCTACAAAACTATTATCTTTACTTTTGCCACTGCTACCTTTGCTATCATACTACTTTGCTACTAAATACTTTGCTGCAGATACTAAGTTATTCAGTTGTGGTTGAATTGACAACTCAACTGCTAATACTTAAGAATATTCTTTGGCTCGGCTCCCCTTGTGTTGAATACTCTACCCTCGAAAGCTCTTGCGATCCCTACACTTGTGGGTTATCAAGACTAATTTCTGGCGCCGTTGCCGGGGAGCATAACTCTATTCTTTGAGTCACTTGGGATTTATATCTGTTGATCACTATGAGGAACTTGAAAGACGAAAGAACTAAGATTTTGCCCTCAACTACGAGGGGAGGTAAGGAACTGCCATCTAGCTCTGCACTAGATTCTTCTTACATTATTAGTAAGCTTGCGACACCTAAACCTCGCTCATGCTATGAATTCGATATGTCGCATGTTATTGATGATGCCACTTCTGCTATGCATGATACTTATGATGAAACTACTTCTGTGCGTGATACTACTTTGCCATTAGGTGAATTTCTTGATGAACAACTTGCTAGGGTTAGAGAAAATGAAATTATTAAAGATGCTATTATTGACGATAGTGATGATGAAAGTTCTCCACCTGATTATGAATTACTTGTTGTTCCTGAGGGTTATGTTATGAATGAGGAATGCAAAGATAGATATGATCTTAAGAAGTTATTAGCTAAATGGAAGCAGCAATCTCTTAATGCTAAAATGAAACCTGGCCCTGCTTTTGCTACTTCACCTATCTGTGTTACTGATAAGGATTATGAATTCTCTGTTGATCCTGAAATTATTACTTTAGTTGAATCTGATCCTTTTTATGGCCTTGAATCTGAAACTGTTGTGGCACATCTTACCAAGTTAAATGATATAGCCACCCTGTTTACTAATGATGAGAAGTCTCACTATTATTATATTTCTGTTCTCATTAAAGGGTGATGGTAAGACTTGGTTTAATTCTCTTGATCCTGGTTGTGTGCGTAGTCCCCAGGATATGATTTATTACTTCTCTGCTAAATATTTCCCTGCTCACAAGAAACAAGCTGCCTTGCGGGAAATATATAATTTTGTGCAAATCAAAGAAGAGAGTCTCCCACAAGCTTGGCGGAGGCTTCTCCGATTACTTAATGCTTTGCCTGATCATCCTCTTAAGAAAATGAAATACTTGATATCTTTTATAATGGACTAACCGATGCTTCCAAGGACTACTTGGATAGTTGTGCTGGTTGTGTTTTCAGGGAAAGAACAGTTGACCAAGCTGAATTACTATTGAATAATATGTTGACTAATGAAAATAATTGTACTCTTCCTGAGCCAATTCCTGAGGCAATTCCTGAACCAATTGAGCAAACTCCTGAGCCTATTCCTAAACCTACTCCGAAGAAGAGGGGAGTTCTATTTCTCAGTCCTGAAGATATGCAAGAGGCAAAGAAATCAATGAAAGAAAAAGGTATTAAAGCTGGAGATGTTAAGAATTTACCTCCTATTGAAGAAATATATGGTCTTAATATACCGCGTGCCGAAGAAACACATTGTCTTGATAACCTGACACAGGTACTAAAGGTAAATTCTCTCTATAGATATGATAAAGTTGAAATCCCGTCTACTAAATTTCATAGCCCATGCTTAGATGAATTTGATGACTTTATGGCTAGACAAGAAAGTTTTAATGCTTATATTGGTAGAGAATTAAATAATAATACTTTTGAGATAGGATGCTTGAGTGATTATATGGCTAGAGTTAAAGGTGAACTTAAACTCATTAGCAAATATGCTTCTATGGTTACCACTCAAGCTGAGCAAGTACTTAAAGCTCAAAATGATTTGCTTGATGAATTAAATAATAAACATGACTTTGCTGTTAGAGTGTCTACTAGAACTGGTAGAATGACTCAGGAACCTTTGTATCCTGAAGGCCACCCTAAGAGAATCGAGCAGGATTCTCAGAGACATAACTTAGAGGCACCTAGTTCTTCCAAAAAGAAGAAAAAGAAAAACGATAGGACTTTGCATGCTTCTAGTGAACCTGTTGTAGACACACCTGAGAACCCCAATGATATTTCTATTTCTGATGCTGAAGCACAATCAGGTGATAAACATGAACCTAGTGATAATGTTCATGTTGATGCTCAACCTAGCAATAACAATGAAGTAGAGGTTGAACCTGCTGTTGATCTTGATAACCCACAATCAAAGAATCAACGTTATGATAAAAGAGATTTTGTTGCTAGGAAGCACGGTAGAGAAAGAGAACCATGGGTTCAGAAACCCATGCCCTTTCCTCCTAACCATCCAAAACAAAGGATGATGAGGATTTTGAGCGCTTTGCTGAAATGATTAGACCTATCTTCTTACGTATGCGCTTAACTGATATGCTTAAAGTAAATCCTTATGCTAAGTATATGAAGGATAGCACAAATAAAAGAAAGATACCAGAAGCTGAAATTTCCACCATGCTTGCTAATTACACTTTTAAGGGTGGAATACCAAAGAAACTTGGAAATCCAGGGGTACCTACTATACCATGCTCCATTAAAAGAAACTATGTTAAAACTGCTTTATGTGATCTTGGAGCCGGTGTTAGTGTTATGCCTCTCTCTTTATATCATAGACTTGAATTGAATAAGTTGACACCTACTGAAATAGCTTTGTAAATGGCTGATAAATCAACTGCTATACCTGTCGGTATTTGTGAGGATGTGCCTATTGTGGTTGCAAATGTCACTATCTTAACGGACTTTGTTATTCTTGATATTCCTGAGGACGATAGTATGTCTATTATCCTTGGTAGACCCTTTTTGAATACTGCAGGGGCTGTTATTGATTGCAACAAAGGCAATGTCACTTTTCATGTTAATGGTAATGAGCATACGGTACACTTTCCAAGGAAACAATCTCAAGTTCATAGCATCAATTCTATTGGAAAAGTTCCAACTATCATTATTGGAGGTTTTGTATTTCCTCTTCCTACTGTCAAGAAAAAGTATGGTATTCTTATTGTTGGGGATGTTCATATCCCCGTTGAGGTAACTTAGTGTTATTCAAAATTCTCTGGTTCCGTGTTATTCAGAATGAGTTTGTTAACAAGACTTGATCAACCTTGTCAGTGGATTCATTTTGATGATCATGAGATGGATGAAACTAGAAGGAACAACCTTCTGTACCCTCTTTTTACTTTTTGTTATTTAGAATAAATAAAGCAAAAATAGTATTATCTGTCTGTTTTCTGAATTATCCGTGCAATAAAAAAAATATCCCAAAAATAAAAGTGCTCCAAATGCCCTGCAAATTTAGTATGATTTTTTATGAAATATTTGAGGATTTTAGGCACTGAAAACACTGCAGGAGGGGCAAGCACCTGGCCACGAGGGTGGAGGGCGCGCCCACACCCCCTGGGCATGCTCCCTATCTCGTGGGCCCACGGTGGCCCCCCTCCACTTATTCCTGCACCCACACACTCCATCTTCCCAAAACAATCCTCATCCAGCTCAAGCACGAGTTCTAGCTCATTTTGCTGCGATTTTCGATCTCCTTGCTCAAAGCTCCATTCACAAAACTGCTTTGGGAAATTGTTGCTTGGTATGTGACTCCTCCATTGGTCCAATTAGTTTTTGTTCTAATGCTTTATTCATTGCAAATTTTTGCTGCATAGGTGACCCTGTTCTTTAGCTTGCATGTTAAATTTATGAGGTCCCAAGTAATTCTAATGCATGATATAGGCTCCAGGCACTTGTAGGAGTAGTTGCTACCAATCTTGTTTAGTTCTATTCACTTCTATTTTGAAGTTACTAAAATTTCAGAAATTTTTCAGAAAAAGAAACATGTCTAGGAGAATGTACCAAGGTGGTTCCTCAATAAAGAAAGGACCTAGGCGTGCTATGCGTGAGCAAGACGATGAACCACCGAGGGACGCAGAAGTGCGAGCTTGTGAGTGGCCATCAGACGATTTTATGGTCAATGCAGGCATTAAGGATGAATTTGACGCATATGTGCGTAATGTCGATCTTGAGGACTTCTTACAAGATAAGTGTCCTCAGTACTATCAATTGGCTGATTCATTTGTGAGAAGGTTTAAATATAAATCTTCATGTAATTCTCAGAATGTCCTGTTTGATATTTATGATAAATCTTATACCATTGACTTAGAAGATTTTACAACTGCTTGCAAACTCCCGCAGTGGGGAAATGTTAATGACCCCCACAAATTTGAATATAAAGACTTTCTTGCTAGTATTACTGTGGGAGAATCTAGGGACATAGCACAGGCTACCATAGGGAGCATTCATTTTCCTGCTATACATTATTTTGCTCTCTTCATTGGTAGATGAATTAACGGTAAAGATGAAGCATGTCACATGTGTGTCCCTGATCTTTGTGTCCTCAAGAGTGCTGTATTAGGTAATAAAGATTATAACTTGGGGGTAATAGTTGCACGTAGGTTGCATAATAATGGTAGGGCTGGAGATTTATTTGGAGGAATTTATGCGACCCGTGTGGCTAATATCTTGGTATAGCCCCACGAGAGGGGGATATGGTGTTGCCTCCTGCTTATTTAGATTATGATGCGATGGTCAAACATCGTTTTCTTTTGAGGAATGAACAATTCCTCCAGTATCGACTAATCTTTGACAGACATAGCTCTGTCCATGTTACTCTCCCTGCTCCTTTCCTTTTTGATTACATGCAAAATGAAGATATGTTGTTACCAAGGAGGAGGCAGCTGAACACGAGGGGAGAACGGAGGCGGCTCGCCAACATGCCGCAGCTCAGGAGGCATTTGCTGCTGCATCACAGTACGACCCCAGTTATAACTTCGGATATCAGCCAGGCTATCCTTGGCAATAGACCAACTTAGGCCAAAAGCCTAAGCTTGGGGGAGTACGTACCGACTTTATATTCATGTTCACACATTATTCTAGTTGTCGGTGCTCATACTCTTTCATTGTATTATCCATGTTAGTTTAATTTTCCTTTTTTCGCTTTCTTCTTGTGTGTTTGATAAACCATAAGAAAAAGCAAAAGAAATTAGTTAGTTTGATTTCCATGCTTGTAGTAGACTTAAAATGAAAACCCAAAAAGATTTCTCGCTCTTCTTCTTGCTTGTTGGGAGCTTTCCCGTGTAAATAGTTTTCTTTTCTTTTCTTTTCTTTGGGGGTCGAGAGTAGAAGACTATATTGAAAATGTTTAGTGGCTCTCATATGCATGATTGTTTATTTAACTTAGATCCCAGATTACTGTCTTATCTCTTGAGTTGAATGCTTGCAGATTCCAGCTTAGTCCAATGCACGTGCACTATTATTATTATACACATCGTTCGGTCGTGCAAGTGAAAGGCAATAATGACGATATATGAAGGACTGATTGAGATGAGAGAAGCTGGTATGAACTCGACCTCTCTTGTTTTTGTAAATATGATGAGTTCATCATTCCTGATTCAGCTTATTATGAAGTAAACATATTTGCAATGACATTTAGAGATTATAGTTGCTTGTGCCATGCTTGATTAGCTGTGAGTTATAATGGTTTATCTTGCGTGCCAACATGCTATTAAAATGATTATGATGTGGTATGATGGGATGGCATCCTCCTTTGAATGAATTGAGTGACTCAACTTGGCACATGTTCACGCATGTAGTTGAAACAAATCAACATAGCCTTCACGATATTTATGTTCATGGTAGATTATATCCTACTCATGCTTGTACTCGGTGTGAATTAATTTTAATGCATGTTCATGACTATTGTCGCTCTCTCAGTTGGTCGCTTCCCAGTCTTTTGCTAGCCTTCACCTGTACTAAGCGGGAATACTGCTTGTGCATCCAAACTCCTTAAACCCCAAAGTTGTTCCATATGAGTCCACCATACCTTCCTATATGCGGTATCTACCTGCCATTCCAAGTAAATTTGTATGTGCCAAACTCCAAACCTTCAAATGAAATTCTGTTTATGCTCGAGCAGCTCATGTTTCAACTAGGGCTGTCTCAGATCTTCCATGCTAGGTGGGTTATTCTCAAGAGGAGTGGACTCCGCTCCTCATTCACGAGAAAGGGCCGTAACAGGATGCCCAGTCCCATGATCCAAAAAGATCAAAGCAAATCAATATAATTAAACAAAACTCCCCAGGGCTGTTGTTAGTTGGAGGCACTCATTGTTTCGAGCAAGCCATGGATTGATGCTTGTTGGTGGTGGGGGAGTATAAACTTTTACCATTCTGTTTGGGAACTGCCTATAATGCATGTAGTATGGAAGATATCGCCATCTCATAGTTGTTGCGTTGACAGTGAAAGTATGCCGCTCAAAATGTTATTCATCCCTATTTTAAAATCGAGCTCTGGCACCTCTACAAATCCCTGCTTCCCTCTGCGAAGGGCCTATCTATTTACTTTTATGTTGAGTCACCATTCCTCTTATTAAAAGGCACCCGCTGGAGAGCACACTGTCATTTGCATTCATTACTATTGGTTTATATTGGGTATGACTTGACTGGATCTCTTTTACCATGAATTACAATGTTTAGTCAGTCCTTGATCTTTAAAGGTGCTCTGCATTTATGTTTTGCGGTCTCAGAAAGGGCTAGCGAGATACCATCTTG
The DNA here is from genome assembly GCA_021437245.1 of Aegilops speltoides. Lineage (NCBI taxonomy): Eukaryota > Viridiplantae > Streptophyta > Magnoliopsida > Poales > Poaceae > Aegilops > Aegilops speltoides. Next base: position 130,829,455 of record CM038144.1, read on the forward strand.
TTATATTATATTATGATTGTTTTGAGAAAGTGTTGTCATCCGAGTTTTATTATTATTGCTCGCTAGCTGATTATTCCATTGATATGAGTAATTGTGAGACCTAAGTGTTATTGTGAGTATGGTTAGTTCATAATACTTGCTGAAAACTTGAATGCTGGCTTTACATATTTACAACAGCAAGAGCAAACAAAGTTTGTAAAGTTTTTCTTTATCACTTTCAGTTTATCAACTGAATTGCTTGAGGACAAGCAAAGGTTTAAGCTTGGGGGAGTTGATACGTCTCCAACGTATCTACTTTTCCAAACACTTTTGCCCTTGTTTTGGACTCTAACTTGCATGATTTGAATGAAACTAACCCGGACTGATGCTGTTTTCAGCAGAACTGCCATGATGTTGTTTATTGTGCAGAAAGGAAAAGTTCTCGAAATAACCTGAAAATCCACGGAGATAAGTTTTAGAAAATGTAAAAAATACTGGCGAAAGAATCAAGGCCAGGGGCCCACACCCTGTCTACGAGGGTGGGGGCGTGTTGGGGAACGTAGTAATTTCAAAAAATTTCCTACGCACACGCAAGATCATGGTGATGCATAGCAACGAGAGGGGAGAGTGTGTCCACGTACCCTCGTAGACCGAAAGTGGAAGCGTTAGAACAACGCGGTTGATGTAGTCGTATGTCTTGATGGCCCGACCGATCAAGCACCGAAACTACGGCACCTCCGAGTTCTAGCACACGTTCAGCTCAATGACGTCCCTCGAACTCTGATCCAGCCGAGTGTCGAGGGAGAGTTCCGTCAGCACGATGGCGTGGTGACGATCTTGATGTTCTACCATCGCAGGGCTTCGCCTAAGCACCGCTACAATATTATCGAGGAGGACTATGGTGGAGGGGGCACCGCACATGGCTAAGAGATCAAGAGATCAATTGTTGTGTCTATGGGGTGCCCCCTTGCCCCCGTATATAAAGGAGCTAGGGGGGAGGTGGCCGGCCAAGGAGGAGGGCGCGCCAAGGGGGGAGTGTTGGAAATATGCCCTAGAGGCAATAATAAAAGTATTATTATATTTCATTGTTCATGATAATTGTCTTTTGTTCATGCTATAAGTGTATTATCCGGAAATCGTAATACACGTGTGAACACATAGACCACAATATGTCCCTAGTGAGCCTCTAGTTGACTAACTCGTTGTGATCAACAGATAGTCATGGTTTCCTGACTATGGACATTGGATGTCGTTGATAACGGGATCACATCATTAGGAGAATGATGTGATGGACAAGACCCAATCCTAAGCATAGCACAAAGATCGTGTAGTTCGTTTGCTAGAGCTTTGCCAATGTCAAGTATCTCTTCCTTCGACCATGAGATCGTGTAACTCCCAGATACCGTAGGAGTGCCTTGGGTGTATCAAGCGTCTGGCGAATCGGGTGACTATAAAGGTGCATTACGGTATCTCCGAAAGTATCTGTTGGGTTGACACGGATCGAGACTGGGATTTGTCACTCCGTATGGCGGAGAGGTATCTTTGGGCCCACTCGGTAATGCATCATCATAATGAGCTCAAGGTGACCAAGGTGTTGGCCACGGGATCATGCATTATGGTACGAGTAAAGTGACTTGCCGGTAACGAGACTGAACAAGGTATTGGGATACCGACGATCGAGTCTCGGGCAAGTAACGTACCGATTGACAAAGGGAATTGTATACAGGGTTTTGATCGAATCCTCGACATCGTGGTTCAACCGATGAAATCATCGAGGAGCATGTGGGAGCCAACATGGGTATCCAGATCCGCTGTTGGTTATTGCCGAGAGTCGTCTCGGTCATGTCTGCGTGTCTCCGAACCCGTAGGGTCTACACACTTAAGGTTCGGTGATGCTAGGGTTATTAGGAAGACTAGTATGTGACTACTGAATGTTGTTCGAGTCCGGATGAGATCCCGGACGTCACGAGGAGTTCGGAATGGTCCGGAGGTGAAGTTTATATATGGGAAGTTGTCATACGGACACCGGAAAGTTTTGGGGTCTATCGGTAATGTCTGGGACCACCGGAGGGGTTCGGGGTCCACGGGAGGGGCCACCCCTCCGGAGGGCCACATGGGCATAAGGGAGGAGCCAGCCTGGAGGGCTGGGCGTGCCCCACCTTGGGCCCATGCGCCTAGGGTGGGAAACCCAGGGGCGCCCCTTGCTTGGGGGCAAGCCTCCCCTTCCTGGCCGCCGCCCCTCTAGATCCTATCTAGAGGGGTCGGCCCCCTGCCCTTCCCCTATAAATAGAGGGGTGGGGTGAGGGCTGCTGTACACAACTCCAAGGCGCAGCCCCTCCCTCCCAACACCTCTCCTCCTTCGTGGCGCTTGGCGAAGCCTGCCGAGTCTCGCTGCACCAACACCACCACGCCGTCGTCTTTGCCGTTGGAGCGAGCTTCCTCAACCTCTCCTTCCCCCTTGCTGGATCAAGAAGGAGGAGACGTCTCCCGTCCCGTACGTGTGTTGAACGCGGAGGTGCTGTCCGTTCAGCACTTGGACATCGGTGATTCGAATCACGTCGAGTACGACTCCATCATCACCATCCCTTGCAAGCTTCCGCACGTGATCTACAAGTGGTATGTAGATGCAAACTCTCTCCCATGACTCGTTGCTTAGATGAACTCATAGATGGATCTTGGTGAAACCATAGGAAATTTTTAATTTTCTCGCAGCGCTCCCCAACAGTGGCATCATGAGCTAGGTCTATGCGTAGTTCTCTAATGCACGAGTAGAACACAATTTTGTTGTGGGCGTGGATCTTGTCAACTTGCTTGCCTCTACTAGTCTTTTCTTGCTTCAGCGGTATTGTGGGATGAAGCGGCCGGACCAACCTTACGTGACGCTTACGTGAGACCGGTTCCACCGATTGACATGCACTAGTTGCATAAGGTGGCTGGCGGGTGTCTGTCTCTCCCACTTTAGTTGGAGCGGATTCGATGAAAAGGTCCCTTATGAAGGGTAAATAGAAGTTGACAAAATCACGTTGTGGTTATTCGTAGGTAAGAAAACGTTCTTGCTAGAACCCAATTGCAGCCACGTAAAGATGCAACAACAATTAGAGGGCGTCTAACTTGTTTTTGCAGCGATTGATCATGTGATGTGATATGGCCGAAGTTGTGATGAATGATGAATTGTGATGTATGAAATCATGTTCTTGTAATAGGATTCACGACTTGCGTCGATGAGTATGACAACGGCAGGAGCCATAGGAGTTGTCTTTATTTTTGTATGACCTGCGTGTCATTGAAGAACGCCATGTAAACTACTTTACTTTATTGCTAAACGCGTTAGCCATAGAAGTAGAAGTAGTCATTGGCGTGACAACTTCATGAAGACACGATGATGGAGATCATGATGATGGAGATCATGGTGTCAAGCCGGTGACAAGATGATCATGGAGCCCCGAAGATGGAGATCAATGGAGCTATATGATATTGGCCATATCATGTCACAACTATATAATTGCATTTGATGTTTATTATGTTTATGCATCTTGTTTACTTAGGACGACGGTAGTAAATAAGATGATCCCTTACAAAAAATTTCAAGAAGTGTTCTCCCCTAACTGTGCACCGTTGCTACGGTTCGTCGCTTCTAAGCACCACATGATGATCGGGTGTGATGGATTCTTACGTTCACATACAACGGGTGTAAGACAGTTTTACACAGCGAAAACACTTGGGGTTAACTTGACGAGCCTAGCATGTACAGACATGGCCTCGGAACACGGAGACCGAAAGGTCGAACACGAGTCGTATGGAAGATACGATCAACATGAAGATGTTCACCGACGATGACTAGTCCGTCTCACGTGATGATCGGACACGGGCTAGTCGACTCGGATCGTGTAACACTTAGATGACTAGAGGGATGTCTAATCTAAGTGGGAGTTCATAATTTGATTAGAACTTTATTATCATGAACTTAGTCTAAAATCTTTGCAAATATGTCTTGTAGATCAAATGGCCAACGCTAATGTCAACATGAACTTCAACGCGTTCCTAGAGAATACCAAGCTGAAAGATGATGGCAGCAACTATACGGACTGGGTCCGGAACCTGAGGATCATCCTCATAGTTGCCAGGAAGCAATATGTCCTAGAAGGACCGCTAGGTGACGCTCCCGTCCTAGAGAACCAAGCATTATGAATGCTTGGCAAACTCGTGCTGATGATTACTCCCTCGTTCAGTGCGGCATGCTTTACAGCTTAGAACCGGGGCTCCAAAAGCGTTTTGAGCATCACGGAGCATATGCGATGTTCGAAGAGCTGAAACTAGTTTTCCAAGCTCATGCCCGGGTCGAGAGATATGATGTCTCCGACAAGTTCTATAGTTGTAAGATGGAGGAAAACAGTTCTGTCAGTGAGCACATCCGAAGATGTGCAGGTTGCACAACCATATGACCCCGGTGAACATTAACCTCCCGGATGAGGCGGTCATTGAGAATCCTCCGATCGCTCCCACCAAGCTACAAGAGCTTTGTGATGAACTACAACATGCGGGGATGGTGAAGACCATTCTGAAGTGTTCTTGATGCTGAAGTCAGCAGAGGCTGAAATCAAGAAAGAACATCAAGTGTTGATGGTCAATAAGACCACTAAGTTCAAGAAGGGCAAGGGCAAGAAGAACTTCAAGAAGGATGGCAAGGATGTTGCCGTGCCCGGTAAGCTAGTTGCCGGGAAGAAGTGAAAGAATGGACCCAAGCACGAGGTGAGTGCTTTTATTGCAAGGGAAGGGTCTTTCGAAGCGGAACTGCCCCAAATACTTAGCGGATAAGAAGGCCGGCAACACCAAAGGTATATTTGATATACATGTAATTGATGTGTACCTTACCGAGACCGTAGTAACTCCCGGTATTTGATACGGTGCCGTTGCTCATATTTGTAACTCACAGCAGGAGCTGCGGAATAAACGGAGATCTGGCGAAGGGCGAGGTGACGATCTGCGCGTCGGGAATGGTTCAGTCGATGTGATCGCCATCGACACGCTGCCTCTACATTTACCCACGGGATTAGTTTTGAACCTTAATAATTGTTATTTAGTGCCAAGTTTGAGCATGAACATTGTATCCGGATCTCGTTTAATCTGAGATGGCTACTCATTTAAGTCGAGAATAATGGTTGTTCGATTTATATGAGAGATATGTTTTATGGTCATGCTCCGATGGTCAATGGTTTATTCTTAATGAATCTCGGCGTAATATTACACATGTTCATAGTGTGGATGCCAAAAGATGTAAAGTTGATAACGATAGTCCCACATACTTGTGGCATTTGCCGCCTTGGTCACATTGGTGTCAAGCGCATGAAGAAGCTCCATCTTGATGGACTTTTAGAGTCTCTTGATTATGAATCGTTTGACACATGCGAACCATGCCTCATGGGCAAAATGACCAAGACTCCATTCTCGGAACAATGGGCGAGCAACCAACTTGTTGGAAATCATACATACCTTGATGTGTGCGGTCCAATGGCGTTGAGGCTCATGGAGGATATCGTTATGTTCTCACTCTCACTGATGACTTAAGTAGATATGGGTATGTCTACTTAATGAAACACAAGTCTGAGACCTTTGAAAAGTTCAAGGAATTTCAGAGTGAAGTAGAGAATCAACGTGACCGAAAGATAAAGTTCTTACGATCAGATCGTGGAGGAGAATACTTAAGTCACGAATTTGGCACACACTTAAGGAAATGTGGAATTGTTTCACAACTCACGCCGCCTGGAACACCTCGGTAAACGGTGTGTCGAGCGTCGAATCGCACTCTACTAGATATGGTGCGGTCTATGATGTCTCTTACCGATTTACCACTATCATTTTGGGGATCGCTCTAGAGACAACTACATTCACTTTAAATAGGGCACCGTCTAAATCCGTTGAGACGACACCGTATGAATTATGGTTTGGGAAGAAACCTAAGTATCGTTTCTAAAAGTTTGGGGATGCGATGCTTATGTCAAGAAACTTCAACCTGAAAAGCTCAAACCCAAGTCGGAAAATGCGTATTCATAGGATACCCTAAGGAAGCTGTCGGGTATACCTTCTACTTAAGATCGAAGGCAAGATCTTTGTTGCCAAGAACGGATGCTTTACGGAAAAGAGTTTCTCTCGAAAGAAGTAAGTGGGAGGAAAGTAGAACTCGATGAAGTACTACCTCTCGAGCGGGAAAGTGGTGCAGCTCAGAAAATGTTCTGTGATGACCACACCAATCAAGAGGAAACCAATGATGATGATCTAGGTACTTCGGATCAAGTTGCTCTTGAACTTCAGAGGTCCACAAGGACACATTCCGCACAGTGGTACGGCAACCCTGTCTGGAAATCATGTTGTTAGACAACGGTGAACCTTGAACTATGAAGAAGCGATGGCGGGCCCAGATTCCAACAAATGGCTTGAAGCCATGAAATCCGAGATAGAATCCATGTATGAAAACAAAGTATGGACTTTGACAGACTTGCCCGATGATCGGCGAGCGATAGAAAACAAATGGATTTTTAAGAAGAAGACGGACGCGGATGGTAATGTTACCATTTATAAGGCTCGACTTGTCGCTAAGGGTTATCGACAAGTTCAAGGGATTGAATACGACGAGACATTCTCTCCCGTAGCGAAGCTGAAGTCCGTCCGAATCATGTTAGCAATTGCCGCATACTATGATTATGAGATATGGCAGATGGACGTCAAAACGGCATTCCTTAACGGACATCTTAAGGAAGAGCTGTATATGATGCAGCCGGAAGGTTTTGTCGATCCTAAGAACGCTAACAAACTATGCAAGCTCCAGCGATCCATTTATGGACTGGTCCAAGCATCTCGGAGTTGGAACATTCGCTTTGATGAGATGATCAAAGCGTTTGGGTTATATGAGACTTATGGAGAAGCTGCGTTTACAAGAAAGTGAGTGGGAGCTCAGTAGCATTTCTCCTATTATATGTAGATGACATACTCTTGATGGGAAATGATATAAAACTTCGGACAGCATTAAGGCCTACTTGAATAAGTGTTTTTCAATGAAGGACCTTGGAGAAGCTGCTTATATATTAGGCATCAAGATCTATAGAGATAGATCGAGGCGCCTCATAGGTCTTTCACAAAGCACATACCTTGATAAGATTTTGAAGAGGTTCAAAATGGATCAATCCAAGAAAGGGTTCTTGCCTATGTTACAAGGTGTGAGATTGAGCTCAGCTCGATCACCGACCACGGCAAAAGATAAAGAAGAGATGAGTGTCATCCCTATGCTTCAGCCATAGGATCTATTATGTATGCCATGCTGTGTACTGACCGATGTAAACCTTGCCGTAAGTTTGGTAGCAAGATACCAAAGTAATCTCGGCAAGGAACACTGGACAGCGGTCAAGAATATCCTAAAGTACACGAAAAGGACAAAGGACATGTTTTCGTTTATGGAGGAGACGAAGAGCTCGTCAGAAGGGTTACGTCGGCGCTAGCTTCGACTCAGATCTGGATGACTCTAAGTCACAAACCGGATACATGTATATGTTGAATGGTGGAGCGAGAAGCTGGTGCATTTGCAAGCGAAGCGTCGTGGCGGGATCTACGTGTGAAGCGGAGTACATGGCAGCCTCGGAGGCAGCGCATGAAGCGATTTGGGTGAAGGAGTTCATCACCGACCTAGGAGTCATACCCAATGCGTCGGGGCCGATCAAACTCTTCTGTGACAACACTGGAGCTATTGCCCTTGCCAAGGAGCCCATGTTTCAACTCCATCCGTGAAAATGTTCAAGATGGAGACATAGAGATTTGCAAAGTACACACGGATCTGAATGTCGCAGATCTATTGACTAAACCTCTCTTGCGAGCAAAACATGATCAACACCAGAACTCTATGGGTGTTCGATTCATCACAATGTAACTAGATTGGTGACTCTAGTGCAAGTGGGAGACTGTTGGAAATATGCCCTAGAGGCAATAATAAAAGTATTATTATATTTCATTGTTCATGATAATTGTCTTTTGTTCATGCTATAACTGTATTATCCGGAAATCGTAATACACGTGTGAACACATAGACCACAATATGTCCCTAGTGAGCCTCTAGTTGACTAGCTCGTTGTGATCAACAGATAGTCATGGTTTCCTGACTATGGACATTGGATGTCGTTGATAACGGGATCACATCATTAGGAGAATGATGTGATGGACAAGACCCAATCCTAAGCATAGCACAAAGATCGTGTAGTTCGTTTGCTAGAGCTTTGCCAATGTCAAGTATCTCTTCCTTCGACCATGAGATCGTGTAACTCCGGATACCGTAGGAGTGCCTTGGGTGTATCAAACGTCACTGGCGAATCGGGTGACTATAAAGGTGCATTACGGTATCTCCGAAAGTATCTGTTGGGTTGACACGGATCGAGACTAGGATTTGTCACTCCGCATGACGGAGAGGTATCTGGGCCCACTCGGTAATGCATCATCATAATGAGCTCAAGGTGACCAAGGTGTTGGCCACGGATCATGCATTCTGACGGGTAAAGTGACTTGCCGTAACGAGACTGAACAAGGTATTGGGATACCGACGATCGAATCTCGGGCAAGTAACGCATCGATTGACAAAGGAATTGTATATGTGGTTTTGATCGAATCCTCGACATCGTGGTTCAACCGATGAAATCATCGAGGAGCATGTGGGAGCCAACATGGGTATCCAGATCCCGCTGTTGGTTATTGGCCGAGAGTCGTCTCGGTCATGTCTGCGTGTCTCCGAACCCGTAGGGTCTACACTTAAGGTTCGGTGGCGCTAGGGTTATTAGGAAGACTAGTATGTGACTACGAATATTGTTGAGTCCGGATGAGATCTCGGACGTCACGAGGAGTTCGGAATGGTCCGGAGGTGAAGTTTTATATATGGGAAGTTGTCATACGGACACCGGAAAGTTTGGGGTCTATCGGTAATGTCTGGGACCACGGAGGGGTTCCGGGTCCACCGGAGGGCCACCCCTCCGGAGGGCCACATGGGCATAAGGGAGGGAGCCAGCCTGGAGGGCTGGGGCGCCCCACCTTGGGCCCATGCGCCTAGGGTTGGGGGAAACCCAGGGGCGCCTTGCTTGGGGGCAAGCCTCCTCCCCGCCGCCCCCTCTAGATCCCATCTAGAGGGGTCGGCCCCCCTTGCCCCTTCCCCTATAAATAGAGGGGTGGGGGGAGGGCTGCTGTACACAACTCCAAGGCGCAGCCCCTCCCCTCCCCAACACCTCTCCTCCTCCGTAAGCGCTTGGCGAAGCCCTGTCGGAGTACTGCTGCACCAACACCACCACGTCGTCGTGCTGCCGTTGGAGCGAGCTTCCTCAACCTCTCCTTTCCCCTTGCTGGATCAAGGAGGAGACGTCTCCCGTCCCGTACGTGTGTTGAACGTGGAGGTGCTGTCCGTTCAGCACTTGGACATCGGTGATTCGAATCACGTCGAGTACGACTCCATCATCACCATCCCCTTGCAAGCTTCCGCACGTGATCTACAAGTGGTATGTAGATGCAAACTCTCTCCCATGACTCGTTGCTTAGATGAACTCATAGATGGATCTTGGTGAAACCGTAGGAATTTTTTTAATTTTCTGCAACGTTCCCCAACAGGGAGTCCTACTCCCACCGGGAGTAGGACTCCTCCTTTCCTAGTAGGAGTAGGAGAGAAGGAAGGGGAAGAGAGAAGGGAAGGAAGGAGGGGGCGCAGCCCCTCCCCCCTAGTCCAATTCAGACTAGGGGGGACTATCGTGTGCGGTGCCCCCCTCCACCATAGTCCAATTCAGACTAGGCCTTGGGGGGGCGCGCGACCTGCCCTAGGCAGCCCCTCTATCCTTTCCGTATGGCCCAATAAGGCCCAATACTTCTCCCCCGGTGAATTCCCGTAACTCTCCGGTACTCCGATAAATACCCAAATCACTCGAAACCTTTCCGAATTCCGAATATAGTCGTCCAATATATCGATCTTTACGTCTCGACCATTTCGAGACTCCTCGTCATGTCCCCGATCTCATCCGGGACTCCGAACTCCTTCGGAAATCAAAACTCGTAAACTCATAATATAACTATCATCGAAACCTTAAGCGTGCGGACCCTATGGGTTCGAGAACTATGTAGACATGACCGAGACACATTTTCGGTCAATAACCAATAGCGGAACCTGGATGCTCATATTGGCTCCTACATATTCTACGAAGATCTTTATCGGTCAAACCGCATAACAACATACGTTGTTCCCTTTGTCATCGGTATGTTACTTGCCCTAGATTCGATCGTCGGTATCTCAATACCTAGTTCAATATCGTTATCGGCAAGTCTCTTTACTCATTACGTAATGCATCATTCTGTAACTAACTCATTAGTTACATTGCTTGCAAGGCTTATAGTGATGTGCACTACCGAGAGGGCCGAGAGATACCTCTCCGACAATCGGAGTGACAAAACCTAATCTCGAAATACGCCAACTCAACATGTACATTCGGAGACACCTGTAGAGCTCCTTTATAATCACCCAGTTACATTTTGACGTTCGGTAGCACACAAAGTGTTCCTCCAGTAAACGGGAGTTGCATAATCTCAGAGTCATAGGAACATGTATAAGTCATGAAGAAAGCAATAGCAACATACTAAATGATCAAGTGCTAAGCTAACGGAATGGGTCAAGTCAATCACATCATTCTTCTAATGATGTGATCCCGTTAATAAAATGACAACTCATGTCTATGGCTAGGAAACACAACCATCTTTGATCAACAAGCTAGTCAAGTAGAGGCATACTAGTGACACTATGTTTGTCTATGTATTCACACATGTATTATGTTTTCGGTTAATATAATTCTAGCATGAATAATAAACATTTATCATGAAATAAGGAAATAAATAATAACTTTATTATTGCCTCTAAGGCATATTTCCTTCAGTCTCCCACTTGCACTAGAGTCAATAATCTAGTTCACATCGCTATGTGATTTAACATCAATATTCATATCTGTATATGATTAACACCCATAGTTCACATCGTCATGTGACCAACACCCAAAGGTTTTACTAGAGTCAATAATATAGTTCACATCGCTATGTGATTAACACCCAAAGAGTACTAAGGTGTGATCATGTTTTGCTCGTGAGAGAAGCTTAGTCAATGGGTCTGTCACATTCAGAGCCGTATGTATTTTGCAAATATTCTATGTCAACAATGCTCTGCACGGAGCTACTCTAGTTTATTGCTCCCACTTTCAATATATATCCAGATTGAGACTTAGAGTCATTTGGATCGGTGTAAAAGCTTGCACCGATGTAACTCTTTACGACGGGCTCTTTTATCACCTCCATAATCGAGAAATATTTCCTTAGTCCTCACTAAGGATATTTTTGACCACTGTCCAGTGATCTACTCTTAGATCAAAATTGTACTCCCTTGCCAAACTTAGAGCAAGGTATACAATAGGTCTGGTACACAACATAGCATACTTTATAGAACCTACGACTGAGGCATAGGGAAATGACTTCCCATTCTCTTTCTATTTTCTGCCATAGTTGGGTTTTGAGTCTTACTCAACTTCACACCTTGCAATATAGGCAAGAACTCTTTCTTTGACTGTTCCATTTTGAATTACTTCAAAATCTTATCAAGGTATGTACTCATTGAAAAATCTTATCAAGCATCTTGATCTATCTTTATAGATCTTGATGCTCAATGTCTAAGCACCTTTACCGAGGTATTTCATTGAAAAACTTTTATTCAAGTATCCTTTTATGCTATCCAGAAATTCTATATCATTTCCAATCAATAATATGTTGTACACATATAATATCAGAAATGCTACAGAGCTCCCACTCACTTTCTTGTAAATACAGGCTTCTCCAAAAGTCTGTATAAAATCATATGCTTTGATCAACTCATCAAAGCGTATATTCCAACTCTGAGATGCTTGCACTAGTCCATAGATGGATCGCTGGAGCTTGAACAATTTGTTAGCACCTTTAGGATTGACAAAACCTTCTGGTTGCATCATATACAACTCTTCTTCCAAAAATCCATTCAGGAATGCAGTTTTGACATCCATTTGCCAAATTTCATGGTCATAAAATGCGGCAATTGCTAACATGATTCGGACAGACTTAAGCATCGCTACAGTTGAGAAAATCTCATTGTAGTTAACACCTTGAACTTGTCGAAAAACTTTTTTGCGACAAGTCAAGCTTTGTAGATAGTAACACTACTATCAACGTCCGTCTTCCTCTTAAAGATCCATTTATTTTCTATGGCTTGCCGATCATCAGGCAAGTCCACCAAAGTCCACACTTTGTTCTCATACATGGATCCTATCTCAGATTTCATGGCCTCAAGCCATTTTGCGGAATCTGGGCCCATCATCGCTTCCTCATAGTTCGTAGGTTCGCCATGGTCAAGTAACATGACTTCCATAATAGGATTACCGTACCACTCTAGTGCAGATCTTACTCTGGATGACCTATGAGGTTCTATAGTAACTTGATCTGAAGTTTCATGACCAATATCATTAGCTTCCTCACTGATTGGTATAGTCATCGCTGGAACTGATTTCTGTGGTGAACTACTTTCCAATTCGGGAGAAGGTACAATTACCTTATCAAGCTCTACTTTCCTCCCACTCACTTGTTTCGAGAGAAACTCCTTCTCTAGAAAGGATCCATCTTAGCAACAAATATCTTGCCTTCGGATCTGTGATAGAAGGTGTACCCAACAGTTTACTTTGGGTATCCTATGAAGACGCATTTCTCCAATTTGGGTTCGAGCTTATCAGGTTGAGACCTTTTTCACATAAGCATTGCAACTCCAAACTTTGAAGAAACGACAGCTTAGGTTTATTGCTAAACCATAGTTCATACGGTGTCGTCTCAACGGATTTAGATGGTGCCCTATTTAAAGTGAATGCAGCTATCTCTAATGCATAACCCCAAAACGATATTGGTAAATCGGTAAGAGACATCATTGATCGCACTATATCTAGTAAAGTACGATTACGACGTTCGGACACACCATCACATTGTGGTGTTCCAGGTGGCGTGAGTTGCGAAACTATTTCACATTGTTTCAAATGAAGACCAAACTCGTAACTCACATATTCGTCTTCACGATCAGATCGTAGAAACTTTTATTTTCTTGTTATGATGATTTTCCACTTCAATCCGAAATTCTTTGAACTTTTGAAATGTTTCAGACTTATGTTTCATTAAGTAGATATACTCATATCTGCTCAAATCATCTGTGAAGGTCAGAAAATAATGATACCCGCCGCGAGCCTTAACACTCATCGGACTGCATACATCGGTATGTATTATTTCCAACAAGTCAGTAGCTCGTTCCATTGTTCCGGAGAACGGAGTTTTAGTCATCTTGCCCAAAAGGCACGGTTCTCAAGCATCAAATGATTCATAACCAAGTGATTCCAAAAATCCATCTTTATGGAGTTTCTTCATGCGCTTTACACCGATATGACCCAAACGGCAGTGCCACAAATAAGTTGCACTATCATTATTAACTTTGCATCTTTTGGCATCAATATTATGAATATGTGTATCACTACGATCGAGATCCAACAAACTATTTTCATTGGGGCCATTGAAGGTCTTATTCATGTAAACAGAATAACAATTATTATCTGACTTTAAATGAATAACCGTATCGCAATAAATATGATCAAATCATATTCATGCTCAACGCAAACGCCAAATAACATTTATTTAGGTTTAACACTAATCCTAAAAGTATAGGGAGTGTGCGATGATGATCATATCAATCTTGGAACCACTTCCAACACACATCGTCACTTCACCCTCAACTAGTCTATGTTTATTCTGTAACTCCTGTTTCGAGTTACTAATTTTTAGCAACCGAACAAGTATCAAATACTCAGGGGCTACTACAAACACTAGTAAGGTACACATTAATAACCTGTATATCAAATATACCCTTGTTCACTCTGCCATCCTTCTTATCTACCAAATATTCAGGGTATTTCCATTTCCAGTGACCATTTCCTTTGCAGTGTAAGCACTCAGTTTCAGGCTTTGGTTCTGCTTTGGGCTTCTTCGCGGGAGTGACAACTTGCTCGTTATTCTACTTGAGGTTCCCTTTCTTTCCCTTTGCCCTTTTCTTGAAACTAGTGATCTTGTCAACCATCAACACTTGATGCTCTTTCTTGATTTCTACCTTCATCGTTTTCAACATCACGAAGAGCTCAGGAATTGTTTTCGTCATCCCTTGCATACTATAGTTCATCACAAAGTTCTACTAACTTGGTGATGGTGACTAGAGAACTCTGTCAATCACTATCTTATCTAGAAGATTAACTCCCACTTGATTCAAGCGATTGTAGTACCCAGACAATCTGTGCACATGCTCACTAGTTGAGCGATTCTCCTCCATCCTTTAGCTATAGAACTTGTTGGAGACTTCACATCTCTCAACTCGGGTATTTGATTGAAATATTAACTTCAATTCCTGGAACATCTCATATGGTCCATGACGTTCAAAATGTCTTTGAAGTCCCGATTCTAAGCCGTTAAGCATGGTGCACTAAACTATCAAGTAGTCATCATATTGAGCTAGCCAAACGTTTATAACGTCTGCATCTGCTCCTGCAATAGGTCTATCACCTAGCGGTGCATTAAGGACATAATTCTTCTGTGCAGCAATGAGGATAAACCTCAGATCATGGATCCAATCTGCATCATTGCTACTAACATCTTTCAACACAATTTTTCTCTGGGAACATATCAAAATAAACATATGAAAGCAACATCGCGAGCTATTGATCTACAACATAATTTGCAAAATACTACCAGGACTAAGTTCATGATAATTTAAGTTCAATTAATCATATTACTTAAGAACTCCCACTTAGACAGACATTTCTCTAGTCATCTAAGTGATCACATGATCCAAATCAACTAAACCATGTCCGATCATCACGTGATATGGAGTAGTTTTCAATGGTGAACATCACTATGTTGATCATATCTACTATATGATTCATGCTCGACCTTTCGGTCTCCGTGTTCCGAGGCCATATCTGTATATGCTGGACTCATCAAGTTTAACCTGAGTATTCCGCGTGTGCAACTGTTTTGCACCCGCTGTATTTGAACGTAGAGCCTATCACACCCGATCATCACGTGGTGTCTTAGCACAAAGGACTTTCGCAACGGTGCATACTCAGGGAGAACACTTCTTGATAATTAGTGAGAGATCATCTTATAATGCTACCGTCAATCAAAGCAAAATAAGATGCATAAAGGATAAACATCACATGCAATCAATATAAGTGATATGATATGGCCATCATCATCTTGTGCTTGTGATCTCCATCTCCGAAGCACCGTCGTGATCACCATCGTCATCGGTGCGACACCTTGATCTCCATCGTAGCATCGTTGTTATTTCGCCATCTATTTCTTCTACGACTATCGCTACCGCTTAGTGATAAAGTAAAGTAATTACAGGGCATTTGCATTTCATAAAATAAAGCGACAACCATATGGCTCCTGCCAGTTGCCGATAACTCGGTTACAAAACATGATCATCTCATACAATAAAATATAGCATCACGTCTTGACCATATCACATCACAACATGCCCTGCAAAAACAAGTTAGACGTCCTCTACTTTGTTGTTGCAAATTTTACGTGGCTGCTACGGGCTGAGTAAGAACCGTTCTTACCTACGCATCAAAACCACAACGATAGTTCGTCAAGTTAGTGTTGTTTTAACCTTCGCAAGGACCGGGCGTAGTCACACTCGGTTCAGCTAAAGTTGGAGAAACTGACACCCGCCAGCCACCTGTGTGCAAAGCACGTCGGTAGAACCAGTCTCGCGTAAGTGTACGCGTAATGTCAGTCCGGGCCGCTTCATCCAACAATACCGCCGAGCGAAAGTATGACATGCTGGTAAGCAGTATGACTTGTATCGCCCACAACTCACTTGTGTTCTACTCGTGCATATAACATCTACGCATAAAACCAGGCTCGGATGCCACTGTTGGGGAACGTAGTAATTTCAAAAAATTTCCTATGCACACGCAAGATCATGGTGATGCATAGCAACGAGAGGGGAGAGTGTGTCCACGTACCCTCGTAGACCGAAAGCGGAAGCGTTAGAACAACGCGGTTGATGTAGTCGTACGTCTTCACAGCTCGACCGTGTAATAGCCTGGCTTATTAGGGATGATAGACTACTCATATCAATAAGGAATTCCTTCTTTTCCGGGATCCCATTCAGACAGAACTCCAAAGTTAAGCGTGCTCAGCTTGGAGTAGTTTCAGGATGGGTGACCGACCGGGAAGTTGCTCCCGGGTGCGCACGAGTGAGGACAAGGTGCGCAGAAAAGACTAGTATTGATCTGTGGGGCCAGTCTAGATCCCGCCAGGAGTAACGACCACCGGCAGGTGTGTCCGGGGCGTTACAAGTTGGTATCAGAGCCGACCCTCGCGGTTACACGGATGGTTGCGACAGTGCGCGGTCATGTTGTTCATGGCGTTTGTGACCCGTCGTGGCACACGGCATGGCACATGTACGGGATGGATGCCTGAGCGGTTGTGCCAAGAGGGAACGTTCGTGGTGGCCCGACGAGGACGTCGGTTCCTCTGAGTGGGGGTGTATGTAATAGCCTGGCTTATTAGGGATGATAGACTACTCATATCAATAAGGAATTCCTTCTTTTCCGGGATCCCATTCAGACAGAACTCCAAAGTTAAGCGTGCTCAGCTTGGAGTAGTTTCAGGATGGGTGACCGACCGGGAAGTTGCTCCCGGGTGCGCACGAGTGAGGACAAAGTGCGCAGAAAAGACTAGCTTGGAGTAGTTTCAGGATGGGTGACCGACCGGGAAGTTGCTCCCGGGTGCGCACGAGTGAGGACAAAGTGCTTGAAAAAGACTAGTATTGATCGTGGGGCGGTCTAGATCCGCTAGGAATGCGACCACCGGCAGGTGTGTCCGGGGCGTTACAGACCGATCAAGCACCAAAACTACGACACCTCCGAGTTCTAGCACACGTTCAGCTCGATGACGTCCCTCGAACTCCGATCCAGCCGAGTGTTGAGGGAGAGTTCCGTCAGCACGACGGCATGGTGAAGATCTTGATGTTGTACCGTCGCAGGGCTTCGCCTAAGCACCACTACAATATTATCGAGGAGGACTATGGTGGAGGGGGGCACCGCACATGGCTAAGAGATCAAGAGATCAATTGTTGTGTCTATGGGGTGCCCCTGCCCCCGTATATAAAGAAGCTAGGGGGAGGCGGCCGGCCAAGGAGGAGGGCGCGCCAAGGGGGGGGGTCCTACTCCCACCGGGAGTAGGACTCCTCCTTTCCTAGTAGGAGTAGGAGAGAAGGAAGGGGAAAGAGAAGGGAAGGAAGGAGGGGGTGCAGCCCCTCCCCCCAAGTCCAATTCAGACTAGGCCTTGGGGGAGCGCGCGACCTGCCCTAGGCAACCCCTCTCTCTTTCCCGTATGGCCCAATAAGGCCCAATACTTCTCCCCGGCGATTTCGCGTAACTCTCCGGTACTCCGATAAATACCCGAATTACTCGGAACCTTTTCGAATTACGAATATAGTCGTCCAATATATCGATCTTTACGTCTCGACCATTTCGAGACTCCTCGTCATGTCCCCGATATCATCCGGGACTCCGAACTCCTTCGGTACATCAAAACTCATAAACTCATAATATAACTGTCATAGAAACCTTAAGCGTGCGGACCCTACGGGTTCGAGAACTATGTAGACATGACCGAGACACATTTCTGGCCAATAACCAATAGCCGAATCTGGATGCTCATATTGGCTCCTACATATTCTACGAAGATCTTTATCGGTCAAACCGCATAACAACATACGTTGTTCCCTTTGTCATCGGTATGTTACTTGCCTGAGATTCTATCGTCGGTATCTCAATACCTAGTCCAATCTCGTTATCGGCAAGTCTCTTTACTCGTTACGTAATGCATCATTCTGTAACTAACTCATTAGTTACATTGCTTGCAAGGCTTATAGTGATGTGCATTACGAGAGGGCTAAAGATACCTCTCCGAGCAATCGGAGTGACAAAACCTAATCTCGAAATCGCCAACTCAACATGTACCTTCGGAGACACCTGTAGAGCTCCTTTATAATCACCCGATTCGTTGTGACGTTTGGTAGCACACAAAGTGTTTCTCCGATGAACGGAGTTGCATAATCTCGAGTCATAGGAACATGTATAAGTCATGAAGAAAGCAATAGCAACATACTAAACGATCAAGTGCTAAGCTAACGGAATGGGTCAAGTCAATCACATCATTCTTCTAATGATGTGATCCCGTTAATAAAATGACAACTCATGTCTATGGCTAGGAAACACAACCATCTTTGATCAACAAGCTAGTCAAATAGAGGCATACTAGTGACACTATGTTTGTCTATGTATTCACACATGTATTATGTTTCCGGTTAATACAATTCTAGCATGAATAATAAACATTTATCATGACATAAGGAAATAAATAATAACTTTATTATTGCCTCTAGGGCATGTTTCCTTGAGGGAGCGCCCTCCCCCTGGGCGCGCCCCCTGTCTCGTGGGCCCCCTGACGTTCCACTGACCTCAACTCCAACTCCATATATTCCGTTTCGCGGAGAAAAAAATCAGAGAGAAAGTTTCATCACGTTTTACAATACGGAGCCGCCGCCAAGCCCTAATATCTCTTGGGAGGGCTGATCTTGAGTCCGTTCGGGGCTCCGGAGAGGGGGATTCGTCGCCGTCGTCATCATCAACCATCCTCCATCACCAATTTCATGATGCTCACCATCGTACGTGAGTAATTCCATCATAGGCTTGCTGGACAGTGATGGGTTGGATGAGATTTACCATGTAATCAAGTTAGTTTTGTTAGGGTTTGATCCCTAGTATCCACTATGTTCTAAGATTGATGTTGCTATGACTTTGCTATGCTTAATGCTTGTCACTAGGACCCGAGTGCCATGATTTCAGATCTGAACCTATTATGTTTTCATGAATATATGTGAGTTCTTGATCCTATCTTGCAAGTCTATAGTCACCTATTATGTGTTATGATCCGATAACCCCGAAGTGACAATAATCGGGATACTTCTCGGTGATGACCATAGTTTGAGGAGTTCATGTATTCACTATGTGCTAATGCTTTGTTCTGGTTCTCTATTAAAAGGAGGCCTTAATATCCCTTAGTTTCCACTAGGACCCCGCTGCCACGGGAGGGTAGGACAAAAGATGTCATGCAAGTTCTTTTCCATAAGCACGTATGACTATATTCGGAATACATGCCTACATTACATTGATGAACTGGAGCTAGTTCTGTGTCACCCTATGTTATAGCTATTACATGAGGAATCGCATCCGACATAATTATCCATCACTGATCCAATGCCTACGAGCTTTTCACATATTGTGCTTCACTTATTTACTTTTCCGTTGCTATTGTTACAGTTCCTACAAAACTATTATCTTTACTTTTGCCACCGTTACCTTTGCTATCATACTACTTTGCTACTAAATACTTTGCTGCAGATACTAATTTATCCAGGTGTGGTTGAATTGACAACTCAACTACTAATACTTAAGAATATTCTTTGGCTCCCCTTGTGTCGAATCAATAAATTTGGGTTGAATACTCTACCCTCGAAAGTTGTTGCGATCCCCTACACTTGTGGGTTATCACCGCTGCGGGTTTCTAGCAAGAACTATTTTTACCTACGCATCAAACCACAACGGTGTTTCGTCAAGTATGTTGTTTTAACCTTCTTCAAGGACTGGCCACAGTCAAATTCGGTTAAACTAAAGTAGGAGAAACATACACCCGCCAGCCACCTTTACGCAAAACTAGTAGCATGTCTGTCAGTGGAACCGGTCTCATGAACGTGGTCATGTAAGGTTGGTCTGGGCCGCTTCATCCAACAATACCGCTGAATCAGAATAAGACATTGGTGGTAAGCAGTATGACGATCACCGCCCACAACTCTTTGTGTTCTACTCGTGCATATCATCTACGCATAGACCTGGCTCGGATGCCACTGTTTGGAAACGCAACATGCAATTTTAAAAAAAATTCCTATGCTCACGCTAGATCTATCTAGGAGATACATAACAACGAGGGGGAGAGTGTTGGGGAACATAGCATGCAATTTCAAAATTTTCCTATGATCACGCAAGATCTATCTAGGAGATGCATAGCAATGAGAGGGGAAGAGTGTGTCCACGTACCCTCATAGACCAAAAGAGGAAGCATTATGTTAATGCAGTTGATGTAGTCGAACGTCTTCACGATCTAACACCGAACGTACGACACCTCCGAGTTCAGCACACGTTCAGCTCGATGATGTCCCTCGAACTCTTGATCCAGCAGAGGGTCAAGGGAGAGTTTCATTAGCACGACGGCGTGATGACGGTGTAGATGATGTGATCCGTGCAGGGCTTCGCCTAAGCACTACGACGATACTATCGGAGGACTAAATGGTGGAGGGGGCACCGCACACAGCTAAGACAATGTTGTTGTCTTTGGGGTGCCCCCTACCTCGTATATAAAGAAGGGAGGAGGAGTCCAGCCACCAAGGGGAGCGCCATGGGGGGAGGAGTCCTACTAGGACTCCACTCCTAGTAGGATTCGGCTCCCCCTATTTTTTCCTTCAACTGAAGGGGGAAAAGGGGAAGGATAGGGAAAGGAGAAGGTGTTGGGGAACGTAGTAATTTCAAAAATTTTCCTACGCACACGCAAGATCATGGTGATGTATAGCAACGAGAGGGGAGAGTGTTGTCCACATACCCTTGTAGACCCAAGCGAAGCGATCTGGCGTAGAGGAAGTAGTCGTGACGTTCTCCTTGCGATCCGACCGATCCGGCGCCGTTACTCCGGCGCCCCGAGTTCTTGACACACGTACAGCTCGATGGCGTCCCTCGTACTCGATCCAGCCGAGTGTCGAGGAGAGTTCGTCGACGACGGCGTGGTGGCGATCTTGATGTTTCACCGGCGCAGGCTTCGCCTAAGCTTTGCGACAGTATAACCGAGGTGGAATATGGTGGAGGGGGCACCGACACGGCTAAGGAGCGATCTCACGATCAACTTGTGTGTTCCAAGGTGCCCCCTGCCCCGTATATAAAGGAGCAAGGGGGAGGGGGGCGGCCAAGGGAGGCGCATACTGGGAGTCCTACTCCTCGGGAGTAGGATTCCCAATCCTAGTTGGACTAGGATTCCCGAGGGAAAGAGAGAGAGGGGCGGCCCCTTCTCCTAGTCCTAGTAGGACTAGGGAAGGGGGGGCAGCAGCCCACCAGGGCTGGCCCTTTCTCCTTTCCACTAAGGCCCATCGAGGCCCATTTACCTCCCGGGGTTCGGTAACCTCCCGGTACTCCGGTAAATTCCCGTTTTCGCCCGGAACCATTCCGAACTCCAAACATAGGCTTCCAATATATCAATCTTTATGTCTCGACCATTCCGAGACTCCTCGTCATGTCCGTGATCACATCCGGGACTCGAACTCCTTGGTACATCAAAATACATAAACTCATAATAAGCATCATCGAAACCTTAAGCGTGCGGACCCTACGGTTCGAGAACAATGTAGACATGACCTAGAACCATTCACGGTCAATAACCAACAGCGGGACCTGGATGCTCATATTGGTTCCTACATATTCTACGAAGATCTTTATCGGTCGGACCGCATAACAACATCGTTGTTCCCTTTGTCATCGGTATGTTACTTGCCCGAGATTCGATCGTCGGTATCCAATACCTAGTTCAATCTCGTTACCGGCAAGTCTCTTTACTCGTTCCGTAATACATCATCTCACAACTAGCTCATTAGTTGTAGTGCTTGCAAGGCTTGATGATGTGCATTACCGAGAGGGCCAGAGATACCTCTCCGACAATCGGAGTGACAAAACCTAATCTCGAAATACGCCAACCCAACATCCGCCTTTGGAGACACTGTAGTACTCCTTTATAATCACCCGATTCGTTGTGACGTTTGGTAGCACCAAAGTGTTCCTCCGTAAAGCGGAGTTGCATAATCTCATAGTTACAGGAACATGTATATGTTATGGATAAAAGCAGTAGCAACATACTAAGCGATCGTGTGCTAAGCTAAGGGAATGGGTCATGTCAATCAGATCATTCTACTAATGATGTGACCTCATTAATCAAATAACAACTCCTTTGTTCATGGTTAGGAAACATAACCATCTTTGATTAACAAGCTAGTCTAGTAGAGGCATACTAGTGACATGTTGTTTTGTCTATGCATTCACACATGTATCATGTTTCCGGTTAATACAATTCTAGCATGAATGATAAACATTTATCATGAAATAAGGAAATAAATAATAACTTTATTATTGCCTCTAGGGCATATTTCCTTCAGTCTCCCACTTGCACTAGAGTCAATAATCTAGATTACACAGTAATGATTCTAACACCCATGGAGTCTTGGTGCTGATCATGTTTTGCTCGTGGAAGAGGCTTAGTCAACAGTGCGCAACATTCAGATCCGTATGTATCTTGCAAATCTCTATGTCTCCAAGATGGACTAAGTCCGGATGGAATTGAAGCGTCTCTTGATGTGCTTGGTCCTCTTGTGAAATCTGGATTCCTTTGCTAAGGCAATTGCTCCGAGATTGTCACGAAGATTTTCATTGGACCCGATGCACTAGGTATGACACCTAGATCGGATATGAACTCCTTCATCCAGACTCCTTCATTAGCTGCTTCCGGCTGCTATGTATTCCGCTTCACATGTAGATCCCGCCACGACGCTTTGTTTAGAACTGCACCAACCGGCTCCTCCGTTTAGTGTAAACACGTATCCGGTCTGCGATTTAGAATCGTCGGATCGGTGTCAAAGCTTGCATCAACGTAACTGCCACGATGAGCTCTTTGTCACCTCCATATCGAGAAACATATCCTTAGTCCTTTTCGGTATTTCAGATGTTCTTGACCGCTGTCCGATGATCCACTCTGGATTACTTTGGTACCTCCTGCTAGGCTTATAGCAAGGCACACATCAGGTCTGGTACACAACATTGCATACATGATAGAGCCTATGGCTGAAGCATAGGAACATCTTTCATTTTCTCTCTATCTTCTGCGGTGGTGGGCATTGAGTCGACTCAACTTCACACCTTGTAACACAGGCAAGAACCCTTTCTTTGCTTGATCCATTTTGAACTTCTTCAAAACTTTGTCAAGGTATGTGCTTTGTGAAAGTCCAATTAAGCGTCTTGATCTATCTCTATAGATCTTAATGCCCAATATGTAAGCAGCTTCACCGAGGTCTTTCATTGAAAAACTCTTATTCAAGTATCCCTTTATGCTATCCAGAAATTCTATATCATTTCCAATCAGCAATATGTCATCCACATATAAGATCGTAAATGCTCTGAGCTCCCACTCACTTTCTTGTAAATCTGAGCTTCTCCAAAAGTCTCAGACAAACCCAAATGCTTTGATCACACTATCAAAGCGTTTATTCCAACTCCGAGATGCTTGCACCAGTCCATATATGGATCATTGGAGCTTGCACACTTTGTTAGCTCCTTTGGATCGATAAAACCTTCGGTTGCATCATATACAACTCTTCTTCCGTAAATCCATTCAGAATGCGGTCTTTACATCCATTTGCCAAATTTCATAAAAATGCGGCAATTGCTAACATGATTCGGACGGACTTAAGCATCGCTACGGGTGAGAAGGTCTCATCGTAGTCAATCCCTTGAACTTGTCGAAAACCTTTTGCGACAAGTCGAGCTTTATAGACGGTAACATTACCGTCAGCGTCAGTCTTCTTCTTGAAGATCCACTTGTTTTCTATTGCTTGCCTACCCTCGGGCAAGTCAACCAAAGTCCATACTTTGTTTTCATACATGGATCCCATCTCAGATTTCATGGCCTCAAGCCATTTTGCGGAATCTGGGCTCACCATCGCTTCTTCATAGTTCGTAGGTTCATCATGATCTAGTAGCATGACTTCCAGAACAGGATTACCGTACCACTCTGGTGCGGATCTTACTCTGGTTGATCTACGAGGTTCTGCAGTAACTTGATCTGAAGTTTCATGATCAACATCATCAACTTCCTCACTACTTGGTGTAGGTGTCTCAGAAACTGGTTTCTGCGACGAACTACTTTCAAGTAAGGGAGAGGGTACTATTACCTCATCAAGTTCTACTTTCCTCCCACTCACTTCTTTCGAGAGAAACTCCTTCTCTAGAAAGGATCCATTCTTAGCAACGAATGTCTTGCCTTCGGATCTGTGATAGAAGGTGTACCCAACTGTCTCCTTTGGGTATCCTATGAAGACACATTTCTCGATTTGGGTTCGAGCTTATCAGGTTGAAGCTTTTTCACATAAGCATCGCATCCCCAAACTTTAAGAAAGCGACAACTTTGGTTTCTTGCCAAACCATAGTTCATAAGGTGTCGTCTCAACGGATTTCGACGGTGTTCTATTCATGTGAATGCGGCTGTCTCTAGAGCATAACCCCAAAACGATAGCGGTAAATCTGAAGAGACATCATAGATCGTACCATATCTAGTAAAGTACGATTCGACGTTCGGACACACCATTACGTTGTGGTGTTCCGGTGGCGTGAGTTGCGAAACTATTCCGCATTGTTTCAAATGTAGACCAAACTCGTAACTCAAATATTCACCTCCACGATCGATCGTAGAAACTTAATTTTCTTGTTACGATGATTTTCAACTTCACTCTGAAATTCTTTGAACTTTTCAAACGTTTTGGACTTATGTTTCATTAAGTAGATATACCCATATCTGCTTAAGTCATCTGTGAAGGTGAGAAAATAACGATATCCGCCACGAGCCTCAATATTCATCGGACCACATACATCTGTATGTATGATTTCCAATAAATCTGTTGCTCTCTCCATAGTACCGAGAACGGTGTTCTAGTCATCTTGCCCATGAGGCACGGTTCTTAAGTGCCAAGTGATTCATAATCAAGTGACTCCAAAAGTCCATCAAGATGGAGTTTCTTCATGCGCTTTACACCGATATGACCTAAACGGCGGTGCCACAAATAAGTTGCACTATCATTATCAACTCTGCATCTTTTGGTTTCAACATTATGAATATGTGTATCACTACTATCGAGATTCATAAGAAATAGACCACTCCTCAAGGGTGCATGACCATAAAAGATATTACTCATATAAATAGAACAACCATTATTCTCGATTTAAATGAATAACCGTCTCGCATCAAACAAGATCCAGATATAATGTTCATGCTCAACGCAGGCACCAAATAACAATTATTTAGGTCTAAAACTAATCCGAAGGTAGATGTAGAGGTAGCGTGCCGACCGCGATCACATCGACTTTGGAACCATTTCCCACGCGCATCGTCACCTCGTCCTTTGCGAGTTCGCAATCGTAGTCCTGTTTGAGTTGCAAATATTAGCAAGAACCGATATCAAATACCAGTGCTACTACGAGCTCTAGTAAGGTACACATCAATAACATGTATATCACATATACCTTTGTTCACCTTGCCATCCTTCTTATCCGCCAAATACTTGGGGCAGTTCCGCTTCGGTGACCGATGCTGCTTGCGGAGAAGCACTCGATTTCAGGTTTAGGGCCAGACTTAGGTTTCTTCTCTGAGCAACAACTTGCTTGCTGTTCTTCTTGAATTCCCTTCTTCTTCCCTTTGCCTTTCTTCTTGAAACTAGTGGTCTTATTGACCATCAACACTTGATGCTCCTTCTTGATTTCTACCTCCGCAGCCTTTAGCATTGCGAAGAGCTCTGTATAGTCTTTACTAACCCTTGCATATTATAGTTCATCACGAAGCCTTTGTAGCTTGGTGGCGGTGATTGAGAATTCATCAATGACACAATCATCCGGAAGATTAACTCCCAATTGTGTCAAGTGATTGTAGTACCCGGACATTACGAGTATATGCTCACTAATGTAACTGTTCTCCTCCATCTTGCAGCTATAGAACTTATTGGAGACTTCATATCTCTCAATCCGGGCATTCATTGGAATATTAACTTCAACTCTGGAACATCTCATATGCTCCATGACGTTCAAAACGTCGTTGAAGTCCCGGTTCTAAGCCGTAAAGCATGGCACATTGAACTATAGAGTAGTCATCGCTTTGCTCGCCAGACGTTCATAACATCTGGCGTTGCTCAAAGAAGAAGCTGTCACCTAGCGGTGCATCCGGGACGTAGCTCTTACGTGCAGCAATGAGGATGATCCTCAAGTTACGGACCCGATCCGTGTAATTGCTACCATCATCTTTCAACTTTGCTTTCTCAAGGAACGCATTAAAATTCAACGGAACAACAGACGAGCCATCTATCTACAATCAAACATAAACAAGCAAGATACTATCGGTACTAAGTTCATGATAAATTTAAGTTCAATTAATCATATTACTTAAGAACTCCCACTTAGAAAAACATCTCTAGTCATCTAAGTGATCACGTGATCCAAATCAACTAAACCATAACCGATCATCACGTGAAATGGAGTAGTTTTCAATGGTGAACATCTTATGTTGATCATATCTACTATATGATTCACGTTCGACCTTTCGGTCTCCGTGTTCCGAGGCCATATCTGCATATGCTAGGCTCGTCAAGTATAACCCGAGTATTCTGCGTGTGCAAAACTGGCTTGCACCCGTTGTAGATGGACGAGAGCTTATCACACCCGATCATCACGTGGTGTCCGGGCACGACGAACTTTGGCAGCGGTGCATACTCGGGAGAACACTTCTTGATAATTTAGTGAGAGATCATCTTATAATGCTACCGTCAATCAAAGCAAGATAAGATGCATAAAGGATAAACATCACATGCAAATCAATATAAGTGATATGATATGGTCATCATCATCTTGTGCTTCATGATCTCCATCTTGCAGCACCACCATGATCACCATCGTCACCGCGCGACACCTTGATCTCCATCGCAGCATCGTTGTCGTCTCGCCAAACTTATGCTACTACGACTATCGCTACCGCTTAGTGATAAAGTAAAGCATTACAGGTAGATTGCATTGCATACAATAAAGCGACAACCATATGGCTCCTGCCGATTGCCGATAACCGGTTACAAAACATGATCATCTCATACAATAAAATATAGCATCACGTCTTGACCATATCACATCACAACATGCCCTGCAAAAACAAGTTAGACGTCCTCTACTTTGTTGTTGCAAATTTTACGTGGCTGCTACGGGCTTAAGCAAGAACCAGTCTCACCACGCATCAAAACCACAACGATACTTCGTCAAATAGACTCCGTTTAACCTTCTCAAGGACCGGCGTAGCCACACTCAGTTCAACTAAAGTGAGAGAGCAGACACCCACCGGTCACCTTTAAGCAATGAGTGCTCGTGGCGGTGAAACCAGTCTCGCGTAAGCGTCACGCGTAATGTCGGTCCGGGCGCTTCATCTCACAATACCGCTGAACCAAAGTATGACATGCTGGTAGGTAGTATGACTTGTATCGCCCACAACTCACTTGTGTTCTACTCGTGCAAAACATCAAACCATAGAAAAACCTAGGCTCGGATGCCTTTGTTGGGGAACGTAGTAATTTCAAAAATTTTCCTACGCACACGCAAGATCATGGTGATGTATAGCAACGAGAGGGAGAGTGTTGTCCACATACCCTTGTAGACCCAAGCGGAAGCGATCACAACGTAGAGGAAGTAGTCGACGTTCTCCTTGCGATCCGACCGATCCGGCGCCGTTACTCCGGCGCCCGAGTTCTTGACACACGTACAGCTCGATGGCGTCCCTCGTACTCCGATCCAGCCGAGTGTCGAGGGAGAGTTCCGTCAAGACGACGGCGTGGACGATCTTGATGTTTCACGGCGCAGGCTTCGCCTAAGCTTCGCGACAGTATAACCGAGGTGGAATATGGTGGAGGGGGCACCGCACACGGCTAAGGAACGATCTCACGATCAACTTGTGTGTTCAAGGTGCCCCCTGCCCGTATATAAAGGAGCAAGGGGGGGGGGCGGCGGCCAAGGAGGCGCATACTGGGAGTCCTACTCCTCCGGGAGTAGGATTCCCCCAATCCTAGTTGGACTAGGATTCCGGAGGGAAAGAGAGAGAGGGGCGGCCCCTTCTCCTAGTCCTAGTAGGACTAGGGAAGGGGGAGGCGCGCCCACTAGGGCTGGCCCTTTCTCCTTTCCACTAAGGCCCATCGAGGCCCATTTACCTCCCGGGGTTCCGGTAACCTCCGGTACTCCGATAAATTCCGCCGCCGGAACCATTCGAACTCCAAACATAGGCTTCCAATATATCAATCTTTATGTCTCGACCATTCCGAGACTCCTCGTCATGTCCGTGATCACATCCGGGACTCGAACTCCTTGGTACATCAAAATACATAAACTCATAATAAGCATCATCGAAACCTTAAGCGTGCGGACCCTACGGTTCGAGAACAATGTAGACATGACCTAGAACCATTCACGGTCAATAACCAACAGCGGGACCTGGATGCTCATATTGGTTCCTACATATTCTACGAAGATCTTTATCGGTCAGACCGCATAACAACATACGTTGTTCCCTTTGTCATCGGTATGTTACTTGCCCGAGATTCGATCGTCGGTATCCAATACCTAGTTCAATCTCGTTACCGGCAAGTCTCTTTACTCGTTCCGTAATACATCATCTCACAACTAGCTCATTAGTTGTAGTGCTTGCAAGGCTTCGAGTGATGTGCATTACCGAGAGGGCCCAGAGATACCTCTCCGACAATCGGAGTGACAAAACCTAATCTCGAAATACGCCAACCCAACATCGCCTTTGGAGACACCTGTAGTACTCCTTTATAATCACCCGAGCCACGTTGTGACGTTTGGTAGCACCAAAGTGTTCCTCCGTAAACGGAGTTGCATAATCTCATAGTTACGAGGAACATGTATATGTTATGGATAAAAGCAGTAGCAACATACTAAGCGATCGTGTGCTAAGCTAAGGGAATGGGTCATGTCAATCAGATCATTCTACTAATGATGTGACCTCATTAATCAAATAACAACTCCTTTGTTCATGGTTAGGAAACATAACCATCTTTGATTAACAAGCTAGTCTAGTAGAGGCATACTAGTGACATGTTGTTTTGTCTATGCATTCACACATGTATCATGTTTCCGGTTAATACAATTCTAGCATGAATGATAAACATTTATCATGAAATAAGGAAATAAATAATAACTTTATTATTGCCTCTAGGGCATATTTCCTTCAGAAGGAAAGGGGGGTGGCGCCCCCTTCCCTAGTACAATTCGGCCTCCTACCTTATGGGGGGCGCACCAGCCCCTTGTGGGCTGGTTATCCTCCCTCCTATGGCCAATATGGGCCATATCTTTCACCGGGAGGTTTCGGTAACCCCTCCGGTACTCCGGTTTGTACCCGATACACTCTGGAACCCTTCCAGTGTACGAAATACCACCTTCCAATATATCAATCTTTACCTCTCGACCATTTCAAGACTCCTCGTCATGTCCGTGATCTCATCCGAGACTCCGAACAAACTTCGGTCACCAAAACACATAACTCATAATACAAATTGTCATCAAACATTAAGCATGCGGACCCTACGGGTGCGAGAACTATGTAGACATGAACGAGCCACATCTCTGATCAATAACCAATAACAGAACCTGGATGCTCATATTGGCTCCTACATATTCTACGAAGATCTTTATCGGTCAAACCGCACAACAACATACGTTGTTCCCTTTGCCATCGGTATGTTACTTGCCCGAGATTCGATCGTCGATATCTTCATACCTAGTTCAATCTCGTTACCGGCAAGTCTCTTTACTCGTTCCGTAATGCTTCATCCCGCAACTAACTCATTAGTCACATTGCTTGCAAGGCTTATAGTGATGAGCATTACCGAGAGGGCCCAGAGATACCTCTCCGATACACAAAGTGACAAATCGTAATCTCGATCTATGCCAACCCA
The DNA here is from genome assembly GCA_021437245.1 of Aegilops speltoides. Taxonomy (NCBI): domain Eukaryota; kingdom Viridiplantae; phylum Streptophyta; class Magnoliopsida; order Poales; family Poaceae; genus Aegilops; species Aegilops speltoides. The sequence goes on from CM038144.1 coordinate 130,859,462, forward strand.
ACAAACACCTTCAGAGACACCTGTACGACATCTTTATAATCACCCAGTTACGTTGTGACATTTGATAGCACACAAGGTGTTCCTCCGGTATTTGGGAGTTGCATAATCTCATAGTCAGAGGAACATGTATAAGTCATGAAGAAAGCAATAGCAATAAAACTTAAAGATCATTATGCTAAGCTAACGGATGGGTCTTGTCCATCACATCATTCTCTAATGATGTGATCCCGTTCATCAAATGACAACACATGTCTATGGTCAGGAAACATAACCATCTTAGATTAACGAGCTAGTCAAGTAGAGGCATACTAGGGACACTTTGTTTTGTCTATGTATTCACACATGTACTAAGTTTTTGGTTAATATAATTCTAGCATGAATAATAAACACTCATCGTGATATAAGGAAATTTAAATAACAACTTTATTATTGCCTCTAGGGCATATTTCCTTCAGTCTCCCACTTGCACTGGAGTCAATAATCTAGTTCACATCGCCATGTGTTTTAACACCAATAGATCACATCTGTATGTGATTAACACTTGTAGTTCACATCGCCATGTGACCAACATCCAAAGGTTTTACTAGAGTCAATAATCTAGTTCACATCGCTATGTGATTAACACCCAAAGAGTACTAAGGTGTGATCATGTTTTGCTCGTGAGAGAAGTTTAGTCAACGGGTCTATCCCATTCAGAGCCGTATGTATTTTGCAAATATTTTATGTCTACAATGTCTGCATGGAGCTACTCTAGCTAATTGCTCACACTTTCAATATGTATCCAGATTGAGACTCAGAGTCATCTGGATTGGTGTACAAGTTTGCATCGACGTAACTCTTTACGAAGAACTCTTTATCACTTCCATAATCGAGAAATATTTCCTTAATCCTCTTAGGTAAATAAGGATAACTTTGATCGCTGTCCAGTGATTCACTCCTGGATCACTATCGTACCCCTTTGCCAAACTCATGATAAGGTACACAATAGGTCTAGTACACAACATAGCATACTTTGTAGAACCGATGACTGAGGCATAGGGAATGACTTTCATTCTCTTTCTATCTTCTAGCGTGGTCGGGATTTGAGTCTTACTCAACTTTACACCTTGTAATACAGACAAGAACTCCTTCTTTGACTGATGCTCCATTTTGAACTCTTTCAAAAACTTGTCAAGGTATGTACTCATTGAAAAAATCTTATCAAGCGTCTTGATGTATATCTATAGATCTTGATGCCTAATATGTAAGCAGCTTCACTAAGGTCTTTCTTTGAAAATCTCCCTTTCAAACTCTCCTTTATGCTTTCCAAAAAATTCTACATCATTTCCAATCAACAATATGCCATTCACATATACTTATCAGAAAGGCTGTAGTGCTCCCACTCACTTTCTTGTAAATACTGGCTTCTCCAAAAGTCTGTATAAAACCATATGATTTGAACACATTATCAAAGCATATATTCCAACTCCGAGATGCTTGCACTAGTCCACAGATGGATCGCTAGAGCTTGCACACTTTGTTAGCACCATTAGGATTGACAAAACCTTCTTGTTGCATCATATACAACTCTCCTTAGATATATCCATTTAAGGAATACAATTTTGACATCCATTTACCAGATTTCATAAAATATGGCAATTGCTAACATGATTTGGACAAACTTAAGCATCGCTACGGTTGAGAAAATCTCATTACAGTCAACATCTTGAACTTGTCGAAATCCTTTTGCGACTAGTCGAGCTTTGTAGATAGTAACACTACCATCAGGGTCCGTCTTTCTCTTGAAGATCCATTTATTTTCTATGGCTTGCCGATCATCGGGCAAGTCCACCAAAGTCCACACTTTGTTCTCATACATGGATCCCATATCAGATTTCATGGCCTGAATCCATTTCGTGGAATCTGGGCTCATCATTGCTTCCTCATAGTTCGTAGGTTCATCATGGTCTAGTAACATGACTTCCAAAATAGGATTACCATACCACTCTGGTGCGGACCGTACTCTGGTTGACCTACGAGGTTCGGTAGTAACTTGATCTGAAGTTTCATGATCGTCATCATTAGCTTCTTCACTAATTGGTGTAGGAATCACTGGAACTGATTTATGTGATGAACTACTTTCCAATTTGGGAGAAGGTACAATTACCTCATCAAGTTCTACTTTCTTCCCACTCACTTCTTTCGAGAGAAACTCGTCTAGAAAGGTTCCGTTCTTAGCAACAAAAATCTTGCCTTCGGACTTGTGGTAGAAGGTGTACCCAATTGTTTCCTTAGGGTATCCTATGAAGACAAATTTCTCCGATTTAGGTTCGAGCTTATCGGGCTGAAGCCTTTTGACATAAGCATCACATCCCCAAACTTTAAAAAATGACAACTTAGGTTTGTTGCCAAACCACAGTTCATACGGTGTCGTCTCAACGGACTTTGATGGTGCCCTGTTTAAAGTGAATGCAGCTGTCTCCAATGCATAACCCCAAAATGATAGTGGTAAATTGGTAAGAGACATCATAAATCGCACCATATCCAATAAAGTGTGGTTACGACGTTCGGACACACCATTACGTTGTGGTGTTCCAGGTGGCGTGAGCTGTGAAACTATTCCATATTGTTTTAACTGAAGTCCAAACTTGTAACTCAAATATTATCCTCCACGATCAGATCGTAGAAACTTTATTTCTTGTTACAATGATTCTTCACTTCACTCTGAAATTCTTTGAACCTTTCAAATGTTTCAGACTTGTGTTTCACTAAGTAGATATACCCATATCTGCCTAAATCATCTGTGAAGGTCAGAAAATAACGATACCCGCCACGAGCCTCAACATTCATTGGACTGCATACATCGGTATGTATTATTTCCAATAAGTCATTAGCTCATTCCATTGTTCTGGGAGAACGGAGTTTTAGTCATCTTGCCCATAAGGCACAGTTCGCAAGTATCAAGTGATTCATAATCAAGTGATTCCAAAAGTCCATCTTTATGGAGTTTATTCATGCGCTTTACACCGATATGACCCAAACGGCAGTGCCACAAATATGTTGCACTATCATTATCAACTTTGCATCTTTTGGCAATATTAAGAATATGTGTATCATTACGATCGAGATTCAATAAACCATCAACATTACGTGTATGACCATAGAAGCTTTTATTCATGTAAACAAAATAACAATTATCCTCTGTCTTAAATGAATAACCGTATTGCAATAAACATGATCTAATCATATTCATGATCAATGCAAACACCAAATAACATTTATTTAGGTTCAACACTAATCTCAAAAGTATAAGGAGTGTGCGATGATGATCATATCAATCTTGGAACCACTTCCAACACACATCGTCACTTCACCCTCAACTAGTCTCTATTTATTCTATAACTCCTGTTTCGAGTTACTAATCTTAGCAACTGAACAAGTATCAAATACCTAGGGGCTACTATGAATACTTGTAAGGTACACATCAATAACCTGTATATCAAATATACCTTTGTTCACTTTGCCATCCTTCTTATCCGCCAAATGTTTGGGGCAGTTCCGCTTCAAGTGACCATTTCCTTTGCAGTAGAAGCATTCAGTTTCAAGCTTGGGGTCTAGCTTTGGGCTTATTTCCGGGAGTGACAACTTGATTACCATTCTACTTGAAGTCCCCTTTATTTCCCTTTGCCCTTTTCTTGAAACTAGTGGTCTTGTCAATCATGAACAATTGATGCTCTTTCTTGATTTCTACCTTTGTCGGTTTCAGCATCACGAAGAGCTCAGGAATCGTTTTCGTCATCCCTTGCATATTATAGTTCATCATGAAGTTCCAGTAACTTGGTGATGGTGACTAGAGAACTCTGTCAATCACTTGTCTTATCTGGAAGATTAACTCCCACTTGATTCAAGCGATTGTAGTACCCAGACATTTTGAGCACATGCTCACTAGCTGAGCAATTCTCCTCCATCTTTTAGGCGAAGTACTTGTCAGAGGTCTCATACCTGTCGACACGGGCATGAGTCTGAAATACCAATTTCAGTTGTTTGGAACGTCTCATATGCTCCGTGGTGTTCAAAACGTTTTTGAAGTCCCGGATCTAAGCCGTAAAGCATGGTGCACTAAACTATCAAGTAGTCATCATATTGAGATAGCCAAACATTCATAACATCTGCATCTGCTCCTGCAATAGGTCTGTCACCCAGCGGTGCATCAAGGACATAATTCTTCTGTGCAGCAATGAGGATAAACCTCAGATCACGGACCCAGTCCGCATCATTGCTACTATCATCTTTCAACTTAGTTTTCCCTAGGAACATATAAAACATACGGAAGCTACAATGTGAGCTATTGATCTACAACATAATTTGCAAAATACTATCAGGACTAAGTTCATACTAAATTAAAGTTCAATTAATCATATTACTTAAGAACTCCCACTTAGATAGACATCCCTCTAGTCATCTAAATGATCACGTGATCCATATCAACTAAACCATGTGCGATCATCACGTGAGATGGAGTAGATTTCAATGGTGAACATCTCTATGTTGATCATATCTACTATATGATCACGCTCGACCTTTCGGTCTCCAGTGTTCCGAGGCCATATCTGCATATGCTAGGCTCGTCAAGTCTAACCCGAGTATTCCGCATGTGCAAAACTGGCTTGCACCCATTGTATTTGAATGTAGAGCTTATCACACCCGATCATCACGTGGTGACTCGGCATGATGAATTGTCGCAATGGTGCATACTCAGGGAGAACACTTATATCTTGAAATTTTAGTGAGGAATCATCTTATAATGCTACCGCCGTACTAAGCAAAATAAGATGCATAAAAGATAAACATAACATGCAATCAAAATATGTCACATGATATGGCCATCATCATCTTGTGCCTTTGATCTCCATCTCCAAAGCACCGTCACAATCTCCATCGTCACCGGCTTGACACCTTGATCTCCATCGTAGCATCGTTGTCGTCTCGCCAACCATTGCTTCTACGACTATCGCTATCGTAGAGTGATAAAGTAAAGCAATTACATGACAATTGCATTTCATACAATAAAGCGACAACCATATGGCTCCTGCCAGTTGCTGATAACTCTGTTATAAAACATGATCATCTCATTCAACAATTTATATCACATCATGTCTTGACCATATCACATCACAACAAGCCCCGCAAAAACAAGTTGGACGTCCTCTACTTTGTTGTTGCAAGTTTTACGTGGCTGCTATGGGCTTCTAGCAAGAACCGTTCTTATCTACGCATCAAAATCACAACGATTTTTCGTCAAGTGTGCTATTTTAACCTTCAACAAGGACCGGCCGTAGTCAAACTCGATTCAACTAAAGTTGGAGAAACAAATGTTGGAAATATGCCCTAGAGGCAATAATAAAAGTATTATTATAATTCATTGTTCATGATAATTGTCTTTTGTTCATGCTATAACTGTATTATCCGGAAATCGTAATACACGTGTGAACACATAGACCACAATATGTCCCTAGTGAGCCTCTAGTTGACTAGCTCACAGATCAACAGATAGTCATGGTTTCCTGACTATGGACATTGGATGTCGTTGATGACGGGATCACATCATTAGGAGAATGATGTGATGGACAAGACCCAATCCTAAGCATAGCACAAAGATCGTGTAGTTCGTTTGCTAGAGCTTTGCCAATGTCAAGTATCTCTTCCTTCGAACATGAGATCGTGTAACTCCCAGATATCGTAAGAGTACCTTGGGTGTATCAAACGTCACAACGTAACTGGGTGACTATAAAGGTGCATTACAGGTATCTCCGAAAGTATCTGTTGGGTTGACACGGATCGAGACTGGGATTTATCACTCCGTATGACGGAGAGGTATCTCTGGGCCCACTCGGTAATGCATCATCATAATGAGGTCAATGTGACCAAGGTGTTGGCCACGGGATCATGCATTACGGCACGAGTAAAGTGACTTGCCGGTAACGAGACTGAACAAGGTATTGGGATACCGACGATCGAGTCTCGGGCAAGTAACATACCGATTGACAAAGGGAATTGCATACAGGGTTTGATCGAATCCTCGACATCGTGGTTCAACCGATGAAATCATCGAGGAGCATGTGGGAGCCAACATGGGTATCTGACCCGCTGTTGGTTATTGCCCGAGAGTCGTCTCGGTCATGTCTGCGTGTCTCCCGAACCCGTAGGGTATACACACTTAAGGTTCGGTGACGCTAGGGTTATTAGGAAGACTAGTATGTGACTACCGAATGTTGTTCGGAGTCCCGGATGAGATCCCGGACGTCACGAGGAGTTCCGGAAGGGTCCGGAGGTAAAGATTTATATATGGGAAGTTGTTAAAAGGACACCGGAAAGTTTCGGGGCATACTGGTATTGTCTGGGGCCCCGGAAGGGCTCCGGGTCCACCGGAGGGGCCCCTCCCGGGGGCCACTTGGGTTGCGTGGGGAGTTGGCCAGCCTGGTGGGCTTGGCGCACCCCCCCGGCCCTTGCGCCTAGGGTTGAGGGGGAACCCTAGAGGCGGCGCCCCTGCTTGGGGGCAAGTCCCCCCCCTTGCCGCCGCCCCCCTCTAGATGGATCTAGAGGCCGCCCCTCTCCCTTCCCCTATAAATAGAGGGGTGAGGGAGGCAGCCGCACCACAAGCCAAGGCGCAGCCCTCCCTCCCAACACCTCTCCTCCTCCGTTGTGTGCTCGGGCGAAGCCCCGCCAGAGATCGCCTCTCCACCATCACCACGCCGTCGTCGCCGGTGGAGCTGTCTTCCTCAACCTCTCCTTCCTCCTTGCTGGATCAAGACGGAGGAGACGCCACCAGACTGCACATGTGTTGAACGCGGAGGTGCTGTCCGTTCAACACTTGGTCATCGGTGATTCGAATCACGTAGTGTACGACTACATCATCACCTTGCAAGCTTCCGCACGCAATCTACAAGTGGTATGTAGATGCAAACTCTCTCGCATGACTCATTGCTTAGATGAACTCATAGATGGATCTTGGTGAAACCGTAGGAAATTTTTTAATTTTCTGCAACGTTCCCCAATAGTGGCATCATGAGCTAGGTCTATGCGTAGTTCTCTAATGCACGAGTAGAACACAATTTGTTGTGGGCGTTGATCTTGTCAACTTACTTGCCTCTACTAGTCTTTTCTTGCTTCAACGGTATTGTGGGATGAAGCGGCCCGGACCAACCTTACACGTACGCTTACGTGAGACCGGTTCCACCGATTGACATGCACTAGTTGCATAAGGTGGCTGGCGGGTGTCTGTCTCTCCCACTTTAGTTGGAGCGGATTCGATGAACAAGGCCCTTATGAAGGGTAAATAGAAGTTGACAAAATCACGTTGTGGTGATTCGTAGGTAAGAAAACGTTTTGCTAGAACCCAATCGCAGCCACGTAAAAGATGCAACAACAATTAGAGGACGCCTAACTTGTTTTTGCAGCGATTGATCATGTGATGTGATATGGCCGAAGTTGTGATGAATGTTGAATTGTGATGTATGAGATCATGTTCTTGTAATAGGATTCACGACTTGCATGTCGATGAGTATGACAACCGCAGGAGCCATAGGAGTTGTCTTTATTTTTGTATGACCTGCGAGTCATTGAAGAACGCCATGTAAACTACTTTACTTTATTGCTAAACGCGTTAGTCATAGAAGTAGAAGTAGTCGTTGGCGTGACAACTTCATGAAGACACGATGATGGAGATCATGATGATGGAGATCATGGTGTCAAGCCGGTGACAAGATGATCATGGAGCCCCGAAGATGGAGATCAATGGAGCTATATGATATTGGCCATATCATGTCACAACTATATATAATTGCATGTGATGTTTATTATGTTTATGCATCTTGTTTACTTAGGACGACGGTAGTAAATAAGATGATCCCTTAAAACAATTTCAAGAAGTGTTCTCCCCTAACTGTGCACCGTTGCTACAGTTCGTCGTTTCTAAGCACCACATGATGATCGGGTGTGATGGATTCTTACGTTCACATACAACGGGTGTAAGACAGATTTACACAGCAAAAACACTTAGGGTTAACTTGACGAGCCTAGCATGTACAGACATGGCCTCGGAGCACGGAGACCGAAAGGTCGAACACGAGTCGTATAGAAGATACGATCAACATGAAGATGTTCACCGATGATGACTAGTTCGTCTCACGTGATGATCGGACACGAGCTAGTCGACTCGGATCGTGTAACACTTAGATGACTAGAGGGATGTCTAATCTAAGTGGGAGTTCATAATTTTGATTAGAACTTTATTATCATGAACTTAGTCTAAAACCTTTGCAAATATGTCTTGTAGATCAATGGCCAACGCTAATGTCAACATGAACTTCAACGCATTCCTAGAGAAAACCAAGCTGAAAGATGATGGCAGCAACTATACGGACTGGGTCCGGAACCTGAGGATCATCCTCATAGCTGCCAAGAAACAATATGTCCTAGAAGCACCGTTAGGTGACCCACCTGCTCGCCAAAGACCGCAAGACGATTTGAACGTTTGGCAGACACGTGTTGATGATTACTCCCTCGTTCAGTGTGGCATGCTTTACAGCTTGGAACCGGGGCTCCAAAAGCGTTTTGAGCATCACGGAGCATATGAGATGTTCGAAGAGCTGAAACTAATTTTCCAAGCTCATGCCCGGGTCGAGAGATATGATGTCTCCGACAAGTTCTACAGTTGTAAGATGGAGGAAAATAGTTCTGTCAGTGAACACATCTTGAAGATGTCTGGGTTGCACAACCGTATGACCCAGTTGAACATTAACCTCCCAGATGAGGCGGTCATTGACAGAATCCTCCAATCGCTCCCACCAAGCTACAAGAGCTTTGTGATGAACTACAACATGCAGGGGATGGTGAAGACCATTCCTGAAGTGTTCTCGATGCTGAAGTTAGCAGAGGCTGAAATCAAGAAAGATCATAAAGTGTTGATGGTCAATAAGACCACTAAGTTCAAGAAGGGCAAGGGTAAGAAGAACTTCAAGAAGGACAGCAAAGATGTTGTCGCGCCCGGTAAGCCTGTTGCCGGGAAGAAGTCAAAGAATGGACCCAAGCCTGAGACTGAGTGCTTTTATTGCAAGGGGAAGGGTCACTGGAAGCGGAACTACCCCAAATACTTAGCGGATAAGAAGGCCGACAACACCAAAGGTATATTTGATATACATGTAATTGATGTGTACCTTACCAAGACTGTAGTAACTCCCGGTATTTGATACCGTGTCGTTGCTCATATTTGTAACTCACAGCAGAGCTGCGGAATAAACGGAGATCGGCGACGGACGAGGTGACGATGCGCGTCGGGAATGGTTCCAGAGTCGATGTGATCGCCGTCGCACGCGTTGCCTCTACATTTACCTACGGGATTAGTTTTGAACCTTAATAATTGTTATTTAGTGCCAAGTTTGAGCATGAACATTGTATCCGGATCTCGCTTAATACGAGATGGCTACTCATTTAAGTCTGAGAATAATGGTTGTTCGATTTATATGAGAGATATGTTTTATGGTCATGCTCGATGGTCAATGGTTTATTCTTAATGAATCTCGAGCGTATTATTACACATGTTCATAGTGTGGATGCCAAAAGATGTAAAGTTGATGACGATAGTCCCACATACTTGTGGCATCGCCGCCTTGGTCACATTGGTGTCAAGCGCATGAAGAAGCTCCATGCTGATGGACTTTAGAGTCTCTTGATTATGAATCGTTTGACACATTCGAACCATGCCTCTTAGGCAAAATGACCAAGACTCCGTTCTCCGGTACAATGGAGCGAGCAACCAACTTGTTGGAAATCATACATACCGATGTATGCGGTCCAATGAGCGTTGAGGCTCGTGGAGGATATCGTTATGTTCTCACCCTCACCGATGACTTGAGTAGATATGGGTATGTCTACTTAATGAAACACAAGTCTGAGACCTTTGAAAAGTTCAAGGAATTTCAGAATGAGGTGGAGAATCAACGTGACCGAAAGATAAAATCCTACGATCAGATCGTGGAGGAGAATACTTAAGTCACGAATTTGGTACACACTTAAGGAAATGTGGAATCGTTTCACAACTCACGCCGCCGAACACCTCAAATAAACGGTGTGTCCGAACGTCGAATCGCACTCTATTGGATATGGTGCGGTCTATGATGTCTCTTACCGATTTACCGTTATCATTTTGGGGATACGCTCTAGAGGCAGCTACATTCACTTTAAATAGGGCATCGTCTAAATCCGTTGAGACGACACCGTATGAATTATGGTTTGGGAAGAAACCTAAGCTGTCGTTTCTTAAAGTTTGGGGATGCGATGCTTATGTCAAGAAACTTCAACCTGAAAAGCTCGAACCCAAGTCGGAAAAATGCGTATTCATAGGATACCCTAAGGAAACTGTCGGGTATACCTTCTACTTAAGATCCGAAGGCAAGATCTTTGTTGCCAAGAACGGATGCTTTTCGAAAAGAGTTTTTCTCGAAAGAAGTAAGTGGGAGGAAAGTAGAACTCGATGAAGTACTACCTCTCGAACGGGAAAGTGGTGCAGCACAGGAAACCGTTCCTGTGATGCCCACACCAATTAAAGAGGAAAACAATGATGATGATCAAGGTACTTCGGATCAAGTTGCTACTGAACTTCGTAGGTCCACAAGGACACATTCCGCACCAGAGTGGTACGACAACCCTGTCCTGGAAATCATGTTGTTAGACCACGGTGAACCTTCGAACTATGAAGAAGCGATGGCGGGCCCAGATTCCAACAAATGGCTTGAAGCCATGAAATCCGAGATAGAATCCATGTATGAAAACAAAGTATGGACTTTGACAGACTTGCCCGATGATCGGCGAGCGATAGAAAACAAATGGATTTTAAGAAGAAGACGGACGCGATGGTAATGTTACCATTTATAAGGCTCGACTTGTCGCTAAGGGTTATCGACAAGTTCAAGGAATTGACTACGACGAGACATTCTCTCCGTAGCGAAGCTGAAGTCCGCTCAATCATGTTAGCAATTGCCGCATACTATGATTATGAGATATGGCAGATGGACGTCAAAACGGCATTCCTTAACGGACACCTTAAGGAAGAGCTGTATATGATGCAGCCGGAAGGTTTTGTCGATCCTAAGAACGCTAACAAAGTATGCAAGCTCCAATGATCCATTTATGGACTGGTGCAAGCATCTCGGAGTTGGAACATTCGCTTTGATGAGATGATCAAAGCGTTTAGTTTATGCACTTATGGAGAAGCTGCGTTTACAAGAAAGTGAGTGGGAGCTCAGAGCATTTCTCCTATTATATGTAGATGACATACTCTTGATGGGAAATGATACAAAACTTCGACAGCATTAAGGCCTACTTGAATAAGTGTTTTTCAATGAAGGACCTTGGAGAAGCTGCTTATATATTAGGCATCAAGATCTATAGAGATAGATCGAGACGCCTCATAGGTCTTTCACAAAGCACATACCTTGATAAGATTTTGAAGAGGTTCAAAATGGATCAATCCAAGAAAGGGTTCTTGCCTATGTTACAAGGTGTGAGATTGAGCTCAGCTCGACCACCCACCACGGCAAAAGATAAAGAAGAGATGAGTGTCATCCCTATGCTTCAGCCATAGGATCTATTATGTATGCCATCTTTGTGTACTGCACCGATGTAAACCTTGCCGTAAGTTTGGTTGCAAGATACCAAAGTAATCCCGCAAGGATCATCGGACAGCGGTCAAGAATATCCTGAAGCACCGAAAAGGACAAAGGACATGTTTTCGCTTATGGAGGAGACGAAGAGCTTGTCGAAGGGTTACGCCGACGCTTAGCTTCGACTCAGATCCGATGACTCTAAGTCACAAACCGGATACGTGTATATGTTGAATGGTGGAGCAAGAAGCTGGTGCAACTGCAAGCAGAGTGCCGTGGCGGGATCTACGTGTGAAGCGGAGTACATGGCAGCCTCGGAGGCAGCGATGAAGCAATTTGGGTGAAGGAGTTCCTCACCGACCTAGGAGTCATACCCAATGCGTCGGGCCGATCAAACTCTTCTCGTGACAACACTGGAGCTATTGCCCTTGCCAAGGAGCCCAGGTTTCACAAGAAGACCAGCACATCAAGCGCCGCTTCAACTCCATCCGAGAAAATGTTCAAGATGGAGACATAGAGATTTGCAAAGTGCACACGGATCTGAATGTCGCAGATCAGTTGACTAAACCTCTCTCGCAGGCAAAACATGATCAACACCGTAACTCTATGGGTGTTCGATTCATCACAATGTAACTAGATTAGTGACTCTAGTGCAAGTGGGAGATCTGTTGGAAATATGCCCTAGAGGCAATAATAAAAGTATTATTATATTTCATTGTTCATGATAATTGTCTTTTGTTCATGCTATAATCGTATTATCCGGAAATCGTAATACACGTGTGATCACATAGACCACAATATGTCCCTAGTGAGCCTCTAGTCGACTAGCTCACAGATCAACAGATAGTCATGGTTTCTGACTATGGACATTGGATGTCGTTGATGACGGATCACATCATTAGGAGAATGATGTGATGGACAAGACCCAATCCTAAGCATAGCACAAAGATCGTAGTTCGCTTGCTAGAGCTTTGCCAATGTCAAGTATCTCTTCCTTCGACCATGAGATCGTGTAACTCCGGATATCGTAAGAGTGCCTTGGGTGTATCAAACGTCACAACGAATCGGGTGACTATAAAGGTGCATTACAGGTATCTCCGAAAGTATGTTGGGTTGACACGGATCGAGACTGGGATTTGTCACTCCGTATGACGGAGAGGTATCTCTGGGCCCACTCGGTAATGCATCATCATAATGAGCTCAATGTGACCAAGGTGTTGGCCACGGGATCATGCATTACGGCACGAGTAAAGTGACTTGCCAGGTAACGAGACTGAACAAGGTATTGGGATACCGACGATCGACTCTCGGGCAAGTAACGTACCGATTGACAAAGGGAATTGCATACAGGGTTTGATCGAATCCTCGACATCGTGGTTCAACCGATGAAATCATCGAGGAGCATGTGGGAGCCAACATGGGTATCCAGACCCCGCTGTTGGTAATGCCCGAGAGTCGTCTCGGTCATGGTCTGCGTGTCTCCCGAACCCGTAGGGTCTACACACTTAAGGTTCGGTGACGCTAGGGTTATTAGGAAGACTAGTATGTGACTACCGAATGTTGTTCAGAGTCCTGGATGAGATCCCAGACGTCACGAGGAGTTCCGGAAGGGTCCGGAGGTAAACATTTATATATGGGAAGTTGTTAAAAGGACACCGAAAAGTTTCGGGGGCATACCGTATTGTACCGGGGCCACCGGAAGGGCTCCGGGGGTCCACCGGGAGGGGCCACCCCTCCCGGGGGGCCACTTAGGCTGCGTGGGGAGTTGGCCAGCCCCTGGTGGGCTTGGCGCACCCCCTCCCCTGGGCCCTTGCGCCTAGGGTTGAGGGGGGAACCCTAGAGGGGGCGCCCCCCTTGCTTGGGGGGCAAGTCCCCCTCCCTGGCCGCCGCCCCCTCTAGATGGATCTAGAGGGCCGCCCCTTATCCCTTCCCCTATAAATAGAGGGGTGAGGGAGGCAGCCGCACCACAAGCCAAGGCGCAGCCCTTCCTCCCAACACCTCTCCTCCTCCGTTGTGTGCTCGGCGGCCGTGTCCGAGTATCGCTCTCCACCATCACCACGCCGTCGTGCTGCCGTTGGAGCTGTCTTCCTCAACCTCTCCTTCCTCCTTGCTGGATCAAGACGGAGGAGACTTCACCCATACCGTACGTGTGTTGAACGCGGAGGTGCTGTCCGTTCAGCACTTGGTCATCGGTGATTCGAATCACGTCGAGTACGACTACATCATCACCTTGCAAGCTTCCGCACGCGATCTACAAGTGGTATGTAGATGCAAACTCTCTCCCATGACTCGTTGCTTAGATGAACTCATAGATGGATCTTGGTGAAACCGTAGGAAATTTTTTAATTTTCTGCAACGTTCCCCAACAACAAACACCCGCCAGCCACCTGTGTGCAAAGCACGTCGGTAGAACCAGTCTAACGAACGCAGTCATGTAATCTTGGTCCGGGCCGCTTCATCCAACAATACAGCCGAATCAAAGTAAGACATTCGTGGTAAGTAGTATGACTATTATCACCCACAACTCTTTGTGTTCTACTCATGCATATCATCTACGCATAGACCTGGCTCTGATACCACTGTTGGGGAACGTAGCATGCAATTTTAAAAAATTTCTTACGATCACGCAAGATCTATCTAGGAGATGCATAGTAACAAGAGGGGGAGAGTGTGCCCATGTACCCTCGTAGACGGAAAGCGGAAGCGTTATGTTAACGTGGTTGATGTAGTCGAACGTCTTCACGATCCAACCGATCTAGCATTGAACGTAGGACACCTCCGAGATCAGCACATGTTCAGCTCGATGACGTCCCTCGAACTCTTGATCTAGCAGAGGGTTGAGGGAGAGTTTCGTCAGCACAACAGCGTGATGATGGTGTTGATGATGTGATCCGCGCAAGGCTTTGCCTAAGCACTACGATGATACTATCGAAGGGGTAAACGGTGGAGGGGGCACCGCACACGGCTAAGACAACGTTGTTGTCTATGGGGTGCCCCCTGCCCCCGTATATAAAGGAGGGAAGGAGTAGGCCGGCCACCAAGGGGCGCGCCATGGGGGGAGGAGTCCTACTAGGACTCCACTCCTAGTAGGATTCGGCTCCCCCTATTTTTTCCTTCAACCGGATGGGGAAAAGGGGAAGGGAGAGGGAAAGGAGAAGGAAAGGGGGTGGCGCCCTCTTCCGTAGTCCAATTAAGCCTCCTCCCTTGTGGGGGGGGCACACCAGACCCTTGTGGGCTGGTTAGCCTCCCTCCTATGGCCCATATGGCCCATATCTTCCACCAGGAGGTTCCGGTAACCCCTTGGGTACTCCTGTTTGTACCCTATACACTCCGGAACCCTTCCGGTGTCTGAATACCACCTTCCTATATATCAATCTTTACCTCTCGACCATTTCTAGACTCCTCGTCATTTCCGTGATCTCATCCGGGACTCCGAGCAAACTTCGGTCACCAAAACACATAACTCATAATACAAATCGTCATCGAATGTTAAGCGTGTGGACCCTACGGGTTCGAGAACTATGTAGACATGATCGAGACAAATCTCTGATCAATAACCAATAGCGGAACCTGGATGCTCATATTGGCTCCTACATATTCTATGAAGATCTTTATCGATCAAACCGCACAACAACATACGTTGTTCCCTTTGCCATCAATATGTTACTTGTCCGAGATTTGATCGCCGGTATCTTCATACCTAGTTCAATCTCATTACCAGAAAGTCTCTTTACTCGTTCCGTAATGCTTCATCCTGCAACTAACTCATTAGTCACATTGCTTGCAAGGCTTATAGTGATGAGAATTACCGAGAGGGCCCAGAGATACCTCTCCGATACACGGAGTGACAAATCCTAATCTCGATCTATGCCAACCCAACAAACACCTTCGGGGACACCTGTAGAGCATCTTTATAATCACCCAGTTACGTTGTGACGTTTGATAGCACACAAGGTGTCCCTCTGGTATCCGAGAGTTGCATAATCTCATAGTCAGAGGAACATGTATAAGTCATGAAGAAAGCAATAGCAATAAAACTTAACGATCATTATGCTAAGCTAACAGATGGGTCTTGTCCATCACATCATTCTATAATGATGTGATCCCATTCATCAAATGACAACACATGTCTATGGTCAGGAAACATAACCATCTTTGATTAACGAGCTATTCAAGTAGAGGCATACTAGGGACACTTTGTTTTGTCTATGTATTCAGACATGTACTAAGTTTCCGGTTAATACAATTCTAGCATGAATAATAAACATTTCTCATGATAAAAGGAAATATAAATAATATCTTTATTATTGCCTCTAGGGAATATTTCCTTCAAAGAGTGTGTCTACGTACCCTCGTAGACCGTAAGTGGAAGCGTTTCACAATGCGGTTGATGTAGTCAAACTTTGTCCGTGCTCCACGGATCGAGTACCGAACGCACGACACCTCCAAGTTCTGCACACGTTCAGCTCGATGACGTCCCTCGCCTTCTTGATCCAGCAAGTGTCGATGTAGTAAATGAGTTCCGTCAGCACGACGTCGTGTTGACGGTGATGGTGAAGTGATTCTCGCAGGGCTTCACCTAAGCACTGCAAAACTATGACCAGGGGCGTAAACTGTGGAGGCGGGCACCGTACACGGCTAACAATTATGGAGGGGGGCACCGCACACGGCTAACAATTGATGTTGTGTGTTCTAGGCACCCCCCACATATATATAGGTGGGAGAGGGAGGGGAGCAGCAAGGGTGCACCCCAAGTAGGAGGATTCCTACTTGGGGTCCTCCCCAATTCGGCCTCCCCCCTTATTTTTTTGCCGGAGGGGGGAAAGGGAAGAGGAAGGAGAGAAGGAAGGGGGGCGGGCAAATCCCCTCTTTCCCTTCTCCCACTCGGCCTCCTTCCTTGGGGGGGCACGAATCCCCTCTTTCCCTTCTCCCACTCGTCCTCCTTCCTTGGGGGGCGCCACCCCTTGTTGGCTGATGTGCTCCCCTCCTCTGGCCCATATGGCCCATATCTTTCCCCCGGGGGTTTCGGTAACCCCCCGGTACTCCGATAAATACCTGACATTATCCGAAACACTTCTGGTGTCCGAATACTATCATCCTATATATCAATCTTTACCTCTCCACCATTTCGAGATTCATCGCCATGTCTGTGATCTCATTCGGGACTCCGAACAACATTTGGTCACCAAATCACATAACTCATATAATAATAAATTATCATCGAACGTTAAGCGTGCGGACCCTACGGGTTCAAGAACTATGTAGACATGACCGAGACATCTCTCTGGTCAATAACCAATAATGGAACCTGGATGTTCATATTGGCTCCTACGTATTCTACGAAGATCTTTATCGGTCGAACCGTTATGACAACATGCGTAATTCCCTTTGTCATCGGTATGTTACTTGCCCGAGATTCGATCGTCGGTATCTTCATACCTAGTTCAATCTCGTTACTGGCAAGTCTCTTTACTCATTCTGTAATACATCATCCCGCAACTAACTCATTAGTCACTTTTCTTGCAAGGCTTCTTATGATGTGTATTACCGTGAGGGCCCAGAGATACCTCTCCGATACTCGGAGTGACAAATCCTAATCTCAATCTATGCCAACCCAACAAACACCTTCGGAGATACCTGTAGAGCATGTTTATAATCACCCAGTTACGTTGTGATGTTTGATAGCACATAATGTATTCCTCCGGTATCCGGGAGTTGCATAATCTCATAGTCGAAGGAATATGTATTTGACATGAAGAAAGCAATAGCAATATGAACGATCAATGTGCTAAGCTAACGGATGTGGCTTGTCCATCACATCATTCTCCTAATGATGTGATCCCATCATCAAATGACAACTCATGTCCATGGTTAGGAAACCTTAACCATCTTTGATCAACGAGCTACTCAAGTAGAGGCTCACTAGGGACACATTGTTTGTCTACGTATCCACACATGTATTTAGGTTTCCGATCAATACAATTCTAGCATGAATAATAAACATTTATCATGAATAAGGGAATATAAAATAACAACTTTATTATTGCCTCTAGGGCATATTTCCTTCAGGATGCTATGGAGGTTAGGCCAACTCCAACGCGTGACCCCATCCTATCCGCCCGCGTCCGTTTGGGGGTAAACGGAACAAGCAGACCTTCCAACGTGCGGCCGCAGATGGACCATCGTCCATTTTCTGTCCGCTTTTGATCCATTCCCGGCCCAAGTTTGGACCGAGTTTGCAGCCAAACGGACACACGCGGACGCGAGCGGCGCGTGCCCTTGTCCTGCCCTGGCCCGCCCGTCGGGGAGACATACCTCCCTTTTCTCTTATTCTACCTTCCTCCACGCCCTGACATTACCGCTGCCACCACCATCCCTCCCCGGCTGCATCATCTTCCACAAGGGCCGTCCCAACCAGCATTGTGCCATGCCATAGCTGTCTTCGCACTGGCTTTCCTGGAAGCATTTGGCCGTTGTTCCTCCTTGTTGCCGGTGGGAGAGAATCTACGGCCTCACCGTCGCCCGTCGTCCCCAACCTCTTCCG
Organism: Aegilops speltoides; assembly: GCA_021437245.1. Taxonomy (NCBI): domain Eukaryota; kingdom Viridiplantae; phylum Streptophyta; class Magnoliopsida; order Poales; family Poaceae; genus Aegilops; species Aegilops speltoides. The sequence continues at coordinate 130,877,645 of CM038144.1, forward strand.
GCCGGCCGTTCGGTGACGCAGAGCGCCCTCCAGCACCACCGACCCCAAAACCTTGCTTTGCTGCTTGCGAGGGGAGTAGGGCGTGCATTATCCGGCCGCTTCCCCAGCACGACCGCAAGGCGTTGAACGGATTGCTCACAAGGTACAATGGATAGTGGTGATGAGTTTTTCTTTCACAACTTCATTGTCTCATCGGATTATTCATCCACGGATGATGAAGAGCTGGTGGCTGCGTTGGTCATACAAGAACACATTACTAGGAAGCGGCCTCGGTACAGGGGATCAATCCCCGGCCATGCTCCGGCCTTGGACCGCAATAGGGAGAAAGGCCACACCCTTCTCTATGCCGATTAATTTAAGGATGTGCAGTCTTTAGGCCGCATCAATTTCGTCGCCGATTCCGAATGAGAAGGCATGTGTTCAATCGTATTTGCGAGGGAGTGGTCGTGCATGACCCATACTTTTAGTGCAAAGAGGATGCCCTAGGAAAGCTTGGTTTCTCTTCATACCAGAAATGCACTGCGGCTATCTGCATGCTTGCATATGGAATTCCTGGTGATCTTGTGGATGAGTATGTACATATGAGTGAGTCCACGTGTCTCCTCTCATTGTATAGTTTTTGCACGGCCGTGGTGGAAGTGTTCGACCCGAAGTACCTCAGAGAGCCAAATGTCGCTGATACAGAGAGGTTGTTGGCGATCAATGCCGAGAGGGGCTTTCCGGGCATGCTTGGTAGTATAGATTGTATGCACTGGAAGTGGAAGAACTGTCCATTTGCTTGGCAGGGGCAGTACAACAGGCATGTGAAAGGTGCCACTGTTATACTTGAAGCTGTGGCTTCACAAGATCTCTGGATATGGCATTCTTTCTTCCTCATGGCTGGTTCTCAGAATGATATTAGTGTTCTTCAGCGGTCTCTGGTGTTTGCAAGGCTTGCGGAAGGGCACTCCCCGGAGGTCAACTTTGAGGTCAATAGCCACCATTACAGCTAAGGGATATTACCTAGCTGATGGCATCTATCCTCAGTAGTCCACTCTTGTGAAGAACATACCCAATCCGTAAGAAGAGAAGAGATAGAGGTTTGCCCAAATGCAAGAGAGTGCTAGGAAGGATGTGGAGCGTGCTTTCAGTGTGCTTCAGACTCGGTGGGGTGTCGTTCGTAACCCTGCATTGGCATGGAGCACGAAGAAGCTTTGTGAGGTGATAACTGCTTGTGTGATCATGCACAACATGTCCGTGGAGGATGAGCGCAATGATAGCATATATGACCAAGGGTTTGATTTCCAGGGTGAAAATGTTGAGCCCGCGCATCCACCTCCTGCAACCTTTGAATAGTTTGTCCAGTTTCATCAAGAATTGCGTGATTGACATACTCATGTCCAGCTCCAGGATGACTTGGTTGAGCACGTGGGGATTCACATTGGCAACCACTAGATCTATCTATCAGTTTAATTTCTTGTCATGCAAACAAATTTCCATTGGGTTGTAAGACTATTTGATATTATTTTATTTTATGCAAACAAATTTCGATTGGGTTGTAAGACTATTTCTGAGCTATGTTTGATTTGAACTATTTCATATGCATCATTTTATTGTGCTAGTGAATGGATGAGATGCGGCCGAAATGCGGCCGCTCGTTGGGCGCACGTCTGCCGCATCCACAAATTCGGACGGACATGGCCCCATTGCCACCCCAAACGGACAGAAAGCAGATGAAACGGACGTCCGTTTAGGGTCGCGCATTGGAGTTGGCCTTACACCTTCCCAAGTGGTTCATCCTCTGGGCTGATGTGATTGCATGTTTGTAGATTTGCTTTTGGGCCCAATTGCAATCTTGTTTCTTGGTTGGGTCCTTGCAAAAGTCATGGACTTGGTTGTATTTTTCTTCTTCTGAGTCCTTATATGAGCTTTCAACTAGCACCGCCGTTTAGTAATAAAGCTTTGGACCCGGTTCATGTTAAAAAAGACCGATCTGATTTTTAAAAATAAGAACACCTAAAAGGCATCTTAGATTTGATTAACATCGAGGAAAACAAAGGCCAGTACAATGGATAGAGAACTGGACATAGAACGACCAGTAAAAATATAATTACATTAAAAAAAATATACTAGTCTTCTTCTTCCTTTGATTTTATGCCGTCCGCTGGAGATTGAAGAATGCACTGAACCAACATCAAAGAAAAGTGACACCTGCTTTTAAGAGTTTTCTTTCTTACCTTTTCTTTACTTATTTGTGAAAAGAGTGCCGCAAGGTGACTGTGATCAAATTGCATAGAGAAATGTCTATAGCGATGCAAAGAGAGAAAGAACCAAAAACTCACCAAAGTCAAGGAACATTTATTTGCACGACAAAATAGTATATTTCATGGCAGATGTTAATTCTTTTAGCCAGGACAGAAGAATAGGAGTCAAAAGAGAAGAATAAATTCTTCTTAAAAAAAGAAGCACAACTTTTTCTTGAAACTCAGGTGACCTTTAATTGCACAATGTACCAAAAAGTTAAAGTGCTAACATATAACATTCAACCAAAAATTTAGTTAATGTGTCTTACATGAAGAAATCATGATTACTGCTACTACTAAGCAAACAATTGACCTATAATGATGTCTACTGTACAAAACAACAGAAGTCTAGTAGTGGGCCCACCGGGCAGTGAGGGATGCCAATATGGATGTTGAGTTTTTTTTTTCGAGAGTATGCCAATGACATACCGTATTTTTATAGAAGGCAGAATAATATGTACAAGAGCCTTAACGAGATGCGAACAAGTCGTAGGGAGAACCCACACAACGCCTACGCCCTAGCAACTACGGCTACTCTCTCGTGAAAGGATCTAGAGCACCAACTCCGCCTAGTGCGGCCTTCCTCCAATCATCTATCTCATCTAGGATCTCTGTCTTAAGTTGCGCAGCCGATATTTGTCTCGAAACATTGTTGAACGCGCGTGCATTGCGTTGCTTCCATAGGGCCCAAGCAATTAGGATCGTGATGGAGTCGAATCTTCTCAGGTCCGCACTGATGTTGAGTATTCAAGGACTTCTTTTTTTTAAAGGTCGGCACTGATCTGCTTTTGCACAAACATAATCAAACGTGCGCTTGTGATGTACCGCTTCTTGTAGGACCCAGCGATTGTACACACTAGTAGTGTTTTCTTTAGAAAAGGAAACACACTAGTAGTGTATTACGTGAAAACTCATGCAATCTCATGCACGCGTGTACTTAAGATTCATTGCGTGTGCAAGGACGTAGCTGGACTTGTTAGTTAGTGCTGGCCTTAGATCTCTCTTTTCCAAACCTACTAGAGAAAGTGAAAGCCACACACACCAAAGTGATAGCTAGTCAGAACGGGCGACTTTGAACTAACTTTAATTAATTCCAACAGTAAAAAATGAGTTTGCTTCCCGCACTTAATTGTCCTTCTCTCCTTAGGTAGTAGTACATGTACTGTAAAGTGTAAAGGTTAGGCTTAATTCAATCTTTCACCACCTCACTTTTAATTTGGATCTCCCATGCATTAGTATGCTTCCTTCCAAAGTCCACATAATGTATGCATGAGCTCACTTCTGTTGTCTCGCACGCGCCAGCTAGCTCACACATAACATATGCAGATAGACAGAATTCAATGGCGACCTCCTTCAATTTGGCCTGATCTATATCTTCCACCAGAGTTGATTAAATGATAATGAGATCCGTGCAACACAACAACAACAACAACAACAACAACAACAACAACAACAACAACAACAACAACCTCAAATCTGCTCTCAAGCGCCTCGATCATCAAGTAGCTAGCGAGATCACCATCGGCTGAACGATGGGGACAAGCAACATGGGCAATGAAGGGAGCTCAGCCGCAAGCAACGATGACAGCACGGTGGATGAGGAAGGCGGCCAGGACATGACCAGGGCCGGCGACTCGTCATCGTCGGTGCGCCCCTACGTTCGTTCCAAGAATCCCCGCCTCCGCTGGACGGCGGAGCTCCACCACTGCTTCGTCCGCGCCGTCGAAAGGCTCGGCGGCCAAGATTGTAAGCCTACTCATTTTCCACCATCCTAGGTATATACTCCCTCCGTTCCAAATTACTCGTCGTGGTTTTAGTTCAAATTTGAACTAAAACCACGACGAGTAATTTGGAACAGAGGGAGTACATATGCATCGATTGACATGTTAACTTGATGTTCATTTTTGTGCAGGTGCAACTCCTAAACTCGTCCTTCAGTTGATGAATGTTAGAGGGCTTAGCATAGCCCATGTCAAGAGCCATCTCCAGGTATCCATCACTTTACTTCTTAATTCTGCATCGTCGTCTTTTGCTGCGCGTTCATGTTTCACTGATTCCCCTTTGCATGCGTAATGCTAATTCTGCAATTAACTGACGGTGGGCCTTCAGATGTACAGGAGCAAGAAGATTGACGACTCCGGCATGGGTATGAATTTCACACCCCCTTGTTATTTGATTTGAATGGATTCAGTATATTTTGCCCCTGATCTGGCCGATTATTATGTGCAGTCATCATAGGTCACTTGCAACAGGGAGGACAAGTCTATAACTACGCTCATCTCCCTTTCCATCATCTTGTCAGTGGTGCTGGTACAATGCTCTCTAGGTAGTTCATTGGATCTACTAAATTGCCCTCTACACATTCAATTTCTTTGTTAAGCGATCGACTATATATTAATTTTGGATAATTGGGGATAAATTTATTTTCCTCGTCCTCTGCATTATGAGATAAAACGACTAGCAAAGTTATTCAATAATCCTAGATTGTTAGTTCTGAGTACTGACTGATTAATCTCCTTGGATGACGAACTAGGTTTGGCATTACACCATGTCCTCCATGGAGGAGGAGCTGGCATGAACCATACTGGCTCCATGGCCACCGTTTACTTGGATCAAAACCCAACTATTCATCATCAGCAGCAGCTCATCATGACGAGGCTCTCCATAGAGCACGTGCTCAACATGTATCTGGCTATAACCCAGCTTTGATAGTCCAAGAACCCTGTTCATCAAGAAATGATCATCATGCCATGAATCGCTACAACTATGAAAGACGGCCACTGCAAGCTGCTAAAGATGATCATATCCATGGTCGTGATATAAACCTGGATCTCTCGCTCGATATCAGTGGTGGACAGCGGCTAGAGATGAAGAGCAAGAGAGGCTGCACGAGATGGGGGAAACAAGCAGAAGAAGATGATGACCATCAGGTTGATGTCAATGAAGAATTGAAGAGCACTGCTACTAGACTGTCTCTATCCCTATTCTCTCCTAGTCCTAGTACTCTTGATCGAAAGGGGAGGGACGAGGATCCTCTGCCATGCGGCAGGTTACCGTTCTGCCACTGACAGGTGGGCCCATCGGGAATCAGGCCCACATGTCAGTGCCCCCTACAGCATGTGCCGTACGTCAGGGGAGCTGCTTCCAAAGGGGAGTAGTGCTAGTGATCATGCACTAGGTCTAGATGTCAATGTGGATAAGATAGGGAAAGTGCAATATGCAATCAGGGCAAGCACTCTTGATCTCACCATATGATCATTCAATTGCAGTGTAGTACTTAATACTTATCCATATCCATATATACATATGTAGAGCAAGAAACCTATGTATAACATATAAAACTTATTTAGTATTTATTATGTGTCCTTTTTTTTCAAAAACAGGGGAAGCCCTCGGCCTCAGTCATTATATGTTCTTTTTTTTCTTTGAAAAGGAGGTTAAACCCCTCGCCTCTGCATCGAGTGATGCACACAGTCATTTTTATTACTTCCTCCAATTCGAATTAATTGACTCAGCCTTGTATAGAGGTTGCGTCAATGAATTTGGATGGAGGGAGTATATTATTCAACAATGCCTTTTAAGATAAAACATCGATCCTTCTTCCACCCTCTAGGCAATAAAGACACACCACCTTCAAACTTGATGATAATGGTGGTCTTGATCAGGGTTGCTTTGCCCTGACCTCACCCCTACGCACATCATCTAAAACCGGAGCACCGGTCCGGTAGACCATTGGCGCACACTGCATGTGCATGCTCCATAAGTCGTTGACGTTGTCTTCCGCGAACCCATTTTCGGGACAGGGATAAATGAAATGACCTTGTCAGGCTGCCGTCTGCCACCACGACACTAGACAGCGCCACCACCCTACGCTCATCAATCATCATGAGTCCGCCGCTGAGACCGGGCTACAACACATCGTCGAGACTTGTCATCTTCTACTCGGAAGAAACCATGCCGCTCCACCACATGACCTCTCCAGACAACACCTGCTCCAAAAAAGTGATGCCGTCAGGAGGAAAAACGACGTTGTGTGCTGCATCGTCTGATCCGGGAGACCCAAATCTAGGGTTCCCCTAGCAGCCTGGGCAGGAAGACGACATCTGCAACAATGATGCCTTCAACAAAAAAATTGACGCAAATACGCCACCATCATCTGCCATGACTGAGTCAGTGTGGTTTTCAACGGCAGCCACACCCCTCCAAATCGGCAGGCGGCTTTTGATCCGCTAACCCCGGAGGACTATGGATCGCCCGCACCAAGCACCATAGACACTGGAGAAAGCTCCGACTGACATGTGTCTCCTATGACGTACCTAGGTACGAGATCCCTTGATCCGCCACCGCCAAGCACCGCCACATGGAGCTGCCTCCTAGCCCACCATCCTCAATGGAGAGGGGTTGCATCCATCGCCGTGTACGGAGCTGCCCCGGGGCCCTTCCATCACACCCCCTACCGAGTCCTCCATCCTCGCGATTCAACCAGAGCGCCACCGGGAGGAGCAGACGTCGTGCACTGTGCCTCTAGACAGCCACGGTCGCGGGACACTAGATCCCTGCCACCCCCCTTCACCGGCGGCGCACGGCTTTCCTGATGGCCACCTGTGGGGATGATGAGGGGAGAGGAGAGGGCGGAGGGGTTGGCGGAAGAGGGGGTAAGGTTTTGCGCCCCCGGTCACCCTGGAGGAGGCGACACAAGGGACCAGAGAGAGAGAGAGAGAGAGAGAGAGAGAGAGAGAGAGAGAGAGAGAGAGAGAGAGAGAGAGAGAGAGAGAGAGAGAGTCCATGTATATCTGCCATTATATGTGTCATTTGTATTTCATCTTGATGATGACCCTACTCTTCTAAACTAAGGGATACTCTAAATCAAAAGGGATTTCAAAGGGTTTTGAAGTGTTTGAATCCTTGGAATTTTTCCTATCGGAGGTCATTGTATTCACAACATTGGATCTTTAGGAACTTTTCTGTAGGTTCCTTTGCATTTAGTTCCGCAAATTTTTTTCGTCCACTCAAACATCTTTTTAGATAAAAGGCACAAGATGTGCCCGACTTTAAACTAATAAAACCAATAAGGCCAACGTCATACAAATAAGGTTCATATTGCAGAACAACCAAAGGTAAACATGAAAGCTCAAAACAAGTAAGCATCAAATAGAAATCTAAGGATCACAACTCAGGCGGCGTTGTTTCTACTGATCACGTGGAAGCCCTTGATCTTGGACAGGACCGTCCTGGCTTACGCAGTATCCTTGTTTTTGCCCAACAGGCTGCACTGCTAAAAAAAATAGAGACTGTTTGAAGATAGAGTCAACAGGTTGGCTTGGAATTTTGCCTCCCATCGCAATTTTGTTATGACAAGTCCACAAGGCTCAGGTTAAAGCCACAAAAGCACGCTAGGCTAGGCTACGATGTTGCCCGTGAGTACTAGCTAGTAACAATAGAATGTTGTTAACTGAAGCACTCTGTAATGCAACTCCGTAAGAATCTAGCTGGAGCACAATGGAAGATGTGGTTGCCGTCTTCGGGATCTTCACACATGGCACACACGTCATTCCCAAAGGTGTGGCGCTTTTGAAGGTTGATAACGGTGGGGAGACGGTCTCTGGCATCCTGCTAGAGGAAGACCCAAATGTTGAGAGGAACTGTATTAGCCCACAATGCTTTAGCAAAGCAGATCCGAGACCTGTGAAATAGTTTCATGTAAGTCGATTTGACTGAGAAGTTACCCAAAGCTTCAAGATTCCAAGTAATGACGTCCCTGTTGTTAGACAATTGACAGGGCCCCAAATCCCAAAGAAGCGTCTCCCACGATGATCTCACTGTGGTGGCAAGATTTCATTTGAAAGTAATGTTGGGGTTGCCATTTAGGAACACATTTTGAACCATGATGTCGGGATCTGAGCCAATGAGAAAAAAGAGATCTTGGTATTTGAAAAACAGGGGAAGGTTAAGCGCCCACTTGGATAACCAAAATTTGGTGTTGGCGCTGTTACCCACTTCAAACTTAGCACCCACAAGTAAAATGTATAGGTCATTTGTGGATTCCTTTCCATAATTGAGAACCACTCTTTTTCGCTGCAGAGACAATTGAGTTGGGGAAATACTCCGCCTTGATGATCTGAGCCCATAGACTATCTTCGTTTTTCAAAGTCTTTCATATCAGTTTCTTAAGCAATGACATGTTCATCTTCCTTGAATTTGTAATCCTCAAGCCGCCCTTGCATTTAGGTTTACATAAGTCTACCATTTGACCATGAGATACTAGAAGTTTGGAGGCGTCTCGCTTCCCAAAATAAGTGCACAAGAACTTTGGCAAGCTGACGGTGGGTCCCATCTCTCAACAGAAATAGCCCCATGGAGAAAGAGGGATTAGCTCATACATAAGCATTGGCAAGCGTAAGTCTCGCCCAGAAGACATAATCTTGCCTGGCATGCCAGGGTTTGCCACACTTGATAACTTACATACAGTTGGTATGTGGTCCCAGTCAGAGCTGATGAGATATTTGTCGGAGGCTGAAAGGCCCGGGTATGTGATAAGGGAGTGGACGAGCCAACAATTGAGCAAGATCGTGACCCAAACGACATTAGCGTGTTGCACCGCCAGGGTTACAACCTGGCTCTTGGATTACTTAATCTTCATACCCCAACAGCAAAGCCCACTAAGCTTGGTCCCGAACACATGAAATTGTAGACTGAAACATGTTGCAGTTTTAGAAAAGTCCAAACATGACTTTGCAGGCTGTAGTCACCTATTCCTACCAATATCTTTAAACTAAAGCAAATCTGCTTATTCCAAATTTTGCTACTTTTATACTCCCTCCATTCCTAAATATAGAGTGTATAGTTTTTGGCACGGAAAGTAAAGAACGCACATGGAGGAAAAATTTCACAAGTTTTGGCCGAGATTACACCTGACTAATTGACATGAGTAAATAGAGGATCTTGCCTGATATAAGGAAATGTAATCAAATTCCAAAAATGAATTATCCAAACGAGTGGTGCAATGCAATGCACCTTATATTTCGGATTTTTTCTCAAAAATCTATACACCTTATATCAAGGAACGGAGGGAGTACAAAATGTGCGTCCGATTAGGATGCTGAGATCTTTCTAAGTTCCACATTAATGCAAAAGAGTGCTAATATCCATTTCCGAGTCTAGACTCATCTGCACCTAGTCAAGAAAGAATTCACAAAAAAATAAAAAATGAATCCTTTTTTTCAGATCATTTGGACATATGAGTAGCTCTCAACAAAAAAGACAAAATGGGTTAGAACAATACATGAACAGTAAACTTTTTTACTGACCCAAAAATTATTTTTTACGGACCCAAAAATTATCTTTTTTTGTCAAAAGCTACTCAGATGTCCAAATGATGTGAAATTTAGGGCCCACCTCACGCACCAAATTATCTACCATGCAAAAAATATTTGATTTTTTTTGAATTTTTCTAATATTTCTTTTGAGTTTTTTTTCTTTATCGCAGGTGCAGATGAGCCTGCGCACCGAATCGTTGCTCTCAAAAGAGTGGTACTTCTAAAAACCACCATGCTGAACATTTGTTGACTAGATTTACATACTTCGTTGTGTACGAAGGCCCTCCCTAGCTGTTGTGCCTTTCAATTGAGCACAAGACAATTATCTGACGTTCTCTACACATCGCCATCCCAATTATTCGCCCAAGCCATCCAACACTAGAAGGCGCCTTATTTTGCGCAACAAGCGTAGGAATGTTCCTGCACAATTTGCATGCCGCAGAAGTCAAACAAACATACACGGATGCTGAAATGCCCCACTGAGAATTGGATAATCCTTTTTGCATGACCACCGTTGATGATCGCGAAAGCTTTCTGTACCAAGTAAAACTTGACTTGAGTATAAGAGTTGTTCTTTATTAAAAATGCTAAATAAATGATTTTGCAAGGAACCAGAGCACCAGCAGAAAGAAATATTCTTTGCTCCCTTTGTAGTCCTTGTGGCATGCACATCTTCCTTGCTCTCACTAACTTCTTTGTCAGTATGAGTTGTCTTTTGGGGAAATTCTTCATATATGTACACTAGTAAAAGGTGGGATTCTCTGCCAAAGTGGCATCCCTGAGTGCATAACGACCTACTAGAAAAACAAAACAAAAAGAAGGGAAAAAGAGATGAAACACACTAACAAAATGGTAGTATGATGCCCCAATTCAAAGACGACAATTGAACAAAAATGAAAAAATATTTGGAAAGAAAAAGTAACCATGCATGACCAAGCAGGCTTTTTCTTATATTACCTAAAAGAGAGTGTGTTTCCCCAAAAGAAATATCTCAGGCCAGACAGGGCTGTTGTGAACAGCCAATGTTATCAGTAACCGTTGGTGAAAGTATTGTGCTATACTCACTGCTTAAGTTTAGCATCTACTTTTATCACAGAAAAGTTCCAGACTGAAAGGGTAACTTGCTTGAAAGTCATACCTAAAGAACAAAATGGAATATGCGCAAACAATTCCATGGTGTATCCGTAAGTCATATCAAACTGCAAACAGCAGTTCTTAAGAAACATGCATGAGAAGGAATCAACATTCTAGTTCATGGTAACATAATTCATAAGGTGCCAGTCCATCTCTACAGTGCTCGAGTCACTCTTACTCCAGATTCTGTCAATCTACTAATTATATCAAAGAGATTCGCCCAGTTAATTAAATAAAAACCAAGCACAAAGCAGATTACAACAGTCTACCCAGGACACCACCGACAGACATGGCCACACTTGCACAAACTCAACGCGCACTGTTCGGCAACTCCGACTGCACCATAGGCGACCACAAAAGAATAGCTAACCATAAAAGCTCCACAAATCAGCACGAAAAAGCCACAGCAGCCAACCAACACGCCAGCGAGATGACAACTCTGATTTTGAGGATGAGCCTCACAGGAGAAATGTGCTAGGCCTGCGCTGACCAGATCTGCTGCAACTGGACCACCCTTCATGTGTCATCGTCACCACTTGGTCGACCTCATGACAGGGAAGTTCTGAGTTAATGGTAACAAGGCGAAACAGAGCACATAGAAGTAGAGAACCCACGGACAAGCAAGAAAGCTGACTACCAAGCCATGCCGTGACCCAACGTTGCTCGCCATCATCATCGTTGGCAAACCAAACGCAGCGCAAACGGGATCCAAACCAGCGGACCCGTAGTCCGCACTAAGAAAAGTGACAGGGAAGCCTTGCCACACATAAATATGATATGCAATACAATGTATGTATGATGATGACCAGTTGCACTAAACCGGAATTGGATGAAGGACATGAGAAATTTATGTATTCCAGCTTTATGGGGCAATTATGCAATGAAACAGCCTTCTTTTTAAACTCGATTTTAGTTGGGCCGGAATACACAACACATCAGAAAAGTAAACTAAAGGTAAAGGTTTCCCGGGAATCTTGAGGATACAGTTGAGTGTACAAGAAGCTTATGATGGTGTATGAGATCTCTTTCAGTGAAGGTCAGACGTGCTTGTGCTATTGTTGTTAAAAGAAAAAAGAGGGTGGCATTGCCACCATGATGTGGACAATGCACTTAGTACATATTGTGATAGATGAAACACCCCCAATCTGGCCTGAGCTGGGAATAGGTCCTCCGGGAATCATGCAGATTTTGTTATATCACAGTCGACGAAAAGGAACCATCAGTTTAATTGAACAAGAACACCATTGACAAATGACAACACAAACATAGATGCCATGACAAAGATGGAATATTAAGCACCTTTGAGTGCCAACTTGGAGGGGGCAAAGGTCAAAGAATCAACAAGATTATGGTTTCCTTGGAGGACTCCCACAACTATACTGCAAACAGAATGTCCCGCTATAAATGAAGATTGGCCAATGGCAACACAGCACAGGACCCCAAACACACATGCACACGCTTCCTATCAAGATGAAAAGAGGCATACTAGTAGTACTTTGGTCCTTGTTCTGCCTCTGTGTGGCAAACACAGCTACTGGCAACAAGCCCAAATACCCTATTGAGTTTGATCAATTGGAAATATCCAGGAAATATGTTCCAGCAAAACAGCATGCATCTGCGAGCAAGAGCCCTTCTAGTTCTTCGGTCCATGGTGGCTCACAAGATTATCAGCGAGAGAGGGATAAGATCATAGCAATGCCAGGCCAGATGGAGGAGGCGGAATTCACACAATATGCAGGATATGTCACGGTGGATGCAAATGCTGGAAGGGCTTTGTTCTACTATTTTGCTGAGGCTCCTCAAGATCCTTCCAAGAAACCACTAGTCCTATGGATGAATGGAGGTATGTTATATGTGCTCTGCTTATCCATAAACTTGCAGTATAATTTAACCATAAAACTATGTGAGTGATACAAGCAACGATGCAGATGTGCACTTGAGATTGAATGCTGTTACAAACCTTCTTTGAGAACTATTGCTAATGAGGTTTGCAGGCCCTGGTTGTTCATCCTTTGGAGCTGGAGCCATGCTAGAACTTGGAGCCTTCTCTGTCCATAGTGATAACAAGACACTGTACAAGAAAAAACATGCTTGGAACACAGGTAAATTCACTCCAGCCCTGCCCATAGTTAATTGTTAACAAAGAGGTCGCATTTATACCCAGATGAATTTACCAGTCTTCATCCACAAATGCAGTAGCAAATATGCTGTTTGTTGAGATCCCAGCCGGTGTTGGGTACTCATACTCCAACACGACATCAGACTATCACAACACTGGTGACAAAAGAAGCACAGATGATGCGTACACCTTCCTTGTCAACTGGCTGGAGAGATTTCCCGAGTACCGAGACCGTGATTTCTTCATAACCGGCGAGAGTTATGCTGGCCACTATGTACCAGAGCTAGCTAATTTGATTATTTCTAACAACAGAGCCAGAGGCGGGACTAATGTCAAGCTTAAAGGTGTTGCTGTAAGTGTTTAACAATAACTGTTTTGAAGCTTCTAATGCTAGTAAGATTCTAATCAATGATACCACTCTGAAATTTGGTCAGATCGGCAACGCAGACTTGCAATACAATTTGACTCTAAGAGCGACATTTGACTACTTCTGGATGCATGCTATGATTTCTGGAAAAACCTACAGAACTGTACAGGCCAACTGTGGCTTCAACGGGACATATACTAAAGATTGTGATAATGCCATGAACTTGGCCATAAAGGAGAAGGGTAACGTTGATGACTACAACATCTATGCACCAATATGCCGTGATGCCTCCAGTCCTCTCAGATCAAGTGACCCGGTATACACAATTAAACACATTAATCCACATATTTGTCAAATTTCCTTTGTTACATATATGCCTCTTGGGATACTGAATTTGTGACTGACCAATGTAATGTAAGGTGGTGTTCGGTGATCCCTGCACAAATCACTATGTCTCATCTTATCTAAATCGTCCTGAGGTCCAAAGAGCTCTACACGCAAACACCACAGGGTTGAACTACCCATGGACGGATTGCAGGTATAAAGATTGGAATACCCAAGTAGGTTTCAAATTTTTGCAGCCAATTTTAGGCACAATTATTTCCCAGGAATAATTCCGTTCTTTTGTTTTCTTAGGGCTATCTGAAAAGGTAATCTATACATTTAAGTACAAATCACAAATTATTTATATGACTGACCCTAAGAACTTCATCACTAGAGAAGTACTTGTAAGCCTCCCATCACTCACTTCTGATTTGCTTTACTGCCAAAAAGGTACCTATAATCTATATAAGCCAGCCATTAAAGATTAAGACTCTGTGAACCACAGACCACGGTAGGTATTAAAAAGTGAACAATAAAGAGGGCATAATGGCATATGATTCTTCACCCTATACAGACTATACTTTTGCTTGTACAGGGGCATCAATCTGAAATTATGCATAAACCTTTTTTACTGCTGGGAATTTTCTCAGTCTTCGGTCTCAAGCAACCTCGTACTAAATGAATATCAAGGAAAATTTGATAACTGGAAAGCAGTCAACTTGTATTAGAATTAGAATATGTTTCTAATCGATTTCAATGTCTCACTCAAGCAGTCAACTTGTATTCGATAACTGGAAAGATTCACCAGAGACCGTGCTTCCATCGATCAGGAAACTCATTTCAAGTGGCACAAGGGTATGGCTGTACAGGTACTCCTATATATATAGCCCCCGGATTCTGTTTCTCAAGTACCGAAGCAATCAATTGTTAATGTCTTTATTAATCCCTAATCAACTGCACCCTTGTGTACCAGCGGTGATATGGATGCAGTATGTTCTGTGACCTCGACCCAATATGCACTAGACATTCTGGACCTGCCCACAGAAATATCTTGGCGCCCATGGCGCGTCGACAATGAGGTAAAGAATCCACGGCTGATCACCTGACCAAAGCTGAACAGTAGAGAACTTCAGATTACATTATTAGTATTTCCTAATTCATATAGCTACATGGCTACGTGCACCTGTGAATGAAGCTAAAAATTGTTTACTGGTTCCTTCATGAAATGGCAGGTTGCCGGCTATGTGGTTGGGTACAAGGGCCTCGTGTTTGCAACAGTCAAAGGAGCGGGGCACATGGTTCCTTACTATCAGCCCCACAGGGCCCTAGCGCTATTCTCATCCTTCCTGAAAGGAAAGCTTCCACCACAATGATCTAATCATTAGGAATAAATTAGCGCACGTCGATTGTAACTGTCAATAGCGAATGGGTGTGTCCAACCCCAAGCAGTCGCATCCCTTCTCTCTCTTAATACTCCTCTGTAAAGAAATATAAGAATGTTTAGATCACTACTTTAGTGATCTAAATGCTCTTATATTTCTTTACGGAGGGAGTAAATGTCATCCTTTGGAGGCATTCCCCCCGCGCGCGCGCGCGCGCACACACACATATGTATGTATGTATGTATGTATATATATCCTTTGTATCAGTGAAATCGATGATGCTTGATCATTCACTTCCTTCCAATCTCGTTTTACTTTATAATTTTTAGATCATCCGGAAGGCTCAAAAGGCTCTTCCGGTATATATGAAACCACAAATTCCAAACAAAGGTTCGAGGATTCGGAAGCTACAGCAAGAACGTCTAGAAAGGCTAAAGTAGCTAAAAGTAGCAGATAACTAGAACATTCAAAGCCTATCACCCAAATTAAAGCATATGAAAGCCAGTGCTAGGCGGAAAGACATCTTCTAGTAGCCAGGCAGCTCTCCGTTCATATGGCTTGCATTTCCAGCGGCACCACCAACGTCGAGGAAGTCCTGGTCTTCTTCATCGGTGACTGGGTTGGAGAGACGGCAAGCTCGAGAGGGGAAGCTGGGCTGAGTGGGAAGGTATTCGGCACCCTGGTTAGCACAGTTGGGGAGAATGGAGGCGAAGGAGCACTACCCACAGGAATATCTAGACAGGGCTCCAGTAACGGAAATGTTTTCAATGGAGCTAAACATAGCACCTTCAGTGCCATTGTCTACCCCCATTACCCCAAAGACAGTAGCGGAGCTTCACACAAATTGCTGGGCAGGCCAAGCTAAAGAACACACAAAATATTCAAACTAGATCATTTGCATTAATCACTATACCTTCTCTTCTTATTTGTTACAAGATCAAGTGAGCAGATCAAAAGAAGTTATGCCAATATTTACTACTCCCTTACATTGTACTCCCTCCGTCTCAAAATTCTTGTCTTAGATTTGTCTAGGTAGAGATGTATCTAAATACTAAAACGTGACTTGATACATTCGTATTTAGACAAAGTTAAGACAAAATTTTTGGAACGGAGAGAGTAATTCCCCGGTCCCAAAATAAGTGACTCAACTTTATACTAACCATTTTGGGAAGGTATAGAGGACGCGTGGGAATATATTATAATTTGCCAGGCACTACAATTTGGACTGGCCTTGCACATAGCTACATATACTACAATTTGTAATCTGTAAACAACAATTGAGTGAATTGTTTATGCCAGCATATTGGTAACGAGATGAATAGATGATGACCTGAGTGAAAATTAGGGGAAGAAGAACGCGGCAAAAAAATTTAGGGGACGAAAAATGTGAATGATTCAAAGAAATTATATGTGAAGCTTGTAGTGATTCAGGAGAATTGGAGAGATTGAGGGTACGATAGGATCGAATTCAAGAAGGAGCTCATTTTTGGGTGTTGCCTGAGTTGCCGGTGGTAGCTGCGTGTACTTGTGGCCTCGTGGAGTCGTGGGCTGGCCGACTCCGACTCGCCCTGCTGCTGTGTGCCGTGTGCCGGTGGGCTGTCCGGCCGTGGGCGGCGGCTGATGTGTGCCGCAGTCCCCCTGGCCGGTGGGCGGCGCCGCGGCGGCCTGCGGTTGCTGCGTGACAGCGGGCGGCGGCTGCTGAGTCGTCGAGTGCTGCGTTTCTGCGTGGTGTGTGAGGCGTGAGCTCCTGGGCCATGGGGCTGCATCGGTGTGGGTTTGGGGAGTCGCAGTGAGTGCTGGGCCTTAGATATACGAGTGCGCTTGGGCGACGCACGACAGCATACCTGGCCAAACGGGCCGGCCCGGCCCGGCACGGCCCGGCCCATTATAATCGTGCCTGGCCCGGCACGGCCCGCCAGGGCACGATTACTATACGGGCCGTGCCGTGCCGGCCCGCGTGCTGCGCCCCCAGGCCCAGGCACGGCCCAGTTAGTAAACGGGCCGGCACGTTGGCCCGTTTAGCACGGTGGGCCGCATATTTTCAGCCTATTATTTGACGCACTGAGCGTTTTTAGCCTATTTTTACATATTGGGCCATATATAGATGTATAAAAAAAAAAAAAACTTAATCGGGCTGTGCCGTGCCGGCCCGCGTGCCTAGCCTCCAGGCCTAGGCACGGCCTAGGGCGTGCCACGTGCATGGCCCGACCCGTTTAGCCCGTGTCGTGCCTGGCCCAAGACGGGCCGTGCCGTCGTGCTCACAGGCCGGCCCGAAAAAACCGGCCCATTTGGCCAGCTATACACGACAGTTTCAGGGATGTTGTTGAAGCAGCGTGGAAAGGTGATGGCCCGGCTGGTTCTGTATCTGAGCTGGCAAACAAGTTGGACTAGATGATACCCCGCGCGTTGCTGCGGGTATGTGTAGGTCTATCTTTATCTTTACCCCTATATATATATATATATCTTTATCTTTACCTAATAATAAAACAAATTGGGTTTCTTTCATCTGTCATGGCATTTTTTCAGAAAAGTCCCTCTATTTCAAAAAATTCAACCCGCAGTCCCGTTTTAAGTTAAAACGAAGCGTTATTTTCATATTTTACATAAATGTCCATGTCTTTTTCTTGAAATCAACCCACCGTCCGGATTTAAGTCACACCCGAACCGTTATTTTACATTTTTTGAAACCCCCCCGAAGTTTTAGGTAATTCATCCGCGGATCATATTTAAGTCAAACAAATGCTTTTTAAAATCATCCATATCTTTTAAACCCCAACTCCGATTTGAACATGTTATATATGCAATTTGATTAGAAAAATATGTAGAATATGAATATGAGATTATTTTTACCTGTTAAGTATTTTTAAATATTATTTTGGATTATATTTGAGTCAAACCAAATGATTTTTTTCTAAATTATATGTATCTTTTAAACCGTAACTTCGACTTTAACATATTATATATGAAATTTAATTAGAAAAATGTGTGGAATCTAAATATGATGTTAATTTTACCTGTTAAATATTTTTAAAATATTGTTATGAAAGCAAACTTATAATTTATAGCGCAAGATCCGTTTTTTCATACCGGCGGCGATCTGGATTGCAAATAAATACCCCATTATAACCATATACGAAAAAAAACATCGATAACTACACTGCATACCTCTGAAAAATGTCGCAAGGGAAAACAACAGATTTCTCATCGCGAGAGTGAGAGAAAGCGAGTGAGAGAGAGAGAGAGGGGAGAGAGAGAGAGGAAGAGGAAGGAGAGAGGGAGAGAGAGACGCCTTAGGATTAACCATATTCAACACACGTTTTTTGTTGTTTTGTGTGAACACCAAGGCCATCGCCGGCGAGGGTGAGGAGGATAAGCGGCAACGCAAATATGATGCCTCGCAAAAATAAAAGAGATGGACCTATGGTGGTCTTGAGTGATGGTTGTTGAGTTAAAAGTGTGTGTTATGTTTTCTCTCCCGTTGCAACGTACGGGCTCTTTTGCTAGTTATAACTGAATTGTATCTTGTCATTGACAGTCAAAATAACTGGAAAACTTCAAGATGGGACAGTATTCTTGAAGAAGGGGCATGATGAACAAGAGCCATTTGAATTTAAGACCGATGAAGGTGCCTTTTCTCTTTGCTTTTGTCTGTGCATGTTTTGGCCACATCAAGTAATCTCCATTGAACTCCACTGTTACACTGTGATGTGTGAATAATATGTTTGGTCCTTTTGGTTTATACTCTATTTCCAGAGGCGGTTATCGAGGGTCTTGATCGTGCTGTGCTAAACATGAAGAAGGGCGAGGTTGCTCTTGTCACTATTCCCCCTGAATATGCTTATGGCTCAACGGAGTCAAAGCAGGATGCTATAGTTCCACCTAACATCACTGTGATCTACGAAGTGGAGCTTGTATCATTTGTAAAGGTGTGCTTCTCTTTGAAATGTTAATTGCATTCTTCTGATTCAACATTCTGTGTACAGCCAAAATTATGAGCATCTTTTTGATATATAGGATAAGGAGTCATGGGACTTGAACAACTCAGAGAAGATTGAGGCAGCTGGAACCAAGAAAGAAGAGGGGAATGCCTTGTTCAAGTCAGGCAAATATGCCAGAGCTTCCAAGCGTTATGAGAAGGTCTGAGGTCTTCCTTTTGTTTTACATATGTAAACATATCCTTTGTGTTCTCATTTATCTTTGCTCGACTTTCTATGGTGCCTGATTGACCATCTGAAATCCATTTACTCCCAGGCTGCAAAGTTCATTGAGTATGACACTTCGTTTAGTGAGGATGAGAAAAAGCAATCCAAGCAACTGAAGATCACCTGCAACTTAAACAATGCTGCCTGCAAGTTGAAGCTGAAAGACTATAATCAAGCTGAAAAGCCTTGCACCAAGGTACATTTATCACTGATGATCCTGCAATAGTGTATTTTTAGTATCCTTGACAAACCAAGGCAACATCTGGCGTTTCTTGACAGGTTCTGGAACTGGACAGCCAAAATGTCAAGGCTTTATACAGAAGGGCTCAAGCTTACACTCAGCTTGCGGACCTAGAGTTAGCAGAGGTCGACATTAAGAAGGCATTGGAAATAGATCCTGAAAACAGGCAAGTTCCACAGAAGGGTCTATTATCTAAACCTCAATCTGATACCTACAAGGTTACACCGTGTTGTTTGATTTTTGACGAAGTCACTGCTACTGACAGGGATGTGAAGTTGACATACAAGACTCTGAAGGAAAAGATCAAGGAAATCAACAAGAAGGATGCCAAATTCTACAACAATATGTTCTCTATGATGACCAAGCCTTCAGCAGAAGAAAGCGTAAGCACATCCGCATCTCACTGTTTAATTTTGTGTCCACGCAGCAGATCTAATTGGTTTCCCCAATCACAGAAAGCTTGAACTGGAGCAGTACCTAAAGGAAGGATAGGAGTCCCGTGTTAAACATGATATCACGCATCAGGAGGAGATATTCAGTTATAGTTAGGAGATAGATAGGATAGCTAGGCGCATGGTTATCTTTGTATTCGGTTGTACCTAGCTCCTTTATCTCTTGTCTTTCTTCCTCATCAAGTTGTATCTCTAACAAACTCTGTACGCGTGATCAGGCTTCGCAACCCTCTTTATAACACGCAACACGTCCCCCACGAAGGGTAAGACGTTTCCGCCAACGCACATGGTAATCAGAGCCTTCCTACTTCCCATCTAGCCTCCATCTCCATCTGTGCGGGCCATGTCTTCCTCCTCCGGTGCCGCTCAGTCCCATCTCAATGGGCAAGTCATCGAGAAGCTTTCCCACGAACTACGTCTTTGTGGCGCACGCAGATCACACCTCAACTGCGTGGCGCCGTGTCTTCGGCTACATCGACGGCACATCACCGAGCCGGCCAAGCTCGCGCCGCCAAGGACAAGGACGGCAAGGATACCTTCGAGCCCAACCCTCTCCACCCTCTCGGGTCGGGGAGGACCAGCAGTGCTCGGTTTCCTCCTCAAAGCAACCTCTCCAAGGAGGTGCTGGTCACGGTGACCACGGTCACCACGGCGGGCGCGCTCGACGACGCTGGCGGGCATGTACTGTCGCGATCGCCGAGCCGCGTCAACAACATCGAACCTCCTCATCAACGCGCGCAAAAGGTACCCAATCCGCCGCCACCTACTTCGCTTACATGCGTGGCCTCGCCGACGAGCTGGCGCGGCGGCAAACCGATCCAGACGATGAGTTGATCTCATATATCCTCCATGGACTGGATCTCGAGTACCAGCCCCGGTCTCAGCTCTTGATGCTCGCGTCTCGCCCGCCTCTCGATGAGATCTTCGCCATGCTCAGCAACTTCGACCAACGCATGGCGCAGTTCCACGGTGCGGGCGGCCACTCCTTCAAGTCTTCTGCAAACGCGGCAACTCGCGGCCGTGGTGGTGGCCGTTCCCGCGGCGGCTCTTCCCGTGGCAGAGGGCGCTCCGGTGGCAGCAACAACAACAGCGGGCGCTTCACCAACAAAGCTTCGCCGTGGCGGCGGCGGTAGTTCTGGTCGGTCTCGCCGGACACACCCCGCTGCCAGATATGTGGTAAGCCGTGCCACACAAGAAAAGACCGCTGGTACCGCTATGATGAGGACGAGGACGACTCTCAAGACGATGACAAGGTCGCTGCTGCGCCGATGGCTCCTATGGCATCGACACCAACCGGTATGTCGATAGCGGCGCCACCAATCACATCACCAACGAACTTGAGAAGGTGACCATGAAGGAAAGGTACCGTGGAAAGGATCAAATCCACACGGCCGATGGAGAAGGTATGCGGATAAATCACATTGGTAATTCAATATTCAGTACCCTAGTCGCAATATTCATCTCAAGAAAATCTTGCATGTCCCTAGTGCCGCCAAAAATCTTCTTTGCTCACCGAATTGCCTTAGATAATCATGTCTTCCTCGAGTTTCACCCTTCTTTCTTTTTGATTAAGGATCAGAACGAAGAAAATCCTCTATCGAGGTAGATGTGTTCGAGGGCTTTATCCGTTGCTTCCGTGTGTAGAAGATTCAATAAACAAGTCTATGGTGCCACCAAGCTTTCATCGACACGGTGGCATGATAGATTAGGCCATGCTTCTTTTCTCTAGTTGAAAAATTGCTTAGGAAAAATAAGCTCCCGTTTGTGGTTGAGCGACATAATGAAACTATTTGTGATTCATGCCAAAGAGCAAAAGTCATCAATTGCCATACCCCATATCTACTAGTGTCTCCACTAAACCGTTGCAACTTATATTTTCTGATGTGTGGGGTCCGGCTCCCACCTCTGTTGGTAGACACTCTTATTACGTTAGCTTCATTGATGACTATAGTAAATTCTCATGGATTTATCTTCTTAAGCATAGATCCGAAGTGTTTCAAGTCTTTAAAATTTTCAAGCTCTTGTTGAGCGTAAGTTTGACAGAAGATCATTGCAGTCCAGTCAGACTGGGGAAGGGAATACGAGAAATTGAATTCCTTCTTCCAAACTCTTGGCATCTCACACCACGTGTCATGCCCCCATGCGCACCAACAAAACGGCTCTGCCGAACGCAAGCATCGCCACATCGTTGAAGTTGGCCTTGCTCTCCTTGCAGAGCATCTATGCCTCTCAAATTCGGGATGAAGCTTTTCTCACAGCCGCTCATCTCATAAACATGCTTCCTAGTCGTGTTATCCACAATGAAACCCCACTAGAGAGGCTTCTTCATGAAAACCGAACTATAGCTCTCTTCGTGTTTTTGGGTGCGTGTTGGCCAAACCCACGTCCCTACAACAAACGAAAACTCATGTTTCGTTCCACCAAATGTGTTTTTCTGGGCTATAGTGCCCAACACAAGGGTGTCAAATGTCTCCATGTCTCCACGGGGCGTGTTTACATCTCTAGGGATGTCGTTTTTGACGAAACCCAATTTCCTTTCGCTGATCTTCATCCTAATGCCGGTGCGCTTCTTCGCAAAGAAATTCTTCTTTTGCCCTCAAACCTCACCGGCCTTGATCATGGGGGGAACGATATTGATGATCCTTTGTTGACTAATCCCACTAATATACTGCATGAGGCTCATGTTGATGCAACAGCACCGAGACAGGACGATCGGTGAAGAAAATAATGCAACGGTGAAAATTCGCCCTTATTTCATGTGTCCGAAACAGAGATGAATCTCCTTGGGATCGGTGCCGCAGCAGGAAACTGACGACAGGATCTCCTCGGGATCGGAGCGGAGTCAGGAAATCCGATCCCCCTCGGGATCCGGCGCAGCAGACGAGGCTGCAGCTGCGGGCGCTCGCGCCGCAGCGTCCATCCCCGCGCGTGACACGCGGCTCCCTCTCGCTGGCCGGCCGGGACGGACCCAGCCGCGCCAATCCTCCTCGCTAACCGGGCGGAGCGGGTGGTCAGCGATCGCGCTTATCGCGCCAACCGCTATGCTACAAGCGGCGGCCTCGACCGCTTCCACCGACGCTGGCCACGCACGGAGCCCGAGCGGCGGCCTCGACCGCTTCCACCGACGCTGGTCTCGCACGGAGCCGGCGTTGATCCGCCATCATGTGGCAATGATGGGCTGGCGACAAAGCAGATCTTCGCGGCTTCTTCAGCGCGGCGGCGATGGGCACGAGCCACGAAGATCCACCCGAGGCAGCTCATCTTTGCTGCGCCGGCGATGTCGCCTCGGATCTGCTCCGGTGGTCAAGCTTCCATGCAAAGCGGCTGGATCTTCGTGAACACAGATTTGGTCAGATGCATCATCATCGCGTGCATACGACTACAAAAAGGGGTAACAAAACCTGTCAATTACAAGCATATAGTAAAATATGGTATGGTTTGTTCTACAGGTGAACCAGATGAACCAAGTACAGTTGAAGAAGCACTTGGTGATGAACGATGGAAGAAAGCCATGAATGAAGAATACATGGCATTGAAGAAAAATAAAACATGGCACTTGGTTCCTCCACAGCAAGGTAAAAACTTGATTGATTGCAAGTGGGTATTCAGGATTAAAAAGAAGTCTGATGGAACCATTGATCGTTATAAAGCTAGACTTGTTGCAAAGGGCTTCAAACAAAGATATGGCATAGACTATGAGGACACGTTTAGTCCAGTAGTAAAAGCTGCTACCATTCGTATTGTCCTGTCTATTGCTGTTTCTAGGGATGGAGTCTCGCATGACTAGATGTACATGTAAGCGCTTTCTCCATGGTGTTCGGAAGAGGAAGTGTACATGAAGCAACCTCCTGGGTTTGTAAGTAAAAGGGCTCCCTCTTATGTGTGTAAACTTGACAAGGCACTATATGGGTGAAGCAAGCTCCAAGGGCATGGTATTCTCGCTCTCGTCATAAGATGCAGCACTTGGTTTTGTTCCTTCTAAGTCGATACATCATTATTCATCTACAACAAGTCCAACACATGCATATTTGTTCTCATATATGTTGATGACATTATTGTAACAAGCTCATCGATGAAGCAATCACGGGACTATTAAAGGACTTGAGTGCAGATTTTGCCTTGAAGGATCTTGGAGACTTGCACTTCTTTCTTGGAATTGAGGTAAAAGGAATAGAGATGGACTTCATCTTTCTCGTGAAAAGTATGCAACTCGATCTTGTAAAGAAGGCTGGGTTGAAAGATTGTAAACCCTCACCTACTCCACTATCCATTTCGGAAAAATTGTCTCTCACGGAAGGGACACTCTTGAGTCAAGAGGATAGCACAAGATACGAAGTTTAGTTGGGGCTTTGCAGATTTGACTCTTACTAGACACGACATCTCTTTTGCGTTAACAAGGTTTGTCGGTTTCTTCATGCACCTACTACTGTTCACATGACAGCTGCAAAACGCATAGTTAGATATGTCAAAACACCTTGAGTATTGGTCTAAACTTCAGAAGTCACCTTCAACCCTTGTCGATTGCATTTTCTCGATTCAGATTGGGCAGGTTGTTTGGATGATAGGCGATCTATCGGTGGGTTTGCTGTGTTCTTTGGACCTAACTCGATATCTTGGTGTGCACGAAAACAAGCCACGGTTTCGTGTCAAGCACAGAGGCGAATACAAAGCTTTGGCGAATGCTACTGGCAGAGATAATATGGGTTCATCTATGTTGAAAGAACTTGGTGTAAAAACCACACGGGCACCATGTCTATGGTGTGACAACCTTGGTGCCACATATCTCTCGCTAACCCAGTTTTTCATGCAAGGACAAAACATATAGAAATTGATTTTCATTTTGTCGAGAAAGAGTTGCTCGAAGCAACTTGACATTCGCTTTGTGCACTCCGAGATCAAGTTGCGATGGATTTACAAAGGCATTGCACGTGAGAAGTTTTGAGGACTTCAAACATAATCTCAACTTGACCAAGTTGTGATTAAGGGAGGGTGTTAAACATGATATCACGCATCAGGAGGAGATATTCAGTTATAGTTAGGAGATAGATAGGATAGCTAGGCGCATGGTTATCTTTGTATTCGGTTGTACCTAGCTCCTTTATCTCTTGTCTTTCTTCCTCATCAAGTTGTATCTCTAACAAACTCTGTACGCGTGATCAGGCTTCGCAACCCTCTTTATAACACGCAACACGTCCCCCACGAAGGGTAAGACGTTTCCGCCAACGCACATCCCGGAGTGCGCTCACGGAAGGGCCAGCTTGTCTGCTCAGCTCTATGGGCTGGTTAGACCACACATGTGCTTGGAGTTGCTAAAAACTAGAGAAATTTCAGTTTTGAGGTTGCCAGGCAATATTTTTTCTTGTCAAGAACAATGCATGTTTAGACCTTTGCATATTATAGTGTGTGCTTTCCGGAAATAGATGGTCCCGCCTTAAGAATCAGTGTTGTCGTTTATTTGCTCATTCATTCGAGCGCCTCATTTCAAGGTGTTAACTCAAGTGTGTCGACGCCCTCATCGCAAAGTATTTCGCCACTTACACTTGCGATTGGGGAACCGCACAAGTATAAAAACAATTGTTTGGTAGGTAGGGGTTTCCCTATATTGAGATAGCAGTTAGGAGTAGATTTGTCATTTGCAAGGAAGGTACAACTAAATTATGCAAAGCAACAAAATAGCCTTAGTGAATGCTCATAGAGTTGGATCCATGGGTTAGAGTTAGGGCATGTATAGCCTTGTTTGGATCCATGGGTTAGAATTAGGGCATGTTTGGCAGCCCTCTGCTCCTCACTTCTCAACTGCCTGCTCCACGTATAGATGCGGTGCGTGCGGAGTGTCACTTCGGTCGCTCCGAGAAAATGGCCTACTGGCAAGGACTGGCTACTCAGGAGCGGTGTTGCGGAGCCGAGGGCTGCCGAACACACTCTTAGTTTGAGCTAGTTTGGGCTCAAATAGCTCTAAAGTATCCAAACATAAGGGCTAATAACTATCCTACCCAAAAGGTGCTAATTGGAGCTAGTTCTTCTAGTCTAGTCTAGTCTTTACATAATAATAAAGCACATTGGGTTTCTTTCGTCCGTCATGTCATTTTTCATAAAAGTCCCTCTATTTCAGAGAATTCAACCCGCAGTCCTGTTTTAAGTCAAAACGAATCGTTTTTTTTTCTTATTTTACACAAAAGACCCTGTGTTTTCTTGAAATCAACCCGCCGTCCGGATTTAAGTCACACCCGAACCATTATTTTACGTTTTTCGAAAACCCCCCTGACGTTTTAGGAAATTCATCCGCGGATCATATTTAAGTCAAACAAATACTTTTTTAAATCATCCATATCTTTTAAACCGTAACTCCGTTTTGAACATGTTATATATGAAATTTGATTAAAAAATATGTAGAATATGAATATGAGATTATTTTTACCTAATAAGTATTTTTAATATTATTTTGGAATATATTTAAATCAAACAAATGATTTTCTAAATTATCCATATCTTTTAAACCATAACTTCGATTTTAACATATTATATATGGAATTTTATTAGAAAAATGTGTGGAATCTAAATATGATGTTAATTTTATCTGTTAAATATTTTTAAAATATTGTTTTGAAAACAAACTTATAATTTCTAGCGCAAGATCCGTTTTTGTTTCATACCGGCGGCGATCCGGATTGCAAATAAACACCCCGCTATAACCATATAGTCAAAAGAAAACATAAATAACTATACATGCATACCTCTGAAAAATGTCGCAGGGGAAAACAACAGATTTCTCATCGAGAGAGAGAGAGAGAGAGAGAGAGAGAGAGAGAGAGAGAGAGAGAGAGAGAGAGAGAGAGAGAGAGAGACGCCTTAGGATTAACCATATTCAAACACGTTTTTTGTTGTTTTGTGTGAACACCGAGGCCATCCCCGGCGAGGGTGAGAAGGAGGATAAGCGACAACACAAATATGATGCCTCGCAAGTATAAAAGAGATGGACCTATTGTGGTCTTGAGTGATGGTTGTTGGGTTAAGAGTGTGTGTTATTTTTTTCTCCCGTTGCAACGCACGGGCTCTTTTGCTAATCTCTATAAAATTGCACATATGATATAAGGGTAGACATTGAGTTATATAATGTGGAACAAGAGCTAAAAATAGATTTTTTTTGCTAAGTTCTTAGTGCTTTGACAAAATGATTTACTTTAATCTGCACAAAAGTCCTATTGAATTTTCTAACGATTAATCATCTAATGATTAACTTTGGATGGAACTAACCACAATGTAACATCGAAAGGAGTCGTAAATTTAATCTACATAGAATAAAAAAGTGTGATCTTATTCTTTAATATTTTTTTCTTGGGAAAGGATCGCCATGTACCTCTTGCTAGGAACAATGGAGCTATATATATATATAAGTTGAAATACACAGAAGAAAAGATACATATTTTGAAAGATAAATGGATTGCTAAGTCAGGAAAGAGGAGCAATTGCCTCCAATTAATTTAGCAAGCAAGTAGTGGAACAAAACAACAGAGGAGAAAAATACAAAATGGTTACACATTATGGCCCAAATGTTGAGCTTCATGGCTGTCGGTTAGAATCTCTTGCCCGTAATCTGCAGCAACACAATGACGCTAAGGCTTCAGCGTCCGGACAGTCTACAATCTGGTTCTTTTTAGTTAAGAACCGATTCCAAAGCTTGCGAGCTGATTCGCCGGGCTGCTGAATGATGTGACTCAAGTCGTCACATCCGATGGCCGGACATAAGTGCCCTGAAAGTTATCCCTAAAAGCATCATCCAAGTCTTCCAAGGTTCTACTACCTCTTGAGCACTACGTTGGATTTCCTCGAAGAGGAGAGGATGATGCAGCAAAGTAGCGTAAGTATTTTCCTCAGTTTTTGAGAACCAAGGTATCAATCCAGTAGGAGACCATGCACAAGTCCCTCGTACCTACACAACACGATAGCTACTCGCAACCAACGCGATTAGGGGTTGTCAATCCCTTCACGGTCACTTACGAGGGTGAGATCTCATAGAGATGATAAATAATATTTTTGGTATTTTTTATAGATAGATGCAAAGTGAAAAGTAAAAAGCAAAGTAAAAGCAAAGCAAGTAAATAAAGCGATAGAGATTGAGATGATGAGAATAGACCCGGGGGCCATAGGTTTCACTAGTGGCTTCTCTCAAGAGCATAGATATTCTACGGTGGGTGAACAAATTCTGTTGAGCAATTGATGAATTGAGCATAGTTATGAGCATATCTAGGCAATGATCATGTATATAGGCATCACGTCCAAGACAAGTAGATCAAACGATTCGCATCTACTACTATTACTCCACTCATCGACCGCTATCCAGCATGCATCTAGAGTATTAAGTTAAAAACAGAGTAATGCCTTAAGCAAGATGACATGATGTAGAGGGATAAATTCATGCAATATGATAAAAAAAACATCATGTTATCCTCGATGGCAACAATACAATATGTGCCTTGCTGCCCCTGCTGTCACTGGGAAAGGACACCGCAAGATTGAACCCAAAGCTAAGCACTTCTCCCATTGCAAAAACTACCAATCTAGTTGGCCAAACCAAAAAGGATAATTCGAAGAGACTTGCAAAGATAACTCAATCATACATAAAAGAATTCAGAGAAGATTCAAATATTTTCCATAGATAATACTGGATCAGAAACCCACAATTCATCGGTCTCAACAAACACACCGCAAAAAGAAGATTACATCGAATAGTGTTGGGAACGTAGTAATTTCAAAAATTTTCCTACGCACACGCAAGATCATGGTGATGTATAGCAACGAGAGGGGAGAGTGTTGTCCACATACCCTTATAGACCCGAAGCGGAAGCGATCACAATGTAGAGGAAGTAGTCGTACGTTCTCCTCGCGATCCGACCGATCCGGCGCCGTTACTCGGCGCCCCGAGTTCTTGACACACGACAGCTCGATGACGTCCCTCGTACTCGATCCAGCCGAGTGTCGAGGGAGAGTTTCACAAGACGACGGCGTGGTGGACGATCTTGATGTTTCACGGCGCAGGCTTCGCCTAAGCTTCATGACAGTATGACCGAGGTGGAATATGGTGGAGGGGGCACGGACACGGCTAAGGAACGATCCGTAGATCAATACTTGTGTGTCCTTGGGTGTCCCCTGCCCCGTGATATAAAGGAGGGAGGGGGAGGCCGGCCGCCTAGAGGAGGCGCTGGGAGGAGTCCTACTCCTACCGGGAGTAGGACTCCCCCTCTTCCTAGTTGGAATAGGATTGGGGGGGGAAGAAGAGGGAAGGCGCCGCCTCCTTGTCCTATTCGGACTGGGGGGAGGGGCGCGGCCACCCCGGCCGGCCCTTCCTCTTCTCCTCGAGGCCCACCGAGGCCCATTTACCCCGGGGTTCCGTAACCTCCGGTACTTCGGTAAATTCTGTTTTCACCGGAACCATTCAACTCCAAACATAGGCTTCCAATATATCAATCTTTATGTCTCGACCATTTCGAGACTCCTCGTCATGTCCGTGATCACATCCGGACTCGAACTTCTTCGGTACATCAAAATACATAAACTCATAATAAGCATCATCGAAACCTTAAGCGTGCGGACCCTACGGTTCGAGAACAATGTAGACATGACCTAGAACCATTCTCGGTCAATAACCAACAGCGGGACTGGATGCCCATATTGGTTCCTACATATTCTACGAAGATCTTTATCGGTCAGACCGCATAACAACATACGTTGTTCCTTTGTCATCGGTATGTTACTTGCCCGAGATTCGATCGTCGGTATCCAATACCTAGTTCAATCTCGTTACGCAAGTCTCTTTACTCGTTCCGTAATACATCATCTCACAACTATCTCATTAGCTGTAGTGCTTGCAAGGCTTCGATGATGTGCATTACCGAGAGGGCCAGAGATACCTCTCCGACAATCGGAGTGACAAAACCTAATCTCGAAATACGCCAACCCAACATCCGTCTTTGGAGACACCGTAGTACTCCTTTATAATCACCCGATTCGTTGTGACGTTTGGTAGCACCAAAGTGTTCCTCCGCAAGCGGAGTTGCATAATCTCATAGTTACAGGAACATGTATAAGTCATGGATAAAAGCAGTAGCAACATACTCAACGATCGTGTGCTAAGCTTAATGGAATGGGTCATGTCAATCGATCATTCTACTAATAATGTGACCTTGTTAATCAAATAACAACTCCTTGTTCATGGTCAGGAAACATAACCATCTTTGATTAACAAGCTAGTCTAGTAGAGGCATACTAGTGACATATTGTTTTGTCTATGCATTCACACATGTATCATGTTTCCGGTTAATACAATTCTAGCATGAATGATAAACATTTATCATGAAATAAGGAAATAAATAATAACTTTATTATTGCCTCTAGGGCATATTTCCTTCATCTCCCACTTGCACTAGAGTCAATAATCTAGATTACATAGTAATGATTCTAACACCCATGGAGTCTTGGTGCTGATCATGTTTTGCTCGTGGAAGAGGCTTAGTCAACGGTCTGCAACATTCAGATCCGTATGTATCTTGCAAATCTCTATGTCTCCCACCGGACTAAGTCCCGAATGGAATTGAAGCGTCTCTTGATGTGCTTGGTCCTCTTGTGAAATCTGGATTCCTTTGCCAAGGCAATTGCTCCAAGATTGTCACGAAGATTTTCATTGGACCCGATGCACTAGGTATGACACCTAGATCGGATATGAACTCCTTCATCCGACTCCTTCATTAGCTGCTTCCGGCTGCTATGTACTCCGCTTCACATGTAGATCCCGCCACGACGCTTTGTTTAGAACTGCACCAACCGACAGCTCCCCGCTTAGTGTAAATACGATCCGGTCTGCGATTTAGAATCGTCGGATCGTGTCAAAGCTTGCATCAACGTAACTGCCACGATGAGCTCTTTGTCACCTCCATATACGAGAAACATATCCTTAGTCCTTTTCGTATTTCAGATGTTCTTGACCGCTGTCCGATGATCCACTCTGGATTACTTTGGTACCTCCTGCTAGGCTTATAGCAAGGCACACATCGGTCGGTACACAAGCATTGCATACATGATAGAGCCTATGGCTGAAGCATAGGAACATCTTTCATTTCTCTCTATCTTCTGCAGTTGGTCGGGCATTGAGTCTTACTCAACTTCACACCTTGTAACACGTGCAAGAACCCTTTCTTTGCTTGATCCATTTTGAACTTCTTCAAAATTTTGTCAAGGTATGTGCTTTGTGAAAGTCCAATTAAGCGCCTTGATCTATCTCTATAGATCTTAATGCCCAATATGTAAGCAGCTTCACCGAGGCCTTTCATTGAAAAACTCTTATTCAAGTATCCCTTTATGCTATCCAGAATTCTATATCATTTCCGATCAGCAATATGTCATCTACATATAATATCGAAATGCTCTGAGCTCCCACTCACTTTCTTGTAAATACAGGCTTCTCCAAAAGTCTCAGACAAACCCAAATGCTTTGATCACACTATCAAAGCGCTTATTCCAACTCCGAGATGCTTGCACCAGTCCATAGATGGATCATTGGAGCTTGCACACTTTGTTAGATCCCTTTGGATCGATAAAACCTTCTGGTTGCATCATATACAACTCTTCTTCCGTAAATCCATTCAGAATGCAGTCTTTACATCCATTTGCCAAATTTCATAATCATAAAATCGGCAATTGCTAACATGATTCGGACGGACTTAAGCATCGCTACGGTGAGAAGGTCTCATCGTAGTCAATCCCTTGAACTTGTCGAAAACCTTTTGCGACAAGTCGAGCTTTATAGACGATAACATTACCGTCGTCGGTCTTCTTCTTGAAGATCCACTTGTTTTCTATTGCTTGCCTACCCTCGGCAAGTCAACCAAAGTCCATACTTTGTTTTCATACATGGATCCCATCTCGATTTCATGGCCTCAAGCCATTTTGCGAATCTGGGCTCACCATCGCTTCTTCATAGTTCGTAGGTTCATCATGATCTAGTAGCATGATTTCCGAACAGGATTACCGCACCACTCAGTGCGGATCTTACTCGTTGATCTACGAGGTTCTGCAGTAACTTGATCTGAAGTTTCATGATCAACATCATCAACTTCCTCACTACTTGGTGTAGATGTCTCAGAAACCGGTTTCTGCGACGAACTACTTTCAAGTAAGGGAGAAGGTACTATTACCTCATCAAGTTCCACTTTCCTCCCACTCACTTCTTTCGAGAGAAACTCCTTCTCTAGAAAGGATCCATTTTTAGCAACGAATGTCTTGCCTTCGGATCTGTGATAGAAGGTGTACCCAACTGTCTCCTTTGGGTATCCTATGAAGACACATTTCTCGATTTGGGTTCGAGCTTATCGGGTTGAAGCTTTTTCACATAAGCATCGCATCCCCAAACTTTAAGAAACGACAACTTTGGTTTCTTGCTAAACCACAGTTCATAAGGTGTCGTCTCAACGGATTTCGACGGTGTTCTATTCAGTGTGAATGCGGCCGTCTCTAGAGCATAACCCCAAAACGATAGCGGTAAATCTGAAGAGACATCATAGATCGCACCATATCTAGTAAAGTGCGATTCTGACGTTCGGACACACCATTACGCTGTGGTGTTCGGGTGGCGTGAGTTGCTAAACTATTCCGCATTGTTTCAAATGTAGACCAAACTCGTAACTCAAATATTCACCTCCACGATCGATCGTAGAAATTTAATTTTCTTGTTACGATGATTTTCAACTTCACTCTGAAATTCTTTGAACTTTTCAAACGTTTCAGACTTATGTTTCATTAAGTAGATATACCCATATCGCTTAAGTCATCTGTGAAGGTGAGAAAATAACGATATCCGCCACGAGCCTCAACATTCATCGGACCACATACATCCGTATGTATGATTTCCAACAAATCTGTTGCTCTCTCCATAGTACCGAGAACGGTGTTCTAGTCATCTTGCCCATGAGGCACGGTTCGCAAGTGCCAAGTGATTCATAATCAAGTGACTCCAAAAGTCCATCAAGATGGAGTTTCTTCATGCGCTTTACACCGATATGACCTAAACGGCGGTGCCACAAATAAGTTGCACTATCATTATCAACTCTGCATCTTTTGGCTTCAACATTATGAATATGTGTATCACTACTATCGAGATTCATCAAAATAGACCACTCCTCAAGGGTGCATGACCATAAAAGATATTACTCATATAAATAGAACAACCATTATTCTCGATTTAAATGAATAACGTCTCGCATCAAACAAGATCCAGATATAATGTTCATGCTCAACGCAGCACCAAATAACAATTATTTAGGTCTAAAACTAATCCCGAAGGTAGATGTAGAGGTAGCGTGCCGACCGCGATCACATCGACTTTGGAACCATTTCCCACGCGATCGTCACCTCGTCCTTTGCGGTGTTCGCAATCCGTAGTCCTGCTTTGAGTTGCAAATATTAGCAGCAGTAACCGATATCAAATACCAGTGCTCTGCGAGCTCTAGTAAGGTACACATCAATAACGTGTATATCACATATACCTTTGTTCACCTTGCCATCCTTCTTATCCGCCAAATACTTGGGGCAGTTCCGCTTCAAATGACGACCGCTTGCGGAGAAGCACTTCGTTTCAGGCTTAGGTCCAGACTTGGGTTTCTTCTCTGAGCAGACAACTTGCTTGCTGTTCTTCTTGAAGTTCCCTTCTTCTTCCCTTTGCCTTTCTTCTTGAAACTAGTGGTCTTATTGACCATCAACACTTGATGCTCCTTCTTGATTTCTACCTCCGCAGCCTTTAGCATTGCGAAGAGCTCGGTATAGTCTTTACTAACCCTTGCATATTATAGTTCATCACGAAGCCTTTGTAGCTTGGTGGCGTGATTGAAGAATTACATCAATGACACAATCATCCGGAAGATTAACTCCCAATTGTGTCAAGTGATTGTAGTACCCGGACATTACGAGTATATGTTCACTAATGAACTATTCTCCTCCATCTTGCAGCTATAGAACTTATTGGAGACTTCATATCTCTCAATCCGGGCATTCTGTTGGAATATCAACTTCAACTCTGGAACATCTCATATGCTCCATGATGTTCAAAACGTCGTTGAAATCCGGTTCTAAGCCGTAAAGCATGGCACATCTGAACTATAGAGTAGTCATCGCTTTGCTCGCCAGACGTTCTTAACGTCGTCGCCAGCATCAAGAAGCAGCCTAGCACCCAGCGGTGCATCCAGGCGTAACTCTTACGTGCAGCAATGAGGATAATCCTCGAGTTACGGACCCGATCCGTGTAATTGCTACCATCATCTTTCAACTTTGCTTTCTCAAGGAAGCATTAAAATTCAACGAGAACAACAAAGACGAGCCATCTATCTACAATCAAACATAAACAAGCAAGATACTATCAGGTACTAAGTTCATGATAAATTTAAGTTCAATTAATCATATTACTTAAGAACTCCCACTTAGAAAAACATCTCTCTAGTCATCTAATTGATCACGTGATCCAAATCAACTAAACCATAACCGATCATCACGTGAAATGGAGTAGTTTTCAATGGTGAACATCTTATGTTGATCATATCTACTATATGATTCACGCCGACCTTTCGGTCTCCGTGTTCCGAGGCCATATCTGCATATGCTAGGCTCGTCAAGTATAACCCGAGTATTCTGCGTGTGCAAAACTGGCTTGCACCGTTGTAGATGGACGAGAGCTTATCACACCCGATCATCATGTGGTGTGCAGGCACGACGAACTTTGGCAACGGTGCATACTCGGGAGAACACTTCTTGATAATTTAGTGAGAGATCATCTTATAATGCTACCGTCAATCAAAGCAAGATAAGATGCATAAAGGATAAACATCACATGCAAATCAATATAAGTGATATGATATGGTCATCATCATCTTGTGCTTCGTGATCTTCATCTCCGCAGCACCACCATGATCACCATCGTCACCGCGCGACACCTTGATCTCCATCGTAGCATCGTTGTCGCCTCGCCAATTTTATGCTTCTCGACTATCGCTACCGCTTAGTGATAAA
Organism: Aegilops speltoides; assembly: GCA_021437245.1. Taxonomy (NCBI): domain Eukaryota; kingdom Viridiplantae; phylum Streptophyta; class Magnoliopsida; order Poales; family Poaceae; genus Aegilops; species Aegilops speltoides. Next base: position 130,912,512 of record CM038144.1, read on the forward strand.
GTAAAGCATTACAGGGCGATTGCATTGCATACAATAAAGCGACAACCATATGGCTCCAGCCAATTGCCGATAACTTCGGTTACAAAACATGATCATCTCATACAATAAAATATAGCATCACGTCTTGACCATATCACATCACAACATGCCCTGCAAAAACAAGTTAGACATCCTCTACTTTGTTGTTTGCAAATTTTACGTGGCTGCTACGGGCTTAAGCAAGAACCGGTCTCACCTACGCATCAAAACCACAACGATACTTCGTCAAATAGACTCCGTTTTAACCTTCTCAAGGACCGGGCGAGCCACACTCGGTTCAACTAAAGTGAGAGAGACAGCACCCACCAGTCACCTTTAAGCAACGAGTGCTCGTGGCGGTGAAACCAGTCTCGCGTAAGCGCTGGCGTAATGTCGGTCCGGGCCGCTTCATCTCACAATACCGCTGAACCAAAGTATGACATGCTGGTAGGTAGTATGACTTGTATCGCCCACAACTCACTTGTGTTCTACTCGTGCAAAACATCAAACCATATAAAAACCTAGGCTCGGATGCCTTTGTTGGGAACGTAGTAATTTCAAAAATTTTCCCACGCACACGCAAGATCATGGTGATGTATAGCAACGAGAGGGAGAGTGTTGTCCACATACCCTTGTAGACCCGGCGAAGCGATCACAATGTAGAGGAAGTAGTCGACGTTCTCCTCGCGATCCGACCGATCCCGGCGCCGTTACTCGGCGCCCGAAGTTCTTGACACACGTACAGCTCGATGACGCCCTCGTACTCGATCCAGCCGAGTGTCGAGGAGAGTTCGTCAAGACGACGGCGTGGTGACGATCTTGATGTTTCACGGCGCAGAGGCTTCGCCTAAGCAGCGACAGTATGACCGAGGTGGAATATGGTGGAGGGGGCACCGACACGGCTAAGGAACGATCCGTAGATCAATACTTGTGTGTCCTGGGTGTCCCCTGCCCCGTATATAAAGGAGGAGGGGGGAGGCCGGCCTAGAGGAGGGAGGGGAGGAGTCCTACTCCCACTGGGAGTAGGACTCCCCTCTTCCTAGTTGGAATAGGATTGGGGAGGGGAAGAGGAAGGGCGCCCCCTCCTTGTCCTATTCGGACTGGGGGGGAGGGCGGCCCCCTGGCCGGCCCTTCCTCTTCTCCCTCGAGGCCCACCGAGGCCCATTTACCCCGGGGTTCCGTAACCTCCGGTACTCAGTAAATTCTGTTTTCACCGGAACCATTCGAACTCCAAACATAGGCTTCCAATATATCAATCTTTATGTCTCGACCATTTCGAGACTCCTCGTCATGTCCGTGATCACATCCGGGACTCCGAACTTCTTCGGTACATCAAAATACATAAACTCATAATAACTGTCATCGAAACCTTAAGCGTGCGGACCCTACGGTTCGAGAACAATGTAGACATGACCTAGAACCATTCTCGGTCAATAACCAACAGCGGGACCTGGATGCCCATATTGGTTCCTACATATTCTACGAAGATCTTTATCGGTCAGACCGCATAACAACATACGTTGTTCCCTTTGTCATCGGTATGTTACTTGCCCGAGATTCGATCGTCGGTATCCAATACCTAGTTCAATCTCGTTTACCGGCAAGTCTCTTTACTCGTTCCGTAATACATCATCTCACAACTATCTCATTAGCTGTAGTGCTTGCAAGGCTTCAGTGATGTGCATTACCGAGAGGGCCCAGAGATACCTCTCCGACAATCGGAGTGACAAAACCTAATCTCGAAATACGCCAACCCAACATCTGCCTTTGGAGACACTGTAGTACTCCTTTATAATCACCCGATTACGTTGTGACGTTTGGTAGCACCCAAAGTGTTCCTCCGGCAAACGGGAGTTGCATAATCTCATAGTTACAGGAACATGTATAAGTCATGGATAAAAGCAGTAGCAACATACTCAACGATCGTGTGCTAAGCGAATGGAATGGGTCATGTCAATCAGATCATTCTACTAATAATGTGACCTTGTTAATCAAATAACAACTCCTTGTTCATGGTCAGGAAACATAACCATCTTTGATTAACAAGCTAGTCTAGTAGAGGCATACTAGTGACATATTGTTTTGTCTATGCATTCACACATGTATCATGTTTCCGGTTAATACAATTCTAGCATGAATGATAAACATTTATCATGAAATAAGGAAATAAATAATAACTTTATTATTGCCTCTAGGGCATATTTCCTTCAAATAGATCTCCACGAGAGAGGGGGAGAACATTGTATTGAGATCCAAAAAGAGAGAAGAAGCCATCTAGCTACTAGCTATGGACCCGAAGGTCTGAAGTAAACTACTCACACTTCATCGGAGGGGCTATGGTGTTGATGTAGAAGCCCTTCGTGGTGGATGCCCCCTCCGGCGGAGCTCCGGAACAGGCCCCGAGATGGGATCTCGTGGATACAGAAGGTTGCGGCGGTGGAATTAGGTTTTTGGCTCCTGTTCTGATTGTTTGGGGATACTTAGGTATATATAGGAGGAAGGAGTACGTCGGTGGAGCAACAGGGGGCCCAGGGGGGCGCACCCTCCACCCTCGTGACCGCCTCTGGCTCTTCTTGGAGTAGGGTCCAAGTCTCCTGGATCACGTTCGGTGAGAAAATCACGTTCCTGAAGGTTTCATTCCGTTTGGACTCCATTTGATAATCCGTTTCTTCGAAATACTGAAATAGGCAAAAAACAACAATTCTGGGCTGGGCCTCCGGTTAATAGGTTAGTCCCAAAAATAATATAAAAGTGGAAAATAAAGCCCAATACAGTCCAAAACAGTAGATAAAGTAGCATGGAGCAATCAAAAGTTATAGATACGTTGGAGACGTATCAGGCATCCCCAAGCTTAATTCCCGCTCGTCCTTGAGTAGGTAAATGATAAAAAAGAATTTTTGATGCGGAGTGATACTTTGGCATAATTTCAATGTAAATCTTCTTAATTGTGATATGAATATTCAAATCCGAAAGATTCAAGACAAAAGTTCATATTGACATAAAAAATAATAATACTTCAAGCATACTAATCAAAGCAATCATGTCTTCTCAAAATAACATGGCCAAAGAAAGTTATCCCTACAAAATCATATACTCTGGCTATGCTCCATCTTCCCCACATAAAATATTTAAATCATGCACAACCCCAATGACAAGCCAAGCAATTGTTTCATACTTATGACATTCTCAAAACTTTTTCAATCTTCACGCAATACATGAGCATGAGCCATGGATATAGCACTATATGTGGAATAGAAGGGTGGTTGTGGAGAAGACAAAAATAGGGAAGATAGTATCACATCAACTAGGCGTATCAACGGGCTATGGAGATGCCCATCAATAGATATCAATGTGAGTGAGTAGGGATTGCCATGCAACGGATGCACTAGAGCTATAAGTATATGGAAGCTCTATAAAAGAAACTAAGTGGGTGTGCATCCAAGTCGCTTGCTCACGAAGACCTAGGGCATTTTGAGGAAGCCCATCATTGGAATATACAAGCCAAGTGTTCTATAATGAAAAATTCCCACTAGTATATGAAAGTGACAAAATGATAGACTCTCTACCATGAAGATCTTGGTGCTACTTTGAAGCACAAGTGTGGTAAAAGGATAATAGCATTGTCCCTTCTCTCTTTTTCTCTTTTTTTTGTTTGGGCCTTTCTCCCTTTTTTTTGGCCTCCATTTTTTTTCGTCCGGAGTCTCATCCCGACTTATGGGGAAATCATAGTCTCCATCATCCTTTCCTCACTTGGGACAATGCTCTAATAATGATGATCATCACACTTTTATTTTTCTTACAACTCAACAATTACAGCTCGATACTTAGAACAAAGTATGACTCTATATGAATGCCTCCGACGGTGTACCGGGATATGCAATGAATCATGAGTGACATGTATGAAAGAATTATGAATGGTGACCTTGCCACAAATACGATGTCAACTACATGATCATGCTAGCAATATGACAATGATGGAGCATGTCATAATAAACGGAACGGTGGAAAGTTGCATGGCAATATATCTCGGAATGGCTATGGAAATGCCATGATAGGTAGGTATGGTGGCTGTTTTGAGGAAGGTATATGGTGGGTGTATGATACCGGCGAAAAGTGCGCGGTATTAGAGAGGCTAGCAAAGGTGGAAGGATGGGAAAAAGTGCGTATAATCCATGGACTCAACATTAGTCATAAAGAACTCATATACTTGTTGCGAAAATCTAGAAGTTATCAAAGCAAAGTATTACACGCATGCTCCTAGGGGGATAGATTGGTAGGAAAAGACCATCGCTCGTCCCCGACCGCCACTCATAAGGAAGACAATCAATAAATAAATCATGCTCGGAGTTCATCACATAACGGTTCACCATACGTGCATGCTACGGGAATCACAAACTTCAACACAAGTATTCTTTGAATTCACAACTACTTAACTAGCATGACTCTAATATCACCATCTTCATATCTCAAAACAATTATCAAGCATCAAACTTATCTTAGTATTCAACGCACTCAAAAGAAAGTTTCACATATCTTGAACACCAAGTATATTAACATTAAGCGAGTTACCATGCTATTAATGACTCTCAAAATAATCTAAGTGAAGCATGAGAGATCAATAGTTTCTTTAAAACAAATCCACCACCGTGCTCTAAAAGATATAAGTGAAGCACTAGAGCAAAAATTATCATGCTCAAAAGATATATGTGAAGCACTATAAGCAAAACTATCAAGCTCAAAAGATATAAGTGAAGCACTATGAGCAAAACTATCAAGCTCAAAAGATATAAGTGAAGTACGTAGAGTATTCTAACAAATTACAATTCATGTATGGCTCTCTCAAAAGGTGTGTACAGCAAGGATGATTGTGGTAAACTAACAAGCAAAGACACAAATAATACAAGACGCTCCAAGCAAAACACATATCATGTGGTGAATAAAAATATAGCTCCAAGTAAATTACCGATGGAAGTGGATTTAAAGAGGGATGCCTTCAGGGCATCCCCAAGCTTTGACTTTTTGGTGTCCTTGGATTATCTTGGGGGTTCCATGGGCATCCCCAAGCTTAGGCTCTTGCCACTCCTTGTTCCATAATCCATCAAAAGAATTCACCCAAAACTTGAAAACTTCACAACACAAAACTCAACAGAAATCTCGTGAGCTCCGTTAGAGAAAGAAAACAAAGAACTACTTAAGGTACTGTAATGAACTCATTATTTATTTATATTGGTGTTAAACCTACTGTATTCCAACTTCTCTATGGATTGTAAACTATTTTACTAGCCATAGATTCATCAAAATAAGCAAACAACACCCGTAAAACAGAATCTGTCAAAAACAGAACAGTCTGTAGCAATCTGTAACTAACGCAAACTTCTGGAACTCTAAAAATTCACCAAAATAGGACGTCCTGGAAAATTTGTTTATTTAACATCATCAACAAGAATCAACGCAAAAGCACGTTCCTGTGATTTAACAAAATTATATTCGTGCGCGTAAAGTTTCTGTTTTTCAGCAGAATCAAATCAACTATCATCATAGGTTATCCTATAGGTTCTACTTGGCACAAACACTAATTAAAACATAAAACCTTATCCAAACATAAGGTAGATGGATTATTTATTCCTAAACTGAAGCAAAAACAAAAAATTGGGTTGCCTCCCAACAAGCGCTATTGTTTAACGCCCCTAGCTAGGCATAAAAAGCAAGGATAGATCTAGGTATTGCCATCTTTGGTAGGCAATCCATAAGTGGCTCTCATGATAGATTCATATGGTAATTTTATTTTCTTTCTAGGGAAGTGTTCCATGCCCTTCTTTAAGGAAATTGGAATCGAATATTCCCTTCCTTCATATCAATAATTGCACCAATCGTTCTAAGGAAAGGTCTACCAAGAATAATAGGACATGAAGGATTGCAATCTATATCAAGAACGATAAAATCTACGGGCACATAATTCCTATTTGCAACAATAAGAACATCATTAATTCTTCCCATAGGCTTTTTAATAGTGGAATCCGCAAGATGCAAGTTTAGAGAGCAATCATCAAAATCACGGAAATCTAGCAAATCACATAAAGTTTTGGGAATAGTGGAGACACTAGCACCCAAATCACACAAAGCATGAAACTCATAATCTTTAATTTAATTTTAATAGTAGGTTCCCACTCATCATAGAGTTTTCTAGGGATAGAAACTTTCAACTCAAGTTTTTCTTCATAAGATTGCATCAAGGCATCAACAATGTGTTCGGTAAAGGCCTTATTTTGACTATAAGCATGAGGAGAATCTAGCACGGATTGCAACAAGGAAATACAACGAATCAAAGAGAAATTTTCATAATTAAATTCATTGAGATCCAAAATAGTGGGTTTAGCAACATCTAGGTTTTTATTTCTTTCAATCCCACTTTCATCAATTTCATCATCAAGATCTAGGAACTCCGAATTCTTAGAACGCCTTCTAGGTAAAGGAAGATCATATTCAGTTTCATCAAGATTCATATTGCAAAACAAAGATTTAATGGGGGACACATCAATAACTTTTAGATCTTCATCTTGATTTTCATAGGAATTGGAAGAACACGCTTTAATAAAGGCATCTTTGGAAGCACGCATCCTAGCGGTTCTTTCTTTGCACTCATCAATGGAAATTCTCATGGCTTTGAGAGACTCATTGATATCATGCTTAGGAGGAATAGATCTAAGCTTTAAAGAATCAATTTCAAGAGAAATTCTATCAACGTTCCTAGCCAAATCATCAACTTTAAGCAATTTCTCTTCAAGCAAAGCATTAAAATTCTTTTGTGAATTCATAAACTCTTTAACACTACTCTCAAATGCAGAGGGTATCTTATTAAAATTTCCATAAGAGTTGTTGTAGGAATTTCCATAATTGTTAGAAGGATTACTAGGATAAGGCCTAGGATTAAAATTCCCTCTATACGCGTTGTTTCCAAAACTATTCCTACCAACAAAATTCACATCCATAGATTCATTATTATTCCCAAGCAAGGTAGACAAAATCATATCATTGGGATCAAGAGGAGTATTTTTAGGAGCAAACATCTTCATAAGTTCATCCATCTTTTCACTCAAAACATTGATTTCTTCTATAGCATGCACTTTTTTACTAGAAGATCTTTCGATGTGCCATTGAGATTAATTAGCCATAATATTATCAAGCAATTTTGTAGCATCTCCTAATGTAATTTCCATAAACGTGCCTCCCGCGGCCGAATCTAAAAGATTTCTAGAAGCAAAATTCAATCTGGCATAAAATTTTTGTATGATCATCCATAAATTCAAACCATGAGTAGGGCAATTGCGAAGCATCAATTTCATTCTTTCCCAAGATTGGGCAACATGCTCATGATCAAGTTGTTCAAAATTCATAATATCGTTCCTAAGAGTGATCATCTTAGCGGGAGGAAAATACTTAGAGATAAAAGCATCTTTGCACTTGTTCCAAGAATCAATACTATTTTTAGGCAAAGACGAAAACCAAACTTTAGCACGATCTATAAGCGAAAACGGAAATAACTTCAATTTGACAATATTGTTATCCGTATCTTTTTTCTTTTGCATATCACACAAATCAACAAAAATGTTTAGATGAGTAGCGGCATCTTCACTAGGAAGGCCGGCAAATTGATCTTTCATAACAAGATTCAGCAAAAGCGGTACTGATTTCACAAGACTCATCATTATTAAGAGGAGTGTCGGTGTCAAAACCGGCGGATCTCGGGTAGGGGGTCCCGAACTGTGCGTCTAGGCGGATGGTAACAGGAGACGAGGGACACGATGTTTTACCAAGGTTCGGGCCCTCTTGATGGAGGTAAAACCCTACGTCCTGCTTGATTAATATTGATGATATGGGTAGTACAAGAGTGGATCTACCACGAGATCAAGGAGGCTAAACCCTAGAAGCTAGCCTATGGTATGATTGTTGTAATGGAGGTTGTGTCCTACGGACTAAAGCCCTCCGGTTTATATAGACACCGGAGAGGGCTAGGGTTACATGAGTTGGTTACAATGGTAGGAGATCTACATATCCAGATCGCCAAGCTTGCCTTCCACGCCAAGGAAAGTCCCATCCGGACACGGGATGAGTCTTCAATCTTGTATCTTCGTAGTCTTGGAGTCCGGTGGACGATGATAGTCCGGCTGTCCGGACACCCCCTAGTCTAGGACTCCCTCAGTAGCCCCTGAACCTGGCTTCAATGACGATGAGTCCGGCGCGCATAATGTTCGGCATTGCAAGGCGGGTTCCTCCTCCGAATAATCCAAAGACGATTGCGAACACCAGGATAGTGTCCGGCTCTGCAAAATAAATTCCACATTCCACCGTAGAGAGAATAAAATGTTCACAAGTTCAATCTGCTGACTTATTTTGTGGCATGACGTCACACCACTACCAAGCCTTTACTTGAATCGTTTTTTATTATACCACCTCAGCGCGTTTAGCGAAGCGGTTTCCTTGGCATGTCTTGTCGAAGCGAGATCGTGTTCCCTTATTCGGATTCTCATCAATACGGACGTGGGTAACCCAACCGCGCCATTGATGGTGGCGCTTGGGAGATAAGCGAGTTTCACCAGGCTAGTGGGGGACGAATAGTCTTCGCCCGCCTATTTATACGGGATAAGGATTCACCTTTTCACCTACGCCTTCTTCCTCCTTTGCTTATCCATCTCCGCGCACTCGAGCTCCAACGCCCAAGTTCGCGCATCTCGTCTCGACCTTCTCCGGCCATGTCCGGAGCGGGAGGCAAATGGCTGGCCTCCACCGTTAAGGAGGAGCACATCACAAGGCTGCGCAGCGCCGGGTACCTTTCCGGCGACGTCGCGCACCGGCTGCCCGACGAGGGGCAACTCATCCCCACCCCCGGGCCCCATGAGAGGGTCATTTTCCTTCCCCACTTCCTCCGCGGACTGGGCTTTCCACTTCACCCCTTTGTCCGGGGGCTCATGTTCTACTACGGCCTGGATTTCCATGATCTGGCGCCGAACTTCATCCTCAACATCTCGGCGTTTATCGTCGTGTGCAAGGCCTTCCTCTGCATCCAGCCCCACTTCGGCTTATGGCTCAAGACCTTCAACGTCAAGCCGAAGGTGATGAAGGGCACTCAAGCGCAGTGCGGAGGCGCCATGTTGGGCAAGATGGCCAACGTCCTTTGGTTCGAAGGAGCCTTCATGGAATCCGTCAAGGGGTGGCAGTCGGGGTGGTTCTATATCACCGAGCCGCGCGACCCTACGTGGGCGGCGGCCCCCGAGTTTAGATCTGGAATCCCTACGCAGCTCACCTCCTGGAAAGAGAAGGGCTTGCTGTGGGGTAATTCGTAGGAGCTGACGGGACTCCAAGCCTGTATCCAAAAGCTGGTGAACAAGAAGCTCAGGCTGGTTAACGTGGTCCAGGTCATGCCCGTTCGCCGGATTCTCCCATGCCAAGAACGGGCATTCAATCTGTGGGAGTTCAATCCGGAATAGCACCAGGCGTTGAGCGAGCTCTTCGACACGACGTACGAAGGCGCCTAGAGGGTGCTGTTTAAGGGCGCCGAAGCCCCCGCATCCGCGACGGAAGATCGCGGATTTCACTCGCAGCGTCCAGCTGACGAGGTAAGTGATTCTACCCCTTTACGGGACACTTGTTGTTAATAGTTTGACCCTAAGCGGGTTTTAATCTCCCTTTTCCTTTGACAGGAGTGGATGAAGAAGGCCGAGCAGCTCATCTGCCCGGCTCCCATGCCAGAAGACCCAGTGGACGCCCGTCTAGCGGGGTTGCTGGTTCCGGCACTGCACGTGGTGCTGGAGAAGAAGGCCAAGAAGGTGGCCACGGGAACTCGAAAGAGTTCCCGTTTTCAGGTGTCCGACGACTCCGAGGCGGACTCCTCCCCCAAAGATGAGGAGGAGGAAGAAGACTCTCTCCCAGAGGGGGGAGAGAGGAAGAGGAAGGCATCCCCAACAGGGGAGGCCGAAGGGTCCAAGAGGGGAAGAACTATTCCCCCGGATAGCTCCGCCAACACCAACGTTGGCTGTGAAGAGTGGCCCTCAAGGACCAGGCCTCAGGCGAGATCGTAAGTATCCGGATCCCTGAATGATCTGCAATTTCTTTTGTGTTACATAGTGTCCTTCTAATGCCGCATACTATCTGCAGTCCGGCCGATGATGATCTCCCCGCTTCAACGAGCGGGTCGTTGGCTCCGTCGGATGTGGATTCCATCCCGACTGCCTCCACCCCTCGCGCCGATGAGGACGCCGAGGTGGGATCCCGGAAGGGGACCCATCAGGAGGAGGCTCCGGAGGCGCCGCAAGGCAGCCTTCCGGACTTTGCGCCGGACTCTACGCCGGAACCTGCAGTGGATCCAAAGTCCGGCAGGCGACCCCTTCGTAAGAAGGGCAAGACCGTGACCTGCGGCCTCCGTCCAACCGGAGGCGCCGGACAACTTGCTGGAGGTGCTCAAAGGCGCTTCCATCGAGGAAGAACACCGCACTATCATGAGTGCGGTGATCTAGAAGGTTCAGCTCGCCAAGAGCGGGCTGACCGAAGCCTGCAGCAGCCTTCTAACAGGCTTTGAGGTAAGAAGTTAAAATTATGTAATGTAATACCGCATAGACAGTAGCCCCTGATGCTCGGTTCGGTGTTCGGAAAGAAAAGTTGGACTGGGGATCTAAAAAGATATCCGCAGGGTTGCTAAAATGTATGTCAATATGGGTTTGCAGGCTGCGCTGCTGAGCTCGCCAAGACCGATCATGGAGGTCGATGCATTGAAGCAGGATCTCGAGCGGTCCGAGCAAGAGCTCGGCCGTGCCAAGAGGCAGCTCGAGGACAAAGAAGGTGAGTAACACCACTTTGAAAAGTTACCTTACAGAAAAGGATTTAGGTTGAATCAAGAAAATAACAAGGATAACATGGGTACTGCAGGGGCCACAAACGAGGTGGCAGCCCTGAAGGAGGCTGTGTCCGTGGCCGAACGCAATGCGGCCGCAGATCGGGCAGAGCGAGAAAAGTAGGAGGCACGGGTGGCGGAGGTGCGGCAAGAGCTCCAGGCTCTCATGGAGAAGCATGAGAGTTTGGAGCGCGACTCAAAGACTCGAGAGTCCGAGCTCGCCTCGGCTCTCGAATGTGCCAAGTCCGCCAAGGCCGAGGCCCGTAAGGCCCTTCAGAAATTGAGGATATGAAGAAAATAGCGGCGGTAAGGCATTTTTCATGCAAAGCAAGCATGTTAATGTAAACTACGACACTTACCCGAATTCGAGAGCTCTCGAGGCGTTTGCAGATCTGCCTCGAAGTTGTATCCGATCTTGCCGCATTCTACCGTGGCGAGGAGGGAGCTCGACGGAGAAGGTCTTCGGTCTCGGTGTCTTTGAGGCCAGCCATCCGGTGCCCCCTAGCGACCAGCTGAAGCAGCTGGTCGAACTCCACAAGGTAGCTGAGGAGGCCATGAAGGGCCTTATAGTCCGGCTGTGGCCTGGACAGGCCATGCCTGGGAGCTACTTCGGCCTCGTGCGACGGCTAGTGGATGCGTGCCCCTGGGTGGATGTCATCAAGCGCTCCACCTGTATTGAAGGTGCTCGTCGGGCCCTTGCCCGCGCAAAGGTGCACTGGGGCAGGCTGGATGCGGAGAGGCTTCTTACTGACCCGCCGCCAGCGGGCAAGGAGTATCGTAAGCCCGAAATGTACTATAAGACAGTCCTGAAGGGTGCCCACAATATTGCGGATGAGTGCCCCAGAGATGTAATTATTGAGTGAACTCGTTATGTATTATCCTGTGCGCTGAAAACTTTGTTCATATGCGCTACGCAACGCTTGTTTAATTTAAAATATTACCTTCTGTGCGGCCGTTTATAAAATCTGAGAGATGGCAAGTCATTGGCTTCAACCCCCAAGCCACGAGTGCTGGGGTATTCAGGATAAACTTGAGCACTCTTGTTCCCATTTTTGGGTCCATCTAGGGAGGCGCTCAACACAACGAACAAGGCGGCCGGACTTTTAATGCTTGAACACTCTCACTTAGCCATAGAATTCTATAATTTTAAATTTCGGCGAAGCCCCTAGTATTCGGAAGACCGAACTCGGGGCGCTATCCACGCCTTCGTCGGACATTATCCGGTACTTCGCTCGAAGCGGCATAGGTCTTTAGGGACCCGAAAAGACCTCTCGAACAGCGACCAGTCTCTCGCCTTATCATGCCAGTCAGTTTTAGCTTTCTCCACTGAGGCGCTCGCCCAGCTCAACCGGGGCGCAATCGCAGTGGTTCTCCCAGTGCCACCTTAGCCCACGAGCGGGCGTAAGGCACCAAAACGTGGGAGCCGCAAACCCAACTATTGACCCAAGACATGATTCGAGCCGATTCATATAATGCTATAAGTTCGGGTGCCGCACTTGTGAAAGTGTTCGGACTTATCACACCATAATGCGGGGAACATAAGCCCCTGGTGTATTCGGCCGTACCAGAATATACGGGTGCGAGATGTCATTAATGAACATATGTGTAAAGTTATGCAATAACAGGCAAAAAATGCTGCATTATTTATTCAAGGAATTCTGCTATAAGTGCAGAAGGATACAAATAGTGCGGTAAGCAAGGGATTGGACTAAATAAGCATGTCCCCCTCCAAGGGTGGGCTGCGGACTGGTGTATATAATTGAATTTAATGCTCGTAATGGAGACCACCTGGGTGTTAACCGCAGCCTTCTTTCTTCCTTGGCCGTTGCATCCTGAGTTCGGCAGGTCCACCGCCGGACAGGGCTTCTGGTAAATGGAGTCTTGTATATAAAAAGAAAAATAAAAAGAGCGACACACTTGGGATCCCCTGGTGTGGTCGAGCCGCACTCTGGGTCTGTTGTGGTCGTGCCCCTCCCCTTAAGCCCATGGTATCTCCAGAGCGTAATGATGTACGCGGAGGGTTGGTCTTGCAATTATGCAAGGGCTGGGGTTAGGCCGTGTTACTCTGGCGATGCTCGGATCGTGCGTGTGGTCTTGGTTGATGTTGCTTCGGGCGCGTTTGGTCGTGTCCGGCCGTTTAACGGCCGGACTCGAAAATTGCCTTAAAAGGCTGCTCTGTACTTCTGCCGCGAGAGCCGCTGTGTGTTCCTTCGTTCGGAGGGAGCGTTCCGTATTTCCGTTGACCGTGATGACTCCACGAGGGCCTGGAATCTTGAGCTTGAGGTATGCGTAATGCGGCACCGCGTTGAACTTTGCGAACGCGGTTCGTCCGAGCAGGGCGTGATAGCCACTGCGGAATGGGACTATGTCGAAGATTAACTCCTCGCTCCGAAAATTGTCCGGGGATCCGAAGACCACTTCCAGTGTGACTGAGCCTATACAATTGGCCTCAACACCTGGTATGACGCCTTTGAAGGTCGTCTTTGTAGGTTTAATCCTTGAGGGGTCTATGCCCATCTTGCGCACTGTATCCTGATAAAGCAGGTTCAGGCTACTGCCACCGTCCATCAGGACTCTCGTGAGGTGAAATCCATTGACGATTGGGTCTAAAACCAATGTGGCGAATCCGCCATGGCGGATACTGGTCGGATGGTCTCTTTGATCGAAAGTGATTGGGCAAGAGGACCATGGATTGAACTTTGGGGCGACTGGCTCCATCACATATACGTCCCTTTTGCACGCTTCCGCTCCCTCTTGGGTATATGGGTTGCGTATATCATATTCACCGTCCGCACTTGTGGGGGGAAACCCTTCTGTCCTCTATTGTTCAGTGTCCGGGTCTCTTCCTCGTCGTCACTGTGCAGCCCCTTGTCATTGTTTTTGGCAATTAACTTGCCTGCCTGCATGAATACCCAACAATCTTTGTTGGTGTGATTAGCTGGCTTTTCGGGGGTGCCATGTATCTGGCATAAGCGGTTGAGTATTTGGTCCAAATTGGACGGACCCGGAGTGGTTCTTTTGAATGGCTTCTTCCACGACGGGTTTAGAGCCTCGGAATCCGGCGTTGACCGCCGATCCTCCTTGTCTTCACCGCACGCGGCGTTTATTTTTGCTTCGACGCGACCTGCCATTGTGGTCCTTGGTATCCGGACTGCCAGAATTTTTACTGAGGTTGTTGCTGCGAGCTAGCCAGCTGTCCTCTCCCGCACAGAAGCAGGTCATTAGAGATGTGAGGGCCGCCATGGATTTCGGCTTTTCCTATCCTAGGTGCCGGGCTAGCCACTCGTCGCGGATGTTATGTTTGAAGGCTGCTAGGGCCTCTGCATCCGGACAGTCGACGATTTGATTTTTCTTTGTTAAGAACCGTGTCCAGAACTGTCTGGCCGATTTGTCTGGCTGCTGAATTATGTGGCTTAGGTCATCGGCGTCTGGTGGTCGCACATATGTGCCTTGGAAGTTGTCGAGGAATGCGGCTTCCAGGTCTTCCCAACACCCAATTGACTCTGCGGGCAAGCTGTTAAGACAATGCTGAGATGGTCCTTTAAGCTTGAGTGGGAGATACTTGATGGCATGGAGATCGTCGCCGCGGGCCATATGGATGTGAAGGAGATAATCTTCGATCCAAACCGCGGGGTCTGTTGTGCCATCGTAGGATTCAATGTTTACGGGTTTAAACCCTTCAGGGATTTGATGATCCATTACTTCGTCAGTGAAGCATAGCGGGTGTGCGGCGCCTCTATATTGAGCAATATCACGACGTAGCTCGAGTGAGCGTTGTCTGCTGTGTTCGGCCTGGCCGGAGTTATTGTATCCGGCGCGACGGTATTCGTCGTGGGTCGTGGGGCGCCCACGTGATCCATAGATGGATCTGGATTGCCTTGCTTTGTCCTCCAATATATCTCGCAAGTCCGCACGCTCCTCTTGGCCGTGACTTTTGGAGCGATGCCGGGTACGGTCTTGGTAGAGGGCCTAGATGCCTCTCGTCGCGGCCCACGGGTGGTCGGTCGGCAGATTGCGCTTGGTGATGAAGGTATGTATGCTTCCTCCTCTAATCGGGGGAGCAACTTGCGTTTTCGGTAGCTTTTGGAGGGGCGTTCGAGTTCGTACTCTTCGGCCGCGAGGACCTCAGTCCATCGATCGGCCAGCAGGTCCTGATCAGCTTGAAGTTGCTGCTGCTTTTTCTTTAGGCTGTTTGCCGTTGCGATAAGTCTGTGTTTTAAACGCTCTTGTTCGACGGGATCCTCGGGCACGACGAATTCGTCGCCGTTGAGGCTTGCCTCGTCTTCGGAGGGAGGTATGTAATTATCATCCTCGGCCTCTTCATCTGCCGCTCTCGTGAGGGCTTGCTACGCATCCTCCCACGCTGAATCTTCTTTGGAGGGATTGTCTTCGCTTTCGGGTATTATTATCTCCTGTGCCTGAATCTCCATTCTTGCTGTGGCGGGATTTAGAGTGGTGCCGCTGACGTCGGCGCTTGGGCTGTTTCTTTAAGGAATCTGCCTCCGCTGCTTCTTCACCGTCCCCCTCTTTTGGGGTGTCCACCATGTATATGTCATATGACGAGGTGGTCTTCTAGTGCCCTGTAGGCGCTGGTTCTTGTTCGTCTCCGGCATCGTCGTCCATACCGTCGATGTCTTCGGAGTCGTAGTCTAGCATGTCTGTTAGATCATCGACAGTGGCTACAAAGTGGGTGGTGGGTGGGCCTTGAATTTCTTCGTCGTCCGTATCCCAACCGTCCTGGCCATAGTCCGGCCAGGTCTCTCCGGATAGCGAGAGATGTTTTAGCGAATTTAGGATGTCGCCAAAGGGCGAGTGTTGGAAGATGTCCGCGGCGGTGAACTCCATGACCGGTGCCCAATCAGATTCGATTGGCAGGGGCGCGGGAGGTTCGGAGTCCGGCAGGGAGTCCGGCACCTCGAAGTCACGAGCTTCGCAAGGGACAAGGTTAGTGTTCGGCTCCATCACCGTGGAAGTTGCAGCCCCCGAGGCGGTGTCCAGCCACCGGTCCTCGATCTGGGCGATCGGCTCCGGAGTAAGGGCCAGAGCAGACTCGTGTGCGGCCACCAAGGCACTGTCCGGCGGCAGAGCTAGATCATGCCCATCGTGACAGTGCGGCACGCTCGGCTGTGGCTCGAGCCCGTCGAAGATCAAGTCCCCGCGGATGTCGGCCGTGAAGTTTAGGCTTCCGAACCTGACGATGGCGGGGCGTAGCTTCGATCTGCTCCAGATGGCCAAGTAAATTAGCCCGCAGCGCGAAGCCGCGAATACGAAGATCTGTCCGGGGAGAAAAGTCTCACCCTGGACAGCGTTGTTGTTGATTGAAGAAGCCATTGAGCCTATCGGTGACGACACAGAGGAACTCTCAATGAAAGCACCAACGTCGGTGTCAAAACTGGCGGATCTCGGGTAGGGGGTCCCGAACTGTGCGCCTAGGCGGATGGTAACAAGAGACAAGGGACACGATGTTTTACCCTGTGTTCGGGCCCTCTTGATGGAGGTAAAACCCTCGCCCTGCTTGATTAATATTGATGATATGGGTAGTACAAGAGTGGATCTACCACGAGATCAAGGAGGCTAAACCCTAGAAGCTAGCCTATGGTATGATTGTTGTAATGGAGGTTGTGTCCTACGGACTAAAGCCCTCCGGTTTATATAGACACCGGAGAGGGCTAGGGTTACACAGAGTCGGTTACAATGGTAGGAGATCTACATATCCAGTCGCCAAGCTTGCCTTCCACGCCAAGGAAAGTCCCATCCGGACACGGGACGGAGTCTTCAATCTTGTATCTTCGTAGTCTTGGAGTCTGGCGGACGATGATAGTCCGGCTGTCCGGACACCCCCTAGTCCAGGACTCCCTCAAGGAGCAATCGGAGTACTAAGGAAATCATTATTATTGGTATTCGAGAAGTCACACAATTTGGTATTATCTTGCGCCATGGCAACAAGTAATCCAACACACAAGCAAACAAAAAGGCAACGGGAAAAAGGAAAACGGGAAAGAGAGGAGGAGATTGGGAAAGAGAGGGCGAATAAAACGGCAAGGGTGAAGTGGGGGAGAGGAAAATGAGAGGCAAATGGCAAATAATGTAATGCGAGAGATAGGGATTGCGATGGGTACTTGGTATAGTTGACTTGCTTGCGAGGGTGAGATCTGATAGAGATGATAAATAATATTTTTGGTATTTTAAATAGATAGATGCAAAGTGAAAAGTAAAAAAGCAAAGTAAAAGCAAAGCAAGTAAATAAAGCGATAGAGATTGATATGATGAGAATAGACCCGGGGGCCATAGGTTTCACTAGTGGCTTCTCTCAAGAGCATAGATATTCTACGGTGGGTGAACAAATTACTGTTGAGCAATTGATAGAATTGAGCATAGTTATTGTCGGATTACGGGTTCCGGCAGACCCTTGAGGTTCGAACACTGGGGTGCGCATGGAGATTTCGACCTCTACCTACCGGTTCCTCGGCGACTCGCTAGGATCTAAACTACGGAAGGAACAACACAAGAGACACAGAGTTTATACTGGTTCAGGCCACCATTGTGGTGTAATACCCTACTCTAGTGTGTGGTGTGGATGGATTGCCTTTTGGGCTAATGATGAACAATACAAGGAAGAACAGCCTCGCGAGGGTCTATTCTTGGCTGGTGCGATGAACTGCTAGGAGGAGTTCAGTCGCTCTCTCTACTGGTTTCCTGGTGAGGATTCTCGATGCTAGATGCCTCTACCCTGGGGGTGGCTGGTCCTATTTATAGGCAAAGGCCCTGGGCCTCTTCCCAAATATTGAGCGGGAAGGGCGCCAACAATTGGCCATTTTGAAGGGGAACATCGGGTACACTTATCCTGACTAAAGTTGGTCCTCGCCTGTCAAAGGCTCCGGCGATGACGCCTGCTTGGGCTCCACAATGACTTCCTTCCTGCCGTTGGGCTGGTCTTGGTCTTGTTGCACCGAAGTGGATGCCTTTGCTTGATGCTCTCGCCTACGCTTGCTCCCCTTGCACCAAAGAGGATAGGAGGACACTGCGCGGGCTGGCGCCCGACTGGCGCCCTTGGTCGTCATGGCTTGCATCATGGGCACCTCGTGAGGTACCCTACCTTGATCTCTCGGCCTCCTCGTGAGCCAGCCTAATGAGGCCGTGCCTGAGGAGGCTCCTTGTCGTCCGCCCCACGAGGCTTGGCCCCTCGCGAGGGTCTTGGGCCGTGCTAGGCCCCCCTTTGAGCCACGCCGCAGGCCGCAGGCAGGCAAGTCTGGGGACCCCCGTTCCCAGAACGCTGACAGTAGCCCCCGGGCCCAAGGCGCGCCTGGACTTGGCCGAGCAGAGAGGCGAAAGGGCAAGTGCGAAGCGCCGCGGGCCCTAACAGCCTGCGGCCTTGGCGCCGCATGGCGGTTGATTGGACGTGGGCGCCTCAGCAACCGCGTGAGTTGATAAAGGAGCGGCATCTGTCTAGGCTTTACCTCCTTTTCTTTCTCCGGTTGCTGCTCAGATCCCCTTTCTTGCACCTCTCCTTCCTGCCTCCGAAATCTTCAGATCTACTCCATCCGCGCGCCCAAGCAAGACATGGCACCTCGCCAGGCCCCGGCCGAAGCTTGGTATTCGTCCGCCTTGGACTCGCCGAACGTGTCGGAGGCGAGCCTTGCCCGGGTGCGCCAGATTGCGGCGGCGCAGGGCATCGACAAGGAGAAGGTGTTCAAGGCCGGCTCTGCCCTCCCTGAGGGCCAAGGGAGCACCTTCTATACGCTCGTCGTGAGCGCCATTGTTGCCAGTCTGGTGCCTTCCTTTTCTGAGTTCTTCTTCTCTGTCCTCCGCCATTACAATCTTCAAGCTCTGCATCTCCACCCCAACTCTGTCCTTCTTCTGGCAATCTTCGCCTACTATTGCGAGGCTCACGTAGGGGTGAAGCCCTTAGTGGCCTTGCTGCGCCACTACTTCTCCCTCCGGACCTCTCATGGTCCCGTCTCTGCGTGCGTGAGCTTCATCGCGTACGGTAGCTCCATCGCCATTTCAAACCCCGGGAAGAGGATTGAGGGCTTCAGGAGTAAGTGGGTCTTGGTAGATGCTGGGCGCATCCACCCTTGGCTGATCTTGCCCACGGGGCACCCCGCGAGCTCCGACGACTGGTCTCGAGTGGAGCTCATGGACCCCCGCGCGAGGCTGGTGTTGGAGAAGAGTGACGCGGATCTGAGGCCGGCCAGCATGGCGGCGGTGAAGCTGACTGACGCATCGCTGCTGAGAGAATTCCTGGAGCACCAGCTGGCTCCGCTTCATCAGTACTTACTTCCGATGTGGAAGCCCCACCCGAGCCCCGCGGTCTTGGCTGACGAGGATCTGGCTGCGGTTCTCCAGTCTCTGGTCGGGGGCGACGTGGCGAGGTTGGAGGGCGCTCCTACGCCCCTGTTCCTCCGCGAGGACTGGGAGCGGGTAGTGGAGTCCATGCCCGTCTTCAATGGGGACGGGCCCGGGCCCGCGGAGGCTCCCGAGGACCCGGTGGTCGTGTCTTCTGGCGACTCCAGCGAAGAGAAGGGAGAAGGGGAGCGGGAAAAGGGGGCTGACTCCAAGGCGACTGGAGATTCGAGGGCTCCCCCCCTTCGGCGCAGGTCCCGCGCCCTCCGCCTCTCTCTGAGTGATGACGACGAGGATGATGACGAGCAGGGCGGCGGGAGCCTGCCCCCGATCCCGAAGAAGGACAGGATCGGGCTGATCCCCCGCGGGTCTGCCCCGGACTCGAGGCGATCCGCACACGCACCTCCTGCTCCCGAGCCCCTTGAGGCTGATCCTTGCAGCCGGCTGTCAGGCTTCATGTACGGCTGGAGGCTGCTCGAGCTCGCGAGCGACGACCTGTAAGTGCTTGGTTCCTGTCTTGTTTCTTATTTTGTTGCTGAGGCTTGACATTTGTATCTCCCGGCTAGGCTGGCGCCCGTGGCAAAGAACTCGAAGGGAGCTCCTGAGGTACCATCCATGGCAGCGCCTCTGCCCGCGAAAGAAGGTGACCGTGATGCACAGGCCTCTCCTGCCCGGGCGTCCTCGCGAGGCCTGGCTAAGCCGACTGGGGCGAGCTCAGCCCCCGGGCCCAAGCGACTCCCGAGGTGCCCTTGCCTGATGCCGCCACCACAGTCGTTGGGGCACAGCAGGCTCCACCTCAGGATACCGTGGTCACGCTGCCGTCTTCTCCTCCTACTCCACCGACTGCTGCTTCCCCGACTCCTCCTACTGTTCTGGATCGTGCTGCTGCCGAACTGGACCGTCTGCGGCAGGATCTTCTAAGCGCCGACCCTCCTTTAGTGGCCGGGCGCTTGGAGCTAGCTTCTGGCTGGATTCGCTCCGACGCTTCGATTCGGGCGGCGCTGGTCCAGGCCTCGACGGCTTGCGACGAGGAGAAGCAGGCCGTCCTTGGGGCGAAGGCTGCTCGCGACGCCGCCTTGGGGGAGATGGCTAATGTCCGAGGTCACTACAAGGCGCTGGAGAGCGAGTTGAAGGGCCTGCAGGACCAGCTCGCCGAGGAGACCCGCCTTCGCCAAGAGCAGGAGGAAGGCATGAAGGCTCGCGAGGCGGCCGTCAAGGACCGGGACGCCAAGCTCAAGAAGCGCCATGATCGCCTAGGCGCGCTGGAGCAAGAGTTGGAGGCGAGGAAGGTCGAGCTGGACGACAAGGCACGGGTTCTTGCCGAGGATCGCGTGGCCTTCGCGGAGATGGAGCAGAAGGCTCGCACTTCGCTGAAGACGCTTTATGAGAGCGGCCTGGAGAGCCCGCTGGCCAGCGCCGAGGACGGCCCCGCCAAGCTGCTTCCCTTCATGGTTCGTGCTCTTGAAGATGTCACCCTTGGCCTTGGCCCTACGGCTGAGGCCGAGGCGCGTGCCTTGTCTTCTGCAGCGCTGACGCGGGTCCTTACCCACATCTATCTTCGCGACCCCAACATCGACCTCGACAGCCTGCTGGAGCCAGTGAGTGGCGAGCTTGCCGCTGCCGCTGCTAAGGCCGTGAAGGGTCGCACGGAGGCTCTGCTGGGGAAGTTCCGGGCCTTCAGCACCAAGCCGAAGCGGGGCGCTGCTGGCCCTGCAGCTCCACAAGGCGAACCCGCTCTGCGCAGCTCCACCGCCGGCAAGTGACTCCGTCATGGCTCCCGTCCTGCTTTTAATTCCTGCACATGCACCATGCCTCGGGGAGGCGTTAAAACTTGCATTTGGTGCTGTGGTAACAGTATGGACTGTAATATTTGCTTTTGAATTCCTTGAAATTTGCGCTATTTCCTTCCTACTTGCTTATGTTCTACGCCGGCAGAGCCCGGCCCCGCGCATACCTCAGCCGCCGTTAGCCCCGACCGGAAACCAGGACGGGACCAAGGAGTGAGGGGCTACGTGACAAGTTAGGCTCCTGAGTCGTGATGCTCAGGAGTCCCCCTTGGCGCTCGAACAACAAGTAGGGAGGTGAGATGTGGGTGGATCTACCGTTCTACGTCTGCAGAGCCCGGCCCCGCGCATACCTCAACCGCCATTAGCCTTTCGGAACTAAGGAGTGAGGGCTACGTGACCATTAGGCTCTGAGTCGCGATGCTCAGAGTCCCCTTGGACGCTCAAGCGCCTTCGCACCTTGGCTCCACTCGGGGAGGGACGGCGACGAACCAGGCCAGGGGGCTTGGCTGGGTGGCGTGCATCCTGGCGTGACCAGGCGCAGCCCGTGCCCAGCCCTCGCATGGCACTCCCGAGGGAGGCGTTGCGATGAGGCTAGACACCGAGCTCTAGGCTCCCCGAGGTTGATGCGGCCCGGGGGCCACCCTTAGTTGTTTATCACCAGCGCAGAGCATAGCGCTTCCGTATGTGTACGGGCATAGCCGCTCCTCAGCAGTGTCGTCAGCCAGCATGGAGCATGGTGCTTCCACTGGTGCGTGGGAGGGGGCTCCCCTCCGGGAGGAGCCCCCGGGGCGTGTACAGCCCCGCCCTGACACGTGGCTGGCACGGTAGGACCTGACGAGGTGTATCTGGGCACCCGTGAGCCAGCGCGGGACTCACGGGGCCCTACCTCAAGGCGGGTTGCGCCTGGCACTGGGCCTTATCTTGGGGTGTGTTCCTGCAAATTTGGTTAGATGTCGAAACTCTACGTCCTCGGGTCCCGTCCCTCGAGCTGGTCTTAGCCGTCGCTAGTATGCCAGGTCGCGATGCCGTGGACAAAGCCAGAGGGTGAGGGCTGGAGAGCCGGTAGGAGCCCTGAGTCGCGATGCTCAGGTACCCCCCCTTTAACGCGCAAGCTTGGTTAGATGTCGAAACTCTACGTCCTCTGGTCCCGGCCCTCGAGCTGGTCTCAGCCGTCGCTGGTATGCCAGGTCGCGATTCTGTGGGCAAGACCAGAGGGTGAGGGCTGGAGAGCCGGTAGGAGCCCTGAGTCGTGATGCTTAGGTACCCCCCTTTAACGTGCAAGCTTCCGACATCCAGGAAGAAAAGGTGCCACGGACAGGCACCAAATAACAAGCATGATGGGTTGAAAGCATGGCCCTAAGATAAACGCAAGAGGGGTACATGCCGCTGGGTCTGACCCGAGCGACTTGGGGATAATGCAGCCCGAGGGGCGCCCCCAACAAAGTAAGCTAAAAACACGAGCAAAAGGGGTACACACCGCAGGGACGGACCCACGCGGCCTCGGAATAATGCAGCCCTGAGGGCGCTCCCAGCTGAAAACGAAACTTGAAAGATGTCACCTGATAGTGTTGACGACGAAGGGGTGTTGGTGTAGCAGACTCGGTGGGCTGCGGGAGCCGATCCTCATGAGCCCCCAGGCCCTGGGGCCTCGGGAGGCTCCGGAGACGCTGGTGGCTCCTCGGGGACCATCTCCATCTCCGCCAGGGCTGCGGAACACCTTACCTCTTGAGCCTCCAGGATGCCCCTCATGAGGCACTGGTACATGGCAGCCGCGTTCGGCAAGCCATAAGGCATGCGAACGTAGCTGTGGGGTGGACCTATGCAGCGCCCCACTTGCGAGGGCCAGAGGCGCTCCTGAGAGGCGGCTCGGTTGAGCCCTGGTATGTCAATGCAGACGCGCAGCCCACCATCCTCGCCATGATGGGGGGCCACAGCGGGTAAGCGGCGGCTGCCTCTCATGACTCTTGACTCCTGTAGCTCCTGAATGGCCTTGCTGACGAACTCCTGAGGGTTTGGCCCTCCTTGCCTTGCTCCTTTTGAGGGAAACATGCTTCAAAACACGCCTCCAAGTGGCGCCCAAGCGCCTCCCTCGTGACCCTGGCGAGGTCGGCGGCCCTCCAGGGGAGAGCCCCCGAGCCCTGCCTGAGGAAGGCGCCAGGCGCGCTTCCCTATGCG
Organism: Aegilops speltoides; assembly: GCA_021437245.1. Classification (NCBI taxonomy): domain Eukaryota; kingdom Viridiplantae; phylum Streptophyta; class Magnoliopsida; order Poales; family Poaceae; genus Aegilops; species Aegilops speltoides. Next base: position 130,935,720 of record CM038144.1, read on the forward strand.
ATGGAAGGAGGTTCCCCCTGGGCAGGCGCGGGCCCTGAGGGGCCTGCCTCCTAAGGGGCCGGGCCTGACGATGTCTTCTTCTTCTTGGGGGCGGCCTCGGGGAGCCTCCTGCTTCCGCGATCCGGGTCTTCCAGTGATGCGGCCTGGAAGGCTCATTCTAGGGAGCACAACGCATCTTTCTCTTCGCAGGGTACCGTGATGATCCTGCGACTTCCTGGCATCTTGAAGACGTTATAGCCGTGGTGGGTTACGGCCATGAACTTGGCCAGCGCTGGGTACCCGAGGATGGCGTTGTATGGCAGGCGAATGTGGGCGACGTCGAAGTTGATGAGCTCGGTGCGGTAGTTGTCGTGTGCCCCGAAGGTGACAGGGAGGCGGACCTGCCCAATCGGGACCGTGGAGCCGTCGGCGACTCCGGAGAAAGGCTTGGTTGGCTGAAGCTGATTGTAGGGCACTTGGAGATTGTTGAATGTTTCCACGGACAGGATGTTGAGCCCTGCCCCGCCATCGATGAGGGTCCTGGTGACTAGCACGTTCGCGATGATTGGGGAACAAAGCATTGGGAGAACTCCGATCGTGGTGGCGCAAGACTTGAGCTGATCCGTCGAGCTGAGCGTGATGGTGCACGCCGACCACCTGAGAGGGCGCGTGGCTTCGAGCTTGGGGAGGACTGCGTTTACTTCGCGGGCGAACTGCTTGAAGATGCGCTTGGAGGCTGGGACTTGAGCTCCGCCCAGGATGCAGGCGATCGCACGTGGTTCCTGGAAGCCCCCAGCCCCCTCGTCCTAATGACGGTCCTCATTTCTCCTTGGCTGTGGCGGCAGCGGAGGGAGGCCTGCGTTACCTTGCAGGCGATCCTCGCGAGGCTGATCCCTCCAGGCTCCCTCAGGAGGCGGGTCCTGCCAGCGATCCTCGCGAGGTTGGTCGCGCCACCCTTGGCAAGGGCCGCGGTCTTCCCAGCATCCTGCGTCCCTTCCTCCTCCTCGGTCGTAGCCCCGGTCGCTGTGGTCGGGACGTCGGCCGACCCTTCCTTCACGCACGGCTCGGAGCTCTTGGCATTCATTGGTGTTGTGGGTGTGGAGGTCGTGGTACACGTAGTACCGACTGCCCTTGGAGGATTCGGGCTGATCTCTGCCCCGCTTGGTGTCTGGTTCTGCCGCAAGCACGGCAGCCCCCTTGCGCTTCACATCCTTGGCCTTGGGCTTCTTCTCTTCTGGGTGCATGGCAGGCAGCTCGAGGAGGAGAGCGCCCTTCCTCACCTGGCGCACTTGGTCGCCAAGTTGAACAACTCAAGGAAGTGCACAGGTCTTCATGCATCGCTAGCTCCTCCTTCATCTTGGCGTCGCGCACACCGTCGGAGAAGGCTGAGATGATGGCCTCCTCGGTCACCTTAGGAATCTTGAGGCGCGCATTGTTGAAGCGCTGGATGTACTCTCGCAGGTTTCCCCAGTTCTTTGCTGATCGACACATGTCACTCACGGCGGTGGCGGTCGCGAGTACCTCGCTAGTTGGCGATGAAGCGGGTGCGCATCTCGCCGAGGAGGAGATCGTGCTCGAGCCAGGTTCAGAGGCAGTGCGGGCCCGTCCTTGAGCGCCATGGGAAACCAGTTCGCCATGACCTTCGTCTCCGTTGGCAGCTTTGATGCCCAGCTCGTGAAAGCTGGAGGAACTCTGCAGGTCGGCCGTGTCGTTAGAAGCGAGGAGGCAGGTCTAACGAACTTGCAGGCCACGCGACGCTGCGCCTTCGGCGGTGAAGGCGCGGCAGCCCGCTATAGCCACAGGAGGCCTTGGGTGACGAAGAGCTTGGTCTGTGGGTCCCCATGCGCCGCAGTTGGGAGCAGCGTGGGGTCTTAGCGTCTTTGGAGCGATGAGGGCGTTCGCGATGAGCGGGCGAGGCGCTCGGGCAGCTTCTCGAGGCAAGGGACTTCTTGGCAGCTCTGCTCTTGCAGCTGGCGCTGACAGAGCGGTTCATCCAGGCCACGCGCCTTGGGGCAGGCGCCTTCTTGAGGGGGAGGCGCCGAGGCGCTTCATTGCCCAGCAGGCGGGCGCAATGCTGGAGAAGGACGGCGTGGGGAGCCCCGGCAGCGCGGACGAGCTCGGCGACTTCGGTCGAGCCACTCTTCATAAACGTCGTCGGCTGGCGTGCACAAGAGCTCGTTGCGCGATGAGCGCAGCTCGAGCCTCCATAAGAAGGCGAAGGGCGCGGGACTAAGAACCGGTGGGTGGCGAGGTGTAGCGATGCGACCGTCTCGCCTCATGGATGGATCTTTGGGGCGATGCTTGCTGCTCGCTCCTGCCGGGCGGTGGCGGCGTTGACGGCAAAGCGGCGGAACGGCGGGTGGCTGGCGCGGGGCCGTCTGGGAAGCGCGGAAGCGAGACCGGCTTGGCGCTCGGCGCGGGCCCGACGAGTGTCACACATGGATGCGACGGTCGGAGAAGAACCGGGCGACGGAAGACGTATTCCGGCGCACCCCTACCTAGCGCGCCAAATGTCGGATTACGGGTTCCGGCAGACCCTTGAGGTTCGAACACTAGGGTGCGCACGGAGATTTCGCCCTCTACCTACCTGTTCCTCGGCGACTCGCTAGGATCTAAACTATGGAAGGAACAACACAAGAGACACAGAGTTTATACTGGTTCAGGCCACCATTGTGGTGTAATACCCTACTCCAGTGTGTGGTGTGGATGGGTTTCCTTTTGGGCTAATGATGAACAATACAAGGAAGAACAACCTCGCGAGGGTCTGTTCTTGGCTGGTGCGATGAACTGCTAGGAGGAGTTCAGTCGCTCTCTCTACTGGTTTCCTGGTGAGGATTCTCGATGCTGGATGCCTCTACCCTGGGGGTGGCTGGTCCTATTTATAGGCAAAGGCCCTCGGCCTCTTCAAATATTGAGCGGAAGGGCGCCAAAATTGGCCATTTTGAAGGGAACATCGGGTACACTTATCCTGACTAAAGTTGGTCCTCGCCTGTCAAAGGCTCTGGCGATGACGCCTGCTTGGGCTCCACAATGACTTCCTTCCTGCCGTTGGGCTGGTCTTGGTCTTGTTGCACTGAAGTGGATGCCTTTGCTTGATGCTCTCGCCTGCGCTTGCTCCCCTTGCACCAAAGAGGAAAGGAGGACACTACGCGGGCTGGCGCCCGACTGGCGCCCTTGGTCGTCATGGCTTGCATCATGGGCACCTCGTGAGGTACCCTGCCTTGATCTCTCCGCCTCCTCGTGAGCCAGCCTGATGAGGCCGTGCCTGAGGAGGCTCCTTGTCGTCCGCCCCACGAGGCATGGCCCCTCGCGAGGGTCTTGAGCTTGTGTTGATGAAGATGGGCCGTGCTGGGCCCCCCTTTGAGCCACGCCGCAGGCCGCAGTGAGCAAGTCAGGGACCCCGTTCCCGAGCGCCGGCGATTATGAGCATATCTAGGCAATGATCATGTATATAGGCATCACGTCCAAGACAAGCAGATCGAAATGATTCTGCATCTACTACTATTACTCCACTCATCGACCGCTATCCAACATGCATCTAGAGTATTAAGTTAAAAACAGAGTAACGCCTTAAGCAAGATGAATTGATGTAGACGGATAAATTCATGCAATATGATAAAAACCCCATCTTGTTATCCTCGATGGCAACAATACAATATGTGCCTTGCTGCCCTTGCTATCACTGGGAAAGGACACCGCAAGATTGAACCCAAAGCTAAGCACTTCTCCCATTGCAAGAACTACCAATCTAGTTGGCCAAACCAAAAAGGATAATTCTAAGAGACTTGCAAAGATAACTCAATCATACATAAAAGAATTCAGAGAAGATTCAAATATTTTCCATAAATAATACTGGATCATAAACCCACAATTCATCGGTCTCAACAAACACACCGCAAAAAGAAGATTACATCCAATAGAACTCCACGAGAGAGGGGGAGAACATTGTATTGAGATCCAAAAAGAGAGAAGAAGCCATCTAGCTACTAGCTATGGACCCGAAGGTCTAAAGTAAACTACTCACACTTCATCGGAGGGGATATGGTGTTGATGTAGAAGCCCTCTATGTTGGATGCCCCCTTCGGCAGAACTCCGGAATAGGCCCCAAGATGGGATCTCGTGGATACAAAAGGTTGCGGCGGTGGAATTAGGTTTTTGGCTCCTGTTCTGATCGTTTGGGGATACGTAGTTATATATAGGAGGAAGGAGTACGTCCGTGGAGCAACAGGGGGCCCACGAGGTAGGGGGCGCGCCCAGGGGGCGCGCCCTCCACCCTCGTGACCGCCTCTGGCACTTCTTGGAGTAGGGTCCAAGTCTCCTGGATCACGTTCGGTGAGAAAATCACGTTCCCGAAGGTTTCATTCTGTTTGGACTCCGTTTGATATTCCGTTTCTTCGAAATACTGAAATAGGCAAAAAAACAGCAATTCTAGGCTGGGTCTCCGGTTAATAGGTTAGTCCCAAAAATAATATAAAAATGGAAAATAAAGTCCAATATGGTCCAAAACAGTAGATAAAGTAGCATGGAGCAATCAAAAATTATAGATACGTTGGAGACGTATCAGGTTCCAATGGAATTTTCTGGGAGGTTGTTTAGCCAGTGCCATGCTGGTACTTTCAGCTTTAGAGGGAGATATTTAGTGGCGTGGAGATCATCTCCTCGAGCCATGTGAATGTGGAGAAGAAAATCCTCAATCCATACGGCCGGATTCATCGTTCCATCATACGGTTCGATGTTTACGGGTTTAAACCCTTCCGGAAACTGATGTTCCATGACCTCATTAGTGAAGCATAGGGGGTGTGCGGCCCCTCTATATCGTGCAATGTCGCGGCGGAGATCGGCTAGCATCTGAGTTCAGCTCTGATCCCGAACATAGGAATGGTCGTCACGCCGGGGCACGGCCCCTCGATCCGTAGATTGACCTGCTTTGACTAGCTTTGTTGGCTAGGTCATGTTGCAAGTCCTATGTGTATCCTGCGGCTGCAGTCTCCCTGCCTCTTCGGCGAGGGGGTGCGGGTTGGTGTTTGGCTTGATATTCCGCTTTATCCCGTCCACGTGGTGGTCGGTCTAGTTGATCTGCCTAATTGTATTTTGACGGTATTGGTTCAAGGACTTCGTCGTCGAATTGAGGCAGCAGCTTGCGCCTAGGGTAACTTCTGATAGGTCACTCTTGGCTGTATTCCTCAGAGGCCAGGACCTTAGTCCACCTTTTCGTTCAGCGTGTCTTGCTCTTCTTTGAGCTGCTGCTGCTTCCTCTTCAGGCTCCGGGCTGTAGCAATGAGTTTTCACTTAAAGCGCTCTTGGTCGAGGGGTTCCTCTAGGACAATGAAGTCCTCCTCACCGAGGCTGACCTCCTCTTCGGATTCTAGCATATAGTTGTTGCTCTCCTCATCTTCGTTGTCAGCGCGTTCGGGACTATGCTTCCCGCACGTCCTGTTCGGATGTGGGCTCGATAGGGTATTTAGGATCTTCAACACCATCCAAAGTCTCGTTGTCTCCGGTGCAGGTATTACTATCCTTCACCGACACGATCGTGAGCGGCGTCGCCGACGTCGGTGCTTTGGTGGTTTATCGACAGGTTTGTCCTCATATGGGCTCGGGTTCTCCTCGTTGTTCTTTGAAGTGTCCACCATGTACGCGTCGTAGGTTGAGGTGGTCGTCTAGCGCCACGTGACGGGTAGGACTTGGCTTGGTTCAGCGTCGGCATCATCGTCCATGCCGTCGATGTCTTTGGGTGCATAATCTAGCATGTCAGTTAAGTCCTCGTCAGGGGCTATCAAGTGGGTGGTGGGTGGGGCATAAAATTCCCCTCTCTCAGCCCCCAGTCCGAGCTGGGTACAGTTCGGACGTAAAACCTCCGTGATGGCGAGAGACTGCATCAAACCCAATGCTTCATCTAAGAGCAGGAGTGGGACCGGAAACCGCGGGTTTGCCATGTTGTTTTCGGCATGGAGCACCTGATTGGACCCGCTAAGTGTAGACCTTGGCAGTTCGGAATGGCTGCTCAGATCCAAGCCTAAGTATGCATATGGGTCTTCGGTAGGAAGTTCCGTAGGGGGAAGAAGTCTGGCGGGTCTTATGTTCCTGTCTTCGGACGATGAGACCTGCCCCGGATCTAAGGCCGAGGTGGGTGTTGGTGTTGACCCCTGGATGGGATCTTACAGGGGATCTGAAGAGTCTTCTTGGCAGGGACACAGAATGGTGGCCGAGGTCGCGAACCCGTCGAAGACTAGGTCACCTTGGATGTCAGCAACACAATTCAGGTTTCCAAACCTAATCTGGTGGCCGGGGGCATAACTATCGACCCGCTCGAGGTGGCCGACCGAGTTGGCTCGAAGCACGAAGCCACCAAACACAAAAACCTATCCAGGAAGAAAGGTCTCCTTGGATATAGCGTCATCGTTGGCGAAGAGGTGAGGCATCAATCCTTCTGTCGACAATACAGTGGAGCTCTTAATGAAAGCACCAATGTTGTTGTCAAAATAGGCAGATCTCGGTTAGGGGGCCCAAGCTATGCGTCTGAGGATCAATGGTAACAATGGAGAAGGGACACAGTATTTACCCAGGTTCGGGCCCTCTTGATGGAGGTAAAAACCTACTCCTGCTTGATTATATTTGAGAGTATAGGGGTTACAAGAGTTGATCTACCTCGAGATTGATTCGGCTAACCCTAGATAGCTAGCCTAGCAATGTTGTGATCCTACCTCCAATCTAACCCTCCGGTTTATATAGGCACCGGAGGGGCTTAGGGTTGTACAAAGTCGGTTTTACAGAAAGGAATAAAATATCCGGACACCTATACTTGACATCCAAGCATGTGAGAGTCCCCACCGGACACGAGAGATAATCTTCTGTCTTGTATCTTGACGACCCATCAGCCCGGCCCACATCAATAGACCGGACGCCCGAGGACCCCCTAGTCTAGGACTCCTGCATCCATCACATCATTCTCCTAATGATGTGATCCCATTCATCAGATGACAACACATGTCTATGGTTAGGAAACTTAACCATCTTTGATTAATGAGCTAGGCTAGTAGAGGCTTACTAGGGACACTGTCTTTTGTCTATGTATCCACACATGTATCAAGTTTCTGGTTAATACAATTCTAGTATGAATAATAAACATTTATCATGATGTAAGGAAATATAAATAACAACTTTATTATTGCCTCTAGGGCATATTTCCTTTATTAGTTAGAACACGCATATGCAAACCGACAACTTCCCCAGGAAGCCAAGAGAAAATGTGACGACCAGGATTTCTGCAGCTCTTGATCGCAAACGTTTTAGATAGAATAGCCGTATGCAAAGTGAGAGCTATGGTATTCCCCCTTAAGTCGAGGGAAAATTTACAGTGGAGGATTTGTGCATCCCTTCAACACAAACGGTTGTTTTGGATGACCCGTGTGCAACCACGTACAAACAATTTGGTAAGATTTGCATCTGTCATAATGGGTATGTTGCCATTTGTCAAACCGGAAAGATTGACATTTGTTGATCTAGTAACATTGCCATTTGTCAATCCTTGTAACACCACGATTTGTCAAAATATGCAGCTAAAATTCACTAGCACTATCTAATTTTTGCAACTAAAATTCAGTAATTAAGCATACATTTCATTCATAGATTAAGCAGTCGTTCTTAATTTATACAAACAGTTCAACTCAACAGCTGAACTGACCAAAAAATTCCCCAATTGTTGCCAACCACGTACTGAAATAGCTAGTTCAACTATATATACTAGCTAATTTTTAAGTACGTGGTACAGTTCCACCACATCTATAGTCAGATGAACTAAACAAAATAGCCCCTAAATACTACTACTATGGAGGGGCTTTGTACTACTTTCAGCAGCCTCTCCTCTGTCGAGCACGCTCAGTTAGAGGCCGAGGAGGAGGAGGAGGAGGAGCCTATGGACGAGCTGGACAACTGCAATACGGTGCCTGCCGTTGCTGCATGTTCAGCGACGCTCACCAGCTCGAACGCCCTCTGCCGCTCCAAATGACCCCTGTCGAAGCGGCCGGACTACTCGTAGATCTCCTGATTCTTCGCCTCTGCGACAGCATGTGCTGCGGCCACGACTGCGGTAAGGCTCTTTGCGTGCTCGACGAGGTGCTCCTCCTTCTCCGCAGGAACTTGATGTAGCGCGCAAGGTCACTGACGCACGTGCGGGCCTCCACCTCCAGCTTTCTCCTTCAGGCAGCGGTGGCGGAGCGGGTGATGATCCCCGTGGTTGACGGTGGGCTGGCAGCCACGGCGGCTGATGATGGGGTGGCGGCCACGACCACCACCTCCCGCCTTCGGGCGCGGTGGCAGAGCGGGTGACGTCCACGTGGCTGGTAGTGGGGTGGCATTCGCGATGGCCACCTCCCACCTTCGGGCCCTGGTGGCGGAGCGGATGATGGCCCTGGCTTTCGACGGTGGTGTGCCGACAACGGCGGCCGGCAATAGCTGTCGATGGACAGCGGCAACAGAGTGTGTGGTGGGTGTTCCTCGCACACCCAACAGGGACGCCACGCGCACTACACTACGTCGGGGACTGCGCCGCCGCCGCGGTATAGCCTCCCAGCTGGAGCTGTCCTCTAATGATGGCGGAGTGGCTGAGCAATGACGATGGACCGGTGCCCTTGGCGATTGTGGGAGAAGCAGACGATATAAGCTACATGGAGGAAGGGAGGGGAAAATGCGACGCGGGACTCGTCGGCTGTGAGGATTTATATAGCAGGCCGGTAAGCACTGGGATTTTGGGTGATTTCACTGAGTCAGGCGAGAAGCTTGCACGGGAACCTGCAAGGTTGCGTGGGAACGGGCTCACCAACGATTCATTGGCACCACTTCGAGCCATCGTTTGGCCAAAAGAACGCCCCCGCGCTGCGCAAGCTTGCGCTGTAAGCCGTTTGCGGCAGCAGGGTGACAAGACATGCACGAGCAGGACGAAAGGACACATACACATACGGTTAATACAAAAAACATTTGCGATTTAATTACCTACTATACCCCCGTCCTGGTTTATAAGTAGGATTTAACTAATAAAATACGAATGCATGTCGCCAAAGATTATGTCGTTGGATTCGTATTTGAACATAGTTTTCAGTGATACAATTTTTGTAACATGCATTAACATTTTGTTGGTTAAATTTAAGTTTATATACCAACAAGCGTTTGCTCGCAACACACACGGCTTATCCCATCACAAACAGCTCAGATGGATCAACTGTATGCCACGTATCGCACACGCAACTCTATTCTAATTCATGCTTGATGTCTCCAACATCGCTCGCACGGTTCATCTTATTTGCCACGTATCACTATGCCGGCCTCTGCTCGCGTCCCTTGGCAAGCACTACTCGTCGTTAGGCGCTGCGACGCGCTCTGCTCGCGTCCGTCAGCGCTCTCGGCTTGTGGACAGCTTTTCCTTGCGTGTTCAACTGCTGTATGCATATATATATGGTTGCCGGCCATTGAGGCAACCGCGGACCGCTCTGCTCGAGTCCGTCCGCGCGCGCTCTACCAACAGTTGGGCGTGCGCACGATCACACCAGGGGCCCCATATGGATCCGGTTGTGTGTCAGGACCCCGATCCTAACTCACACCGATCTAGCTTGTAACACATCATATCACTTTGCGGCCTCACGCACGATATTCCCACGGGTGCCACCTTACCTGGCCTGGGACCCTTTGCGCCTTTTGGCTCACGTATATGATAGTGCTGCTAGCATCCATATGACAGAGAACCCAGGCCGACATGACTAGTCGTAAACCCAAGGTGGTGCTAACTTACAGTGACATGCATACATGACCCAGCAACAAACGTGTCGATCAACAACGTATGAAACCAAGTCATAGCAAGCTATAGGGACTTAAAGGAACAACATGTGACATTTCCCCGAAGGGACAGGCACAGGAACGAAGAAGGACACATGCTGGCCAGCCTGAGTGTTCCGGAGCAGTAGCAAGCTACCATGGCTCAGTGGAAGCACTAGGAGTCATTTCCCGGTAAGAGAGGCTACCAAGAATAAACAACTAGGTTGTCGGATCACACACATACCAAGAATTTCAATAATCATACACACAATATGCTCGATATGTGCAAATACAACATGGCATCACAACACAACTCTACAACTCAAAGTATTTATTCAATAGGCTCCGAGGAGCGAGATATTACAATAATGGGTATCATGACCCAACATTCAGAGCATACAAGTCAAAAGCACATGCGGAAGCTTAACTTGTCTGAGTACAGACAACTACAAATGAAAAAGGGCTTAGAAGCCTGACTATCTACAAGATCCTGCCGAGGGCACAAGATCGTAGCTAAGGTAACAAGCTAAACGTCAAAGTCCAAGCGGAACTACTAGTGAGACTGAAGTCTCTCTGCAAAAACATAAAATAGGCAAACATGAGTACAAATGTACCCAGCAAGACTTACATTAGAACTAACTACATATGCATCATTATCGACAAAGGGGATGGTGGGGTTTAACTGCAGCAAGCCAGCTTTGACTCGGTGGCTATCCTGAACTACGACTGCAAGTAACTCTTTTGCGGTCGCGCACACGAGTCCACATATTCACCATATCAATACACCACTATGGATCCGGTCCCGTCTCCCTACGAGAACACCATCCATAGCACTCACGCTTATATTGCGCATTTTAGAGTATCCACTTTCACTTGTCTATGAACTGTATAGGCAACCCAGAGTCCCTTTACCGCAGACGCGACTATTCGAATAGATGATGTTAACCATGCAGAGGTGTACTTCTTCAGACACGCTCTCACCACTTACCGCCGTTTACATGACATGTACTCGACAACCTTCAAGCGGAAGCCCAACGATGGTGTCAGCAACAGCCTACCTAAACACTCAATTCTCTAGTCCAGGTTTATCGCCTATTCAGGTTCCATCTGCAAGGAGTCCTGCCGAGGTTTCCACATACGGCCCAGAATGATGTGTGCAGGGTTCCCGAGACACCAAACGGGTGCCCGGTACACTGTGCCACGTGCCTACCGCATCACAACCCACCCCTCGGGTCAGCGCTGCACACGGCCTCCAGCATACTTCAAACACCAGAAACTACTTGCAACTCCTGGACAAAGGACAAGGGTGGTTAAGAAGCCGAGAGGGTCCATTGGTTTCGGGCCCAATGCATGGTAGTAACTGTTCATGGATCACAAACACAGAACTCAGTTCCTGAGGATGGCCTCAGTGAGACAACCCACCATGTACTCCTACATGGCCTCTCACAAACACAGAACTTAGTTCCTGAAAACTCAATCCATTACAAGAGAGTAGAGGGGGAGAAACATCATAAGATCCCACTATAATAGCAAAGCTCGCGATACATCAAGATCGTCTCACCTCAAGAACACGAGAGAGAGAGAGAGATCAAACACATAGCTACTGGTACATACCGTCAGCCCCGAGGGTTAACTACTCCCTCCTCGTAATGGAGAGCACCGGGATGATGAAGATGGCCACCGGTGATGGGTCCCCGCTCCAACAGGGTGCCGGAATGGGCTCCCGAGAGGTTTTTGTTGGCTACAGAGGCTTGCGGTGGCGGAACTCCTGATCTATTCTGTTCTTTGAAGGTTTTAGGGTATATGGACATATATAGGCGAAAGAAGTCGGTCAGGGGAGCCATGAGGGGCCCACGAGGGTGGGAGCGCGCCTAGGGGAGGTGTGCGCGCCTCCCTGCCTCGTGGCCACCTCGAAGCTTCCCTTACGTGCACTCCAAGTCCCCTGGATTGCTTCCGTTCCAAAAATAACTTTCCCGAAGGTTTCATTCCGTTTGGACTCCGTTTGATATTCCTTTTCTTCAAAACACTGAAATAGGCAAGAAAACAACAATTTGGGCTGGGCCTCCGGTTAATAGGTTAGTCCCAAAAATAATATAAAAGTGCTTAGTAAATCCCATAAGCATCCAAAACAGATAATATAATAGCATGAATGCTTCATAAATTATAGATACGTTGGAGACGTATCAGCATCCCCAACCTTAATTCCTGCTCGTCCTCGAGTAGGTAAATGATAAAAGAAAGAATTTATGAAGTGTGAATGCTAGCAGGTGCACAAGTTTGATCAATGATAATTTCAATCACCTTTTCTAGCATGATTATATGTCATAACAGTAGTTCATCTCATAAAACTTCTCAAGATCAAGTAACAGTCTATTCACATGTTAAAGCGTAGACCATAAACTTTCTTGAAAATTAGCAAACTTTGTTCTCAGTCATCAAACAATTACAATTCATCTTATTTTCAAGAAGGGTCTATGTCAGAGCTTTGATTTAGCAAACTCCACATACTCAACTATCATATAGTCTTCCATGATTGCTACCACTCAGAGCATATTCTGAGAACAAATAGCATCCATCGAACACAGAGAAAGATAGGGGCTTAGTGTTTCGCCTCCCAACTCACTTATCATATAGATAATTGTCAACAATAATAATTCATGATCAAATATATTTGAATGGCCATATATGCTTAGATATTTCCCCAACACACGATGCTTGCCAACTAAAGAGTAGGTAGGAATGAGAAGGAATACTACTGACTCTTGCATAAAAGTGAAAGATAGGCCCTTCGCAGAGGGAAGTAGGGATTTGCAGAGGTGCCAGAGCTCGATTTTGAAATAGAGATGAATTTTTTTGAGAATGATATCATTGTCAACATAACAACCAAGAGTTCACAATATCTTCCATACTACATACATTATAGGCGGTTCCCAAACAGAATGGTAAAGTTTTTACTCCCCCTCCACCAACAATCATCAATCCATGGCTTGCCCGAAACAACGGGTGCCTCCAACTAACATCAATCCTAGGGGAGTTTTGTTTGCAATTATTTTTGATTTGATTTTGATCTTTTGATCATGGGACTGGGCATCCCGGTTACTAGCCATTTTTCTCGTGAATGATGAGAGGAGTCCACTCATCTTGAGAATAACCCACCTAGCATGGAAGATACTAACAGCCCCTAGTCGCTACATGAGCAATTCGGGCATACAAAACAGATTATTATTTGAAGGTTTAGAGTTTGGCACATGCAAATTTACTTGGAACGGCAGGTAAATACTGCATATAGGTAGGTATGATGGACACTCATGGAAGAAACTTGGTTCAAGGAATTTGGATGCACAAGCAGTATTCCTGCTTAGTACAGATATTTTGGCTAGCAAAGGATTCTAAAAAGCAAGCACCACATGTTGGAGGATCTATAACAATATAACTTCTATACAAATATAGCCAAGCATAACTCATTACGTTGTCTTCCTTGTCCAACTTGAACTAATTTTCTCAGGTTTGAAAATAACTAATGGGGCTCACAATCATAGAAGATGTCTAAGATAGTATACTTATATGTGAAATCTCTCTTCCTTCAATATTTATGAGTTGTTCAAGTGACCAATACAATGCTTGCTAACCTTCAATAAATTTACTACCTCTACTTCTTAGATGTGAAGTCATTACTCCCAACAGGGTAAGCATATGAAACATGTATAAGTTCAGATTTATGACATTCAACTCATTCAACCATTTACTCATAGGGTATAAGTAAAGCACAAGAGTAAATGACAAACTACTCCAAAAAGATATAAGTGAAGATCAATGAGTAGCTAAATTATGTAACTATGTGAAGACTCTCTCTCATTTAAGAATTTCAGATCCTAAGTACTTTATTCAAATAGCAAGCAAAGCAAGATAAAATGACATTGCAAGGATATCACAACTCATGTGAAGAAGCAAAAACTTAGGTTCAACCGATACTAACCGATAGTTGTTGAAGAAGAAAGGTGGAATGCCTAACGGAGCATCCCCAAGCTTAGATGCTTGATACTTCTTGAAATATTATCTTGGGGTGGATTGGGCATCCCCAAGCTTGAACTTTTGTGTCTCCTTAATCCCACTCAGATCATGGTTTCTCTATTTCTCAAAAACTTCATCCACATAAAACTCAACTAGAACTCGTGAGATAAGTTAGTATAAACCAATGCAAAACCTTATCATTTTCTACTGTAACAAATCACAAAAATTATTATTCCATATTGCATACTAAATGTCTCTGCATATTTAATACTCCTATCCTCAAAGAAAATCATTAAACAAGCAAGCATATGCAAACATAACAGCAATCTACCAAAACAGTACAGTCTATAAAGAATGCAAGAGTATCAATACTTCCCTAACTCCAAAAATTATGAGAAAAATACCAAACTGTAGGAAATTTATCAGAGCTCAATTTGCAAAAAGTTTCAACATTTTATCATTCTCTGAGTTTTGAAGGGAATTTTTGCAACAGCGGTAAACTTTCTGTTTTGAAGCAGCAACATGTATACTTGCAAACTAAGCATGGTAAAGGCTATCCTTGACATTTTTATTGAAAATATAGATGCAAAACATTATTATAAATAACAGAAATCAAATACTAACAAAATAAAATAACGCTCCAAGCAAAACACATATCATGTGGTGAATAAAAATATAGCTCCAAGTAAAGTTACCGATGAACAAAGACGAAAGAGGGGATGCCATCCGGGTCATCCCCAAGCTTATGCTCTTGGTTGTCCCTGAATATTACCTTGGGCGTGCCTTGGACTTCCCCAAGCTTAGGCTCTTGCCACTCCTTATTTCATAGTCCATCGAATCTTTACCCAAAACTTGAAAACTTCACAACACAAAACTCAACAGAAAACTTGTAAGCTCTGTTAGTATAAGAAAATAAAACCACCACTTAGGTACTGTTATGAACTCATTCTAAATTCATATTGGTGTAATATATACTGCATTCCAACTTATCTATGGTTCATACCCTCCGATACTACTCATAGATTCATCAAAATAAGCAAACAACACATAGAAAACAGAATCTGTCAAAAACATAACAGTCTGGAGTAATCTGTATCAAACGTATACTTATGAAACTCCAAAAATCCTAAAACATTAGGATGACCTAAGCAATTTGTGTACCAATCTGTATAAAAAAGAATCAGATCAAAAGAACGTTTCTGTGAATTATAAAAACTAATTTATTGGGTGCAAAAGTTTCTGATTCTCAGCAGGATCAACACAACTATCACCGTAAGCTATCCTAAAGGTCTTACTTGGCACTTTATTGAAACAAAAGCTATAAAACATGATTACTACAGTAGCATAATCATGTGGACACACTAAAACAGTAAAGGTAAATATTGGGTTGTCTCCCAACAAGCGCTTTTCTTTAATGCCTTTCTAGCTAGGCATGATGATGATGATGCTCACAAAAAAGATAGGAATTGAAAAATAATGGGAGCATCATGAAGCATATGACTAGCACATTTAAGTCTAACCCTCTTCCTATGCATAGGGATTTTGTGACCAAACAACTTATGGGAACAATAATCAACTAGCATAGGAAGGTAAAACAAGCATAGCTTCAAGATTTTCAACACATAGAGAGGAAAATTGATATTATTGCAATTCCTACAAGCATATGTTCCTCCCTCATAATAATTTTCAGTAGAATCATGAATGAATTCAACAATATAATCAGAACCTAAAGCATTCTTTTCATGATCTACAAGCATAGAAAATTTACTACTCTCCAATAAGCAAAATTCTTATTCGGAATAGTGGGAGTATCATACGAGACTCGAATACTAAAAATTGTTTCCACATTAAAAGAGTATTGTTCAGAAAAAGGGTAATCATAATCATGACAAGTTTTATAAATATAATCATCACTACTTTTTATAGCATAAGTTTCATCACAATAATCATCATAAGTAGCAACTTTGTTCTCATCATAATCAATTGAAACCTCTTCCAAAATAGTGGATTCATTACTAAATAAAGTCATGACCTCTCCAAATCCACTTTCAAAATCATCACAATAAGATTCAACATCCTCCAAAATAGTGGGATCATTACTTCCTAATGTTGACACTCTTCCAAACCCTCTTTCATCAATATAAGCATCATAGGTAAGAGGCATGCTATCATCATAGTAAATATTCTCATCAAAACTTGGGGGACTAAACATATCATCTTCATCAAACATAGAATCCCCAAGCTTGTGGCTTTGCATATCATTAGCATCACTAGATCATCGATGGCGCGCATTGCTGCGCCCATCTATTTGTAATATTTAATGCTAGGGCTTGATGCAAATATGTGGAGTCATTTTACATAAAGATAAAATAGTGCTAGTATTATAGAATATTGATTGCATTTCCAGTGCAGCATGTGAATTATAATTGAGCGGTGCTTATTTGCTTTTTATTGGACTGGTTGTGGCCTTCTTTTCATGCTAGACTATTTTGACAATATAGAATTGATAAGCAATTTACACATATATGGATACACAAAATATAGAAGTTAAATTTGCATGGTTAGTTCAAATTGTAGTACCACAATATAGATGGCTTTATAGTTAAAATCAGATGATTTGAAATGAAGGATAAATCATGTAATAAAGTACATGAAACACATGGAAATTAGTTTGCTAATAAAGAATCGGTCCTTTCACCTTAAAAACAGTGATCAGAATGCAAGATAGAATATTACGTTTATACTCACACATGTTATGAAACAAATTGTCTTGCATGATAGAATATATAAGAAAATAGGAAGGGTGTAATCCCAATGCCAACACAAATATCTCTACAATTATCCGAGAGGTGACAAAGTAATATGAGAGGATTCTGTTGGATTTCGGGTTCTGGCAGACCCTTGAGGTTCGAACACTCGGGTGCGCGCGGAGATTCAACCCTCTACCGGCTCGCTCCTCGCCGAATCGCTAGGACCTAAACTACCAAACTGAACAGCACAAGAGACACAAGATTTATACTGGTTCAGGCCACCATGGTGGTGTAATACCCTACTCCAGTGTGTGGTGTGGTGGATTGCCTCTTGGGCTTGATGATGAACAATACAAGGCAGAACAGCCTCGCGAGGGTCTGTTCTTGGCTGGTGCGACGAACTACTGGGAGGAGTTCAATCGCCCACTCTACTGGTTTTCTAGTGAGGGTCCTGATTCTAGGTCGGGTCCCGATTGCCTCTACCCTGGGGGTGGCTAGTCCTATTTATAGGCAAAGGCCCTGGGCCTCTTCCCAAATATTGAGCAAGAAGGGCGCCAACAATTGGCCATTTTGAAGGGGAGCAGCGGGTACACTTATCCTGACTAAAGTTGGTCCTCGCCTGTCAAAGGCTCTGGTGGTGACGCCGGCTTGGGCTCCACAATGACTTCCTTCCGGCCGTTGGGCTGGTCTTGGTCTTGTTGCACCGAAATGGACACCTTTGCTTGATGCTCTCGCCTGCGCTTGCCCCCTTTGCACCAAAGAGGAAAGGAGGACAGTGCGCGGCCTAGCGCCCGACTGGCGCCCTTGGTCGTCATGGCTTGCGTCATGGGCACCTCGCGAGCTACCCCGCCTTGAACTCTCCGCCTCCTCATGAGCCAGCCTGACGAGGCCGTGCCTGAGGAAGCTCCTTGTCGTCCGCCCTGCGAGGCTTGCCCCTCGCGAGGGTCTTGAGCTTGTGTTGATGAAGATGGGCTATGTTGGGCCTCCTTTGAGCCACGCCGCAGGCAGGCAAGTCTGGGGACCCCCGTTCCCAGAACGCCGACAGTAGCCCTTGGGCCCACGACGCGCCCGAACTTGGCCGAGCAGAGAGACGAAAGGGCAAGTGCGAAGCATCGCGGGCCCTAACAGCCTGCTGCCTTGGGCGCCGCGTGGCGGTTGATTGGACGTGGGCGCCTCTGCAACCGCGCGAGTTGATAAAGGAGCGGCATCTCCCTTGCCTCCTTTACTTCCTCCAGTTGCTGCTCATATCCCCTTTCTTGCGCCTCTCCTCCCTGCTTCCGAACTCTTCAGATCTACTCCGGCTGCGCGCCCTAGCCAGACATGGCGCCTCGCCAAGCCCCAACCGGAGCTTGGTACTCGCCTGCCTTGGACTCACCAAATGTGTCAGAGGCGAGCCTTGCCCGGGTGCGCCAGATGGCGGCGGCGCAGGGCATTGATGGGACGAAGGCGTTCAAGGCCGGCTCTACCGTCCCTGAAGGCCGAGGGAGCACCTTCTATCCGCTTTTCGTGAGCGCCATCGTCGCTGGTCTGGTGCCTCCCTTTTCTGAGTTCTTCTTCTCTGTCCTCCGCCACTACAATATTCAAGCTCTGCACCTCCATCCCAACTCCGTCCTTCTTTGTGCGATCTTCGCCTACTATTGTGAGGCTCACGCAGGGGTGAAACCCTTGGTGGCCTTGCTACGCCACTACTTCTCCCTCCGGACCTCCCGTGGTTCCGCCTCTGCGTGCGCGAGCTTCGTCGCGTACGGCGGCTCCATCGCCATTTCGAACCCTGGGAAGAGGATTGAGGGCTTCAGGAGCAAGTGGGTCCCGGTGGATGCTGGGCGCATCCATCCTCGGCTGATCCTGCCCACGGAGCACCCCGCGAGCTCCGACGACTGGTCCCGAGTGGAGCTTCTGGATCCCCGCGCGAAGCTGGTGTTGGAGAAGATGGACGCAGATCTGAGGCCGACCAGCATGGCAGCGGCGAAGCTGACGGTCTTGTCCGCTGCTTGAGGAGTTCTGGAGCATCGGTGGCTCCGCTCCGTCGATTACTCACTTCGATGTGGAGGCCTCACCCGAGCCCCGTGGTCTTGGCCGACGAGGATCTGGCTGCGGTCCTCCAGTCCTTGGTTGGGGGCGACGTGGCGAGGCTGGAGGGTGCCCCTATGCCCCTGTTCCTTCGCGAGGATTGGGAGCAGGTAGTTGGGTCCATGCCCGTCTTCAACGGGGACGGGCCCATGCCCGCGGAGGCTCCAGAGGACCTGGTGGACGTGTCCTCCAACGACTCCAGTGAAGAGAAGGAAGAAGGTGAGCGGGAAGAGGGGGTTGACTCAGAGGCGGAGTCAAGGGCTCCTCCCCTTCGGCGCAGGTCCCACACTCTCCGCCTCCCCCAGAGTGACGACTGCGAGGATGAGGATGAGCAGGGCGGCGGGAGCCTGTCTCCGATCCCGAAGAAGGACCGGACTGGGCTGATCCCCCGCGGGTCTGCCCCGGCCCCGAGGCGATCCGCAGGCGCGCCTCCTGCTCCCGAGCCCCTTGAAGCTGACCCTTGCAGCTGGCTCTCGGGCTTTAAGACGGCCAGAGGCTGCTTGAGCCCACCTGCGATGACCTGTAAGTGCTTGACTCCTGTCTTGATTATTGTTCTGTTGCCGAGACTTGATGCTCGTATATTTCGGCCAGGCTGGCGCCCGCAGCGAAGAAGCCGAAAGGAGCTCCTGAGGCCCCATCCGTGGCAGTGCCTCTGCCCGAGAAAGAAGGTGACTGTGACGCACAAGCCTCTCCTGCCCGGGCATCCTCGCGAAGCCAAGCTGAGCCTGCTGGGGCGAGCTCAGCCCCCTTGACCCAGGCGACTCCCGAGGTGCCCTTGCTTGACGCTGCCTCCACTGCCGTCGTGGCGCAGCTGGTTCTGCCTCAGGATACTGTGGTCACGCTGCCGTCTTCTCCTCCTACTCCACCGAATGCTGCTTCCCCGAATACTGTTCTGGATCGCGCCGTTGCCGGACTAGACCGTCTACGGCAGGATCTTCTGGGCGCCGACCCTCGTCTAGTGGCCGGGCGCTTGGAGCAGGCTTCTGGCTGGATTCGCTCCGATGCTTCGATACGGGCGGCGCTGGTCCAGGCCTCGACAGCTTGCGACGAGGAGAAGCAGGCCGTCCTTGAGGTGAAGGTTGCCCGCGATGCTGCCCTGGGGGAGGCAGCTAGCGTCTAGGGTCACTGTGAGACGCTGGAGAGCGAGCTGAAGGGCCTGCAGAACCAACTTGCCGAGGAGGCCCGCCTTCGCCAAGAGCAGGAGGAAAGCATGAAGGCTCGCGAGGCGGCCGTCAAGGACCTGGAGGCCACGCTCAAGAGGCGCCGTGGCCGCCTAGGCGCGCTGGAGCAAGAGCTGGAGGCGAGGAAGGTTGAGCTGGACGGCAAGGCCCGGGTTCTCGCCGAGGATCGCGTGGCTTTCGCGGATATGGAAGAGAAGGCTCGCACTTCGCTGAAGACACTTTATGACAGCAGCCTTGAGAGCCCGCTGGCCGGCGAGGAGGATGGCCCCGCCAAGCTGCTTCCCTTCCTGGTTCGCGCCCTTCAAGACATCACCCTGGGCCTTGGCCCTACGGCTGAGGCCGAGGCACGCATCTTGTCTTTTGCAGCGCTGACGCGGGTCTTCACCCACATCTATCTTCGTGACCCCAACATCAACCTCGACAGCCTGCTGGAGCTACTAAGCGTGCCGCTGCCGCTGCTGAGGCCGTGAAGGGTCGTGCGGAGGCTCTGCTGGGGAAGTTTCGGGCCTTTAGTACCAAGCCGAAGCGAAGCGCTGCTAGCCCTGCTGCTCCACAAGGCGAACCCGCTCCGCGCAGCTCCCCCGCCGGCAAGTGACTTCGTCGTGGCTCCTGCCCTGCTTTTAATTCCTGCGCATGTACCATGCCTCGGGGAGGCGTTAAAACTTATGTTTGATGCTGTGATAACAACATGGACTGTAATATTTGCTTTTGAATTCCCTGAAATTTGCATTATTCCTTCCTACTTGCTTGTGTTCTACGCCGGTAGAGCCCGGCCCCGCGCATACCTCAGCCGCCATTGGCCCCGACCGGAAACCAGGACGGGACCAAGGAGTGAGGGGCTACGTGACAAGTTAGGCTCCTGAGTCGCGATGCTCAGGAGTCCCCCTTGGCGCTCGAGCAGCAAGTAGGGAGGTGAGATGTGGGGGTGACTCCTTAGGGAGGTGAGATGCGGGTGGATCTACCGTTCTACGTCTGCAGAGCCCGGCCCCGCGCATACCTCAACCGCCGGTAGCCTTTCGGAACTAAGGAGTGAGGGGCTACGTGACCAGTTAGGCTCCTGAGTCGCGATGCTCAGGAGTCCCCCTTGACGCTCAAACAGCCTTCATACCTTGGCTCCGCTCGGGGAGGGACGTGCGACGAACCAGGCCCGGGGGGGCCTGGCCAGGTGGCGTGCGTCTGGGCGTGACCCAGGCGCAGCCCCCGTACCTAGCCCCTTCACGCGGCACTCCCGAGGGGAGGCGTTGCGACAAGGCCAGACACTGAGTTCCGGGCTCCCTGAGGTTGATGCGGCCCGGAGGCCACCCTCAGTTGTTTATCACCAGCTGAACATAAGCGCTTCCGTATCGTCTGGGCATAGCCGCTCCTCGGCGGTGTCATCAGCCAGTATGAGCATGGTGCTTCCACTGGTGCGTGGGAGGGGGCTCCCCTCCGGGAGGAGCCCCCGGGGCGTATACAGCCCCACCCTGACACGTGGCTAGCACGGTAGTGCTTCACGAGGTGTATCTGGGCACCCGTGAATCAGCTCGGGACTCACAGGGCCCTACCTCAAGGTGGGTTGCGCCTGGCTCTGGGCCTTATCTTCGAGTGTGTTCCTGCAAACTTGGCCAGATGCCAGTGCTCTACGTCTTCGGGTCCCGGCTCTCGGGCTGGTCTCAGCCGTCGCTGGCATGCCAGGTCGCGATGCAATGGGCAAGACCAGAGGGTGAAGGCGGAGAGCCGGTAGGAGCCCTGAGTCGCGATGCTTAGGCACCCCCCCCTTTAACGCGCAAGCTGGGTTAGATGTCGAAACTCTACGTCCTCGGGTCCCGGCTCTCGGGCTGGTCTCAGGCGTCGCTGGCATGCATGGTCGCGATGCCATGGACAAGACCAGAGGGTGAGGGCCGGAGAGCCGGTAGGAACCCTGAGTCGCGATGCTCAGGCACCCCCCCTTTAACGCCCAAGATTCCGACACCCAGGAGAAAAAGGCACCAAATAACAAGCATGGTGGATCGAAAGCATAGCCCTAAGATAAACGCAAGAAGGGTACATGCCGCTGGGACAGGCCCGAGCGGCTTGGGGATGATGCAGCTCAAGGGGCACCCCCAATAAGGTAAGCTAAGGACATGAAATAAAAGGGATACATGCCGCAGGGACGGACCCAAGCAGCCTAGGAATAATGCGGCCCTGAGGGCGCTCCCAGCCAGAAATTGAACAAAAAAGATGTCACCTGATGATGTTGGGGACGAAGGGGTGTTGGTGTAGCTGACCCGGTGGGCTGCGGGAGCCGATCCTCACGAGCCCCCAGGCCCAGGGGCCTCAGGAGGCTCCGGAGGCGCTGGCGGCTCCTCGCGGGCCATCTCCATCTCCGCCAGGGCTGCGGCACGCCTGACCTCTTGAGCCTTCAAGATGGCCCTCATGAGACGCTGGTGCGCAGCAGCCATGTTCGGCAAGCCGTAAGGCATGCACACGTAGCTGTGGGGCGGACCCTCGCAACGTCCCACTCGCGAGGGCCAGAGGTGCTCTTGAGACGCGGCTCGGTTGAGCCCCGGTATGTCGATGCAGACGCGCAGCCCACCATCCTCGCCTGGATGGGGGGCCACGGCGGGTGGGCGGCGGCTGCCTCTCATGACCCTTGACTCCTATAACTCCCGAATGGCCTTACTGACGAACTCCTGAGGGTTCGGCCCTCCTTGCCTTGCTCCTTCTTGAGGGAAACATGCTTCGAAGCATGCCTCCACGTGGTGCCCAAGCGCCTCCCTCGTGACCTTGGCGAGGTCGGCGGCCCTCCAAGGGAGAGCCCCCGAGCCCTGTCTGAGGAGGGCACCGGGCGCACTTCCCTATGCGATGGAAGGAGGCTCCCCCTGAGCAAGCGCGGGCCCTAATGGGCCTGCCTCCTGAGGGGCCGAGCCGGACGATGTCTTGTTCTTCTTGAGGGCGGCCTCGGGAGGCCTCCTGCTGCCGCAGTCTGGGTCTTCTAGCGATGCGGCCTGAAACGCTCGCTCCAGGGAGCACACTGCGTCTCTCTCTTCGCAGGGCACCGTGATGACCCCGCTGCTTCCTGGCATCTTGAGGACGTTGTAGCCGTGGTGGGTTACGGCCATGAACTTGGCCAGCGCCGGGTACCCGAGGATGGCGTTGTACGACAGGCGAATGTGGGCGATGTCGAAGTCGATGAGCTCGGTGCGGTAGTTGTCGCGTGCCCCGAAGGTGACAGGAAGGCGGACCTGCCCTATCGGGACCGTGGAGCCGTCGGTGACTCCGGAGAAGGGCTTGGTTGGCTGAAGCTGACTGTAGGGCACTTGAAGATTGTTGAACGTTTCCACGGACAGGACGTTGAGGCCTGCCCCGCCGTCGATGAGGGTCTTGGTGACTAGCACGTTGGTGATGATTGGGGAACAAAGCATCGGGAGGACTCCGGCTGTGGCCGCGCACTTGAGCTGATCCGCTGAGCTGAACGTGATGGCGCATGCCGACCACCTGAGAGGGCGCGTGGCCTCGAGCTTGGGGAGGACTGCATTCACTTCACGGGTGAACTACTTGAAGATGCGCTGAGAGGCTGGGGCTTGAGCTCCGCCCAGGATGCAGGTGATTGCGTGTGGTTCCTGGAAGCCCCCAGCCCCTTCGTCCTGATGACGGTCTTCATTTCTCCTTGGCTGCGGCGGCAGCGGAGGGAGGCCTGCGTTCCCTTGCGGGCGATCCTTGCGAGGCTGATCCCTCTAGCCTCCCTCGCGAGGCGGGTCCTGCCAGCGATCCTCGCGAGGTTGGTCGCGCCACCCTTGGCGCGGGCCGCGGTCTTCCCAACGTCCTGCATTCCTTCCTCCTCCTTGGCCATAGCCCCGGTCGCTGCGGTCGGGACGTCTGTCGACCCTTCCTTCACGCACGGCTCGGAGCTCTTGGCATTCATTGGTGTTGTGGGTGTGGAGGTCGTGGTACATGCAGTACCGACTGCCCTTGGAGGATTCGGGCTGATCTCTGCCCCGCTTGGTGTCTGGCTCGGCCACTAGTACGGCAGCTCCCTTGCGCTTCACGTCTTTGGCCTTGGGCTTCTTCTCTTCGGGGTCCGCGGCAGGCAGCTCGAGGAGGGAGAGGCGCCCCTCCTCAGCCCTGGCGCACTTGGTCGCCAAGTTGAACAGCTCCAAGGAGGTGCACAGGTCTTCATGCATTGCCAGCTCCTCCTTCATCTTGATGTCGCGCACACCGTCGGAGAAGGCTGAGATGATGGCCTCCTCTGTCACCCTGGGGATCTTGAGGCGCGCATTGTTGAAGCGCTGGATGTACTTCTGCAGGGTTTCCCCTGGTTGCTGCTTGATACGGCGCATGTCGCTCACGGCGGGTGGTCGGTCGCGAGTACCCTGGAAGTTGGCGATGAAGCAGGTGTGCACCTCATCCCAGGAGGAGATCGTGCCTGGGGCCAGATTCAGGAGCCAGGTGCGGGCTCCATCCTTGAGCGCCATGGGAAACCAGTTCGCCATGACCTTTTCATCTCTGTTGGCAGTCTCGATGCCCAACTCGTAGAGTTGGAGGAACTCTACAGGGTCAGCCGTGCCGTCGTAGCAAGGAGGCAGGTCTGGCTTGAACTTGCCGGGCCATGTGATGCTGCGCAGCTCTGAGGTAAAGGTGCGGCAGCCAGCCGTGGCCACAGGGGGCCTTGGGCGACGGAGAGCTTGGTCCTGCGGGTCCCCATGCGCCGCGGCTGGGGGCAGCAGGTCTTGACGTCTTTGGAGCGAGGAGCTCGGGCATCTTCTCGAGGGCGAGGGACTTCTTGGCAGCTCTGCTCTTGCCGCGCTGGTGCCTGACGGAGCGGGTTCCGCCCAGGGGCCGCGCGCCTTGGGGCCAGGGCGCCTTCTTAAGGAGGAGGCGGCTGAGGCACCCCAGGAGCTTCATTGGCCACGCAGCGCGGGTGCGGTGCAGCGAGAAGGACGGCGCGGGGGCGCCTCCGGCGGCGCGGACGAGCTCGGCGACTCGGTCGAGCCATTCTTCGTAGACATCGTCGATGGGGCGGTAGCGCAGGAGCTCGTTCGCCGCGATGAGCGCAGCTCGAGCCTCCATGGTCGCGCGAAGCGCGCGTGATGAAAAACCAGCGGGGTGGCGAGGCGTGGCGGTGTGGCGTCGCGCCTCATGGATGAATCTTTGGGGCGATCTTGGCTGTTCGTTCCCGCCGGGCGGTGGTGGCGTTAGCGGCGGTGACGGGAACGACGAGCGGCGCCCGCCGATGGGAGCCGTCTGGCGACATGGAAGCGAGCGGCTCGGCGCTCAGCGCGAGCCCGACGCAGCGTCGAACATGGATGCGGTGGTCGGAGAAGAACGAGGCGACGGAAGGCAAATTCGGCGCACCTACTGGCGCGCCAAATGTCGGATTCGGGTTCCGCAGACCCTTGAGGTTCGAACACTGGGGTGCGCGGAGATTCAACCCTCTACGGCTCGCTCCTCGCCCGAATCGCTAGGACCTAAACTACCAAACTAAACAGCACAAGAGACACAAGATTTATCTTTGGTTCGAGCCACCATTGCCGTGTAATACCCTACTCCGGTGTGTGGTGTGGTGGATTGCCTCTTGGGCTTGATGATGAACAATACAAGCGCGAACAGCCTCGCGAGGGTCTATTCTTGGCTGGTGCGATGAACTGCTGGGAGGAGTTCAATCGCCCACTCTACTGGTTTTCTGGTGAGGGTCCTGATTCTAGGTCGGGTCCCGATTGCCTCTACCCTGGGGGTGGCTAGTCCTATTTATAGGCAAAGGCCCTGGGCCTCTTCCCAAATATTGAGCGGGAAGGGCGCCAACAATTGGCCATTTTGAAGGGGAGCAGCGGGTACACTTATCCTGACTAAAGTTAGTCCTCTCCTGTCAAAGGCTCTGGTGGTGACGCCGGCTTGGGCTCCACAATGACTTCCTTCCGGCCGTTAGGCTGGTCTTGGTCTTGTTGCACCGAAATGGACGCCTTTGCTTGATGCTCTCACCTACACTTGGCCCCTTTGCACCAAAGAGGAAAGGAGGACACTGCGCGGGTTGGCGCCCGACTGGCGCCCTTGGTCGTCATGGCTTGCATCATGGGCACCTCGCGAGGTACCCCGCCTTAAACTCTCCGCCTCCTCATGAGCCAGCCTGACGAGGCCGTGCCTGAGGAAGCTCCTTGTCATCTGCCTCATGAGGCCAGCCTCGCGAGGGTCTTGAGCTTGTGTTGATGAAGATGGGCTGTCTTGGGCCTCCTTTGAGCCACGCCTTGCAGGCATGAGCGTGCAAGTCTGGGGACCCCGTTCCCAGCGCATGCAATTCAAACAACATTAGTAAACACATAAGCTCAGCAGAACTAAGATTTAAAAAAGCAATGCATTCCATGTATAGCCTGTCAGAAGCTTATGTTTTAACTTTTGTTCTCTTCTCACCTTTGTAAAACGCTGAAAACAGATTGACATGGAATTCAAGGGCTAAAAACAAAATACATATTGTTTGAGCATAAATGTTTCTTTCCCTAGCTATGACAATGATATAATTGGAAAAAAAATGAGTTGACCTATCATATGATGCTCCAAGCATACGTAATTATGTCAATGTGTGGACCTGCCAAAAAGATGATTGATCCAGAGAATGCTGAAATGTGAGAGTCGACCAGCTAATAAAAGTATGTCATAGCACTAAACCAAAAACTCATCTAGATAAATGAGGTTAACATGGCAAGTCATTTCATGAAATAGTCTATATATAAAAAAATTCAAAAATTGTACTGCTATATAGAAAACTTCCCCTTTAATTGAAGACAGAATAGACCATAAATCCTGGAAAGTCACTTGTCAATATGATTATTTACTCTGTTAACAAACGTTGACTGCACTACTTGTGACACAGTAGGCAATGGGTAAGAAATCAAAGCTTACCTCATACTGTAATTTCTCATGCCCTACATCATACTTTGACAGCTTTCTCTCACACATGATCTTCTTTTGCACCACTATATCATATAAAGGGAAGCATTTTGTTTGATAAATTTGCTACAGTGAAAATAGTAACACATGATCAGTCAGGTAACAATCAATAATATTCAACTAATGTATGAGTAGATGTCAACTTGAACTGAGATCAATACTACCAGGCTGCGAGCAATAGCAAGAAAATATTTTGGTGCCATGGACATAGTACAAACTTTCTCTACGTTGGAATCTACTATTTATCATCCATCATGAAGTGTAGCAGACCTATGCAGCTATGCCAACATGGTCTATTCCAGGAAACCACATACCATCATTGCCCGCCATCTGAATCATAGCTCCCTGAATTTCGGTCAGGACCGGATTTTCGGGATATTAATTTCCCAGAAAATGGCCCTTGTGCTCATCAGCCCCAAGACTACTGTTAGTTGATGAGGCACCAACTTGATACAGAAACTCCAAGAAAAATACATAATATGTAGTACAAGACCATTCTGGCCTATGAGTACAACAATTTGGTTTCTAGTGGTTGATGGCGGAAGTGGTTTGTGGTTCATCAGTGGCCATGGGACTCCATTTCCCACAGGAACAGCTGACCAGGTTAACTCCTATCTTCGCGAGGCTGTTGTGACCATTGCGTGGGTTCCGGGGCTGACATCGCGACGCTCCTCTCCAAGCAAGAAATCTGGCCAAGACAATAGCCAGGGACAAGCCAGGGAGCACTTTGAATGTACTCGCAAACATTATGAACATGGGTATAATATAACAAACGATAATCATGCTCTAAAATATTCTATGATCACAATGCGAGTCATAAAATAAAAGCCCTAATGCATGCAAGCAGGTTATGTATATGTAACATGAATACGTAATAACAGAGTAGTGATAAAATGCACCATCGGGTGTCTGAAACGACGCCTCGAAAGGATAGTAAATAACAAGCATGCCTCAGTCGGGTGTCTGAGCGACACCACATGAAGGGATTATAAAGTAAATAATTAACAAGCAGGCCACAGTCGGGCATCTCAGCGACACCACACAAAGGCTTATAAATAATAGAAATACCAAGCATGCCACAGTCGGGCGTCTCAGCGACACCACATAAATGGCTTATAAGAAGAACAATCACAGTGAATATCCAGGAGGTAGAACCGTCCCAGGGATACTCAATACTCCAAATAATATAAAGGGTTAATCCATAATAATAATAATCATAATCATCATAAGTCACACGTCATGATCCATGTTCTGGTTTAGCAGTTCCTCCTCCGAAGACCGACACTAAGACCGGCACTTGACCCAACCCAGACTGTAGTCATTAACCATGGACACGACTATTCGAATAGATATAATCTCTGTAGAGGGTGTACTCTTTACCCACGAGTAACGGATTCCTTTAGTCCATCGGGACTAATTCCGTCTACGGTCTTTTAATTGAAAACACACCTGACCCACACACACAAGCTTAACTTACCGGTGTCTGGAAACATCCACGACACCTGTCAAGCAAAACTCTAAGTGGGGAGGCTACAACCTCGATTAGCATGGGATCAAATTTATACGGCGCGCTACTAAGGGGTGCCCCCCTCTCGGTCCCAACCGGAAACACCCATGCCCCGGACTAGGTGGCATGCCTACCGGATGCATCCGGTATCTTCCACCATGGCCTCTCTGTATGGTGTGTGCTAGGAAGGGGTTGACAACTTACTGAATCGTACCCTACCTGCGGCAGGGACAAGTGGTAGTATGAAACAAGTATGGGGGTTACTGGAACAAGACTCGATCTACGGTCGACTTAGGAGGTTTAAAAATTCCCTGCACGATATGTATAACCAATATATTTCAACCAACAAAATCACCACTCATTATACCTTACTATGCCATATCGGACATAACCGTCCCGACGAAGACCGAAGACAAGCTCATGCCTACCCAAGGCAGAGGCTTTCCCGGATTTCTTTCCGGCATGCATGCAAGGCATACGAGAGCGATTACCATCACAAGTATATCCATTTCCAACAGCAAAGGAAATCTCCAATATGCATTCATGCAAATGATCGTATCACCACATAAAATAACGAGTTCTCCGTATTAAGGTGGTGTTATAATCGTGTCAACCAACACACAAAAATATTATGCCAGGGTTCAGAATGCTTGCCTTCAATTTTGAATTAGTTGTGGAGAGGCAGGGTGCATTCCAAAACTTTGAAAGTTTTCTTCTTCTCCAAACATCCTATTTTTTTTGAAAATATTGAATTAAAACATAGTTTCAAAACAGTACAAAAAAGTTGTCTGAAATTTTTTCAAATAAATCTAAAAATAAACTAGACAATATTTGAGATAGGTAGGAAAAAGAATCACATTATTTGGAGTTATATTTAAAAAGTTATAGCCAGTCAAAGTTTAGTCAAATTTCTGGTTTTAAATAAAACAGAAAAAGAAAAGGAAAACGTTTCGAATAGATACACGTCGAACATGTACTTTGCGTTTACGCCTTCACTTAAACCACGTGGACCGGCGTGGGTCACTCACAGTGGGTCCAGGGGGCCCACTGGTCAGGTTGGACCAGTCGCCCCCCGCCTCCTTCCTCCTCTGTCCGAGCAGGGGCGGGGCTCCGGCGATCGCCGTCGGCGAACGGCAGCTCCCCGCGGGGTTCTAAGGGCGGGGATGGATCCGCCAGTCCAGGGCGGTCCTCCCCGTGGTTGGCAGGCTGGCGGGGACGGAGGGAGTCGCCGGCGGCGAGCTCCACGGCGGAGGTAGCTTCGGGATGAATTGGGGATTTGATCTATGGTGGCTTTCAATCAGGTTTGAGAGCCAGGGCGGCTCCGCAAGGTCGAGGGGAGAAGGTTGGCGACACTGGATGGACTGGAGAAGCTCTATTTGCGATGAAATGGACTGGGACATGGCAACGACCAAGCCAAGCAGAGATGGGGAAGACGACCTTCCCCTCTTCGATTGCCGGCCATGGGGGCTCTAGAGGGGTGGCCTGAGGTTGCTTGAGGACTCGTTTGAGCTCAGGGGCCCTTATATAGACGGTTGAGGTCGGTTCCGATGACGGCCGCGGATAAGATCGGCGAACCGCCGTTCTGTAGCTCGAAGAACGACGTGTCGAGGCTGGGGATGGCGGCAAGGGCTAGCGGACGAGTGGGCACTGCTCCGGGGGCGAGCTGGCGAGTGCGGGAGGCTCGGGCGGCGCCGTCCAGGGCCGGGGCCTGCTGTGGTCGGCCGTTAGTGGCCACAGCCGACCTAACGGCGGCGTTGTGGAGCTCCAGGGGCGGCTCTGCGGCGAGGGACGGGGCAGGTGCGTTGGCTGCGAGTGGAAGAGGATAAAAACGGGCGCGGGGGAGGCGGCAACGAGACGCGGCAACTCGGGCGCACGCACGTGCAAAACGCGCGCTGTGGCCGCGCCCAGAGCATGCACACCAGGCGCTCGGCGAAATGCCAGCGTGTGTTAGAGAGCTTGGGTGGGGCTGGCAATTAGCAGGTCTAGGTTAGAGGCATATAGGATTTTAGTGGACAAGGTTGCTGGGTCAGTGGATCAAGCTTATAATGCAAACTCAAAACCATGTCAAAACTGACCATGCACCCAAGGTGTTTGACAGAATGCCAAGGGCATCTAGGCAACTCTTGGGGTGGCCAAACTCTCCACACTAGTGTCTCTTTAGATGTAAAAGAGGGTGGTAAGGTCATTTGGGCAAAACCAGAAATTTGCTAGTGCAAGTTTTGCAATTCTTCAGTTCTGGACAGAAGGTAAATGGCATTATTGCTTGCACTAAAAATTCTCCAATGGGTCCACTCTCCTGGACTTAAGGGTTTGTAGGGTGGTCTACAAGCAGGAAAAAGAATCATGGGCAACAGAGCAACATAAAATGGGGTTGCAGTAGAAAATGCCAAACTGGACCAGAGAGCAAAAGAGGATGATTTGCTCAAATTTTTCAAAGAACATTAGTGGGTTTTTGCATAAAGTTGAATAATATACTACTACTAACATCCCATAATTTTGGTGGAAGCTTTAAAGAAATATTTAAATGGGTTGTAGTTCAATACTACCATCTAGACCAGTTTTGAAAACTTGGGGTAGAGCTCAAAATCTCCAATGAATAAAAGATGTTTTTGTATATAAGTGATTTAAAAACACCACGTGACATCCCCAAATCTTGGTTGAAATTTCAAATAAATTTATCAAAGGGTTGTAGTTCAGATGGGGCCTAATACTTGTGAAAAACCATTTTAGAGAAATAAAGCTCAGGAAAAAATAATAATTATATAAATAACCCCACTCATAAAAAATTGTTTTAATTGAGAGGGTAAATAAGTCCAATAATAATTGAAAAGTTTTTACTTGGGGTGAAAACTCCAGAACTTAGAAGAAAAGAGAGACTCTGAGATCAATAATAAATCCAGAAAAATGAAAATTTAATTTCCTGGCAAAATTTTAATAAACAAAACATGGTTAAATTTTTGGGGTGTTACAACACTACCCCCCTTAAGAAAAATCTCGTCCTCGAGATTTGTTAAGAGTTTTTTTTAAATATTATTCCTGTTAGTTGAAACCAAAAAGTTTACTGATAGCACACACTTTGTGTCGTCGGGGTTGGTTTTTTTGGCGGCTACGCCCGAGATTAAAAGTGCAATCGCACATCAACATACTCATGCATGGCTACTATTAAAATAGGGTGCACAAGCAAATAGCATTTAATTACGGCGATATAGGATCACACAATTACAGGGCGTGGACATACTAAGACTCGGTACTACTCGAGTGACTTAGTCTACCTCGTTAATATCTAATCGGGCTTGCCTTGTGGATGCCGAGGCTTCTCCACGGTTTTCACCGTCGGGATTAGCTGGAGGGGGTTGAGGGGCTGCAGGGTCGGGGTAGCGATGATGACCCTCGCGGGAGTTGTTGGCCACAATCCCGTTGGAGCGTGTTCCCAAAAGGCGACGAAGCGCTTCTGGGGACATCGAAGTATTTTGGTCGATGACTGGGGCAGACCTCAGGGACTCGATCGGTTGTCCGAACATTACGACTGGATTGTCGTCGTCGGGCTAATTTTC
Organism: Aegilops speltoides; assembly: GCA_021437245.1. Lineage (NCBI taxonomy): Eukaryota > Viridiplantae > Streptophyta > Magnoliopsida > Poales > Poaceae > Aegilops > Aegilops speltoides. The sequence continues at coordinate 130,967,479 of CM038144.1, forward strand.
TCTTCTTATCGGGGCTCGGCGAATCAGTTCTCACGAGCTGCGATCAGATCGAGGGTGATTTGATCAAGCAATTCCTCTAGTGCACCCACATAGTGCACTATATGCAACAAAGCAGGATTCGACTCGTGATCTCCGTTGGCAACCTGGGGTGGCCTACCATACCCGTCACGGCTGGGGTAGTAGTAGAACGAGCGGCAGTTAACTCTGGGCGACAAGTGCCGGAGTTGAACTACATCCTCTCGAGCAGCTAGTTGGATGGCTTGTGGCTCAAAGGAAGTTGTCCTTCCAGTGAACCTGTAGGGACGTTTTGGTGATAGACCCCTACCATAGATGTGCACAGTGGCCCAGAATTGATGGCTTTCACCGCTCATGGGTCCTTGGTACACTACATACTCCGGGGGCTCTTCTAATGCAAAGGCACAACGGGTGAGGTTTGCTAGCACGGTCACAAAACCTCCAAGGTTGTTTGTTGTGGTCTCAATGTGTACGACGGGCCAGGTGTTATAGCTCGGTTTGGGGAAGAGGCTGCGCTGTGCTGTGTTGAGGCTAGCGTGCCCTTTTTATAGAAAAAAGGGGACGGAGTCTTCCTTTGCACGCTTGCGAATGAGACAATTTAGGTGTCAGTCACTGGCGCGTGATCGACAGGTTAGGCTGATACGTTGGGCACCGATTGCCAAAAGTGTCGGGGTCACTGTCTGGCTATCTTGCACGAGAAGCTTGGCCGGGGTTAGGTTATGGTCTGGTGGGTTGGTTAACCTAGGTTTTTGACCTGGCTAAGATCGGATTAGCCAATGGTCAGCCTGGCTCTGATACTAAGTTTGTCAGGACCGGATTTTCGAATATTAATTTTCCAAAAAATGGCCCTTGTGCTCATCAGCCCCAGGATTACTGTTAGCTGATGAGGCACCAACTTGATACAGAAACTCCAAGAAAAATACATAATATGTAGTACAAGACCATTCTGGCCTATGAGTACAACAATTTGGTTTCTAGTGGTTGATGGTGGAAGCGGTTTGTGGTTCATCAGTGGCTGTGGGACTCCATTTCCCACAGGAACAGCTGACCAGGTTAACTCATATCTTCGCGAGGCTGTTGTCCCCATTGCGTGGGTTCCGGGGCTGACATCGCGACGCTCCTCTCCAAGCAAGAAATCTGGCCAAGATAATTGCCAGGGACAAGCCAGTGAGTACTTTGAATGTACTCGCAAACATTATGAACACGGGTATAATATAACAAACAATAATCATGCTCTAAAATATTCTATGATCACAATGTCAGTCATAAAATAAAATCCATGATGCATGCAAGCAGGTTCTTTACATGTAACATGAATACGTGATGACAGAGTAGTAATAAAATGCACCGATCGGGTGTCTGAAGCGACGCCTCGAAAGGATAGTAAATAACGAGCATGCCTCAGTCGGGCGTCTGAGCGACACCACATAAAGGGCTTATAAAGTAAATAATTAACAAGCATGCCACAGTCGGGCGTCTCAGCGACACCACATAAAGAACTTATAAATTATAGAAATACAAAGCATGCCACAGTCGGGTGTCTCAGCGACACCACATAAAGGGCTTATAAGAAGAACAAACACAGTGAATATCCAGGAGGTAGAACCGTCCCAGGGATACTCAATACTCCAAATAATATAAAGGGTTAGTCCATGATAATAATAATCATAATCATCATAAGTCACACGTCATGATCCATGTTCTGGTTTAGCAGTTCCTCCTCCGAAGACCGACACTAAGACCGACACTTGACCCAACCCAGACTGTAGTCCTTAACCATGGACACGGCTATTCGAATAGATATAATCTCTATAGAGGGTGTACTCTTTACCCACGAGTAACGGATTCCTTTAGTCCATCGGGACTAATTCTGTCTACGGTCTTTTAATTGAAAACACACCTGACCCACACACACAAGCTTAACTTATCGGTGTCTGGAATCACCCACGACACCTGTCAAGCAAAACTCTAAGTGGGGAGGCTACAACCTCGATTAGCATGGGATCAAATTTATACCGCGCGCTACTAAGGGGTGCTCCCTCTCGGTCCCAACTGGAAACACCCATGCCCCCGGACTAGGTGGCATGCCTACCGGATGCATCCGGTATCTTCCACCATGGCCTCTCTGTATGGTGTGTGCTAGGAAGGGGTTGACAACTTACTGAATCGTACCCTACCTGCGGCAGGGACAAGTGGTAGTATGAAACAAGTATGGGGTTCTTTGGAACAAGACTCGATCTACTGATCGACTTAGGAGGTTTAAAATTCCCTGCACGATATGTATAACAAATATATTTCAACCAACAGAATCACCACTCATTATACCTTACTATGCCATATCGGACATAACCGTCCCGACGAAGACCGGAGACAAGCTCATGCCTACCCAAGGCAGAGGCTTTCCCGGATTTCTTTCCGGCATGCATGCAAGGCATACGAGAGCGATTACCATCACAAGTATATCCATTTCCAACAGCAAAGGAAATCTCCAATATGCATTCATGCAAATGATCGTATCACCACATAAAATAACGAGTTCTCTGTATTAAGGTGGTGTTATAATCGTGTCAACCAACACACAAAAATATTATGCCAGGGTTCAGAATGCTTGCCTTCAAGTTGTGGAGAGGCAGGGTGCATTCCAAAACTTTGAAAGTTTTCTTCTTCTCCAAACATCCTATTTTTTTGAAAATATTGAATTAAAACATAGTTTCAAAACAGTACAAAAAAGTTGAATGAATTTTTTTCAAATAACTCTGAAAATAAACTAGACAATATTTGAGAGAGGTAGGAAAAAGAATCACATCATTTGGAGTTATATTTAAAAAGTTATAGCCAGTCAAAGTTTAATCAAATTTATGGTTTTAAATAAAACAAAAAAAGAAAAGGAAAACGTTTCGAATAGATACACGTCGAACACGTACTTTGCGTTTACGCCTTCACTTAAACCATGTGGATCAGCATGGGTCACTGATAGTGGGTCCAGGGGGCCCACTGGTCAGGTTTGGCCAGTCGCCCCCCGCCTCCTTCCTCCTCTGTCCGAGCGGGGGCGGGGCTTCGGCGATTGCCGTCGGCGAACGGCAGCTCCCCGCGGGGTTCTGAGGGCGGGGATGGATCCGCCAGTCCAGGGCGGTCCTCCCGGTGGTCTGGAGGCTGGCAGGGACGGAGGGAGTCGCCGGCGGCGAGCTCCGAGGCAGAGGTAGCTTCAGGATGAATTAGGGATTTGATCTATGGTGGCTTTCGATCGCGTTTGAGAGGCTGGGCGGCTCCGCAAGGTCGAGGGGAGAAGGTTGGCTGCACTGGATGGACTGGAGAAGCTCTGTTCGCGACGAAATGGACTAGGACGTGGAGGCGGCCGAGCCTACCAGAGATGGGGAAGACGACCTTCCCCTCTTCGATTGCCGGCCATGGGGGCTCTAGAGGGGTGGCCTGAGGTTGCTTGAGGACTCGGTTGAGCTCGGGGGCCCTTATATAGACGGTTGAGGTCAGTTCCGACGGCGGCCCCGGATATGATCGGCGAACCACCGTTCTGTAGCTCGAAGAACGACGTGTCGAGGCTGGGGATGGCAGCAAGGGCTAGCGGACAAGTGGGCACTGCTCCAGGGGCGAGCTGGCGAGCGCGGGAGGCTCGGGCAGCGTCGTCCAGGGCCGGGGCCTGCTGTGGTCGGCCGCTAGTGGCCACGGCAGACCTGACGGCGGAGCTGTGGAGCTCCAGGGGCGGCTCTGCGGCGAGGGAGGGGGCAGGTGCGTTGGCTGCGTGTGGAAGAGGATCAGAACGGGCGCGGGGGAGGCGGCAACGAGACGCGGCGACTCGGGCGCACACACGTGCAAAACGCGTGTTCTGGCCGTGCCCAGAGCATGCACACCAGGCGCTCGGTGAAATGCCAGCATGTGTTAGAGAGCTTGGGTGGGGCTGGCAATTAGCAGGTCTAGGTTAGAGGCATCTAGTAGTTTAGTGGACAAGGTTGCTGGGTCAGTGGATCAAGCTTATAATGCAAACTCAAAACCATGTCAAAACTGACCATGCACCCAAGGTGTTTGACAGAATGCCAAGGGTATCTAGGCAACTCTTGGGGTGGCCAAACTCTCCAGACTAGTGTCTCTTTAGATGTAAAAGAGGGTGGTAAGTTCATTTGGGCAAAACCAGAAACTTGCTAGTGCAAGTTTTGCAATTCTTCAGTTCTGGACAGAAGGCAAATGGCATTATTGCTTGCACTAAAAATCCTCCAATGGGTCCACTCTCCTGGACTTAAGGGTTTTGTAGGGTGGTCTACAAGCAGGAAAAAGAATCATGGGCAACAGAGCAACATAAAATGGGGTTGCAGTAGAAAATGCCAAACTGGACCAGAGAGCAAAAGAGGATGATTTGCTCAAATTTTTCAAAGAACATTAGTGGGTTTTTGCATAAAGTTGAATAATATACTACTACTAACATCCCATAATTTTGGTGGAAGCTTTAAAGAAATATTTAAATGCATTGTAGTGCAATACTACCATTTGGACCAGTTTCGAAAACTTGGGGTAGAGCTCAAAATCTCCAATGAATAAAAGATGGTTTTTGTATAAAAGTGATTTAAAAACACCACATGACATCCCCAAATCTTGGTTGAAATTTTAAATAAATTTATCAAAGGGTTGTAGTTCAAATGGGGCCCTAAAACTTATGAAAAACCATTGTAGAGAAATAAAGCTCAGGAAAAAAATAATTATATATATAACCCCACTGATAAAAAATTGTTTTAATTTACAGGTTAAATAAGTCCAATAATAATTGAAAAGTTTTTATTTGGGGTGAAAACTCCACAACTTAGAAGAAAAGAGAGACTCTGAGATCAAGAATAAATCCAAAAAAAATGAAAATTTAATTTCCTGGCAAAATTTTAATAAACAAAACATGGTTAAATTTTTGGGGTGTTACTATTCCTGTCAATCCAAAGAACAAAAGAGCATCAACACCAATATTGAATTACTTGACAAAGAACAAAATAGCATCAACATAAATATTCACTCCCGCAATTAGCACTGTAATTCCATGGTCAATGTGAAGGTTCCGGTCACATTTGGGGTGCGCTTTGCTGAGAAAACTGGTAGCATACAATTTGCTTGCAAAAAGAGAACGAAACCATTAGAAATAGTTCACAAAAGGACCCAAGTTTCATTTAGAGCAAACATTTCCATACTTTGGTCAATAACACATCTCATGCATTGCATATTCTAACCATGCACGATCCATGTTGCGGTTTGCAAATAAAAAATGACTGATGTTCATGCATACATTGAGCTACACATGTTCATGACAGTTCCCTTGAACTCTAATAACAGGATTTTTTGAGTTCCATAAGTATACGTTTGATACAGATTACTACAGACTATTCTGTTTTTGACAGATTCTGTTTTCTATGTGTTGTTTGCTTATTTTGATGCATCTGTGGCTATTATTCAGTGGTATGAACCATAGATAAGTTGGAATACAGTGTATATTACACCAATATTAATTTATAATGAGTTCATTACAGTACCTAAGTGGTTGTTTTATTTTCTTATACTAACGGAGCTTACGAGTTTTCTGTTGAGTTTTGAGTTGTGGAGTTTTCAAGTTTTGGGTAAAGATTCGATGGACTATGGAATAAGGAGTGGCAAGAGCCTAAGCTTGGGGATTCCCAAGGCATCCCAAGGTAATATTCAAGGACAACCAAGAGCCTAAGCTTGGGGATGCCCCGGAAGGCATCCCCTCTTTCGTCTTCGTTCATCGGTAACTTTACTTGGGGCTATATTTTTATTCACCACATGATATGTGTTTTGCATGGAGCGTCATTTTATTTTGTAAGTATTTGCTTGCTGTTATTTAGAATAATGTATTGCTTCTTTATTTTCAATAAAAAAAAAGTCAAGGATAGCCTTCGCCATGCTTATTTTGCTAGTATACATGTTGCTGTTTGAAAACAGAAAGTTTACAGCTGTTGCAAAAATTCCCTAGAAACGTCAGGGAATGATATAATGATGAAACCTTTTGCATAATGAGCTCTGATAAATTTACTACAGTGGGAATTTTATTTCATAATTTTTGGAGTTACGGAAGTATGATGAATCTTGCATTCTTTACAGACTGTACTGTTTTGACAGATTGCTGTTATGTTTGCATTGTTTGCATATGTTTGCTTGTTTAATGATTCTATTTGAGGATAGGAGTATTAAATATGCAGAGGAATTTAGTATGCAATGTTGAATAATAATTTTAGTGATTTGTTACAGTAGAAAATGATAAGGTTTTGCATTGGTTTATACTAACCTATCTCACGAGTTATTGTTGAGTTTGGTGTGGATGAAGCTTTTGATAAAAAGAGAAACCATGATATGAGAGGAATTAAGGAGACACAAAAGTTCAAGCTTGGGGATGCCCAAGGCACCCCAAGATAATATTTCAAGAAGTCTCAAGCATCTAAGCTTGGGGATGCCCCGTTAGGCATACCACCTTTCTTCTTCAACAACTATCGGTTAGTATTGGTTGAGCCTAAGTTTTTGCTTCTTCACATGAGTTGTGCTATCCTTGCAATGCCATTTTGTTTTGCCTTGCTTGCTGTTTGAATACAATACCAAGATATGAAATTCTTAAATGAGAGAGAGTCTTCACATAGTTACATAATTATTTAGCTACTCATTGATCTTCACTTATATCTTTTTGGATTAGTTTGTCAATTTACTCGTGTGCTTCACTTATATCCTATGAGTAAATGGTTGAATGAGTTGATTGTCATAAATCTGAAATTATATATGTTTCATTTGCTTATCCCATGGGGAGTAATGACTTCACATCTAAGAAGTAGAGGTTGTAAATTTATTGAAGGTTAGCAAGTATTGTATTGGTCATTTGAACAATTCATGAAAGAATATTGAAGGAAGAGAGATTTCAAATATAAATACACTATCCTAGACATCTTTTATAATTGGGAGCACTCATTAAGTATGACATGCTAAAGAGTTGATGTTGGACAAGGAAGACAACGTAATGGGTTATGTTTTCCGACATCTCAGTTAAAGTATATTGTAATGGATCATTCAAACATGTTGAGCTTGCCTTTCCCCCTCATGCTAGCCAAAATTCCTTGCACCAAGTAGAGATACTACTTGTGCTTCCAAATATCCTTAAACCCAGTTTTGCCATGAGAGTCCACCATACCTACCTATGGATTGAATAAGATCCTTCAAGTAAGTTGTCATCGGTGCAAGCAATAAAAATTGCTCTTTAAATATGTATGCTCTTTTGGTGTGAAGAAAATAGCTTTATACGATCTTGTTATGGAAGCAATAAAAGCGACAGACTGCATAATGAAGGTCCATATACAAGTGGCAATATAAAGTGACGTCATTCGCATTAAGATTTTGTGCATCCAACCCTAAAAGCGCATGACAACCTCTGCTTCCCTCTGCGAAGGGCCTATCTTTTACTTTATGTCTTTTACTTTATGCAAGAATCAAGGTGATCTTCACCTTTCCCTTTTTTCATTTTATCGTTTGGCAAGCACTTTGTGTTGGGGTGATCCTGATATATATATATATATATATATATATATATATATATATATATATATATATAGGAGTAGGATTTTCTACAATAGCTTGCCACGAACTAGTTAAGGTTTTCGACGGTGTAAAAGCTCTCAAAATTCTGAAAAAATCTGGACCAACACACCTATAATATAACATGATCCAACGGATGGATTGAAAAAATATGACTGCGGTGTCTGGACAAAAGAACAAATGTTTTAATATATATTGATCTGCGGTGAGTGAAAGGCTTGTTTTTTTTTTGAGGACACATAAATGCATATTTTCACAATCACACCGTTGGATCATCTTATTATATTAGAGTGAGGCTCCCCTATTTATTTCATATTTTTTACTTACTTTTAAACCGTTAAATATTTAGCAAGCCTTAACTAGTTATGGAGTAGGATTTCATATAGTCTTTCTTAGTGTTCGATTGAAACTCCATAACCATTAGTATTGCGTGAGTGTTAGCAATTGTAGAAGACTATATGATAGTTGAGTATGTGGAGTTTGTTATTCCTGAAAATAATATGAATTGCAATTGTTTGATGACCGAGAATGAAGTTTGCTAGTTTTCCAAAAAGTTTATGGTCTATGCTTTGACATGTGAATTGCTTGTTACTTTATCGTGAGAAGTTTCATGAGATGAACTACTGTTATGACATATTATCATGCTAGAAAAGGTGATTGAAATTATCATTGATCAAACTTGTGCACCTGCTAGCATTCACACTTCATAAATTCTTTCTTTTATCATTTACCTACTCAAGGACGAGTACGAATTAAGCTTGGGGATGCTGATACGTCTCCAACGTATCTATAATTTATGAAGCATTCATGCTATTTTATTATCTGTTTTGAATGATTACGGGCTTTATTATACACTTTTATATTACTTTTGGGACTAACCTATTAACCGGAGGCCCAGCCCATATTGTTGTTTATTACTGTTTGATATTTCAAGAAAAGGAATATCAAACGGAGTCCAAACGGAATGAAACCTTCGGCAGCGTGATTTTTTGGAAGAATATGATCCTGGAGACTTGGAGTTCACGTCAGAAGATCCTCGAGGCAGCCACGAGATAGGAGGGCACGCCCCCTCCTGTAGGGCGTGCCCCCTGTCTCGTGGGCCCCTCGAGCACCTCCCAACCGACTTATTTTGCCTATATAAGCCTACGTACCCTAAAACCATCTAATATCAAGATAAATCGGGAGTTCTGCCGCCGCAAGCCTCTGTAGCCACCAAAAACCTCTTGGGAGCCCGTTCCGGCACCCTACCGGAGGGGGAACCCATCACCGGTGGCCATCTTCATCATCCCGGCGCTATCCATGACGAGGAGGGAGTAGTTCACCCTCGGGGCTGAGGGTATGTACCAGTAGCTATGTGTTTGATATCTCTCTATCGTGTTCTCTATGGCACGATCTTGATGTATCGCGAGGTCTGCTATTATAGTTGGATCTTATGATGTTTCTCCCCCTCTATTCTCTTGTGATGAATTGAGTTTCCTTCTTGAAGTTATCTTATTCGATTGAGTCTTTACTTTGAGAACACTTGATGTATGTCTTGCCGTGTTTATCTGTGGTGACAATGGGATATCACGTACCACTTGATGTATGTTTTGGTGACCAACTTGCGGGTTCCGCCCATGAACCTATGCATAGGGGTTGGCAGACGTTTTCTTGACTCTCCGGTAGAAACTTTGGGGCACTCTTTGAAGTACTTTGTGTTGGTTGGATGAATCTGAGATTGTGTGATGCATATCGTATAATCATGCCCACAGATACTTGAGGTGACAATGGAGTATCTAGGTGACATTAGGGTTTTGGTTGATTTGTGTCTTAACGTGTTATTCTAGTACGAACTCTTGAATAGATTGATCTGAAAGAATAACTTCGAGGTGGTTTCGTACCCTACCATAATCTCTATGTTTGTTCTCCTCTATTAGTGGCTTTGGAGTGACTCTTTGTTGCATGTTGAGGGCTTGTTATATGATCTATCTATGTTATTATTGTTGAGAGAACTTGCACCAGTGAAGGTATGAACCCTATGCCTTGTTTCCTACCATTGCAATAACGTTTACGCTCACTTTTATCATTAGTTACCTTGCTGTTTTTATTATTTAAGATTACAAATACCTATATCTACCATCCGTATTGCACTTGTATCACCATCTCTTCGCCGAACTAGTGCACCTATACAATTTGCCATTGTATTGGGTGTGTTGGGGACACAAGAGACTCTTTGTTATTTGGTTGCAGGGTTGTTTGAGAGAGACCATCTTCATCCTACGCCTCCCACGGATTGATAAACCTTAGGTCATCCACTTGAGGGAAATTTGCTACTGTCCTACAAACCTGTGCACTTGCAGGCCCGACAACGTCTAAAATAAGAAGGTTGTGTAGTAGACATCAGTGAACAAGTTCTGGAGCAGGGCCAAGAGGGAGAAAATAGCACGGAGGAGAGCGGCGAATGGGAATCTTCGGACGGAGAAGACGAGGAGGAAAGCGAGGAGTCGGACGACGAAGGAGCGGTTGACTCGCCACCTCGCTCAGAACATCGATCCAAGCAACATCATGACCCAGCGGGCGGGCGCGGTAAGAACGTGGCCCTAAGCACCCAAACACAGAAGCGCACTCGGACGTCGACTCCAGAGCCAACAGAGAAAGTCGCCAAGCAGCCCAAGGTTGCTCTTCCAAAAGCTCGGAAGACTCTACCGAGGAACAAGATGGACGTCCCTGTCGCCTGAGGGTGAGCATCTTTCCTGTGTTTATCTTTGCCGACTGATTCTTCTGTTCTGACTGAATGGATCGTGTACCTTTCTAGCCCAACCTCTGCCGCGACTGACATGGATATCGAGAAGGCCCCAGGAGATGAGGAAACCGATAACGCGGCCACTCCCGAGGTGGTAAGTCCGCTCGACCAAAACTTATTTTGTCGACTGAGTTGTAGATCAGTTGAATCTCTGATGTTCTCCTTTTGCTGCAGCTCCACGAGACATCGTCGTGCTTCCTGATGATGATGATGAAGAATAAGTGCCTCTGAAGGAGAAGAAGAGGAGAGTCAAGGGCTCGAGCGGGAGAGGGCTTGAAGTTCAAGTCCCTCAGTCGACGCCGGTGCTTGAGGCGGTGGTCGAGCGATCCGGAGATCTGGTTCGGACCAACGTCACATTCGCTGACCCGCTGACGACTGATCGTCCGTCAGGGTCGACTGCTCCGGCTCCTGCTGCTCTAGTGCAACTCCACGCATCGGACCCAGTGGCTGCTTCGGCCGCCTTGGCGCCATCACTCTTTGCTGCATACCAAACTCCAGACGACTCGCCAAGTGCCGCCAGGGAGGCTCTTCGCCAGGTGAATATTGTTATGGAGCAGGTGAAGGTGATGCACGAGGCCAGTCAGGTGGCCTATAATGCCAGCACCTCTTTGCAGACTAATGTTAAGGTCAGTTATCTCCCGACTGAACTTTTGAATCATGAAAAACTGCCGCTGTAGCTTCGCTGCCCATATGTGCATCTACTATCATGGGTCTGTGTTTCATATACAACCACCCACTAGGGTGTGCCTGCTTTAGAGTTTTAACAGGTCTTCTGCTCCATTCGACTCATGCTTAGTCGAGTGTTTTGTCCTAACCAGTGGGGGCACGCAGAGTGCACCCACTGGGTGTAGTCCCCAAGACCACGGTCGAGTGCTGGCAGTCGGCTGGGGTCTAAGAAGCTACTTTTTTTACTCACGCTGGGTAGACCATGCTTAGTGTTGATCCAAACCAGTGGGGGCACGCTAAGTGCACCCACTGGGTGTAGTCCCCGAGACTACTGTTGAATGTTTGATTCGGCAGTAGTCTTAGAGTAACTTTCATTGTGATTGTCTTTTGTTTCTGTCGACTAATATATCTCTCTCGCTGATTGCAGAGGTCTTGTGATCTTGGGGCTCAACTTTCTGGGTTGAACAAGAAGCAAATCAGCCTCAATCTTGATCTTGAACTGGCAAAGAAGAACCTCAAGACTGCTCAAGAAGAAACAGCCATCATGGGAGGTAACCAATCGTCACCTGACCACCTTGTGACTCGCCTTTCTCCGTGTTTTTTCTTCCAGTCTCTTTGAACCGAGTGACTTCACACGAACAGATGTGCGTAGTGAAAACCGTCAACTTCAAGCTCGTCTGAAGAGTGTTGTTTCTTTAGAGAAAATGAAGGAGTCTCTGGAGAAGAAGGATCTGGATCTTGCTGCAGCTCAGAAGGAGGCGCGAGAGAAGACAGCGCTTGCAGACAAGAAACTGGCTTCAGTCGGCAAGTTGGAAGAGGAGAATTCGAAGCTGAAGACCGCCATCTCTGAGGCCAATCGGAAGGTTGAGCAACTGAAGAAGGACAAGGAGAACCTGACCAATGAAGTTGGCAGCCTCAAAGCCAAGATGGGCAAGCTGGAGTCCTATCCGGGACAACTTGCTGCAAAACTTGTCTTGAAGCTTGAAGGTATCATCATTCGACTGACTAGTTGTCGTCGATTGGAACATTTTGTTATACTACCGACTCACCATTTTTTCTGATTGTGCAGGACTTTGCCAGGACTTTGAGGCTGAGACTAGGCAGGTCGAGACGGGTCTCGACCCCATCAATTGTCCTGTTAAAGATGATGTTGTGATGAACTTGCTGCGGTTGGAGTCACGCATGGATAGTGTTGTTGCTTATCTGGCTCGACTAAAGGCAGTGACGACTCGGGTTGATGCCAAACTCTAGCCTCAGGCGGAACTTTCACAGGATCTCGAGTCGCTGATGACTCGACTGAATCAGATCCCTAGTCAAGTGCAGGAATGGAAGAAATCATCTGCTCGTTGTGGCACTGACGTTGCCCTATCATTGGTCCGTGTGCACTACAAAGACGCTAGAGAAGACAAGCTGGCGGCTCTCAAGGTTGCGAATACTAAGAAGCACACCTTCTAGTCCTTCATGGACACCTTCCTTGAGGCTGCCACTCGCATTGCAGACAACATTGATCTTGACAGCTTTTATGATCCAGCTAGCCCTTCTCCTGATGAGTGACCGAAAAACATTATGCTCCACCTTTATTTGCCTCGGAATGCCGACTGATTTTGTAATCGATTAAAATCTTTCGGGCCTGACGCCTTAGCACTTTTTAATCCGTGGTCTGGAACCTTTGGATTTATCTGAACTTGGTTTATCTCTGAATATGTTGTGTTTTTCTTCGAGTGGAACTTTTTCGCCACTCGGAATGGTTCTTGTACCTTTGATGCAGCTCTGAGGAAGAGGTCGCGGTCGACCAGTACCTCGTCGTCCTTGCAGATCGAGTTGGATGAACCCTTGGCAGCATTGATCAGATCATCAACAAGGTACTCAGCAATGGTCTTGACGTTCCTGAAAGAGGTTCGGCTTGGAAACACGCTCAATCTCGTCCTTCTTCTTGATGGAGCCGGAGCTGGATGCGTCAACCTGTAGCTCGTCGTCCTTGCGAATCGAGTTGGAGCGTATGGCTAAGTCCCCGAGTGAGAAGATCGGTTCTCATTCGGAATGTATTTTTAAACTTAGGCGAGTGCGGGACTGCGGCTATGCCTCTGAGTGAGAGGATCGCTCATCACTCGATAGGATTTTTCAAACTTAGGCAAGTACTAGACTGCAGCTAAGCCCCTAAGCGTGAGGATTTCTCACCGCTTGGTAGGATTTTTCAAACTTAGGCGAGTACTGGATTGCAGCTAAGCCCCCGAGTGGGAGGGTTGCTCGCCACTTGGTAGGACTTTTCAATCTTAGGCGAGTATTGGACTATAGCTAAGCCCCCGAGTGGGAGGGTTGCTCGCCACTCGGTAGGATTTTTTTCAACTTAGGCGAAACAGATTCGCAGCTAAGCCCCCGAGTGGGAGGCTTGCTCACCACTCGGTAGGATTTTGTTTTTCAACTTAGGCGAAACGGATTCGTGGCTAAGCCCCCTGAGTGGGAGGATTGCTCACCACTCGGTAGGATTTCTCAAACTTAGGTGAGTACTGGACTGCAGCTAAGCCCCCGAGTGGGAGGGTTGCTCGCCACTGGGTAGGATTTTTCAAACTTAGATGAGTACTGGACTGCAGCTAAGCCCCCGAGTGGGAGGGTTGCTCGCCACTCGGTAGGATTTTTCAAACTTAGGCGAGTACTGGACTGCAGCTTAGCCCCCGAGTGAGAGGGTTGCTCGCCACCGGTAGGATTTTTTTCAACTTAGGCGAAACAGATTCGCAGCTAAGCCTCCGAGTGGGAGGGTTGCTCACCACTCGGTAGGATTTTGTTTTTCAACTTAGGTGAAACGGATTCGTAGCTAAGGCACCCATTGGGGGATTTAGAATATGTAAAAAAGGAACAACAATCATCCAGGAGACTGTAAAAAAATTTATAATCAAACTAGAAGGTATCTCTTATTACATCTTAACGGTCTAAATGCTTAAGTGTGAAAGGGGCGGAGTAGCTCCGCATTCCAAGCGCGTGGCTCGTCTTTATTGCGCTCGACGTAGTAAAGACGGTATGCTCCATTGTGGAGCACTTTGGTGACAATGAAGGGGCCTTCCCAAGAAGGAGCGAGCTTGTGTGGTTTCTACTGGTCCACCCAAAGAACCCAGTCTCCCTCCTGAAATGCCTGACCCCTCACATTTCTGGCGTGGAATCGACGCAAGTCTTGCTGATAAATGGTCGACCGGGTCAAGGCCATCTCTCTTTCCTCTTCCAGGAGATCAACTGCATCTTGCCGAGCCTGTTCTTCTTCATCTTCTGAGAAAAGTTCGACTCGGGGTGCATTGTGAAGTAAATCACTCGGGAGTACAGCTTTAGCTCCATAGACTAAGAAGAATGGAGTTCGGCCAGTCGACCGATTAGGAGTTGTCCTCAATCCCCAAAGTACTGATGGAAGTTCATTGACCCAGGCGCCTGCTGCATGCTTGAGGTCACGCATCAATCGGGGTTTCAGTCCTTTGACAATCAATCCATTTGCTCTTTCAGCCTGTCCATTCGACTAAGGATGGGCAACTGAAGCATAGTCGACACTAGTGCCTTGGGAAGCACAAAAGGCTCTGAACTCGTCAGAATCAAAGTTCGACCCATTATCAGTGATGATGATGTGCGGAACACCATATCTAAATGTTAATTCTTTGATGAAACTAACAATTGTAATCGCTTCAAGGTTTTTAATGGGCTTGGCTTCAATCCATTTGGTGAACTTGTCGACTGCTACGAGCACATGAGTAAAGCTACTCCTGCCAGTCCTCAGAGGTCAAACCATATCTAATCCCGAGACAACAAAAGGCCAGATGAGTGGAATAGTCTTCAGAGCTAATGCTGGTTTATGGGACATGTTGGAGTAAAACTGACAGCCTTCACATTTGTCTACTATTCCTTTCGCCATCTCGTTGGCATGTGGCCAGTAAAATCCGACTTGGTATGCTTTGGCCACGATGGTCCGAGAGGACGCATGGTGACCACAGGTCCCCGAGTGAATATCATTGAGGATCATTCGGCCTTCTACTGGCATGATGCATTTCTGGCTGACTCCAGTTACACTTTCTCTGAACAACTGTCTTCTTATCACAGTAAAGGCTTTGGATCGTCGGATGATCTATCGAGCCTCTTCTTCATCCTATGGAAGTTCTTTCCTAAGAATGTATGCAATGTATGGCACTGTCCAGTCAGGAGTGATGACCAAAACCTCCATGATCAAGTCGACCATGGCTGGGACTTCGACTTCAGTCGGATCTGTGGCACGCTTAGGCTGTGGGGGCTCTTCAGTGAAAGGATCTTCCTGAACTAAAGGTGAGTGAATATGTTCCAAAAACACATTGTCGGGAATGGTCTCTCTCTTGGATCCTATCTTTGCCAATTCATCTACAGCTTGATTTTTCAGTCGGGGTATATGGTGAAGCTCCAACCCCTCAAACTTCTTTTCCAACTTTCTTACTATGTTGCAATAACCAGTCATAGCTGGGCTCCTAACATCCCACTCTTTCATTATTTGATTAACCACCAAATCTGAGTCACCGTAGACCATGAGGCGGCGGACGCCGAGTGAAATGGCCATACGCAACCCGTATAAAAGTGCTTCATATTCAGCTTCATTGTTGGAGGAATCAAAATGAATCAGGAGAACATAGTTGAGCTTGTCCCCACGGGGGGATACCAATACTACCTCAAAGACGTAACCATTCAAAGATCTTGGAGCCATCAAGAACATGGTCCAATGCTTCGAGTGAACTTGAGTCGGCGGTTGCTACTCAATCCACTCGGCAAGGAAATCTGCAATTGCTTGGGACTTGATAGCTTTTGCCTCAAACTTGATATCCAATGGAAGGAGTTCAATCGCCCATTTTGCCACTCGACCGCTTGCATCTCTGTTGTTCGAATTTCAGATAATGGTGCATCGGCGACTCATCGTAATGGAGTGATCGGAGAAATAGTGTGCAACTTTCTTCATGGTCATGTAGATTCCATAAACAAGCTTCGATAATGCGATATCTCGCTTGGATGGAGTCAAAACTTCGTAAAGATAATACTTTGGCGCTGAACTTTATAGGCTTTTCCTTCTTCTTCCCGCTCGACCGTGAGTACTGTACTGACAACTTGTTCAGTGGCTGCAATGTAAAGAAGTAAAAGCTCTTTGCTAATTGGTGCAGCAAGCACCGGCTGGGTGGAAAGCAGAGCTTTGGGCTCTGCAAACGCTGCGTCAGCTTCATCAGTCCACTCGAATTTATCAGATTTCTTCATCAATCGGTGAGGTAAGGCCTTTTCACCGAGACAAGAAATGAATCGACTCAAGGCGCCCAAACAACCAGTAAGCTTCTGAATGTCATGCACACGCACATGGCATTTCATTCGGAGGATGGCACCGACTTTCTCTGGGTTTGCTTCAATCCCCGTTCGGAAACGAGGAAACCGAGTAGCTTTCCACCTGGGACTCTGAATGTGCACTTCGACGGATTAAGCTTGATATCATACCTTCCAAGGTTGGCAAAGGTTTCCACGAGGTCAGTCAGCAGGTCGGAACCCTTACGCGACTTGACCACATTGTCATCCATATATGCTTCCACATTCCGACTGATTTGAGTGAGCAGGCACTTCTGAATCATCCTCATGAATGTGGCGCCAGCATTTTTGAGACCAAATGGCATGGTGACATAGCAAAAGCACCCGAATGGGGTGATGAGAGCCGTTTTTATTTCATCGGGACCATACAGTTGGATCTGATGATACCCGGAATATGCATCTAGAAAAGACATGCGCTTGCACCCCACAGTCGAGTCGACAATTTGATCGATGCGGGGGAGAGGGAAATGATCTTTCGGGCAGGACCGATTGATATGCTTGAAATCGATGCACATACGAAGTGAATCGTCCTTCTTAGGGACCATGACCACATTGGCAAGCCACTCGGAGTGGTAGATCTCTCGGATGAACTCCGCTGCTAGGAGCAGAGCCACTTCCTCGCCAATTGCCTTTCTCTTCTGCATGGCGGACCGTCAAAGATGCTCTTTGATAGGTTTTGCCTTTGGATCAACACGCAAACGGTGCTCAGCCAGTCCCCTGGGTACACCCGGCATGTGAGAAGGTTTCCATGCGCAGATGTCCCAGTTCTCATGGAGGACTGGATGAGCGCTTCTTCCTATTTGATGTCAAGTGTTGTTGAGATATGAGTCGGTGCAGCATTGGGATCGGTTGGGTGAATATGAATCATCTTCATTTCTCTAGACGACTGAAATGCAGAATCTGTGGCAGGCTTCTTGGCTTGTAACAAATCACTCGGATATGCATTTTTCTGATACTCTTGTAATTCAACTGTTGCCATTTGTGCATCGGTGATTTTAGAACCCTTCTGGAAGCATTCCTCTGCCTTCTATCGATTGCCAGTGACTGTGATCACTCCCCTGGGACCAGGCACCTTCAGCTTGAGGTACACGTAACATGGCCGAGCCATAAAACGTGCATAGGCAGGCCTACCCAGAATAGCATGATAAGCACTCTGGAAATCCACTACTTCAAATGTCAACTTTTCCTTGCGGTAATTCTTGGAATCACCAAAAACCACATCAAGGGCGATCTGCCGAGTGATTTGGCTTTCTTTCCAGGGATAACGCCATGAAAAACTCATATTGCTTTCGCTAAGCTTGGACATCGGAATGCCCATCCCTTTTAAGGTTTCATCATAAAGGATATTCATGCCACTACCACCATCCATCAGCACTTTGGTCAGTCGAGTGCCGTCAACAACTTGGTCGACCACCAGCGCTTGCCTCCCAGGAGTGGCTATACGCGCCGGGTGATCAAACTGGTCAAATGTGATGGCTGTTTGTGACCATTTCAGGTATGTGGTCGTCGTTGCTGGGGCAACCATATTCACTTCTCGGTTGATAACTTTCAATCGACTTTTGCTCTCAACATCAGCAAAAATCACCAGGGTGGAATTGACCTTAGGATAACCATCGTCTTCCTCTTTGTCCTCGTCCTTGTCCGACTCCTTTTCCTTTTCACTGGGTTGTTTCTCTCGAAATTGCTGGATCAGGAGTCGACATTGCCGAGTGGTGTGCTTAGGATAAATCAGATTACCCTCTTCATCCTTCTTCGTATGAATGTGACATGGTAAATCCAACACACCATTTCCCGCTTGATATTTTACCTTCTTAGGAGTCCAGGGCCCCTTAGGTTTCCCTTTAAACTTTCCTTGAACTACTGCCACAATCTCACCAGGCGCTGCAGGTTCAGCCTTATGTTTCTGCTTCAGATTGGAATTGCCTCCACTGGCGTCCTGGCCGACTGGTTTACTCTTTCCACTGCGGAGTCGATCCTCTTCTTCTCCGTCGGCGTACCGAGTGGCTATTTCCATCATCCGAGCCAGGTACATATCTCCAGTCCGACCAAACTTCAGGACCAGCTCTCGATATTTAACACATGCCTTGAAGGCACACACTGCTTGGTGCTCAGATACATTTTCCACTGTTAGATGCAAGGTGGTCCACCTCTGAATGTAATCTCTTAGAGTCTCACTCAGTTTTTGCACGCAATGCTGCAATTCTGTTAATCCTGCTGACCGCTTGAAAGTACCCTCAAAAGTCCTGACAAATACTCGGGCAAACTCCTCCCAACTGAATATACTGCCAGGGGCTAACTGAGTCAACCACACCCTGGTTGACCCTTCCAACATCAGAGGAAGATGCTTCATGTCCACTTCATCATTACCGCCACCAATCTGCACAGCCACTTGGTAATCCTCAAGCCAAGTTTCAGGCTTGGACTCTCCAGTGAACTTGCTGACTCCAGTCGCCAACCTGAAGTTGGGAGGAATCACTGCAGCTCTGATGGCTCTGCTGAAACATTCTGGACCCGAAACATGAACTCTGTTGCGAGTCGGACGATCTCTGTCAAGGTCCTCTCTGTGCGCTCTGTTCCGATCGACTTGACCTTGAACAAGAATAGATCTCGCATCAAAGCCTGGCTCTCTTGGGTTGACAGGTATTCTGCGCTCGCCACTATGAAGGCGTTTGTCATCGTATTGCCAAGGCACATATGATCCACTCCTCGAAGGAGGTGTGGGCACTGGATGACGGTCGTCACGGCCGAGTCGGTGATCATACTGCCCATGGTTCCTGTATTGATCCTGCTGATGCCCACGACCTTCACGCCGCGGGGGTGATCTTGGGCTATGGGCCGACTGAACTGTATCCGCCACCATGGATCTGCAATGAATCCTATTCCACGACTGAGACACTGTTGTGTTCTGTTCTCCTGCTGCCCAAAGTAAGGCCCGGATCTGCATCAAACCTCTGCCAGCCTCCGACTGGGAAGGCTGAATTGACTCTGCTATTCAGGCCACAACTGTGAGATTTTGAATCGGAGTGCGGTATACCTTAGGTTGAGGCGGAAAAAGCTGTCGTTGACTGGACTGAGGGATCCGCTCCCGAGCACGCTCTTCGAGTGAGGGAGTCCTGGATTAGGGGGTCCTCGGACAGCCAGACTATATACTTTGGCCGAACCGTTGGACTATGAAGATACAAGATTGAAGACTTCATCCCGTGTCCGGGTGGGACTCTCCTTTGCGTGGAAGGCAAGCTTGGCAATTCGGATATGTAGATCTCCTTCTTTGTAACCGAATCTGTGTAACCCTAGCCCCCTCCGGTGTCTATATAAAACGGAGGGTTTAGTCCGCAGGACCAACAACAATCTTAATCGTAGGCTAGCTTCTAGGGTTTAGCCTCTACGATCTCGTGGTAGATCAACTCCTGTAATACTCATATCATCAAGATCAATCAAGCAGGAAGTAGGGTATTACCTCCATCGAGAGGGCCCAAACCTGGGTAAACATTGTGTCCCCCGCCTCCTATTACCATTAGCCTTAGATGCACAGTTCGGGACCCTCTACTCGAGATCCGCCAGTTTTGATACCGACATTGGTGCTTTCATTGAGAGTTCCATTGTGCCGTCACGGTAAGGCTTGATGGTTGGCATTTTTGTCAAGGACAACATCACCTCTAGGGGAGCCCTGGCTGTAGGCCAAACTCTCCAACTAGGTGGCTTCGTCATGACCGCCCGTTCGGCCATCGCGCCGACGATGAGTTCTCAGGTCATCAGAAACAGCCTCCACGTCAGCTCAGAATTCACCGAGCAGATGGATCCAACGGAGCTCTCCTCCCTGAACGAGCTCTTGGATCGCATTGCCGCCCTAGGAGTCACTACAGACTATGATCGGATCGGGTTGAAACCCGACGGAAGGGAGATTAACTCTTCGCTGGTCACCCATCAGATAGCGGTAGTGGAGTAGCAATGCAGCGACTCTTCCTCTATTTTGAGGATGAACTATGTCCGGATTCTCGAGCTCTCCAAGCCGGATACCCGTCTACGGGGGGATATGGCCCAAGCTCCGAACCTAGAATCGGACAGCGGGCCAAAAAAATTGGGCAACATCCCGGAGCCCGAACTGCCAAGCTTGGAAGATCCTTTGCCCCTGGGTCTCAGATCGGGTCAGGGTTTGGACCTAAATCTACCCACCCACCCAGACACAAGTGATCTTTCCCACATTAGACAAGAGCCCCAAGATACAGTACATCACTTGTGGGCCAGATTCCTCCTTGTAATGATCAAGGTCAAGGACTGTCGCTAGGAAGACGCAATTTCATTCTTTTGCAAAAATTGCACGGACAGGGGAATCCTCAATGCCATAAGTCGCCGTGACATAGCACACTTCGCTGACTTGGCGGCCATAGTACAGAAGTACTGTGTAATGGAAAGTGCCTGGAAAAGCCAAACAAAATTCTGGGATCCCCCGGCTCTCACTAAACCCCTCGTCCGAACTAAAAGGGTGCACTCTTGCAAGTCATCCAATTACAAAGAAACCAAAGCCCACTACAGGGTGTGGAACCGTATTGGAGGGTTGGCTCAATGGGCCATGCAAAATTCACAGTACACCGGATACCATACCAACACACAGCCTTAGAGCATGTTGGATACTCCGGCAGGTGGCCAAGAGCGGCGAGGATCTCCTCATCAACAATACCGCAGAGGACTATCCCACAGAAAATAACAATATAGTATTGACAGTCTTCAAGACTTTTGCCTCAAATAATAGGCACAAGCGAGCACTCCGCAGCCTCGCCAAAGTCTGCCACATTGGAGCAATAAATCCATGCAACGACATGGCCATAACCTTCAACGCCAGTGACGAACCTTAATTCCGAACAGTCCGAGCACCAGCCGCTTTGGTCCTTAGTCCAATTGTGGACGGCTTCCGGCTTACTAAAGTGCTCATGGACGGTGGTAGTGGATTAAACCTCATCTACGAGGAAACTCTTAACAAAATGGAAATAGACAAGAGCCGCATTGAGTAAAGCAGCACGACCTTTAGAGGAATCATCCCTAGTCGGGAGACACGATGTGCGGGAAAAATCACACTAGATGTGGTACTCGGCACGCCGGAGAATTATAGGCCCAAAGAAATCACATTCCAAGTGGCCCAGTTCAGTAGCGGATACCACGCCCTTTTAGGGCGGGATGCATTCACGAGCTTCCAAGCTATACCCCATTACGGGTACATGAAGCTCAAGATGCCCGGGCCCAATGGAATCATCACTCTAGCTAGTGATCCGGACGTAGCACTACGTGCTGAAAATAAAACCGCCGCACTGGCCCTCGAGGCATTATCCGAAGCCCTCGAGGCCGAAGAACTAACTGCGCTGCGCTCCACAGTGGACAGGGATGACGTGATACTCGACAAACGACCCAAGTCCACCTCTTTCAAACCAGCGGACGAAATAGTCAAATTCCATGTCCACCCAACGGACCCTACAAAAACAGCATCCATTGGGGCATAGCTGAACCCCACAATAGACGCCGCATTGCGAGAGCTCTTGCGTGAGAATTGGAACATCTTCGCCTGGCATCCTTCAGACATGTCAGGTATCCCACGCAAGCTAGCCGAACATAGCCTAAACATACTAAAGGGATACAAGCCGGTCAAGCAGACTCTTCGGCGTTTTTCAGAACCTAAGCGACAAGCCATGGGAGAGGAGCTAGCCAAGTTACTCGAGGCAGGATTCATCAGAGAAATAAAACATCCAAACTGGCTAGCAAACCTGGTGATGGTACCAAAGAAGGACAAATCCTGGCGCCTATGTGTCAATTTCAAGGACCAAAATAAGGCTTGCCCCAAGGATCCCTTCCCCCTCCCCTGCATCGATCAAATCATCGATGCTACCGCAGGACACGACTCATTGTGCTTCCTCGACGCATACTCCGGATACCATCAAATCAAGATGGTGGAGTCCGATCAAGCCGCAACGGCATTCATCACTCCATACGGCCCCTTCTATTTTAACACCATGCCTTTCGGGCTAAAAAACGCCGGTGCAACCTACCAACGCATTATTCAGACATGCCTGGAAACACAAATCGGCAAAGACCCAAAAATGGAGACTTTGACGCCAAAGACCCAAAAATGGCGGCTTACCACAATGCCATCCTCAAAATGTCAGCTCGGTTCGAGGAGCTCGAATTCCACCATGTGGTCCGAGAAAACAATCAAGCGGCGGATATCCTCGCCCGCATCGGCACTAAGCGCGACCCTGTCCCACTTAATATCTTCTTGGAAAGGCTGTTCAAGCCATCCGTGGTGTGGGAAGGGGAGACCGGCAATAACAGTCCGGATCCGACCACAACACCAGATCCCGAACACTCTAACATAATCGGAGGCTCCGCCGCCGAAATAACACCTTTGGCCCACGTAATTATGGCAATCATCGCCCGTGGACAGAACCCTTCTTGGCCTACCTAAATAGGCAAGAACTCCCTGAGGACCAAAATGAGGCACGTTGCATTGTGCGGCGCTCTAAAGCTGTCGGTGTGAAACGACACCTATGGGATCACTGGAATCCCTTCTATGGTTGCGGGGCGCGGGGATCGTGAGAAGAGCGGGACTAGTAGACAACACAAAGGGATTTACCCAGGTTCGGGCCGCAAAGATGCGTAAAACCCTACGATCCTGCTTTGGTGGATGTATTTAGTGTTCTTGAGCTCTTGAACTAGCTCTCGGTACTGTGGGGTTCGAAAGAGCCGAATCCTTTCCTAGTGTGCCATGGGCCTCCTTTTATAGGCGAAAGGGGCTACCACAGTGGCACACAGGAGGTGGAAAGTGCTACAGTGTTGCGAGCTTATCGCTCGTATTACAGGATAAGACACATTTAATGCGTGGCTTAGGTGTCCTCTCGCTTTATTGGGGACGGGAACGAGGCTCGTCCCATCCTTCGCCGCTCCTCCTCGCTTCGACACGCGCCCTGGCCAGCGATGCATGCGGTGCCATGTAGGCAGGCAGGAAGCTGAGGTGGCGCGGTGGTGGAGCCTCCACGAAGGATTGCATGTTGCCACGCAGGTGCCTGCACATCTGGTTGGGTCGGCAGCTGCATGCGAACGGCGGCAAAGACTTGGCTGGTGTCGGATTTCGGGTTCCGGCAGACCCTTGAGATTCGAACACTAGGGTGCGCGTGGAGATTTCGCCCTCTACCTACCTGCTCCTTGCCGAATTGCTAGGATCTAAACTACGAAAGAAACAACACAAGAGACACAGGGTTTATACTGCTTCAGGCCACCATTGTGGTGTAATACCCTACTCCAGTGTGTGGTGTGGTGGATTGCCTCTTGGGCTGATGATGAACAATACAAGGAAGAACAACCTCGCGAGGGTCTGCTCTTGGCTAGTGTGATGAACTGCTAGGAGGAGTTCAGCCTCTCTCTCTCTCTCTATTCTAGATGTATGCCAGATACCAGTTCAAGCACTCCTCTACCCTGGGGGTGGCTAGTCCTATTTATAGGCAAAGGCCCTGGGCCTCTTCCCAAATATTGAGCGGGAAGGGCGCCAACAATTGGCCATTTTTAAGGGGAACAGCAGGTACACTTATCCTGACTAAAGTTGGTCCTCGCGTGTCAAAGGCTCTGGTGACGCCTGCTTGGGCTCCACAATGACTTCCTCCCTGCCGTTGGGCTGGTCTTGGTCTTGTTGCACCGAAATGGATGCCTTTGCTTGATGCTCTCGCCTGCGCTTGCTCCCTTTGCACCAAAGGTGAAAGGAGGACACTGCACGGGCTGGTGCCCGACTGGCGCCCTTGGTCGTCATGGCTTGCGTCATGGGCACCTCCTGAGGTACCCTGCCTTGAACTCTCCACCTCCTCGTGAGCCAGCCTGATGAGGCCGCGCCTAAGGAAGCTCCTTGTCGTCCGCCCCGCGAGGCTTGGCCCCTCACGAGGGTCTTGAGCTTGTGTTGATGAAGATGGGCCACGCTGGGGCCCCTTTGAGCCACGCCCAGCAGTCAGAGGCGTGCAAGTCCTGGGACCCCTGCCCTGATCGCCGACAAGAGCCCCCGGCCCAAGGCGCACCCGGACTTGGCCGAGCAGAGAGGCGAAGGGCAAGGCGGCGTCATGGGCCCTAACAGCCTCAGGTCTTTGGGCGCCGCGTGGCGGTTGATTGGACGTGGGTGGCACTATTCCCCCACGCCTTCTTATTTTATGCCATGCTAGGCGGACTCAGAGCCGCACACCGCCGCTTTCCTTTCACGCCGAGCTCTCATCCTTTCTCCTCTCGAACTCCAGCTTCAGATCCAATCCAATCTTGAACCTTCCCCTTTCGCCATGGTCTCGCCAAGAAGGGAAGTGGGAAGAAGCCCATGCCGCCGCTCACCATCGCCGGCGGCCCCCCGCCACGATCGGTCGATCATAATCAATCGAGAGGGCTTGAGCAAGGTCACTTCGGCTCGCCACCATCTTCAACGAATGAGGGAGGACGACGCCTGGCTCAAGGCCCCGCTTGTCCATCGGCAGTGATTGCCATCGAGGTCCGACATTGCCGACGCCTGTATGGACTGGTTCCCCTATTCCGATTTCTTCAATGCCGCGGTTCTCCCATTATCGATCCACATGATGCATCCGGGTCCTGACTCCATCACTCTTCTTGCGGTTTTCGCCTTTGTTTGTGAGGCAATGATGGGCATCCTTCCTTCGGGCCTTGCTGCGCCACTTCTTCTCTCTGCGCCTTGTCGACCCCACCCAATGTTCGGGGTGCGTGAGCTTCATCGCCACGCCTGAGACAGCGGCTTCAGGAATCGATTTCAGTCTTCCTCCGCCCGCGCCTGGGTTTCGCGAGCGGTGGCTATATGTGGATGTAGGGGTGCCCAGCCCCCTACCGTCGGAGCCATTTTCGCCTGCTGTCCCCAACTCAGGCTGGGGCCAGGAGACGCTCACGAGTCCCCGGCTCGCCTTCGTCTGGCGTCGCTTCGTGTTCTTGAGGGAGCTCGGTGTGACGGCGCCCAAGGTGGTGAAGGAGTTCCTGGTACGCCCTGTTGCCCCTCTCCAGCGCCATTCTCACCAGATGTGGGCCTTCAGCGGGCGTGAGGATCGTATGAGGCTCCAGGAAGAGGACCGACGCCGGGTTACCGAGGAAGGTGCTCTTGGTCTTGACTGGGGATCCTTCCCCCGGTGGCATCCGGCAAGGGGGGCCTTGCTGTACCTCTGCTCGAATAGAAGCGACTTTGTGAGTTAGATGCCCATCTTCGACGAATGGGGGCTGCGCCCTGCTGGCCCCCAGGGTCCTCGCGAGAACCCAGTGGTGGTGGTTGCCCTTGCAGTCGGCCAAGGCGGCTCTTCCTCAAGTGGCGGAGCAGGGAGGCATGAGCCTCCGGAGGCCGAGGGTGCCCCCGCCGAGGTGACAGCACTGGGCGGTGCTCATGAGGGAGCAGCCCCTGAGGCCCGTGCTACTGTGGCTGAAGGCGGCGAGCTGCCGCCCGCAGTGCCTGCGGCTGAGGCCCCGAGGCCCCACCGCTTTTCTGGTGAGGCAACCGCGGCGGCAAGATCAGTGACGCCCCGGCGCGGTCGCCTTGGTGCTTCTCCTCGTCCGCAGCTGACCTCGCGCCAACTCTTGGGTCGCTTCCGGGTGGACTTTGAGGCCCTCCGGAAGAGGAGGGAGGCCCTGGGCGACGATTACCCTTGTCGCCTACTGAAGCGTAGGAAGTACTTCGCCATCGACGAGTAAGCCTTCTCCCTTCCCAGCTCCAGATTCTTCTGTTGCCTTTCCTGATCCTTGCTCCGTAGGGCCCTTCCTTCCGAACTCACGGAGATGACTGAGGAGCCATCCCCCTCGCCTCCGCCCTCTCCACCGTCTTCGATCGCCCCGAGCAGTAGAGCCCTTGTGGCGAGGCCAGTTGGAGAGACGAACCATCCCGAGGTGCGACGCGGCCCTGCGCGCCTCGCGATCTTCCTTCGCGAGCCTTCTCGTGGCATAGCCAGCCTGCCGTGGGCTTCTCGTCTGGTCGTGGACCGTGATTGGCTGGGGTACTCCCTGCGCTCTTCACTTGGGGATGGATCTGCCCAGATCGGCTCGGGCAGGCGTGCTGCTGTCGCCTCAAGGGTGCCAGCCCCCAGCCCCCTGCCCGGAGGGGGAGTGCTGATCCATGCCCCCCGGCGCTTGCTTGGGGCGGATGATGGTGTGGAAGACGTACTCGAGCGCGCCCGGGAGCGTCGCGCTCTTTGACAAGGGTTTCTTCGGAGGGCGGCTGACGCGGTGAGCCTGCTTGGTGAAGAGCACGCTGATGAGGGCGCGCACCTCGAGGCCGAGGGCATGTGCCTGGTTGCAGAGAGGCGCGAGCTGGAGGTGGCTGTCGCCCTCGCACGCCGTCAGCGCGATCTTGACGATGAGGAGGCCAAGGCGTCGCTGGCGGCCTCTCGGGAGGTCCGTTCCCGGGCCGTCAAGGAAGCCCAGGAAGCTGACCGGTGGCAAGAGGCGATGGAGGAGCGGGCACGAGAACTCCTGGCCCGGTGCCACTCACTAGAGGAGCAGGTGGAGCTGCGCGAGGCGGCCCTCGCGTCGATGAAGGTGGCTTCCGTGACCCAATGAGCTCGTGAAGGTGAGGAGGGCCGACACTGAAGCCGCCAACGCGCTGCAAGTATGAACGCCTAGAGACAAGGGAGCGCTTGGTGACACGGGCGGAGGATGATGTCGCTGCGCGGGAAACCTGTGTCTCAGAGGAGGTCGGACGTCGGGTGGCGACGGCGCGCTTGAACCTCGAGCGCGAGTTCGAGGAGAGGCTGGAGTTGATCCGGACCGAGGCTGAAGGTAGGACCACCGTCCTGAGGATCAAGTTGGAGGAAGCGCCGCGGTGGGTTGATGCTTTGCAAGCCGCACTTGAGGTGGCGCAGGGGGAGTCAACTACTTCCCATGCCGAGGTGCTTCTTCTTCGCCAACGGGTGGACGAGGCTGAGGCCGTCGCGCGCCAGAATGCGGACAAGATACATCAGCGGCGGCTCCTGGAACATGAGCACGCCCCCATGCTCACCACGCTTCGGGAGAGAGCCAACACGGCCTTGGGTAACATCTGCGAGGCGGCCGTTGGCGAGCCGCACGCCATTAACTACGCCGGCAACCTTCAGTTCTTCAACGACATCGTGACGCAGCTGGAGGCGCGGTCGGTCAGGGCCAACAGGTTGGTGGGAGGAGGCCGCGCTTCTGCTCGGGCGCCGCTTTTTCCCGTCTTCAGCCATCTCCGGAACATGGATCTCACTTCAACTTCGACGCCATCGCTTCAGCCCCCAGGCCGCCCGAGACGCACCTGGCGATCGGGTGGAAGATAACGTGGACGCCTCGCCGTGGCTTCGCCAGATAACGATGATGCGATCATGGCCGCCGATGAGGGCGGCGTGGTGAACAGTCCTAACACCGCTGACGACAACGCAGCGGCGATGGCGAGGCCAGTGACGCCAACGACAGTTCGGGCGGTGCTCCTGAGGACGCATTGGGGGATTTATCCGACTGGCCGTGCATTGCTCCTGTCTCCTTACCCTGCATGAATAGAACTCAGGCTTTTGACCTGATGGTTGTAAGATCATTTTGGGAGGGGGTGTCCCTCATGTAAAACTTATGTTCTGCGTACTAGTGAATGCTACATCACCCATATGCCCGTGCCAAGTGGTTGGCCAGGTGACGAGCCGGCTGGCTAATTTACCTTTGTCCCGTGCGGGTCCTGAGATAACTTGTGGGAGGCTGTGGTGCCTCGAATGCCTCCTGATCGAATCCGTAGGATCTGCAGTGAAAAACCTCTTGAGAGGATATGACGGCGGCAGTCTGGGCTGCACACAAGCTAGGCTAGACCCGGCTTGCAAGGGGCTCACGAGGGGAGGCAGCTGAGGCAAGGTTGTAACCGAAATGCGAGAGATTGCTCGAACGAGACTAAGCACCCCTTCCCCAAACACACGCAAATCTCAAATTCGAGTCCAACTTAAATCCAGCGGGGGAAAGCAACAACCAAGGGAAAAGCAATGAAAGCAGAAAAAGGCCGCGTCCGGCACCTAGTCTAGTCTTGGACGTCTTCTCACTAGCGCGGAGCTAAGTGCTGCCATCATGGCGTGAGGGAGCCCTGGGCCCGAGGCCGGCACCTCGAGACTCGGGCGGTACAGCCCCACTCATTATTACGTGAGAGTGTCACGGGGCGGCGAGCTTCACAGGCACTGGGCCTTCTTCACAGGTACCGGCCTTGCTTCATATCGCCAGACGAGGGCCCCGCCTTGCACCACACTCTAGTGCCATCGATGATGACCAGAAACCAGGACGCCGCCGATGGGGTAGAGCGGTCGCCAGCGGTTCCCCCGACGACCACGGGTCCTCCGCCAGGGGCAGCCCCTAAGGCACCTCCCCAGCGGAGGGCCTACCTCCTGGGAACGCCTTGCTCCGAACGCCGCGGTGGTGATGTCGGATCCCGGCCCCTCTCCTGCAGCACCCAACGCCCTCCTCCTAAGGGGTAGGAGATTGCGGGAGCGGGGCAGCTGCTCGCTGTGGCGACCTGCACCTCCTGCGACCCATGATTAGCGTATGCCTGCTCCTGAGGAATTAGTGGTACCCGATAATCGTTGCTTCCAGCGTGGCCGGTGGGGCTGTCCCGGGGCTCCTGGAAGAGCTCAGCTTCTGGCGCCTCGTCCCCCTAGCTTGGGCTGAGGAGCGAGCCTTGTTCGCCCCCACGCAGGTGCCCTTGGTCCAACGTGTGGGGCACGTACTCTTCTCGGGCAGTCATCCCGAAGGCCGCGCCATAGTGCTCCGCATGCCATGCAACTCTGCTTGATGTGCCAACCTGGGGTAGAGCGCGTGCCCATCGGGGCCGTGGGTCGCGATGAGTCCTTCTTCCATTTGGCGGGAGCGAGTCGGCATACTCTTGCTGGCCCGCCACGATGACTTCTTTGGTGTTGGAGTAGTTTTGGAGCCAGGGGCGTGCGTGGGGCCCAGCAAGGCCGCCCTGGCCTGAGACGGAGCTGAGTGCAGAAGGGTGAGCCCCGAGGCGGCAAAGACTAGGAGCTCGCCACCCGCTCTAGCAAAGCACGCCACGGCCGCCTTCCATCACCGCTCGCAGCAGCTCTCGACACCGTGAGCGCGCCCTTGAGTTCGCTTCGCCCCGGCGGGTGTACGGCGTCGTGGTCGCGGCGTGGTTGGAGGCCCTTGCTGCCGACCGCGTTTGCCGTGGTGTGAGAGCTGTCGGGGCTTGTCCGCGTCACCCACGGCCCGCAGCTCCCTGCGGACCGCGAGCTGCCTGGGGCATGGGGTCGCCCGGGGCGAGCGGCTCTGCGCAGGCGGGCAAGCCACCCAGGGATCAGGGTTGCCCTCGCGGTCGCCGGACATGGTGATGACGATGCGACGGGACGCAAAGTGGCAGAAGGTGGATCCCGACGCACCCCTACCTTGCGCGCCAAATGTCAGATTTCGGGTTCTAGCAGACCCTTGAGGTTCAAACACTGGGGTGCGTGCGGAGATTTTGCCCTCTACCTACCTGCTCCTCGCCGAATCACTAGGATCTAAACTACGAAAGAAACAACGCAAGAGACACAGGGTTTATACTGGTTCAGGCCACCACTATGGTGTAATACCCTACTCCAGTGTGTGGTGTGGTGGATTGCCTCTTGGGCTGATGATGAACAATACAAGGAAGAACAGCCTCACGAGGGTCTGCTCTTGGCTGGTGCGATGAACTGCTAGGAGGAGTTTAGCCTCTCTCTCTATTCTAGATGTATGCCAGATACCAGATCAAGCTCTCCTCTACCCTGGGGTGGCTAGTCCTATTTATAGGCAACGGCCCTGGGCCTCTTCCCAAATATTGGGCGGGAAGGGCGCCAACAATTGGCCATTTTGAAGGGGAACAGCGGGTACACTTATCCTGACTAAAGTTGGTCCTCGCCTGTCAAAGGCTATGGTGATGACGCCTGCTTGGGCTCCACAATGACTTCCTCCCTGCCGTTGGGCTGGTCTTGGTCTTGTTGCACCGAAATGGATGCCTTTGCTTGATGCTCTCGCATGAGCTTGCTCCCTTTGCACCAAAGGGGAAAGGAGGACACTGCGCGGGCTGGCACCCGACTGGCGCCCTTGGTCGTCATGGCTTGCCATGGGCACCTCGCGAGGTACCCCACCTTGAACTCTCCGCCTCCTCGTGAGCTGGCTCGATGAGGCCGCTACCGAGGAAGCTCCTTGTCATCCGCCCCGAGAGGCTTGGCCCCTCACGAGGGTCGTGAGCTTGTGTTGATGAAGATGGGACGCGCTGGGCCCCTTTGAGCCACGCCCGCAGCCGCAGCGAGCAAGTCTGGGACCCCTGCTCCAGAACGCCGACAGTAGTGCAGCTCAAAGAAGTGGCTCCTGCCAATCTTGGCGTGGCGAGGGCCTTGTCGGGTGGCCCGGCAAGGGTATTGCCGGGTGGACCGGCAAGGATCTTGCCGTGGCGCGCTGGCCTCCCCGGCAAGGATCTTGCCGGGGGTCTTGTGGGTTTCTTCGGTGAGGATGGTTGCCTTCCTATCCTCATTTGATCTTGTCTATTTTTTGTCTTCACAAAGATCTGCATGCCACCACAGAGGTGCCTCCCGAGCCTTGTCCCAATGCGTTTGTCGAGCGTTGGGGGGCTCAAGGGTGGCTCACTTCGGCTGGCGTGGGCGAGCTGCCCTGGCAAAGGTCTTGCCGGGGCTGGTGAGGCTGCCCCGGCAAGGGTCCTTGCCGGGGAAACCTGCTACGCCTATCTGATCTTTGTGGCCTTGGTCCTTGTTGTTGCTTCGTTTGTCCTGTGCCTTCGGCTTCTCTCCGGCTTCCCTTTCCTGCCCTGTTACGCGTGGCCGCACCAAGAGGCTCTGACTGCCCATGCACAAGTAAAGTGGTCAAAAGCAGAGCCCCTACTTTTGTACACCGACAGGAGCCCCCGGGCCTGGTCCACACATACGCGCAACACGTTGTTGGGCCAGGCCCAGAATGGTGCGCGGACAGTTGGGGTGGATCTCTACCGCGGCTACTGTTCCGTCCACTGCCCTTCCCCACGACCCGCGTTGAACGCGCGACATGGGGGTCGTGCGCGCGCAGGACGTGGGAGGCATGCGTGGGACAGTGCTCGCACGCATGCGTCGTATCGCAGTTAATGGGAAAGGAGGCGGCCCGCGCCTTCCCCATAAAAAGGAATAACCGCGGGCGTGCTGCTCACTTTACCCCTCCCCTGCGCCCTCCTCCAATCTCCGAACCGCCGCCCCCTTCTTCTCGAGCCTCTATGCTTTCACCCATCGCCGCCGTGCTTCCGCCATCCTCTGCTTTTTTGCCTCCCGCAGCCACCATGGTGCCTAAGTCCACCAAGATCAAGGGAGCGGTGAAGGATGCCGGCGTGTCGGAGAAGCCGAAGAGCGAGCTGGTGGCGCGGCGGGCGCAGTCCGCCTACTTCCCCTTGACGGTTGGCGTGCCCGAGCTTCGGGAGATGTTCAAGGATTTGTGGGGCGTGAAGACGGGGCATCCGGCCACGACCGTCGTCCCTGCCAGCACCGGGCCCTCCCCGCATTGGTACCCCTTCTTCGTCGACAATTTCTCTTGCGGGCTCTGTCCCCCCTTCTCTGATTTCTTCAAGGACATCATGCACACCTATGGCTTCCGCCTCTTGGATTTCACTCCGAATGTCGTGGCGTGCATGGCCCTCTTTGCCCATCTTTGCGAGGGCTTCGTCGGGGTGCACCCAGCACGGCGCTCTTCCGCCATTACCTCCCCTCGGATCCAAAAAGGGGGCGCCATTGCTGGTTGCGTCGCCTGGATCCCGAGGGCCAAGGGGGTGTACCTGGATGGCACCACGAAGGAGAGGTGGGAAGAATGGAGGGGCCGGTGGTGCTGGATTGAGGAGAAGGACCCGCCAGCATTCTGCAAGGTTCGCCAGAAGCTGCCGGTCCGTGGCAGCGATTGGGGCGATGTTGACACCGACGACGCGAAGCTCACAGTCGCCACCATCAGGATTCTTCGACTTACCCAGGCTGGGCTCACCCTCGAGATGATCGGGGCGGACTTCATCCGCCGCCGGATCGCCCCTCTGCATGACAAGGGGAGGCCGGCCTGGCTCTTTGTGAATGCCGCTAACATCATGAGGCTCCATCTCGGCCTCGACAACAACCTGACGGTGATGCGGCACACCCATCTTTGCCAGCGAATCTTCCAGCTCGAGGTTGACGACGCGGGCGAGGTCGAGCGGTCCAGCAAGCTTGCCAGGGCTGCCGCAAAGGCCGGCAAGGTCGACAAGGAGCCTGTTTTCAAGCTACCGATGGGTGTGGTCCCACTGAGCAACAACTCTCGCCGGAACGAGATCATCACCATGATGCCACTCTTCAACGCGCATGGCCTTGACCCGAACTAGGTCGAGCCAGACGAGCTCGTGGTGCAGGAGTTCTTCGACACTCTGCACGAGATATACATCACCGACAAGCCGCGACTCATCCAGGACACCTCCCCGGCGGAGCTGGACTATATTGCCGCCAGGGAGGAGGAGGCAAGGATTGCCGAGGAGGAGGCAAAGGTCGTTAGGGAGGCCGGCAGCGCCGGCAGCATGGTGGACAAGGCCGCGGCGGAGGTGGAGGAGGGGGAGCTCGCCCGATGGGCAGCAGCCACTGGGGAGGCTAGCGGCGCCGACACCGGGGCTCCCATCGTCGAAGACGCCGCCGATGGGTCATCGGAGGAGGAGGGCGAGGAGGAGAGGACCGCGACCGCGATCCCCCGATCACCGGGAAAAGGCGGGTCCTCCGGCGGGCCACCTCTGGCAAGCCAGTCCGCCTCGACCAGGCCTTGCAGCTGCGACAAGCCCAGGAAGTGTCTGTGCGCCAGACGAGGGCGGTGGCGATGAAGAAAACGGCGAAAGCCGTGGCGTTGAAGAAGAGGACATCTGCTTCTTCGTCGTCCAAGCACGCCCGGACACCATTGCCTCCCCCCTCGCCGGCAAACATTGGCGTGGGGATTGGGGGTGACTTGTTTGACTTCGGGCCTCTCAGCCCAGAGAGAGAGCTCCGGCCTCTCAGCCCAAAGCGGAAGAGGAAAGCAACAGAGGAGGAGGAGGAAGAGAACAAAGAGTAAGCCTCTGCTTTCCTCCCTCATTCCTTACACTCCTCCCCGATGGCATTGCTTACTTGTCTTCACCTTGTAGGGATGTGGAGACGCGGCCGAAGGAAGGATAAAGAGGGCGAGGACTTGACAAGTGGCCAGCCCCAGCAGAGCACCTCGAAGACGCCCTTTGGTGGTGTCGAGCAGCCTGGACAACAGCCCCCAGCCCGGCCCCCAGCGTAAGTCCACCATCCGCCTTCTATCAACGTGCGTTAGGCGCGATGCTTCGGTGTTAACCGTGCTATGGATCCAGGAGAGGGGCAGCACCAAAGGGAGCCACAGAGGGCTTCTCTGATCGTGCCGCCTCCATCAGCTACGCCGCCCCAAGGGGCGTCCCCGGCAAGGACACCAAGCACCGATGTCGTGCACACGGAGGAGGGGGAGAAGGACGCGGGCGCCGGTGGCTTTGCCTCGACGCCAGACCTTGGCGGAGAAGGGGCTTCCGCCTCTCGGCCCGGCACAGGTAAGCTACTCGCTCTCTACTTCTGCTTGCATTCTTCTTTTCCTTATTGGCTTTCGATCTTGGCTTCGCCCCATCTCTTTCTTGGCGTCCAGACCCCTCCTCAGAGGACGTCGACACCATCATCAAGGACGTCACCGCGGATGCCGCGGCGGAGGCGGAGAAGATTGCTCCCGAGGAGAACGCCAGGGGCGCCACCGAGGATGCCGCCAAGGGGCCCACCGAAGAGCCCGGCAAGGGGCCTGCCGAGGGGGCCAGCAAGGCCAATGCCGAGAAGGTGGCGTTCGACGACTTGCCCTCCTCCTCGGCTGCCTCTAGCTCTGGCAGGTACCAAGGGTGAGCGACGACCTCTTCGTCCATCTCCTGGGCGCGTCGAGCACCAGGGCTCCCTTTAAGGGAGAGGTGTTCGATGAGGAGGTTCTTGCCGTGGCCGGGCTTGAGGTCATTGACGAGCCGGGCATTGGTGGCGCTGGCTCCCAAGAGGAGCAGCTGCTCCAGGACATGGGCGCCAGCTTTTGGAAGCTTCAGGCGCTCCACCGCGCCCGTCTGGACAAGGCCAAGTCCAGGACGGTGATGGTGGAGAAGATGGAGGAGGACTTTGGGGGCGCGTCGTCGAGGCGCAGGACTGGTTCTGCCAGGCTCAGGACGAGATGAAGGCCACCCAGGGCGAGCTGGCCAACCGTGAGGTGGAGCTCGCCCTGAAGCTGGGCGACATCAAGAAGGCCCAGGAGACGGTGAAGAAGTTGGCCGACGAAGCCGAGGCCGTCCGGTCCCAGCACGAGGCCGCCCTGAAGACCCAGGAGGAGGACCTTGCCGAGCGTGAGGAGAAAC
Organism: Aegilops speltoides; assembly: GCA_021437245.1. Classification (NCBI taxonomy): domain Eukaryota; kingdom Viridiplantae; phylum Streptophyta; class Magnoliopsida; order Poales; family Poaceae; genus Aegilops; species Aegilops speltoides. Next base: position 131,002,221 of record CM038144.1, read on the forward strand.
TTGCCGCCACGCTCCACGGTAAGGACGAAGAGGTGGACAAGCTTGTCCTGCAGCGGACCCAAGAGCTAGAGCAGAGGCATCAGGAGGCACTCAAGGCCTTGGCTCTGGCCCATGCCGGCAAGGTGAAGGAGCTGGAGGAGCAAGCTCTGAAGCTGGCCCAGGAAAAGCATACGCTCAACGGCGCTCTGACGGTGGCACAGGGCGAGGCCATCAGCAAGTCTGGAGAGCTCTCTGAGGCCAACATCTCCATCAAAGACCTCAAGCTGAAGCTGGGAGAGCTCGAGGAGACGCTGTCGGGGGCCAGAACTCGGGAGGGGATCCTGACCAAGGAGCTGGAGACGGAGAAGCGGTTGCTGATGAACGAGACCGCCAACCTTAAGGACTATAAGGCAGGCGAGAAACGCTGGCTCGGGCGCCTTGCCGCCGTTGCAAACTCGGCCGCCGATCAGCTGGCCATTATGGGGATGCCGGAGATGGGGTACGCCCTGAAGCGAGCCTGAGCCCCAACGCCAACCTGACCATATACTTCGAGAAGGTCGTCGGCGCTCTGAAATGGCTTCACTCCAACCGGGCGGCTGTTGGGGAACGTAGTAATTTCAAAAATTTTCCTACGCACACGCAAGATCATGGTGATGTATAGCAACGAGAGGGGAGAGTGTTGTCCACATACCCTTGTAGACCCGAAGCGGAAGCGATCACAACGTAGAGGAAGTAGTCGACGTTCTCCTCGCGATCCGACCGATCCGGCGCCGTTACTCGACGCCCCGAGTTCTTGACACACGTACAGCTCGATGGCGTCCCTCGTACTCGATCCAGCCGAGTGTCGAGGAGAGTTCGTCACAAGACGACGGCGTGGTGGCGATCTTGATGTTTCACGGTGCGGGCTTCGCCTAAGCTTTGACGGTATGACCGAGGTGGAATATGGTGGAGGGGGCACCGACACGGCTAAGGAGCGATCTCACGATCAACTTGTGTGTTCAAGGTGCCCCCTGCCCGTATATAAAGGAGCCGGGGGAGGGGCGGCGGCCAAGGAGGCGCTGCCAGGGAGTCCTACTCCTCTGGGAGTAGGATTCCCCAATCCTAGTCCAACTAGGATTCCTGAGGGGAAGAGAGAGAGAGGGGCGGCCCCTTCTCCTAGTCCTAATAGGACTAGGGAAGGGGGGCGCGCAGCCCCTAGGGCTGCCCTTCTCCTTTCCACCAAGGCCCATAGAGGCCCATTTACCTCCGGGGGTTCCGGTAACCTCCGGTACTTGATAAATTCCGTTTTACGGAACCATTCGAACTCCAAACATAGGCTTCCAATATATCAATCTTTATGTCTCGACCATTCCGAGACTCCTCGTCATGTCCGTGATCACATCCGGGACTCGAACTCCTTGGTACATCAAAATACATAAACTCATAATAAGCATCATCGAAACCTTAAGCGTGCGGACCCTACGGTTCGAGAACAATGTAGACATGACCTAGAACCATTCACGGTCAATAACCAACAGCGGGACCTGGATGCCCATATTGGTTCCTACATATTCTACGAAGATCTTTATCGGTCGGATCCGCATAACAACATCGTTGTTCCTTTGTCATCGGTATGTTACTTGCCCGAGATTCGATCGTCGGTATCAATACCTAGTTCAATCTCGTTACCGGCAAGTCTCTTTACTCGTTCCGTAATACATCATCTCACAACTAACTCATTAGTTGTAGTGCTTGCAAGGCTTGATGATGTGCATTACGAGAGGGCCCAGAGATACCTCTCAGACTATCGGAGTGACAAAACCTAATCTCGAAATCGCCAACCCAACATACGCCTTTGGAGACACCTGTAGTACTCCTTTATAATCACCCGATTACGTTGTGACGTTTGGTAGCACCAAAGTGTTCCTCCGCAAGCGGAGTTGCATAATCTCATAGTTACAGGAACATGTATAAGTCATGGATAAAAGCGGTAGCAACATACTAAGCGATCGTGTGCTAAGCTAAGGGAATGGGTCATGTCAATCAGATCATTCTACTAATGATGTGACCTTGTTAATCAAATAACAACTCCTTGTTCATGGTAGGAAACATAACCATCTTTGATTAACAAGCTAGTCTAGTAGAGGCATACTAGTGACATGTTGTTTTGTCTATGCATTCACACATGTATCATGTTTCCGGTTAATACAATTCTAGCATGAATGATAAACATTTATCATGAAATAAGGAAATAAATAATAACTTTATTATTGCCTCTAGGGCATATTTCCTTGAGTCTCCCACTTGCACTAGAGTCAATAATCTAGATTACATAGTAATGATTCTAACACCCATGGAGTCTTGGTGCTGATCATGTTTTGCTCGTGGAAGAGGCTTAGTCAGCGGGTCGCAACATTCAGATCCGTATGTATCTTGCAAATCTCTATGTCTCCCATCTGGACTAAGTCCGGATGGAATTGAGCGTCTCTTGATGTGCTTGGTCCTCTTGTGAAATCTGGATTCCTTTGCTAAGGCAATTGCTCGAGATTGTCACGAAGATTTTCATTGGACCCGATGCACTAGGTATGACACCTAGATCGGATATGAACTCCTTCATCGAGACTCCTTCATTAGCTGCTTCGAAGCTGCTATGTATTCCGCTTCACATGTAGATCCCGCTTCTGACGCTTTGTTTAGAAGCGCACCAACCGACAGCTCCTCCGTTTAGTGTAAATCGTATCCGGTCTGCGATTTAGAATCGTCGGATCGGTGTCAAAGCTTGCATCAACGTAACCATTTACGATGAGCTCTTTGTCACCTCCATATCTGAAACATATCCTTAGTCCTTTTCGGTATTTGGGATGTTCTTGACCGCTGTCCAGTGATCCACTCCTGGATTACTTTGGTACCTCCCTGCTAGGCTTATAGCAAGGCACACATCAGGTCTGGTACACAGCATTGCATACATGATAGAGCCTATGGCTGAAGCATAGGGAACATCTTTCATCTTCTCTCTATCTTCTGCGGTGGTCGGGCATTGAGTCTGACTCAACTTCACACCTTGTAACACAGGCAAGAACCCTTTCTTTGCCTGATCCATTTTGAACTTCTTCAAAACTTTGTCAAGGTATGTGCTTTGTGAAAGTCTAATTAAGCGTCTTGATCTATCTCTATAGATCTTGATGCCCAATATGTAAGCAGCTTCACCGAGGTCTTTCATTGAAAACTCTTATTCAAGTATCCCTTTATGCTATCCAGAAATTCTATATCATTTCCGATCAGCAATATGTCATCCACATATAATATCGAAATGCTCTGAGCTCCCACTCACTTTCTTGTAAATACAAGCTTCTCCAAAAGTGCATACAAACCCAAATGCTTTGATCACACTATCAAAGCGTTTATTCCAACTCGAGATGCTTGCACAGTCCATAAATGGATCATTGGAGCTTGCACACTTTGTTAGCTCCTTTGGATCGATAAAACCTTACGGTTGCATCATATACAACTCTTCTTCCGTAAATCCATTCAGAATGCAGTCTTTACATCCATTTGCCAAATTTCATAATCATAAAATGCGGCAATTGCTAACATGATTCAGACGGACTTAAGCATCGCTACTGGTGAGAAGGTCTCATCGTAGTCAATCCCTTGAACTTGTCGAAAACCTTTTGCAACAAGTCGAGCTTTATAAACGATAACATTACCGTCGTCGTCGGTCTTCTTCTTGAAGATCCACTTGTTTTCTATTGCTTGCCTACCCTCGGGCAAGTCAACCAAAGTCCACACTTTGTTTTCATACATGGATCCCATCTCAGATTTCATGGCCTCAAGCCATTTTGCGAATCTGGGCTCACCATCGCTTCTTCATAGTTCGTAGGTTCATCATGATCTAGTAGCATGACTTCCGAACAGGATTACCGTACCACTCAGTGCGGATCTTACTCTGGTTGATCTACGAGGTTCTGCGATAACTTGATCTGAAGTTTCATGATCAACATCATCAACTTCCTCACTACTTGGTGTAGGTGTCTCGAAACTGGTTTCTGCGACGAACTACTTTCAAGTAAGGGAGAAGGTACTATTACCTCATCAAGTTCCACTTTCCTCCCACTCACTTCTTTCGAGAGAAACTCCTTCTCTAGAAAGGATCCATTCTTAACAGCGAATGTCTTGCCTTGGATCTGTGATAGAAGGTGTACCCAACTGTTTCCTTTGGGTATCCTATGAAGACACATTTCTCGATTTGGGTTCGAGCTTATCGGTTGAAGCTTTTCACATAAGCATCGCATCCCCAAACTTTAAGAAACGACAACTTTGGTTTCTTGCCAAACCATAGTTCATAAGGTGTCGTCTCAGCGGATTTCGACGGTGTTCTATTAAGTGTGAATCGGTGTCTCTAGAGCATAACCCCAAAAGCGATAGCGGTAAATCAGTAAGAGACATCATAGATCGTACCATATCTAGTAAACGACGATTCTGACGTTCGGACACACCATTACGTTGTGGTGTTCGGGTGGCGTGAGTTGCGAAACTATTCGCATTGTTTCAAATGTAGACCAAACTCGTAACTCAAATATTCACCTCCACGATCGGATCGTAGAAACTTAATTTTCTTGTTACGATGATTTTCAACTTCACTCTGAAATTCTTTGAACTTTTCAAGCGTTTCAGACTTATGTTTCATTAAGTAGATATACCCATATCCGCTTAAGTCATCTGTGAAGGTGAGAAAATAACGATATCCGCCACGAGCCTCAACATTCATCGGACCACATACATACAGTATGTATGATTTCCAACAAATCTGTTGCTCTCTCCATAGTACCGAGAAGCGGTGTTCTAGTCATCTTGCCCATGAGGCACGGTTCGCAAGTGCCAAGTGATTCATAATCAAGTGACTCCAAAAGTCCATCAATATGGAGTTTCTTCATGCGCTTTACACCGATATGACCTAAACGGCGGTGCCACAAATAAGTTGCACTATCATTATCAACTCTGCATCTTTTGGTTTCAACATTATGAATATGTGTATCACTACTATCGAGATTCATAAAAATAGACCATTCTTCAAGGGTGCATGACCATAAAGATATTACTCATATAAATAGAACAACCATTATTCTCTCGATTTAAATGAATAACCGTCTAGCATCAAACAAGATCCAGATATAATGTTCATGCTCAGCGCAGCACCAAATAACAATTATTTAGGTCTAAAACTAATCCGAAGGTAGATGTAGAGGTAGCGTGCCGACCGCGATCACATCGACTTTGGAACCATTTCCCACGCGCATCGTCACCTCGTCCTTTGCGAGTTAAGCAATCGTAGTCCCCTGTTTGAGTTGCAAATATTAGCAGCAGAACCAGTATCAAATACCAGTGCTACTACGAGCTCTAGTAAGGTACACATCAATAACATGTATATCACATATACCTTTGTTCACCTTGCCATCCTTCTTATCCGCCAAATACTTGGGGCAGTTCCGCTTCAAAGTGACGATCGCTTGCGGAGAAGCACTCGATTTCAGGTTTAGGGCGGACTTGGGTTTCTTCTCTTGAGCAGCAACTTGCTTGCTGTTCTTCTTGAATTCCCTTTTCTTCCCTTTGCCTTTCTTCTTGAAACTAGTGGTCTTGTTGACCATCAACACTTGATGCTCCTTTTTGATTTCTACCTCCAGCCTTTAGCATTGCGAAGAGCTCGGTATAGTCTTTACTAACCCTTGCATATTATAGTTCATCACGAAGCCTTTGTAGCTTGGTGGCGTGATTGGAGAATTCATCAATGACACAATCATCCGGAAGATTAACTCCCAATTGTGTCAAGTGATTGTAGTACCCGGACATTTTGAGTATATGCTCACTAATGAATTATTCTCCTCCATCTTGCAGCTATAGAACTTATTGGAGACTTCATATCTCTCAATCCGGGCATTACATTGGAATATCAACTTCAACTCTGGAACATCTCATATGCTCCATGGCGTTCAAAACGTCGTTGAAGTCCGGTTCTAAGCCGTAAAGCATGGCACCTTGAACTATAGAGTAGTCATCAGCTTTGCTCGCCAGACGTTCATAACATCTGGCGTTGCTCCGGCAGCGGGCCTGTCACCTAGCGGTGCATCGGGGCGTAGCTCTTACGTGCAGCAATGAGGATGATCCTCAAGTTACGGACCCGATCCGTGTAATTGCTACCATCATCTTTCAACTTTGCTTTCTCAAGGAGCGCATTAAAATTCAGCGGAACAACGGCACGAGCCATCTATCTACAATCAAACATAAACAAGCAAGATACTATCGGTACTAAGTTCATGATAAATTTAAGTTCAATTAATCATATTACTTAAGAACTCCCACTTAGAAAGACATCTCTCTAGTCATCCAAGTGATCACGTGATCCAAATCAACTAAACCATAACCGATCATCACGTGAAATGGAGTAGTTTTCAATGGTGAACATCTTATGTTGATCATATCTACTATATGATTCACGCTCGACCTTCGGTCTCCGTGTTCGAGGCCATATCGCATATGCTAGGCTCGTCAAGTATAACCCGAGTATTCTGCGTGTGCAAAACTGGCTTGCACCCGTTGTAGATGGACGTGAGAGCTTATCACACCCGATCATCACGTGGTGTGCAGGCACGACGAACTTTGGCAGCGGTGCATACTCGGGAGAACACTTCTTGATAATTTAGTGAGAGATCATCTTATAATGCTACCGTCAATCAAAGCAAGATAAGATGCATAAAGGATAAACATCACATGCAAATCAATATAAGTGATATGATATGGTCATCATCATCTTGTGCTTCATGATCTCCATCTTGTTGCACCACCATGATCACTATCGTCACCGGCGCGACACCTTGATCTCCATCGCAGCATCGTTGTCGTCTCGCCAAACTTATGCTACTCGACTATCGCTACCGCTTAGTGATAAAGTAAAGCATTACAGAAGCGATTGCATTGCATACAATAAGCGACAACCATATGGCTCCTGCCGATTGCCGATAACCGGTTACAAAACATGATCATCTCATACAATAAAATATAGCATCACGTCTTGACCATATCACATCACAACATGCCCTGCAAAAACAAGTTAGGCGTCCTCTACTTTGTTGTTGCAAATTTTACGTGGCTGCTACGGGCTTAAGCAAGAACCAGTCTCACCTCGCATCAAAACCACAGCGATACTTTGTCAAATAGACTCCGTTTAACCTTCTCAAGGACGGGCGTAGCCACACTCAGTTCAACTAAAGTGAGAGAGCAGCACCCACCGGTCACCTTTAAGCAGCGAGTGCTCACAGCGGTGAAACCAGTCTCGCGTAAGCGTCTGGCGTAATGTCGATGCAGGCGCTTCATCTCACAATACCGCTGAACCAAAGTATGACATCTTTGGTAGGTAGTATGACTTGTATCGCCCACAACTCACTTGTGTTCTACTCGTGCAAAACATCAAACCATAGAAAAACCTAGGCTCGGATGCCCTTTGTTGGGGAGCGTAGTAATTTCAAAATTTTCCTACGCACACGCAAGATCATGGTGATGTATAGCAGCGAGAGGGAGAGTGTTGTCCACATACCCTTGTAGACCCGGCGGGCGATCTGGCGTAGAGGAAGTAGTCGACGTTCTCCTCGCGATCCGACCGATCCGGCGCCGTTACTCCGGCGCCCCGAGTTCTTGACACACGTACAGCTCGATGGCGTCCCTCGTACTCCGATCCAGCCGAGTGTCGAGGAGAGTTCCGTCGGCCGACGGCGTGGTGGCGATCTTGATGTTTCACGGTGCGGGGCTTCGCCTAAGCTTTGACGGTATGACCGAGTGGAATATGGTGGAGGGGGGCGCGACACGGCTAAGAGCGATCTCACGATCAACTTGTGTGTCTCAAGGTGCCCCCTGCCCCGTATATAAAGGAGAGGGGGGGGGGCGGCCAAGGAGGCGCGCCAGGAGTCCTACTCCCTCTGGGAATAGGATTCCCCCAATCCTAGTCCAACTAGGATTCCGGAGGAAAGAGAGAGAGAGGGGCGGCCCCTTCTCCTAGTCCTAATAGGACTAGGGAAGGGGGGGCTTGCAGCCCCTAGGGCTGCCCTTCTCCTTTCCACCAAGGCCCATAGAGGCCCATTTACCTCCGGGGGTTCGGTAACCTCCGGTACTTGATAAATTCCGTTTTCGCCGGAACCTTTCGAACTCCAAACATAGGCTTCAATATATCAATCTTTATGTCTCGACCATTCCGAGACTCCTCGTCATGTCCGTGATCACATCAGGGACTCGAACTCCTTGGTACATCAAAATACATAAACTCATAATAAGCATCGCCGAAACCTTAAGCGTGCGGACCCTACGGTTCGAGAACAATGTAGACATGACCTAGAACCATTCACGGTCAATAACCAACAGCGGGACCTGGATGCCCATATTGGTTCCTACATATTCTCGAAGATCTTTATCGGTCGGACCGCATAACAACATCGTTGTTCCTTTGTCATCGGTATGTTACTTGCCGAGATTCGATCGTCGGTATCCAATACCTAGTTCAATCTCGTTACGGCAAGTCTCTTTACTCGTTCCGTAATACATCATCTCACAACTAACTCATTAGTTGTAGTGCTTGCAAGGCTTCAGTGATGTGCATTACCGAGAGGGCCAGAGATACCTCTCCAGAGCTATCGGAGTGACAAAACCTAATCTCGAAATCGCCAACCCAACATCGCCTTTGGAGACACCTGTAGTACTCCTTTATAATCACCCGATTCGTTGTGACGTTTGGTAGCACCAAAGTGTTCCTCCGGCAAGCGGGAGTTGCATAATCTCATAGTTACAGGAACATGTATAAGTCATGGATAAAAGCGGTAGCAACATACTAAGCGATCGTGTGCTAAGCTAAGGGAATGGGTCATGTCAATCAGATCATTCTACTAATGATGTGACCTTGTTAATCAAATAACAACTCCTTGTTCATGGTCGGAAACATAACCATCTTTGATTAACAAGCTAGTCTAGTAGAGGCATACTAGTGACATGTTGTTTTGTCTATGCATTCACACATGTATCATGTTTCCGGTTAATACAATTCTAGCATGAATGATAAACATTTATCATGAAATAAGGAAATAAATAATAACTTTATTATTGCCTCTAGGGCATATTTCCTTCAGCGGCTTCCCTGGCCGAGGAATCCCGGATACTCTGCCGGGGGACCATGACCAGGGTGCTCACCAAGATCGCGCACTGGCACCCCGACCTCAACTTTGGAGCTCTGCTGAAGAGCTTGCCGAAGGATGCCGACATCGTGGCGCTCAATGAGCATATCCAGGCCATCCTCAGCCGCATCGACAAAATCAAGAGTGTGGAGGGCCAGTGCCGGGACTAGGCACCCCGTTCTCCGTTGCCGCTGCAGGTTCATGACCAAGACAATGCTATCTTTAGTTAGAACGCGGCGGAAATTTGTATAATATAACTCTGTAGTGCTCCAAAAGCTATGCATGTTATTTTCCTGTTTGATTTTCCTTTGTATGTCCACCCCACGTCAACTGGGAAAGCTTGCCGGCAAGTAAACCCAGGGCGGCGCTTTGAGGACGGATCCTCATCGGCCTGCCGGTGTGCTTGTTGTCGGGCGAAGCACCTTGCCGCCCTTGGCGCGGCCGCTCGATCTGTCGAGCTTGACTCGAGTCAGAACCGAAAGCGTTGCCGATGGCGAATGGCTACCCTACCGCTCCCGACGCGGCCGCTTGAGCTGTTGAGTGGACTCGAAATAGAACAAGGGCGTTGCCGATCGCAGGAGGGCCCCTCTGCGTACAGGCTTTCCATACAAAGGCCAAACCGTCGAGGATAATAACCTTATATTTAATGAGAAGAACTTAAAATTCAGCATGACTTAGCTCTCTCGTCGCCGCCTCCGCGTCCCTTGAGCCAACGGGCAGCGCCACCTTCTTGGCCGCCTTCTCCGCAGGAGCCGTGGCGATGAAGAACAGCTAGGTCGACTCCTAGACCGGATTCTCACAATTGCGCCCCCTACCTGGCGTGCCAAAGATGTCGGTGTGAAACGACACCTATGGGATCACTGGAATCCCTTCTACGGTTGCGGGGCACGAGGATCGTGAGAAGAGCGGGACTAGTAGACAACACAAAGGGATTTACCCAGGTTACAGGCTGCAAAGATGCGTAAAACCCTACGATCCTGCTTTGGTGGATGTATTTAGTGTTCTTGAGCTCTTGAACTAGCTCTAGGTACTGTGGGGTTCGAAAGAGCCAAATCCTTTCCTAGTGTGCCATGGGCCTCCTTTTATAGGCGAAAGGGGCTGCCACAGTGGCACACAGGAGGTGGAAAGTGCTACAGCGTTGCGAGCTTATCGCTCGTATTACAGGACAAGACGCATTTAATGCGCGGCTTAGGTGTCCTCTCGCTTTATTGGGGACGGGAACGAGGCCCGCCCGTCCGCCGCCGCTCCTCCTTGCTTCGACACGCACCCTGGCCAGCGATGCATGCGGTGCCATGTAGGCAGGCAGGCAGCTGAGGTGGCGCGGTGGTGGAGCCTCCATGAAGGATTGCATGTTGCCACGCAGGTGCCTGCCCATCTGGTTGGTTCGGCAGCTGCATGCGAACGGCGGCAAAGACTTGGCTGGTGTGGGCCCGGAAGTGGCCCTGCCGGTGCGCTTGGTGAGGGCCTTGTCGGGTGGCCAGGCAAGGGTCTTGTCGGGTGGCCCGGCAAGGATCTTGCCGTGGAGCACTGGCCTCCCCGGCAAGGATCTTGTCGGGGGTCTTGTGGGTCTCTTCGGTGAGGATGGTTGCCTTCCTATCCTCATTTGATCTTGTCTATTCTTTGTCTTCACAAAGATCTGCATGCCACTACAGAAGTGCCTCCCGAGCCTTGTCCCAATGCGTTTGTGGAGCGTTGGGGGGCTCAAGGGTGGCTCACTTCGGTTGGCGTGGGCGAGCTGCCCCGGCAAGGGTCTTGTCAGGGCTGCTGAGGCTGCCCCGACAAGGGTCCTTGCCGGGGAAACCTGCTATGCCTATCTGATCTTTGTGGCCTTGGTCCTTGTTGTTTCTTCGTTTGTCCTGTGCCTTCGGCTTCTCTCTGGCTTCCCTTTCACCTTACATTGCGCGTGGCGGCGGGAGGCTCATTGCCGTCTGAAGTAAAGGGTCAGCGAGCCCCTACTTTTGTACACCGACAGGAGCCCCCGGGCCTGGTCCACACATAAGCGCAACACGTTAAGCGCATGTACGAAGAGAGAGAAGACGAGCTTGATCGGCAGGACAGTTTAGATGCCCTAGAGGAGGAACGTGATGTCGCAAAAGCCCATTCCACATTCTATCAGCAACAGGCTCAAAGGTATCAAAGCAGAGAAGTACGGGCCAAAACTTATAACGTTGGCGAACTTGTTCTACGCCTATCGGAGAAGAAAAAGGACAAGCTCAAGCCTAAGTGGGAGGGTCCCTTCATCATTGATAAAGTTTTCACCGGAGGGGCGTACCGTCTGCTTGACGCATCGTATAATTGACTCGAGCCAAACCCATGGAACGCGGCCAGACTCCAAAGATTCTACGCCAAGTGCCGAACTCTGTGTTCATCTCCTTACCTTCGCCTTTCTTTTTTAAGTTATATTCTCTTTCTTTCTTTTTTCTCTCTCCCCTTTTTATAACCTTAAAAGCTTGAAGTGTGTCTTGACTACACAATCTTGACGCGCTATGCGCTCTCAATATACCTGGGGGCTTCTTATACAGAAGCTTAATATAATTATATCCCGGGCTTTATGCCCACTACATATGTGTCATTTTTCCATATGTACCTTTTTTGCCACTATATGCATCGATATGACTTAAGTTTTGGCCAAGCTGGGTTACCTAGCTCATGTGTTTATGCCCTACATTCCCGTTAGTTCGGCTAGGGCATAAGGGGAGCACCTCTGCGATTATTCTTTGCGCTGGTCAGCGGATGTACCTCGGTAGGTGAAGCGAAAGCTAGCGTTCTTAAGGGAATATTCGGTCGGTGAACAAAAGATGTTTTTTACCAATTTACAATATAAACCCCCAGATGTTTCATATTCTGCGTCTATGTTCGCAGTTCGGACATGTACATTAATGCATGCGTACCCAGGGAAAGGAACCCCTAATGGAACTATTCTCCCTGGAAGATGTTTCTTACTATCCATGTAATATAACATAACTAGTTGGGTACTTGTCTGTTCAAGCACTTATGACCCCTATGCCTGGTTTCCACGCGTACCTCGGTTTACATAACTGAGCGGGTACTTGGATACACTCCGGACTGTTGCGTCCAGGGGTTGAAGCGAAAAGGTCTGCCATGACAAATGATTTACAATCCGGCTAGGGACAAAATATGTCATTTGAAGTACAAAGTCACTTAGATTGACCAAATTCTTCTTCTATACCATCCAATAGGCTGTCTAGCCTACAATCCTATTGGGAATACTTTGCGGCTAATGCTACCTGGTCATATACCAGACTAACAGGGATCTCTTTCCCATCTGACCCTACAGGCCCGACCTCGGCCATGTGGTTCGGGTCAGCCTTGGTGTATCGCGTCTTCACCATGGCCCAGGCTTCCCTTGCACCTTGTCGGCTGGCCGATATCTTCCATAATCGGAAGCGCTGCCGCGCTCCCTTGAGCATCTCTACAAGCTCCCCCATGCCTCCTAGCAGAGAGGCGGATGGCCACAAGGCCTGGGCAATACCCTGCATCACCTGTCGAACTTGTTCGTGCAATTGTGAGAGCTCTTGCAGAAGATCGCCTGCAGATCCAGGCATCTCCTCTCTGGGACGACCTGTCAGCATACCTACAGACATAACTCTGTTAGCCCGTTTCTTCGCCGAACTGTATAAAGGTTCATTCGAGCACTTACTAAAAATGCCGTGTCGAAGCCTCTTATTCTCCTTCACGGAGTCAGCAAGCTGGGCCCGAACATCTTTTAATTCAACGTCCAGCCGGGTATTGGCGTCCTGGAGATCATTTTTCCCTTGAATAACCTGTGTAAGCATGCGCTCTCCAGCCTCTAGCTGTCGTTGAACATGTTGCTCATCCCCTAGTACGATCTTCGAATTACCTCCAGGATTGTCTGCAGAATCTATTGTTAGATTTGCATGCATGCCGAATACTAACTGGTACATGTCATTACATTCTTTTCGATCAAGACAAGTATTACCAGATGAGGCCTTCTTGGACTCCTCCATTCCGGCAACTGTGGCCCGTAGCTGGGCTTTGCACTCCTCACAGCTTTTCGCAGTTCCCGCCCCGATGGCCTTCCCTGTAAAACGCAATACATATGCGGTGGGTAAGGCGCAAAAAAGGGATCCTTCTCGGAAGTTAGGACTCCAGTTTTACTTACGTGTGATGCAGGGAGCAGGCCGGGATAATCAGCTATGATGGCCACTAAGGCACCGGTACAGCTTAACTGGTAAAACGTCCTATCGACGAGCTCCACAAATATGTCCGGATCTTCTTCGAGTCCGGGGTCAAGGGCCCGGTCAGGGTCCTCTGGCTGTGGGGACGGGCTGTGGACGTCCCTCATAGCTTTTCACAGTTCCTGCTATGAACTAGCAAGGTAAATATTTGTGATGAAGAATGTGGGAATGAATGGAGTTGAGTAAAAGATAGCAGCTCACCCAGCTTGGGGGGTTGTACATGGAAAATCCATCCCGTGGATTGATGCAGATAAACTCCTCCTCTTCTCCTTTATACAAATCAGACAGTATTCTCGCCAGAGTGGTGGCAGAGTCCGGACCTTTACGACCGCAGGGGGTGGCATCGTCTTCTCTATTGAAGTGCCACATGGGTTTCCCCCGATACTGGAGTGGCTACAACCCCTGCATTATGCATATTGACATAACCTCGATTATTGTCAATCCTGATTTGGCCAGCGTTTTTATCCTGCCCATCAGATATAGGACCTCTTTGTTACCTTCCTCCTGGGGGCTCCGGGGACGCCAGCTGCAGGGTTTCTTCAGTGGGGCATTGGCAAACTCAGGAAGGCCCATTCGGATAGGGTCCGGAAGAGGGACGTCATCTATATAAAACCATTCCGAAGGCCAGTCTTCGGATGTCTTCTTCGGAGTGCCGGACAGGTATCCGGTCCCGCGATGCGCCATATTTCGGCTCCGCCCACTTGATATATCGATCCGTCCTGATTACGAGGAACGAGGCAGAATAGCCTCTTCCATAGCTCGAAATGAGCTTCACAGCCCAGAAACAGCCCGCAAAGGGCGACATAACCCGCGATGTGCAGTATGGTAGCAGGAGTGAAGTTATGCAGCTGGAGGCCGTAGTACTCCAGGAGCCCGCGGAGGGACGGATGGATTGGAAATCCGAGGCCCCATAACAAGTAAGGGACAAGGCATACTCGCTCCCCCTGGACGGGTTGGGGAAACTCTCTGCTTGCTCCCCGCCATCATAAGTGGCTAGTCTGGCTCGGACGGGGACAAGATATGTAGGTGGGAGAAACCTCTGGGTCTGCAACTCTACCAATTGGCCGTCGGATACGGAACACTTCTCCCAATCACCTGGCTTAGTGCTGCGGGAGCGAGAGGAGGAGCTGGGGCGCCGGTCATGATGGGATGGCTTTTTTCGGGCGCGCTCTGATGGATCCTCGCTGGGGGAAGATGGTGTGATTTGGATCTGAGGATCCCCATCTCTTTAAATAGACGATTTACTTACATGGTCAGGGTGGCAAATGTAAAAATGCCCCAACTTCTCGCATTCGCTCGACACGTGGAGACTACCATTATTAAGGTACAGAAGCCGAGGAGTGCAACATTAATGGGAACCCGGACACAGCTTGTTACAACAGGTACTTAGGGATTTTGGAGAAGAACCCGCCTTGCAATGCCAAAGACAATCTGCGTGTCGGACTCATCGTCATTGAAGCCTGGTTCAGGGGCTACTGAGGGAGTCCTGGATTAGGGGGTCCTCGGACAGCCGGACTATATACTTTGGCCGGACTGTTGGACTATGAAGATACAAGATTGAAGACTTCGTCCCGTGTCCGGGTGGGACTCTCCTTTGCGTGGAAGGAAAGCTTGGCAATTCAGATATATAGATCTCCTTCTCTGTAACCGACTCTGTGTAACCCTAGCCCCCTCCGGTATCTATATAAACTGGAGGGTTTAGTCCGTAGGACCAAAAACAATCATAATCGTAGGGCTTCTAGGGTTTAGCCTCTACGATCTCGTGGTAGATCAACTCTTGTAATACTCATATCATCAAGATCAATCAAGCAGGAAGTAGAGTATTACCTCCATTGAGAGGGCCCAAACTTGGGTAAATATTGTGTCCCCCACCTCCTGTTACCATTAGCCTTAGACGCACAGTTCGGGACCCCCTACCCGAGATCTGCCGGTTTTGACACCGACATCGAGTGCGTGCTGAAGGTTCTCCAGTCGAGTGCGCTCAGCCAAATTGACCAGGTGCACCTCTTCCAAGGCCCGAGCCTCGGGGGTTTCCCCAACGATGGGCGTGTGGAGTGCATCCATGTTGCGGCGACGAAGTTCTTCTCTCTTCTATGAAGAGAGAGGTTCGGGACGGTACTCCTCGTGAACGCGCGACAGATCGCCGCCACAATCACCGCCGTCGTCGCGGCGGAAGCCGGGCAGACTTCCCGGTCCGTTGACCATCAAAACTTCAGCCGCGGCATCGCTGCTATCGCACTCGGATGCGGTCTCGATGGAGCCATTCGACAGGTCGAACAGGCCGTACAGAGTTTCATCGGGCTCGATTGCCACGACTTGATGGGTGGCCGAATGACGAGCCACCACATGTTTCACCCACCATAGAAGCCGCGACCAACTGGATCGCTTGCGACGGCGAATAGCGGGGAGAGAAGACACCATGGGAGCCGACCGATACTGGAGCCAGGCGGAGTCGTCGGCAACGAAGACGAGCGTGCCGAGACGGATCTCACGACCCTCAGCCAATCCACCGCCGGAAACCATGATGATAGGGATCGGAAAAATTGCAACTTCACCAACAAGTCGCTAAGACACCTGCCCCACGATGGGCGCCAACTGTCATGGTCCTAAGACTGACAGTAGAAAGGGGGGTAGGTATGGAGAGGCAAGATCTCAGCTATGGTGAAGTTGTACACACATGATTTACGAGTTCAGTCCCTTCACAGTGGAAGTAAAAGCCCTACGTCTCGGTGCCCGGAGGCGGTCGATTGGATTATATGCGTGTGGTGTTACCGGGGGTGCCAACCCTTGTGCCAGAGGAGGGGGGTGGCTTATATAGAGTGCGCCAGGACCCCAGCCATCCTCCATTACAAGGGATTCAATGTACATAAAGACGGGCGTTACTGATAATGCCAGCCATAAGTGCTATTAATGATCTTAAAGACTACAGAGTGAACGCCTGACCGTTGCAATGCTGAGTGGCTCCTGGTCTTCAGTAGGTCGAGTGGTTTCTTGTATGGTCGAGTGACATCAGGTAAGAGGGGTACCCAAGTGATATGGTTGGTCGAGTGGATCCCACTCGACGCACTCCCTGGGTATTCCTTGTTGTCTCTTGGGCTTCTTTGCTTCTAGGGTAGTGACCTTGGGTAGGGTGTATAGGTCAGGCCTATGACCCTACCCTAGGTTTGTATCCTCATCAGTGGTGACCTGTACAAATACCGGGTCAAAATCATGACTGTTAGCATACAATGTTAAAGTCCCAAGCCTTTTGCAAGCAACAACACTTGGCACTTGGGGGCTAATGTCTACCAAAGAATTTCATCTCAGTGGCGGTTCATGAGAGTAAGTCCCAAGCACCTTGCAAGCAAAAGTACTTAGCACTTGGGGGCTAATGCATATTGCTGTTCAATCTACACAAGTACTATATTCTATACCAGCAGGTGAAGGACCGGCTTATTCATGTTGATTAAACCGGCCCTTGGGGACTATGGGTTAAGCCGTATTTTTTACAGGTTTTACTAAAGGATGTTACTAATGCTTACATCTATGTTCTAAGTCTACATCATATTCATCATAAGCAATAGACTTGGGGGCTAGCATAGCAAGGATAATTCAATGAAGGGAAGAGATTATACCTCAAACTTACGGTGCATTTGCTTCACCATATCAATTTCGACATCACGGCTGTTGTGTACTTGGCTAAGATAGCCAGAGAAAACTTCCCCAATACTCATGTGAGTATAATCAGCAACATCAAACCTGACCTTGCAGTGTTCCAGGTGCTCCTCCATTGTAGAACACTTGGCCAGCACAGTAGGTCTCCCCGGCTCAGTGTAGCCGGTCCTGGTAATCTCAACATTAGTGTCTTGGGATTCGTCTGTCTTGGCCGGGCTAGAAACTTCAGGGTTTTCAAAGCCATCGGCGGCTTGCTCGGCAGGCGGGTCAGCGGTTGGTGTTGGTGTGTCATGAGCTGGTTCAGGTGGCGGCTCATGAGCAGAGGCCTCAGGCGCGGCCGTCCCAAGTTCCGGCTCTTTGAAGATCGGCTCTTCGGCCGGCTTGTTCTTCTTCACCTTCTTACTAGGCTTTGCTTTTCCGCTGCATAAGATCAAATGATCAGTACAAATATAAATAATTGAAATGAATACAGGATAAATAAGTCATCATTACCCTGGAGCGGTCTTGAAAGCCGGCAAGTTGGACTGGATTGAGTCACCGGAGGAAGGTGAAATTTCCTGATAATTCGAGTCAGAAGAGTTGAGTGGTCGACGAGTGAGACCCGCCAAAGGATAAAAGGGATTTAAATCGAAGGTGACCTCATTTCGGCGCTTCTTCGGTGTATTTGGTAAGCCGGAGGAGAGTTCCGCAATTTTGCTGGTCCGGGTCTGCATCTGGCTCTCATGAATCCATCGCTTCAAAAGAAATTGAGGATCTTGATAAGCTAAGGGATGTGAAAATCTTACTTTTCGGGTTGCTCTTCGGATTCTTTTCCTTGGCAAAGGCTCTGAGTCGGAGGAAATAATAGTTACCTCTTCATCTACCCCATGACTCGTTCCCGTGTCATCCTAATCATAATCGGTATCAATAAGGTGATTAAAGAATGAGCCAAGAGAGTCAAGGGCTACCTCTGACTCAAAAGAGTCCTCCAGTTGAAACTACTCAGAAGTGCTAGACTTCTTTCCTCTTTTCTTCGCAACTTCTTTCCTAGCGGCCCTCTTGGCCTTCCTGGCTCTCTTTGCGGCCTCATGATCATATTTTGCCTTCCAAAATTTATCATCAGCCTGTGAAAATCAGCAAAGGTTGAGTACAGGCAAACATCAAGGTTAAAGTTAATTTACTCAGTTTGGCGGCTTACTGCTGGAGCCGGCTTAGCTTCGCAGAAGGGTCTTAAGCCCACCTTACCACAATCTGCTAGGTTTTCATTCAGGAGTGACTTTGTCATGTCATCAACGATGTGGTCTGGTAAATCGTCAGAGCTGTGCCGTAGAGGGTCATTCTTCTTGCCTGTGTAGGTGCACATCAGACTGAAGCGGCGGCTCAACGGAATGATCCGCCAGGCAAGCCAAACCCGGACCAAGTCGATACCATTTAGCCCGTTCCCCAAAAGAGCCTTGATTTTAGCCATGGTGGGGGCGAGCGCCTGGCGTTCAGCAGCTGTCACCTTGTCAGGAAGCGGGTGATTGGAGTCAAGACTCAGAGCACGAAAGCCGGGCAGAGGGTTCTCATCAGCCGGAGAAGTGTCTTGGCAGTAGAACCATGTCTGGTTCCAGTCTTTGGGGTGACTTGGTGGATTGGCATAAGGAAAAATGACGTCTCTCCGACGTTGGATTGAGACCCCGCCAAGTTCCAAGCTAGGTCCATTGGCACATTCATTCTGGCGGTTTAAATAAAATAACTCTCTGAAGAGGATTAAGTTGGGCTCTTCTCCAAGATACACCTCACTGAACACTTGAAAGTTGCAAATATTGGACACGGAGTTGGGTCCGATGTCTTGAGGACGGAGGTCAAAAAAGTGCAGGACGTCTCTAAAGAACTTTGAGCCGGGTGGTGAAAAACCCCGGATCATATGGTCAGTGAAGACGATGACCTCCCCGTCTTTGGGCTGAGGCTTTTACTCTGTTGGGTCAGGAGCACAATATGACATAACTTCCTTCTTTGGCAGATAGCCAGTCTTCACAAAGTCATCAGGCGTACTATCTGTGACGATGGACTTGACCCAATTGCATGAAGTGGGTTGTTTGGGCGGCATTGTGATGGAAGCCTAACAAAGAGTAAAATTCCCAGTTCAAATTTAAGCCGGAGAGAAATATTACAGAGCATATTCAAGATGGCGGCTTATAAAGGGGCCTAATGGTATATGGCTAATTATGTCAAATTATTTAAGCCGCCATGAGCACCATAAGCAGTCAAGTTATTAAACCGCCATGGGTGGTTAAGATTATCAATTGAGCATTGCAATTTTAAGCCGGTGATAAGAGTCGCCATGGCTAGGTGGATCTAACAAAATACAGTTTTTGCCTAAGTGTTGCACAAACAAGTTTCATAGGCTGCAGCTATTATTTTGGATCAACGATTCAGAAAAAGAAAATATTCTTGACCTAAAAACTAGTACAGATGAGTTCGTGGGATCCACTAGTATCAAAAATGGACGCAAAACAACTACCGCATGAGTTCTATATTACTTTTGGATCAAAAGAAGCTGCAGCGGAGGAACTACGAAGAAACCGTGATGAACTACGAAGAACACAGAGGAAACTCACAAACCCTAATGTGAATCTGAGGTGCGGGAAAGCAGGAACTTACAGTGGCAGATCTACTGCGGAGGGTCGCCGCCGTTTCTCTGGATCGATTCAGGTTGATGCAGCGGCCTGGACGAGGACGCCGGTGCGCTCTGCGGCGGCGGCGGAGCTCGAGTGGCAGAAGGGTGCGAGAGGTGGAAGACGATGGAAAGGGGGAGAATGAGGAAAGACCAGTCGGGCCTATTTATGAGGAAAGGCTCTTAAGTGGGCGCGAAAAAACGAGGAGGCCGAAAATATGGTTATCCAGCTACTAGGATGCCTCGATTCTCGGTATGGTCATTAAGATAAGGATCCGTTGAGATATGTTGGACAAAGTGCAAATTAAGACAGATGACGTCGTGGTGGGTTACCACATATCTAGAGGATGACGTCATGGCGGGTTATGAAATTTTCCGTACAAACAAAAAGCAAAAGATTTTTTCTAAGTGTTGAAGATTGACATGAACCAGTTCAAATCAATCTGGGGCCTAATGTTGGGGATATAACTATTAGGTATGACCCGCCTAGGAGGGGCCGGGTTATACCTATGATGATCCATGAAGCCCAAGACAAAGCTTGAAGATGGCGGTTCAGTTAAGGGCCCAAAGCCCAAAGGCGACTCAAGGCCCGTAGAGATAAACCGCCATATGTATGTAACTTGTATTGTAAGGCAAGAATAGAGAGAGACCGAGCCGGACACTGTTTATGAGCCAGCCGGGACTCTGTGAGCTGCTGGGCGTCGACCTTTGTATATAAAGGGACGACCCGGCGGTGGTTCAGGGCAAGTAACATCAGATCGAGAGCTAGGTCAAGCGACTTCGCTCCCTGGTAATCGAAACATAAGCAATCCCACTCAAAACTAGATCGTAGGCTTTTACCTTCACCGGAAGGGGCCGAACCAGTATAAACCCATGTCCTTTGTCTCGATTAACCCCTTTAAGCTTCCTAGTTGCAATGGCTCCACGACTAAGTCCTTTCACTAGGACATCTGACGTGACAATTCCACGACAGCATGGGACAATCTTAAATTTGCGAAGTTTATGGGGGTAAACTCCTAAATTATAACCCGTTAATAGTCATCCAATTGTATATTGTACTTTTTTCCTTTGAGTTTAATAGTCGTCTAATTATATATATTATACTCATTTTTTAACGAGACAATATAAATACAAGTGTTCATATATGCCATATCGATTTCTCCTTATAGATTATACCATTGGGGTTTTTCTTTTGACGAACCTCGTCAGAGGGCCAGGAGCTCTGGCATTGCATTAAGAAAAAGATAGTTGATCCCGTTTATAAGGGAAACCGGATCAAAAACCGCACAAAGTGACCCAGTTTATAAGGAAAACCGTGACGAAAACCGCACAAGCAACAAAGCCTCCTCGCCCACATGGCACTAGGCAACAATCGCAACAAACACACACACCCGATCTGGAGCCGCCGCTCCGACTTCCCCCGCTCTCTCACGAGCCACAGCGCCGCACAAAACGGATGCCTTGTAGCCCTTGCTACACCAGAGGACCGTCCAGAGACCACAAAATGCTATGCCAAGCCCGGGGCCACCGCCCCGACGTACATGCCAGACCGACCCCTGGATTGCATCCGACCAGGCCGGCGACCTCGCTACCCTCGTAGCACCAGATCGCCACCGAAACAATGCAAAGTCGCGAGTCTGCCATACAGAGCCACGTTGCATCGCCATCCGAGGCCGCCACCTCGGCGTACATCCACCGTCCGGAGCCGCCGCTCTGGCATCCATCACCCCCACGATGACGCAACTCCGCACCACTGCCACGAGTCCACCACTCCACAAAGATCAATGCTTCCAAGGCGGGGCCTCCAAGAAGGTAACGACATAATTGTCGCCGCCGCCCACTCCAATGGAGCTTGGGTTTTCACCCGGAAAATCAACAGACAGTTGCGGCAATAGATGGACGTAGCTCCTAATGTGCCTTCAGGAAGGAATGCAATGCTCTAGAACATCACCAACACCGGCACCAATTGGAGAAGATGCAAGACTTTCGCCCGGAGAATCTACTCCACCGCTGAGCCTCACAAGGAAGCCTACAACATAGGGACGCAACAAAATTGTGCAGAGAGCATCGTTGCCAACCACCAGCCCTCAACACGCCGCAGCAGAGCGCCTTGTCAGATCTGCACACCCTCTGCCACCTCCAGCCCAAACAGCTGCTCTGTGGCGGCGGCTAGGTTATTGCCCGAGCCCCCCCCCCCCCACCCACCCACCCCAGCGACACGAGCGCAACAATATACCATTGGGTTTAAAAGGAGTATTTAATGACACACCATATTGCATTCTTTTCCATTCATAAATCTTCTCTCAAAGTTTCTCATAAATGAATCTTACAGCACCACACCCTTGAGCCTTGAAATCAAATTGTTCAAAGCTCAACATATTGATTGACACACCTGTTACCTCACCCATCAGTTCATCAAAGCGGACAACATTAGTAACCACCCTCGAAACTTCAGAAGAATACACACACTGAAACGCGTTAGCACTTAGGTGTGCACCTGAAATTCATACAGATGGGACACCATTCAAACGCATACTTAAAGTATACCTCTGTAAACTAACATAAGACCTTTTAGACACTTGACTTAAGTGTCTAAAAGGTCTTACATTAGTTTACAGAAGAGGTAGTACTACAAACAGATACGCTACTGCATATGCAAAACATTACCAGTCAGTACTACAAATGCATACGCTACTGCATATGCAGGACATACGAGTTACGAGTTTACTGCCCCTTCTGCATATGCTACCAGTGATTAACCAAACACATAATGGGCATTAGTAACCTTACAGTCAGGCACCACAAGTCTTAAGTTTGGCAGGTATCCGGCGCCGTACATTCAATCCTAAACCATAAACCGACAGCCACGGTTAAGCCAATTATTATGCAGAAGTAGATAGCTAGCCTCAGTGCTTACTTTTGACAGTCATTTGCACAAAAGGCATAATGAAACCCTCATATGCTTCTTACGATTCATTTCTCGGTGCGTACTCCAGGGCAATCCTTCACAAAGTGCCCAACCATACCACAGTGGTAACAAGTGCCTTTCTTAGGGCAGTTGATGGTCCAATGTCCTTCTTCATGGCACCGGTAACAACTGCCTGACCGAGGAGTATTGGGGCTGACGGTACATTTAGGTGGCATGGGTGATTTAGTTGGTGTTCTCACTTGAACCATAGCAAACTGTTGGCGCAGCATAACTGGCGATCCCTGAGCGACTGCAGCAATGGGTGTTGGGTGAGCAAGCCACAAGTGGGCTGTGGGTACAACATCACCCTCAACAATTTCAAACGGCCATTCATCATATTCAGGGGGTTGATCAGGATCGAATAGTCTAGTTTCATTGTGGCCTCCCATCATGGCATGCACATTAGCTTCCTTTGCAACTGGATTGTATCCCAAATGTTCACTCTCCCTTGGATTAGTGCATCCAGTTAGTGGTGGTTCTTCAGCAGCAGCTTCGATTGGCTCGTGGTGAGAGCATGCACCTTGTCCCTGCAGAATGAACAAATTCTATTACTGACCTAAACCATCTGGATTGCATACAAACGTGTGTAAAATTTGCACTGTGGATTCTACATTATGAGTAGTAATTGATATGTTAGTGTTAGGAAGAGTAGTAATCCATATCACACATATTAAAAGCCATAATCTATTTACACAAACTCCCAACCAGACAAATATACTAAAGAGTTTTGCTTCAGTACCCCCCTCCCCTCCCCGCCAGAACAGTTTACATATTTCGATAAAGATTAGAAGTTACCCCTTCAATCAAAAAGATTAGACTGTTCTGATCTCTTGTTTGATCCCTTGGGAGAATAGGTATTAGAATTAGTTGATCGTGAATGTACGAGTATACTTAGTCTCTTGATTTCTGAAGCCACAATTCTTGGAAGAAGTCATACTTAATCTTTTGATTTCTGAAGCCCCATATACCGATGCATGTTCTGGGGCGAGAGATGTGAAACAGTAGAAGAGTTGGTCTAATCGAGAATTGGGGTTTTGTTAGGAGTCATAGTCGTACATACCAATGTTCTATCTGTTAGAAGATTAGAGCTGTATGTGTAACATACTAGGTTTGGTATTGTTGATTATAGCAAACTACAATATAAACAAGAAAAAAAAGAATCTATTTACCCCATCTCTAATTCTCTACTCCTCTTCTTCATCCTTATATACCTGCGCACCCTTCTGCATTTACTTGCTGGTGAACTCTTTCTTCTATCTTCAAAATATATATATCTCCTATGCCCTTATTTCCCGTTCAGACCTTTTAACTGTTGAAATATATTGCCCGCCTTCCTCCATCAGTTCGGACTGTTGGAGCAACTGGCTGGAGCATGAATTCAATATGGTATCCGAGCCAAGAGGTCTTGAGTTCAAGACCCTGCCAACGCAGTATTAAATAAAACGATTCTGCGGCCTACATCGATCCCATGTCTAAGGAATAAAATAGCCTAGACGTGAGGGGGAGTGTTGAAATATATTGCCCGCCTTCCTCCATCAGTTCGGACTGTTGGAGCAACTGGCTGGAGCATGAATTCAATATTAACCACATATCATCATTAAGACACGGGGCTAGATGTTTTTTCTTCTGTCAGAATTTCTACCGTAATTCTATGTTCCCTCAAAGCTTTGGGTCATTAACTGCACATTTTCATTAGGACCTACCGAACTGAGGTCCTAAATGCTCTTCCTTTGATGATAATTTCTAGCATACTTGATTTATTAAGATAGCTATCAACCACAATAATCCTTAAAACACGCCAAAGTGACAGCTAACCTCTTGTCGTTGTCATGAGAAGTTCTAGCATATCTTCTTTCATAACACTTATTCATGCATAGATTCTCATTCTCAAAAAGAAAAGAAGTTCTGGCATGACTTATTTGACTGCTTTTCACAGGACTAGTACAATCAATAAAACAAACAACAGCTATGAAGAGCTAAACCATCTTATACAAAACAGACCAAGACAGTATAAACTGACCATAGTCATATCAAGTATTACTAAAACATATTAAGAGGAATGAAGACAAGAGAACTATCAAACAGAAATATTACCTTTGGAATATGACACACATAGTAGACCACCCCATTTTCTTTCGCAGTTCTGCACTTCCCAGCAGTACACTTGCAGGTCGGTACTTCACCGCTGGATCTAGCTCCTTGAGGACTAAAAGTAACTGGAGTTCTAGCACCATCACGTTGGGGACTAACATTTACTGGAGTTGTAGCACCAGCACCTTGGGGACTAACATTAACTTGAGTTGTACCATTAGTCATATGATTGTGGGGTTCATGATGACTCAAGAAGGCAGGCTGTGAACTTGGATTGACATCAGATTCCATGCAATAAGAAGAATGTCTGCACTTCTGAAAATTTTAGGTTCAACAAATAAATGCTTTGTCAAGTTTACATGTAGGAGTTGGAGAAATTAGTGAAAGAATAAAAAATGCAAATAAGAAATCTAAGTAAGTCAGCTGAAAGAGAATGTAACTAAATGGCACACAAATGGGGAAAAAAAAGGCATCTCTAACCAACTAAATGATCTTGGGCTAAATGAATTAGCCTGCAACTTCAAGAGAGGCTAATAGATAAAAGAACAGATCGATCCATACAGGATCATTAACATAGCACATCCTCTCTTGCAACAAGTTTCTAATTGTGTTTCTGTTTTCTCCAAACAAGCAAGGATCAACTATGGAGACTCTGAAGGCTGGGCATAAAGGCAAACCAAATTATGGAATTGGACACCTTGCTGTAAATAACAGTAAGGTTTACAGATATCATGCTATAATTGATTGCAGCAAACTTACACACCGGACTTCATAAAACAACAGAGATCCCACAGAAGTCCTAGAGTAAATGTATATCATTATTAATTAGAGTCAGAATCACGTACACTGTATTAATCCCATGTTGAAATAACTACACATTGTTGTTGTTGCTAAATCAATAGCTATTTATTCCCTACACCACAGATATCTTAAGTATCCCAAGAAATAACTATAAAGAAGTATAGACTACAGATTCTCAACCTTACAGACTGAGCACTAGTCATAAGCAGGCACTGTCCGTGTCATACACAATGAATTAGCCAAGTGACTTTAAACTCTGAGAGCTTGAGTAGACAAGCTTTGGTAAAGTAGTTTCAAACTCGGATTGTTTTGAGCCTAATCCATGAGAACATTTTGTTATGATGCCCCAAAGAGCAATGACTTTACACACATTAACCTTTAGGTCACGGCGGGATGCATGGACGTCCAATGAGATACAAAAGATTGTGATCATGTCGACAGTGTTAACACAAAATGCATCTATCATTTCACAAAGCTCCAATCCACATTTGATACACACGGCGAGAAATAAAAAGACAAACTATGTTGTGATTTCAGCAACTATTCACAATTTGTCTTATTTCTCATGTGTTCATTGAATTTAAATGGGAAACCACGTGGCATGGTGGATGGATCTTGAATCAATTCAATAAGATTTCACCAATTCCAGCTAAAGGGGTGGGTGCACCCTAGTCACTCCCTTCCTAAACCCACTTATTGTTTTTAAATAACAGCCTGAGGCATAATAAAAAACCTTATTCATATGAGAAGGGCAGACGGTTACACCTGGATGGCTAAACACACAAACCATTTGCTATAGTTTGACATTGCTTTCAGTACAAAAGAAGTAGACATAACTTCCAAACTAAAACCTAGAACTAATCTACATAAAAAAGGACCCATGTGTCCAGTGTGTATTGTAAATTATGCATTGTAATCTCGTATTTCCAAAATAGTTAGCACATTAATTTTTACAGGAAATTATCAAAATCAAATATGAAGCTTTTGCTTGCTGGATCTGAGCAGTTATTCCAAATTACTGCGTCGGAGCTGAGCAGTTATCAAATATCGCACCCAGTTTCCCCAGAAAGCGATGGCTTGTTCCCCAATCGAAGAAAAACACTTCAGGAGCTCAGATAAAAACAACCCTTTTTTAGAAATTACGATAACCATAAAGAACACTGCAAAGACTCTAGAAGCCTGGGGACTGATCTGCGCCGGCGCGCCGGCCCAACGATTCGGCCGGTCGCGCGCGGGCCGTCAGATCCGATTACGTTAGACCGTCAGATCTGGCTAAAAACGGTTCGTCCCAGCTGCTCCCTTCTTCCTCTCGCAGCACCCTTGTCTTCCTCCCCGCATCTCGCGCACGCACCCTCCTGCATCTCGCGCAGCTCGGCGGGGCGGGGGCCGCGCTCTCCTCCTACCCGTCTCCCTCCAGGTCGCAGCACCGCTCCTCCCCTGCTGCTCCTTGCTAGGTCTCGTCGCTGGGATTCGCGGGCACACCAGCATCTTCTTTCGTGCTTGCCGTTCGCGCTTGAAAACGGATGTAGCAAAAACTTCGGCGGTAGTAGCAAAATCCAACTATGGTTGCAGCAAAATCATCATTGCCGCCATCGCGAGGTCATAGCTCTGCCTTGATGGAGGTAGCAAAAAATTTCGCCGGTAGTACCAAAAAACGACTACGGTTACAGCAAAACTTGTCATCGCCGGTGCCCCACGACCATCCTCTGTTTGTATCAAAATGAAGCGGTTGTAGCAAACAACGGGCGGTTGCAGCTTTTGGCGTCGTCCATGGCTTCCGTTGTCTATGGTTGAAGCTTTTTTTGCTGCCGGTTGAAGCTTTTCTGTAGCCGGTTGCAACAAAATTAAATACTAGTCCCAGCTCGCGCTCCGCCCAGTTCCAGCAAAACAGTGATGGTTCCAGCTCCGGCGATGGCCGGTTGCAGCAAAAAATGATGCTGCTTCCAGCTCCCAATCCAGCCGCTTCCAGCAAAAAACTAAGCAGAGTAGCATGCTCCTTGAGAACGAGATGGAGGTGTGGAGGAGGAACATGGAGAGAGGAGGGGGGAGGCTTGCGGCGGTGGATCCCATCGAGGGCACGCCCATGGCGGAGGGTGCCGCAGGCTCGGCCGGAGACATGTGTGCTGGTGGGTGCGGGCGGGGGCTGGTGCCTGTGATGCGGGTGCCCCGGCGTCCTCGTTGTGAGGAAGAAGAAGATGGGGAAAAGAACGATTGGAAGCAGTGCTCTCGGCGCCTTGTTTTTTTTTCTAAGGGGTGCTCCCATCGCCAGTCGCACGATCGATAGAAATCGCAGGGCCCGCGCGCGACCGGCGGAACGTTTCCGCCGGCGCGCCGTCTGTGAACGTTTCCCAAAAGAAAAACCTCCATGTCATCCTGCATTTTGCCACCCCTAATTCCAACATCGTCAATCCATCGTCTTCGCACTCCAAAACAGAAAACTCCAAGAAATTAACACCCCCCCCCCCCGGGCGCCTTCCGGGAGTACATTAGAATTTCCCAATAAACCATTCTTATACCACAAAAAAAAGAAGCAAAAATCATAACCAAGAGATGATCTTGGGGGGGTTCAAAAAAAACATGGGAGGGGGAGGCTCACCGGCGGCGCCGAGCAGACGTATGCCCATCCTCCCTCCTTCCACTCAATGGCACACGGCCCGCGCCCGCAAATGCACAGCTTCTCACGGAAAGTCGAGCGTGCCAGCGCAACCGTCGGCGGCGTCAAGCTCTGCTCGGCGCGGCGCGTGACCTGGTCTAGGTTTCGCTCCATCTCCTCTGCGACGAGAAAGAAAAAGTCATCATCGTCATCCGTGTTGCCGTCGCCGCTGGGGAAATCGAGCTGCCGCCTCACGGGGAGGGGGGCTGCGTCGGGGACCGCCGCCGCCGTGGCTGCGAGGGATGGGGAGCGGATGGGAGCTGGAGTGCGGCAGGAAGCGATGCTCTCCGCGTAGGTGGTGGCACTGCTCATTCTTGCGTCGTCTCGTCCCCCTTGCGCTCTCTCTCTCTCTCTCTCCGTCCTCCGCGATCACATCACATTCTCTCTCTCTGGCCTCTAGGATTCTCTTCTCTCTCTAGCCTCTGGCGTGTTGCCGTTGGAAAGAGCGAATCGTAGTTTTCCGTGCATGAACTCGCCAGACGAGTGCATTATTGGGCACGCTTGGTTGAGAGCCAAAATTTCGCTAGCAAACATTTGGTAACTTTAAGATTTTTCAAAATCGATAAGTTTTTAATTGTTTGGATTGCTTACCACATGTGTTACATGACAAAATTGACAAGTTTTTTGTGAACCAATTTGTGGTTGGACGGTTAGAGAGACTGTGTTATCCCCAGCCCAAGTCCTGGCGCTTGCATTTATTCCTGGATTTATTTCAGGATTTCCGCCCATGCACATTCAGTGAGAGGAGACGTTCCCGTCGACGACGAGGTGCCTATGGTTACTTCGTAAATTTCAAGATGATATGTCGGTCCAGTCTTTCGGAGGTGCTCATAGGGGTAGGGTGTGCGTGTGTGCGTTCATAGGGTGTGTCGGAGTAATGGGCCACGGGTAGCCTCACCCGAGCCCCTGAACCTGTCAAGACTTTGGGTCGGCTTCGCCCTAACGAAACCTCATGATGAAAAGCCGCCTTCCGATGGTCGGCTGGCTTGATAGCCAGCTGCCCGAAGACGGCCAAGCACCAGCAGACGGCACCAAGAGCGGCCGGCTCCTAGCAGACAGCCTCCGGAGAGGCTGGCGTCTAGCAGACGGCCACCAAACGCCCTCAAAGTCTGCGCCCTCATCAAGAGGACAAGACAGGGTGAGGCTACAGCATAGCCCCTCCCCCCTGAATCTTGGGCTTGGCATGGCTACAGTGCCCCGTACAGACGGAGATCTCCGCACGGCGCAGCACTGTTGTCACTCCCCCCTTGACGTCACTCCTGACGGGCGGAGCCCTGTTCCCCATGACGACCTATCGGTACGGCCCGCAGGCGGTGGGCCCTACCAGGCAGCGAGAGCCCGGAAGACGGCGGAAGCCAGACCAGCCGGACCTGAGGGAGGCCGGCCTCCGGCAGGCGGCCAGTTCCTCCCTCGGGGCCCGTGCGCCATCAACCAGATGAGACATGGTGTGGCTACAGTGATCTCCCACCAGACGGCGAGACTGTAGCCACACTCTGCTGACCAAGCCTGTGTCATTAGCAGCACAGCTACAGTGAACAACCACCAACCAGACCCGCCAGCGGCGGGAGCGACATGTCGGCTCCGTACCAGACCAGTCGGCGGGGCCCACCAGGCGGCGGGCCCCAGCGGCCCGCGGAGAAGCCGGCGACCAGAGACACTGACAGCCGGGTCCAGCACCCGGCCAGATTACCATTGTACCCTTGGGGGGTAGGCCTATATAAACCCCCCAGGGCACCCATGCAAAGGGTTCCCACTCCACTAGAACTAGCCACTACCCTAGAGAAAGAAGGGAGCTAGCCCTGCCTCCTTCTACCTCTAGCACACAGCTCAAGGAGCACCATTGTATCACTTGTGCCTTAGTGATCATGCGAAACCCATAAGCGGGACTAGGGTGTTATCTCCTAGGAGAGCCCGAACACAGGTAAAGTCTTGTTTGGCGTTCGTGTCTCACGCCTATCCGCTTCGAGCACCGACGACGTTCTACTCGATCCCACCATGATAGGTCATCCTTTGGCATATGTCGCACCCAACCCCCAACATTTGGCGCCCACCGTGGGGCGAGGTGCACCGTCTTCCGGAGACCTGCTCTGGACGGGAACCTTGTTCCTTCCTGGCGAGCGAAGCCAGCCCAGGACGCCCGATGGCGTCAGCATCGACGCGCTGCATGGCGCGGAGATCGCCTGCGCGGCGAGCTGCCTCGTCGACCTTGTTGGCGAGATCCACCTCTCCGACGAACCGCCCTCCGACGCGGGCACCGGCTGCCCCGAGAGCCGCCTCGTCAGCCTCCTCGACCAGCTTCACGTCACTAGCGAGCCCGCTGTGGACCTGGAGTCTGTTGGCTCCACCGACCCGATGATCGTCGACTCCGACACGGCGTCGCTTGACGCGTTCCCCACCAACGTGGTGGTCTACGACGAGCCGCCTCCTCGCGAACACAGCGGCGGGAGCACCGTCACAGAGGTGCTTGTCATCAACAGGTGGCGAGCACTCGGACGGAGGTGTTCGACACCCACTCGATGCGGCGCTGCGAGATCTGTCAGCGCCCATCCCAGAAGACGTAGACGCTGAGACGCTGGAAGCACGCCGCGTCCAGCTCCTCGAGAGCGCTGGCCGACTAGCCAGGGTGTGACGCCTCTCGGACGCCTATCGACGCGAGATGGACCGGGCCGTTGGTGGCACGCCGGCCCCTGAGGGGCCTAGCTGCATCAGCTTGATCCGGCAGCGTGGCGCGACCATCGCCAGCATGTTCGAGACGAAACGCCCTGTCTACGCCACGTCTGCGGAGAACATCCGGGCCGCCCAGGCGGTGATAGATGAGCTGGACAAGTACGAGGGCGACGAGCGTTGCCACATGACGGAGCGAGTCCAGCAGCTCCTAGATGCGGCCGCCGCGCAGCACAAAGCCGGCTGCCGCGCCGAAGTGCCCGTCCGGTGGAACGACGAACCGCCCCTTCGCCAGGACCATGGCACGACATCTCGGACGCCGACTGGTGGCGCCCGCGGAAGAAGAGGCAATGAGCCGGCTGCCAGCCGGACTCACCTTTCCATTGAGCGTGACGAAGACGGCCGCCCTCGAGCGGTGGAGCGGCGAGGCGACCCGCCTCCCCCTCCGCCTCGTGGAGAAAGGCATCCCACTCCGTCGCCTGTCACGCACCCGATGCTCGGCGACCGCCTTGGCCGCCGAGAGGGAGTCGGAGAGAACGACGCCCTCCATCAGATCGACCACCTCAATCGATCCCTGGCGTTAGAAGAAGAAGACGCGTTGGGACCGCCTTGTTTCGTCCCACGAATCAGAGATGAGCCTTTCCCCAAAGGGTTCACACTCCCAAGAGATACGCCCAAGTACACCAGCTCCGTGAAGCCGGAGGACTGGCTGGTCGACTACTCCACGGCCGTCAGCATAGCGAACGGCTACAAGCGCGTTGCTGTGAAGTACGTCCCGCTCATGCTTCAAGGCACAACCCGGACGTGGCTTAACAGCCTGAAGCCCCGCAATATCAACAGCTGGGTTGATTTCACTGAAGCCTTCATCCGCAACTTCACCAGCACATAGAAGCGGCCTCCCAAGCCTAGGCAGCTCTCCTTGTGCGTCCAAGGGCCCAGCGAATCGACTCGCGACTATCTCATGCGTTGGGCCGAGCTGCGTAACTCCTGCGAGGGCGTGCACGAGGTGCAGGCAATCGAGTACTTCACCGCCGGGTGCCGAGAAGGCACCCTCCTCAAGCACCGACTTCTCTGCGACGAGCCTATGACTCTTGACGAACTGGTAATCATCGTCGACAAGCACGCCACGACCGACTCCTCCATGAAGGCGGAAATCCTAGTCGATGCGTCCGGCAAGGTGGCACCGCAGGCTCCTCGGACTCTAGCTGGTGACACCAGTCGGCGACAGCATCCAAGCGACAACAAGTGGAAGGCCACCCAGCCGGCTTCCACCAGCCGGCAGGTGGCGACAGTCGAAGACCAGCAGCCGGAAGGGCAGCCAGCGCTCAAGCGTCAGAAGGGCGGCAAGCCCAATTGGTTGCTCGCCTTCTCTTACGAGCAGACCCTTGATGCACCCTGCAAGTTCCATAGTGGTGCGAAGCCGTCCAACCACACCACCCGGAAGTGCCATTGGCTCACTAGAATCGCCAAGGGAGATGGACTCCTGCCTCCTCCGCCTGCCGGCCCGCCGCCTCCTCCGCCCCAGCAGCCGGCGGCTCGGCCAGTCGGTGCCATACAAGATGAGTATCCAGAGGAGCACGAAGCCTACATGAGGGATCGAAGAAGGTGAGAGTGTCTAGAGGGGGGGTGATTAGACTACTCGACAAGATAAAATTTTTGTCTTTTATCAAGGACAGATTTTGGCAGATTTTGCATAACACACAAGTCAAGTAGCACACTACACATGCAATTCTAGAGTATGGGCAGCGGAAAGTAAATTGCACAAGTAGTAAAGAGAAGTGGAGAAGATCAAACGCAATTTGGAGACGCGGTGATTTTTCTCGTGGTTCCGGTAGGTGGTGCTATCATACTTCCACGTTGATGGAGACTTCAACCCACGGAGGGTAACGGCTGCGAGAGTCCACGGAGGGCTCCACCCACGAAGGGTCCACGAAGAAGCAACCTTGTCTATTCCATCATGGCTCACGCCCACGGAGGGCTAGCCTTACTCGGGGTAGATCTTCACGAAGTAGGCGATCTCCTTGCCCTTACAAACTTCTTGGTTCAACTCCACATCTCGATGACGGAGGCTCCCAAGCGACACCTAACCAATCTAGGAGGCACCACCCTCCAAAAGGTAATAGATGTTGTAGATGATGATGAACTCCTTGCTCTTGTGCTTCAAATTATAATCTCCCCAACACTCAACTCTCCTCACTGATTTGGCTGTGGTGGAAGAAAGGATTGAGTGGAAAGCAACTTGGGAAGGCTAGAGATCAAGCTTCATATGGTGGGAGTGGAGCAACTTGATCTCAACACAAGGGTAGGTAGTTCTCTTCTCGAAATGTAAGGTAGGAGTGGTAGTTCTTTCGATGGCTCTCTCCACGAATGAAGAGGGGTGGAGGGTATAAATAGCCTCCACACAAAATCCAACCGTTACACACATTTGAGCAATCTCGGTGGGACCGAAGTGGACAACTCGGTGAGACCGATAGTTCAAATAATGTGAGCGTTGGGATTTTCGTGGGACAGAATATACAATCTCGGTTAGTCCGATTTGTGCAATGACAAGAGCATGCCAGTTTGGTGGGACCGACTTCATCATCTCGGTGACACCGATTTGATGACGAAGGTTCTGAAGCTTGGCAACTCATGTTTCGTGAGACCGAGTTCGAATCGGAAAATCCGAGTTTTCTAGGGTTTGGCTTATGGCTGAGGTGGTTCATCTCGGTGTGGTGAGTTTGGAATATCGGTGGGACCGAGACTACTTATGAGTGTCTATGGCGGTGAAAGTTGCGATAGTTTAGGAGATGTATCACTAAGCACTTGAGCAACCGGATCATCATCATAACCTCATCCCTTTTAATAGTATTGGCTTTTCCTATGGACTCAATGTGATCTTGGATAACTAAACCAAAATGGAGTCTTGAGCTTTTGCCAATGCTTGCCTTAGCATTTTTAGGGTCCACCTCTTCAGTCCTTTTGCCATGCCAATGTGATTGAATTTCTGAAACATACTTGATAAAAGCATTAGTCCAACCACAAAGTATGTTGTCATTAATTACCAAAACCACCCAGGAGCAAATGTGCTTTCAATCTCCCCTTTTGGTAATTGATGGCAACACACTAAACAAGACATCAAAGCTTATTGAAAGAAAGACAGAATTATCAATAAAGCTTTGACAAACATGTAGTACACAGGCTCCCCCTACAAGTGTGCAAGATTTTCATAAATTATGGTTTTGGACTACCACAAGCACACAAGAGAGAGAAGCAAGATGTGCTACATGCAGCTTGGCTATATGCATCAGAGCAGATGAAAAGAAGTGAGTGATAATGCATATGTGCATGGTGATTTCTTGCAAACAAGTATTCACAAGCAAGTCACCATCATGCACATTCGCAAAGTGCATATACTTACCTTGAGGTTCCTTGGCATTGTACTGAAGAGATAAACTTGGGAAAACAAGGTTAGATAACACAAGAGTATTTCTTCAACCAACTGCAAGAACATCAAGAGTACCAAGCCAGGATGACATGTATAAAGAGTGTCTCATATTGAGCACAAGCTTGAATCACAAACATGTCTCGAAACTAAAAGATTTTCAATGAACTCGAGAGATTTTGCTTTCCATAAGATATCAATTGTGAAGATTCCTCTCCCTTTGAGTTCTCTTAGATCAAGGGGTTTGATGGAAAGAGCAAAATCAAAAGAATGATGCCAAATGAGAATGACGCCAATTGTAATGTCCAATGTGAAACACGGCAAGAAATTCTCTTATAAGGAAAATCTTTGAAGCTTTGATGTGATTCTCTCCCCCTTAAGGTAAGATTGCTCTTCTTCTCCCCCTAAATCTTCTCTTCTCCCCCTAAGTCTTCTCCCCCTTTGACATCAAGTGCCGAAAAGGACAGCAAACTAGGAAGGTCAGGGAAGATGGAAAGAAAGAAGTGGGATCCTTAAGAATCATAACAGGACAAAAAGGAACATGCATAGAGAATCATTGAGTGGAGCTGCAGAAGATGATATCCTGGAAGAAATAAATTGGTGACACCGAATTAAGATGGATCGGTGGGTCCGAAAGTCAGGGACTTAGGGTAGATCCTTTTCGGTTAGACCGAAATATTTAAATCGGTGACGCCGAGTTTAATTCCAAGGAAATACAGAAATAATTCAGCTCACTTTGCGAGGAATGTTTCAAAGGATTTGCAATGAATTTGTGAATGATTTTCGAGGAATTGATCAGAGCCAGAAGGATATTCACAAAGACAGAAGAATAGAAATGAAAAAGATTCCTAGATGAAGTTTTTTTTTAATGAAAACTCAATGAGAGAACATAAGAGAAAATAGAAAGACTCCAAAACATATGTACTTCATCTAGATAAGAGTCGGCGACAAGGTCACCTATGTTTGAGTATATTGACTTAGGAGTCAAATGAGAACATTTGATCATAGGTCATACTCATCGTTTAAGCTCAAAATGGGGTTGCCATTTTTCGATTAAGCATTCGATGTGATCACATCTTATGAAGCTGCTTGTACTCATGACTTTGAGCAAAGCTCCTTAAAGATGTGAAGAACATACCTTGGGCTTGTTGTTGCTTTGCTCATGTAGGTAAACTTGATGTAGGTGCTCATTGAATGTGAAGTTGGAGCCCCATTTCCACTTGTGTAGTTCATCTTCCTACATGGGTTAGGCAAGCAAGGAAATACTCAAGGATATCCAAGATGACAAGAGTGAAATACTAGATGTATAAGATGTCAAAAAGGATATGTGGAATTTTGTTCCTTGAACTCAACATCCCAAAGGGCTAGATACTTGGTCAATGACAAGATTACTCATGATTTGAGTGTGTGGTAATCTTGTGGAATGTAGATCATCCAAGTACTGCAAGGAGTTAGATGCAATACAAGGAGGCAAATGTGTCCAAGACATATGATCACCATCATAAGAGAAATATCAAGGATTAGTCAAGTGGGCTCATGCCTTGCATGCATCAATGGAGTTCTCACTCCAAGTTTGAAGCATCAATGATGTTCAACTCACTCCTTAGCGACAAAACACCTTCTCATCAAGAGGTTTTGTAAAGATATCGCGAGTTGTTTGTCGATCTGAACATGCTTAAGATTGATGTCACCCTTGGCAATGTGATCACGAATGAAATGGTGACGAACTTCAATATGTTTCGTTCGAGAGTGTTGCACGGGATTGTGTCCAATTTTAATCGCACTCTCATTGTCACAAAGCAAGGGAACATGTCTCACATGTATCCCATAATCCTTAAGCATTTGTGTCATCCATAGCAATTGAGCACAACACGAACCAGCAGCAATATATTCTGCTTCGGCAGTGGATAATGATACCGAATTTTGTTTCTTGGAGGACCAAGATACAAGGGATCGACCAAGGAATTGACACGTGCCGAAGTTGACTTTCTATCAACCTGTCACCGCATAGTCCGAGTCGGAATAGCCAACAAGGTCGAAAGAGGCCCTCTTAGGATACCAAATGCCAAAGTTTGGTGTGTGTATCAAATATCTCACAATCCTTTTAACAGCTTTAAGATGACATTCTTTAGGGGCTGCTTGATATCGAGCACACATGCATACACTCAACATTATGTCAGGACGAGAAGCACAAAGATATAGTAGAGAACCAATCATAGATCGGTAAACCTTTTGATCAACGGGTTCTCCATCTTTTGTCAAGTCATTATGTCCACTTGTAGGCATAGGGGTTCTCATACCTTTGCTTTCTTGCATGTTGAACTTCTTGAAGAGATCCTTGGTGTACTTTGTTTGTGAGACAAAGGTACCCTCCTTAGATTGCTTGATTTGCAACCCAAGGAAGAATTTGAGTTCACTCATCATGGACATCTCATACTTCTCCGACATGAGCTTTCCAAACTTCTCGCTAAAATGAGGGTTAGTTGAACCAAAGATAATATCATCAACATATATTTGGCACACAAATAGTTCACCATCAACCCTTTTCGTGAACAACGTTGAGTCTATCTTTCCAATCTCAAAGCCTTTTTCAAGAAGAAAGCTAGTCAAGCATTTGTACCAAGCTCTAGGAGCTTGTTTAAGACCATAAAGAGCTTTGTGCAACTTGTAAACATGATTAGGCTTTTGGGATTCACAAACCGGAGGTTGTTTCACAAATACTTCCTCCTCAATTTCACCATTTAGGAAAGCACTTTTGATATCCATTTGATAGAGAGTAATATCATGGTGATTGGCATAAGCAAGAAGAATGCTGAATGGACTCAAGTCTAGAAACGGGGCATAGGTCTCACCATAGTCCATACCTTCGACTTGTGTGTAACCTTGAGCTACTGAGACGAGCCTTGTTGCGGATGACTTGTCCATCTTCATCTTGCTTGTTCAAACACCCATTTGGTTCCAATGACGTTTTGATCATCCTTGGGCTTTCTACCAAAGTCCATACCTTGTTCCTCTCGGTTGTGTAGCTCTTCGTGCATAGCGCTCACCCAATCCGGTCTTCAAGTGCTTCTTCTACCTTCATAGGTTCAATACTAGAGATAAATGAGTAATGCTCACAAAAGTTAGCTAAGCGAGTTTTAGAGCGAGTAATTCTCCCGGAGTTGATGTCATTGATCATTTGTTCCACGGAATGATTTTTCTTGACTCTTGCTCGGACTCGGGATAGCTTTTGTTGAGGTTGTGGCTGAGCTTCCTCATCATCTTCATCTTCCTCTTCTTCTTCTTCATTGTTGTTGGTGTTGTCTTGAGGCGGTGGAGAAGGAGGTTGTGGTGGATCTTCTTGTTGCACTTCCTCATCTTGGTGAGTTCCACTTGTGGAGGCCTCCATGTTGCCTTGAGGTTCATCTCGCCGTGAGGTAGGGGGCTCCACATATGTAGATGAGGTACTCTCCTTCACTTCCATGGGACGGATCTTTCCAATAGATAAATCTTGGATGGCTTCCGATGGGTCCTTGTCTCCTACATCAATAGGCATTTGCTCTACTTGCGAGCCATTAGATTCATCAAACTTCACGTCTATCGTCTCTTCAACCTTTCGGGTGAAATTATTGTAGACACGGTAGGTGTGGGAGTTTGATCCATAACCAAGAAAAAAGCCTTCATGAGTTTTAGGAGCAAATTTAGACCGACGATGCTTATCAAGGATATAGCATTTCGAACCAAAGACACAAAAGTATCCCACTTGGGGTTTGTTACCGGTGAGGAGCTTGTATGATGTCTTGCCGAGGAGCTTATGAAGATAAAGCCTGTTGATAGCATGACAAGCTGTCTCGACCGCTTCCCCCAAAAATGCTTCGTGTCTTGTATTCATCAAGCATCGTTCTCGCCATCTCTATGAGCGCCGGTTCTTCCTCTCAACAACTCCATTTTGTTGAGGAGTGTACGTAGTCGAGAACTCATGTAGAATCCTTCCTCATCGAGAAAAGAGTCTACATTGGCATTCTTGAACTCCGCTCCATTGTCACTCCGAACTTTCTTGATCTTCACCTCAAATTGATTTTGGGCCTTTTCGCAAAGGTTTTGAAGATTCTCGAACCTGCGATTTGTCATCAAGGAAAAATACCCACGTAAATCTGGAATAATCATCAACTATAACTAGACCAAAGGAGTTACCACCAAGGCTTTTGTAAGCATTGGGACCGAAGAGATCCATATGAAGAAGCTCAAGCGGTCTCCTTGTGGTCATGATGTTCTTCACGGGATGACTTCCACCTACTTGTTTTCCTGCTTGACAGGCACTACGAAGTCTATCTTTGTCAAAGAAAACATCTTTAACGCCAAGAATATGATCACCTTTGATCAGCTTGTCTAGATTACGCATACCAACATGTCCAAGCCTTCTATGCCATAACCAACCTTTAGCGGATTTAGCAACGAAGCAAGCTCTAGGTTGTGCTTTCTTAGTGAAATAAACAATATATAGATCACCTCTACGGATACCGGTAAACGCCATGTTATGATTGTCACGACGAAAGACTTGGCAATCTACTTCGGTGAATAGCACATTGAATCCAAAGTCAGCTAATCTAGACACGGAAAGTAAATTGTATCCAAGAGATTCTACAAGCATGACATTTTGAATAGAGCTATCATGAGATATGGCTACCTTACCAAGGCCAAGTACCTTACCCTTGGAGTTGTCTCCAAAAGTCACATACTTGCGTGGACCATCGTTCTTTGCAAGCTCTCGAAACATGTCTTTGTCTCCGGTCATGTGGTCGGTGCATCCACTATCAAGAATCCACTCTTTTCCGCCGGATATGTAGTCTCTCAGATTTGCCATAAGATTGAGACTCTTCATGATCTTGTCTAGCTCGGTGTCCGAATCGGAGTAATCATCATCATGCTCATGCTCATCATCATATTGACCCATAGATTGTTCATCATCAACACCTAGGTCAATTTGATAACTACTTGCATTAGTTTTGTCAATGTGACA
The DNA here is from genome assembly GCA_021437245.1 of Aegilops speltoides. Classification (NCBI taxonomy): domain Eukaryota; kingdom Viridiplantae; phylum Streptophyta; class Magnoliopsida; order Poales; family Poaceae; genus Aegilops; species Aegilops speltoides. The sequence goes on from CM038144.1 coordinate 131,041,500, forward strand.
ATAATCATCGGAATGCAATACAAGAGCATTTCTAATTAGAACATTGATAAGACCGGGATCACCCTTCTTTTTCATAAGATCACGAAGCTCAAAGAAGCATTTATCAAAGTTGGGATCATTGGGGCGCATCATATCAAATTCAATAGTCTTGTATAGAATTTCATCAAGACCTCTCAAAGGGTAGTCCGGATAAAGTTCTTCCAAGAACTTCCACATAGCATAGGCGCACTCAAAGTTTGTAACGAGCTCAAGCAAGTTATCAGGTAACCCTCTAATGATAAGATTTACAGTCCTAAGGTTACGAAGCAAATCAAGCTCTTCATCCATGGTAGGGTGCAAGGGGTCAAATGGAGGCACATAGGGGGTCTCAACATATTTGCGCAAGTTGTACGTCTTAAAGATAATAAGCATTTCAATCCTCCACGAGTTATAGGACACTCCATTAAGAATAGGCACTCTATGGCTAACACTCCCAAACGTAGACACGTCCATCTTCCTCCAATGGTGTGTAAACCAAAGCAATGGAGACCAAAGCTCTGATACCAATTGAGGGATCAAGAAGGTGAGAGTGTCTAGAGGGGGGTGATTAGACTACTCGACAAGATAAAAATTCATCTTTTATCAAGGACAGATTTTGGCAGATTTTGCATAACACACAAGTCAAGTAGCACACTACACATGCAATTCTAGAGTATGGGCAGCGGAAAGTAAATTGCACAAGTAGTAAAGAGAAGTGGAGAAGATCAAACGCAATTTGGAGACGCGGTGATTTTTCTCGTGGTTCCGATAGGTGGTGCTATCGTACTTCCACGTTGATGGAGACTTCAACCCACGGAGGGTAACGGCTGCGAGAGTCCACGGAGGGCTCCACCCACGAAGGGTCCACGAAGAAGCAACCTTGTCTATTCCATCATGGCTCACGCCCACGGAGGGCTAGCCTTACTCGGGTAGATCTTCACGAAGTAGGCGATCTCCTTGCCCTTACAAACTTCTTGGTTCAAATCCACATCTCGATGACGGAGGCTCCCAAGCGACACCTAACCAATCTAGGAGGCACCACCTCCAAAAGGTAATAGATGTTGTAGATGATGATGAACTCCTTGCTCTTGTGCTTCAAATGATAATCTCCCCAACACTCAACTCTCCTCACCGATTTGGCTGTGGTGGAAGAAAGGATTGAGTGGAAAGCAACTTGGGAAGGCTAGAGATCAAGCTTCATATGGTGGGAGTGGAGCAACTTGATCTCGACACAAGGGTAGGTAGTTCTCTTCTCGTAAATGTAAGGTAGGAGTGGTAGTTCTTTCGATGGCTCTCTCCACGAATGAAGAGGGGTGGAGGGTATAAATAGCCTCCACACAAAATCCAACCGTTACACACATTTGAGCAATCTCGGTGGGACCGAAGTGGACAACTCGGTGAGACCGATAGTTCAAATAATGTGAACGTTGGGATTTTCGGTGGGACCGAATATACAATCTCGGTTAGTCCGATTTGTGCAATGACAAGAGCATGCCAGTTTCGGTGGGACCGACTTCATCATCTCGGTGACACCGATTTGATGATGTATGTTCTGAAGCTTGGCAACTCATGTTTCGGTGAGACCGAGTTCAGAATCGGAAAATCCGAGTTTTCTAGGGTTTGGCTTATGGCTGAGGTGGTTCATCTCGGTGTGACTGAGTTTGGAATATCGGTGGGACCGAGACTACTTATGAGTGTCTATGGCAGTGAAAGTTGCTGATAGTTTAGGAGATGTATCACTAAGCACTTGAGCAACGGATCATCATCATAACCTCATCCCTTTTAATAGTATTGGCTTTTCCTATGGACTCAATGTGATCTTGGATAACTAAACCAAAAATGGAGTCTTGAGCTTTTGCCAATGCTTGCCTTAGCATTTTGAGGGGTCCACCTCTTCAGTCCTTTTGCCATGCCAATGTGATTGAATTTCCTGAAACATACTTGATAAAAGCATTAGTCCAACCACAAAGTATGTTGTCATTAATTACCAAAACCACCCAGGGAGCAAATGTGCTTTCACTACATTGTGTTCACCAGTGTGGACGATGACAGACGCGGCAGACGGTAGCAACAGCAAGAAGTACATCCAGTGGCATCAGATACTTCAGAATTCATGCATTGGTCTGAAAATCCCATAAGTTGGAGCAGGGCCGACCACCCGGAGGTGATGCCCTCCTGGTTCCTACGCCCTGGTCCTAGATGCTACCTTTGCAACGGAGAGGCGGGCAGCTCGTTTCTCCAGAGTCCTGATAGATGGCGGCAGCAGCATCAGTATCCTGTACCGTGACACATTGGAGAAGTTGGGAATCAAGCAGAAGCAGCTCCGCCCCAGTCGGACTGTATTTCATGGCATAGTCCCTGGCCTTTCCTGCTCACCAATCGGCAAAAACCAAATTGATGTTCTCTTCGGAGACAAGAATCATTTCCACCGTGAGCCAGTTTGGTTTGAAGTGGTGGACCTTGAGAGCCCCTACCATGCGCTGCTTGGCCAGCCTGCCCTGGCCAAGTTCATGGCAGTCCCCCACTATGCTTACCTCGATATGAAGATGCCGAGTACCAAGGGGATCCTGACCGTAGTCGGAGACTACAAGAAGTCATCCGCCTGCGCCGCGGACAGTAGCCGGCTAGCCGAGTCCCTTGTGATTGCAGCTGAGAAGCGGCTTCTTGACCGGGTTGTGGCGATGGCAGGTAAGAAGCCAGAAATGTCACCCATCCCCAAGGAGTCGGAAGTTGAGGGCTCGTTCAAACCAGCGAAGGAAACAAAGAAGATACCCTTGAACCCGGAGCACCCGGAGAGGCACGTTGTCATAGGTGCGAACCTTGACAGCAAATAGGAAAGCGAGCTCGTCGATTTCCTCTGTGAGAATTGGGACATCTTTGCATGGTCTCCCAAAGACATGCCGGGTGTTTCGATGGATTTCGCCGAGCATAAGTTACATGTTCGACCTGACGCCAAGTCGGTCAGGCAGCCCTTGCGCCACCTATCAGAAGAAAAGAGAAGAGTTGTCGGAGAAGAGATGGCCCGGATTCTAGCAGCCGGTTTCATCATGGAAGTATTCTTTCCAGAGTGGTTGGCCAACCCAGTTCTTGTGCTGAACAGCTGAAGAAAAAGAAGCAGTGGCGCATGTGTATTGATTAAACCAGCCTCAACAAAGCTTGCCCGAAAGATCCTTTTGCCCTGCCAAGAATTGACCAAGTGATAGACTCCACAGCCGGATGCGAGCTGTTGAGTTTTTTAGATGCGTACTCAGGGTACCATAAGATAAAGCTGAACCCAGCCGACAGGTTGAAGACCGCCTTCATCACGCCATTTGGAGCCTTCTGCCACCTGACCATGACGTTCGGCTTGCGAAATGCCGGCGCCACGTTTCAGTGTTGCATGGAGAAGTGTCTCCTCAAGCAACTCGGCAGAAATGCCCATGTCTATGTGGATGATGTGGTGGTGAAGACGGAGAAGCATGGCACGCTGCTGGAAGACCTCAAGGAGACTTTTGAGAACCTGCGCCGATTCCAGATCAAGCTCAACCCGGAGAAATGCGTCTTTGGAGTACCAACCGGCCAGCTTCTCAGCTTTCTGGTCTCAGAGCGCAGCATAGAGTGCAACCCTGTGAAAATCAAGGCCATCGAGAAGATGGAGGTGCCCACCCGGCTGCTGGACATGCAGAAATTCACCGGCTGCCTGGCATCAATCAGCCGTTTCATCAGTCGGCTGGGCGAGAAGGCTCGTCCCATGTACCAGCTCATGAAGAAGACCGCTTTTTTTGAGTGGAACGACAAGGCAGACGAGGCTTTTCTCTAGCTCAAGAAGATGTTAACCACCCCACCTATCTTGGCGGCTCCGACAGAGAAAGAGCCCATGCTCCTCTACATCGCCGCCACCAGTCGGGTGGTCAGCACAGTCATAGTGGTAGAACGCAAGGAGGAGGGCAGAGCATTGCCGGTCCAGAGGCCGTTGTATTACCTAAGTGAAGTATTGTCCGCCTCCAAGCAAAACGACCCCCACTATCACAAGATGTGCTATGGTGTGTATTTTGCCGCCAAGAAGCTGAAGCCTTACTTTCAAGAGCACCCAATTACTGTTGTCTGCACTGCTCCGCTTGCTGAGATCATTGGAAGCCGAGATGCCTCAGGACGAGTGGCCAAATGAGCCATTGATCTGGCCCCCTACACCATCTACTACCAGCCTCGCACCATCATCAAGTCACAAGCACTAGCCGACTTCCTCGTCGACTGGGCCGAGACCCAGTACTTGCCGCCAGCGCCAGACTCTACCCATTGGCGGATGCACTTCGATAGTTCAAAAATGCGCACCGGTCTGGGAGCCGGCATCGTGCTCACCTCTCCCAAAGGCGACAAGCTTAGATATGTGCTGCAAATCCACTTTGCCGCCTCCAACAACGTAGCTGAGTACGAGGCACTCATACACGGGCTCTGGCTTGCCAAGGAACCGGATCTTGTGCTATGGTGACTCCGACTTGGTGGTCTAGCAGTCGTCGGGCGACTGGGACACCAAAGATGCAAATATGGCAAGCTACCGCTTCCTCGTACAGCAACTCAGCGGCTATTTTGACGGGTGCGAGTTCCTCCATGTGCCAAGAAATGACAACGAGCAAGAAGATGCCTTGGCACGGATCGGCTCCACCTGGCAAGCAATACCAGCCGGTGTCGCCCTACAACGCCTCCTTAAGCCGTCTGTCAAGCCATCACCCGAGTCCGACTCCATCTTCGTGCCGGCCCCTCCTGAAGCAGTCGGATCCGACTTGAGGGCCCCAGAAGCCGGTGCGGGGACTTGTAGGCGGCCCAGGGACTGCAGCCGTCGCACCCGACCCAGGGACTTTAGAACCCGGCCCGGGGACTGCAGCAGTCGGCCTGGGGACTTCTTCAACTCAGTAGGCGGCAGCCGACTCCAACCCGCCGCCTCCCGGCCCAACTGCCCTTGTACAAGTTGCAGCAGTGACAGTCGAAGAAATAGCAGCGCCTTCATGGGCTCAACCCATCCTCAACTTTCTGGTGAACAAAGAGCTGCCGACTAATGAGATTCTAGCCCGACAAGTGCAACAGCGGGCAGCTGCTTACACCATAGTCAACAAAGAGCTGGTATAGTGCAGTGTCACTGGTGTGTACCAGCGCTACGTGGAGCCAGACCAGGATCAAGCAATCCTCAAAGACATCCACCAAGGCGAATGTGGTCACCACGCGGCTTCAAGATCACTTGTTGCCAAAGCTTTCCGCCATGGTTTCTTCTGGCCGACTGCTCTAGAAGACGCCAAAGAGTTGGTCCAGAAGTGTAAAGGGTGTCAGAAGTTCCGCTCCAAGCCACACTTACCGGTTTCTACACTCAAGACCATCCCCATTTCCTGGCCCTTTGCTGTTTGGGGGCTGGACATGGTGGGGCCATTCAAGACGGCTTGTGGCAGCATGACTCATCTGCTTGTAGCTTTGGACAAGTTCACCAAGTGGATAGAGGCAAAGCCAATCAAGAAGCTGAATGGGCCGACTGCCGTGACTTTCATCACCGACATCACCACTTGATACGGCATACCACATAGCATCATCACTAACAACGGCACAAACTTCGCTAAAGGAGCCTTGGCATGTTTCTACGCGACGCAGGGCATCCGACTGGACTTAGCGTCCGTTGCCCATCCGCAGTCAAACGGCCAAGTAGAGCGAGCAAACGGCCTCATTCTGTCTGGCATCAAGCCCCAACTTGTCGAGCCTCTAGAGCATTCGGCCGGCTGCTGGCTCAATGAGCTGCCGACCGTCCTCTAGAGCCTGCGCACAACTCCGAACAAATCAACCGGCTTCACGTCCTTCTTCCTCGTCTACGGTACTGAAGCCGTCATCCCGACGGACATAGAGTTCGACTCCCCACGAGTCACCATGTACACCGAGGCGGACGCCAAGGAGGCGCAAGAAGACGACGTCGGCTTGTTGGAAGAGGGCCGGCTGTTGGCACTCAGCCGGTCCGCCATCTACCAGCAGAGCCTGCGCCGATACTACAACTACAAGGTGAAGCCAAGATCCTTCCAAGAGGGAGACCTTGTGCTCCGGCTGATCCAGCAAACAGCCGGCCAGCACAAGCTCTCAGCACCTTGGGAAGGAACCTTCATCATCAGCAAGGTACTGGGCAACGGTTCCTACTACCTGATCGACACTCAGAAGCCCAGAGCACGCAAAAGGGATGACTCAGGCAAGGAGACGGAGAGGCCATGGAACGCAAACCTCCTCCGAAGATTTTACAGTTGAAAGCAGTATGTATCACGCTACCTTTTGTATTAAGTACGAAGACTCCGGGTCCCCCGAGAAGAGCTCAGGGACTACCCTATTTTATCTATATGATAAGTGCTATGCCTATAAGTGTGTGCTGTTTTATTATTCCGCCTGGCACCGGGTTCGACCAATCGGCCCGGAGGCTCACCGCCTTCTGCTATATGCCGCCTCCTGCAGCCGGACAAGTAGTGTGTCGGCACCAAAACTTCCATCACAAAGTCGCAGCTCAAGACAATGATCTGTATCACATGGCGGGGTTGCAAAACAATGCCCACATGAAAAATGGCTAAGGAAAGTACGCATATAGCCAAGGCTGGCATCCCACCTTTTCGGCCGGCTACCGAGCAGCCGGCCGGCCGGCTTCTGCTTACCTTGCTGACACTCCAAATGGCGAAGTACTTGCCCTCCCACAAATAGCTAAGTACTCGATCCAGCCGCAGTCTGCAGAGCGGCCATTTGGCTGGCAAGAGGATAGCCAAGGGAGGGCGGCAAAGGAAAAAAGCAAGGAGCATAAAGCAAGAAAAGTCAGAAGCCGGCAAAGCAAAGCATGAATTGCGACAAAATATTTACATAGATAAAGGCCCACTGGCCAGCATTCATCAGAGGTTGATATACACCCCGTGGGTGGAATTGTGCAAATTTAATCAAAGTTTTCCAGACTAGTGAGCAGAAAAAGAAAAAGATAACACCCTAAGGAGCAGCGGAAGGCTCCGACTGGACGGTGGAGTCGGCGGTGCCGGTTGGTGCAGCAGAAGGATCCGGCTGGACCGTGGAGTCGGCGGTGCCAGTTGGGGCAGTGGACGGCTGGACGGCAGAGTCGGCGGCATCCGTCGGTGGAACGGGCGGCTGGTCGGTCTCCGCCTGGCCGCCTCCAGCAGCAGCCGGCGCATTGGAGCGCGGGTCGTTGCTCGAGGCCCGGTCAGGTTGAGGCTGGCCATCTGCTCCGATCACTGGCGCATCCTCCTCGCTTTCCTCCTCCTCCTCCTCCCCTTCATCGCTGGAGTCGGTCACCTCAGCCGAGTCCTTGCTGTCCTCTGGGTTCAGCCCGAGCCACTCCAGCGGCGCTTCGGCGCCCTCTTCAACCACTTCCGGGATGAAGACGCTGGTGTCAGTGTAGTCGGCGATCGCTACTGCCCTGCTGACAAGGTCGGCCTCCACCGCCACCAGCTCTTCCTGCGCCTCCAGTCGAAATATGGTCAGTTGGGCTAGATCCATCCCAGGGTACCACGCCTTGACGAACTCCAGGGCTCGGCGCGCCCCAGCCCGGGCCACAGAACCCTTCCAGGCCTCCAGGCGGCCGGCCACTACCTCCAGCCAGTCGGCAGTCCGACTGGGAGTGCGCGGAGCCTACACGCCTGGCCAGAGGGCGGAGATTGCCTGGGCCCCGATGCGCAGAAGGCGACGCAGCATCTGATGGGCAGGCCGTAGGCGGGCCTGGATGCTGAGGAGCTACTCGTTAAGGGTTTGGGGGGCGTCATCGGCAATCTGCATGCCTTCCGCCCTCCGCTCCTGGCGTTGGGCCTCGATGATCTGGTTCACGGCGACACAGTAGCCTGGGAGGAAGTCTATTTGAATGAGTGGCAAGAAAAGCCAAAGGTCAGAAGCCAGCAGTCGGCCTAAATAAGGACCAGCGACTCAAAGCAAGAAAGAAAGAAAAGAAGAAGAGGCTTACCGTCGACTAAGTCTTCGATGCTGCTGAAGCAGGCAGTCATCTGCGCCTCCTTGTCGGCCCAGGCGGAGCGCTCGATCTCGAACTCAGCAAGGAGGTCGGTCTCCTTCGTCTTCGCCTTCCTCTGAGCTGTCTTGAGGGCCTCCGACTGCTCCGCGAGCTGAGTGACCAGTCGGTCATGCTCCTTGGCCAGCTTGCTGCACTCCGCCTCCTTGCCGCGTAGTGCGGTGTTGGCTTCGCCCAGCTGCTGCTGCAAGACGGTGTTGGCCTCTGCAAAAAGGGGAGGAAGAAAAGAGCGTCAGTCAATCTACAAAGAAGGGGCGCAGTTGCCGGGGAGATCTGGCCCGACTGCTCAGCAGTCGGCCCGCATATCGGGGACTACAGCCCGCGGGTGCGCTATCGCGCCCCCGCAGAGAAAAAGTTATCAAAAAAAATAAAGTCACTGGAAAGATCCGGCCCGTCTGCTCAGTAGTCGGCCCGAATCTCGGGACTGCAGCTCGAGGGTGTGCCAGCGCGCCCCCGCAAAGGAAGGAAGTCAAAACTTACTCCAGCTCTCGGATAAGTGGGCGGTCTGTTTCTCCAGCTCCCGGACTCCGGAGTTGAAGGTGGCCACGCGAAGGTTGTGATAATCCTACAAAAGGGATATCAGATGGAGTTAGCATTCGACGCTTGCAAGTTAAAGTTCCGGACCGCCTGCTCAGCAGCTGGCCCAAAACTTCGGTACTACACCCAGTGGGTGCGCTAGCGCGCCCCCATGAAGGAAGCAAGAAGATCAAAAATAAAAGAGAAGTAAGAAACTTACTCGGATGGCTGCCCGCGAATCTAGGAACGCCTTGTTGCATCGCTTGAGGGCTTTGGCTTCAGCCCGGAGCTTGGCCTGGACGTCGAGGGCTGCCTGGTTCAAGGCTCCCATCCCGCCTCCGCGTACCCAGCCGGCGGGCGCGGCACTGGTCGCCTCGGTGTCAGGGACCGATGAGCTCACGACACCGGCCTCCAGTGGCTGCGGTGCCGAAGCCGCCTTCGAAAGACGGTGGCGCGCGGGTGTGCGGACCTCAGGAGTTAGGTCCGTCACCACCTCGTTCCCGGCTGGTGGCACTGGCGGGGCGGCCGGTTGCCCGTCTTGCGCTCCGCCGGTCGGCGGTGGCGGCGGCACGATGACGACCGGCATGGCCACGTCGCCGCCCTCCCTCTCCATGACCGACTGCTCGTCGCCGGCTCCCCCAGTCGTCGCCATAAATTCTGATGGAGGCAGCGCGGTGTTCAGGGGAGTCACGAGCAGCGGCTCTTGGCGGCGCGCGGCCTCTACGAGCCGCTCCTTCGCCGTGGCGTCAGCCTCCGCATGTGCCAGCTTCCTCGCCGTAGATGCCGCCACCTTGTTAGCCTCCACCTTCGCCAGGTGGTCGGCTTCCTGTTCCTCGTGCACCTCCTGCGCGTTTCGCTCCTGCGCCTTCTGGAGGTCGGCGGCCGGATCGATTCACCGGGTGGTGGTGGAGGTCTCCGCCGACCTGATGACCGAGGCGGCGGTCGACTTCTCGAGGGTGGGCGGGGCCCTGAGATAAGAAGGCAAGATAAAGAAGTTTTTTAGGCCAGATCGGCAAAGAGGTAGAAGCATAAGAAGAATACTTACGCTAACACCATGAGCGGCGCCTTTGGTTGCCTCTGGAACTTGGCCACCTTTGCCGCAGCCTCTTTCCGCCTGGTCGCCGCAGCCGGGTTCTTGGGCTTCTTCGGCGCGCTACCGAACAGGGCGGCGCCCTGCTTTCGCTTGCGCTTGCCGCCTCGGGCGAACGGCCTGGTAGAGGGGCCTGCGCTGGTGTTAGCAGTGCTTCGGGAGGGGCGCGGCTCATCTTCGTCGTCATCATCGTCGGGCCAGGTCTCCACACCGCCGCCCTCTTCGGAGCCGCCTGCTCCGTCGCCGCCGCCTGCTGCGTCGTCCTCCAAGGCGGCCGCCCCCAAGTCGGGGTATTCCTCGTCGCTCACCTCCCGGTCCGGCTGGTAGTCACCACCCGGCCCCACGATGGCGGCCGTCGCCGCAGACATGTAAATCTGCGCTCCGGAGAAGGAATTGTTCACGCCAGGAACAAGACTAAAGCCAGAGCCAAAAGGAAGAAATTAAGAGACTTACGGCAGGCAGCGGGTTGTCGCGGGAGTACGGCCGCTTCCCGAATCGCCAGGCTCCCTCCAACACCTTGAGGTCGGAGATCTCGTTCACCATCCTCGCCACCTCGGCAGTCGGCATCTCCTTTGTGCACATCCTGCTCGGGTCGTGATGCCCGCTCATCCGACAGATCAGATGAGGGCGGCCTTGAAGCGGGAGAACCCGACGCTCGACGAAGGCGATGAGCAGGTCGGACGCCACGAGACCCTCCGACTCCTGGAGCACCCGGAGCCGACCGATGGCGGCAGCCGTGTCCGCCGACACTGGCTTCGGCTTGTAGCCCCAGTTGGGCCGAAGCCCAATAGGGGGGCCGGCCTCGTAGGCCGGCAGGTTGATGAAGTCGACTGCCGGGTCGACGTTCTCAATGTAGAAGTAAGATTGCTGTCATAGTTTCACCGACTGTGATAGCTTGATGACCGGGAAGGCATTCCCCTTCGCCGATCGGCGCACGACAACGAAGCCGCTGCACTCGGCCGCCGTCTCCTTGGCGGAGGTGCCCAGCTTGCCGTAGAAGAAATCTCCCCACAGCTTGATGGTGGGGAGGATGCCGAGGTAGCCCTCGCACGCCGTGACGAAGGTGGAGAGCAGCGTCACGGTGTTGGGCGTCAGGTGATGCGGCTGGAGGTGGTTGAAGTCCATGAACGAGCGGAGAAAGCCGCTCGCCGGGAGGCCGAAGCTGCGGAGGAATTGCGAGCGAAAGACGACCCGCTCGTTCCCCTGAGGCGCCGACGAAATCTCCTCCTCCGACGACACCCGTACCTTGACGAATGCCGCGTTGGGCATCCGGCGCGTGTTCCGGAGGAAGGTGAGGTGATCTTCGATCACCGTTGAGTCATCCCAGTCACCGTCCTTCTCGCGCGCCATGGCCTCGAGCGGAGTTGCGTGGGGAGGAGAAGCACTACGGCGGCGAACTACGGCAGCACCACAGCGAGCACTAAGCAGCAGCAGCAGCGGTAGAGAGAGACAGAGGAGGAAGAGAGTATGGGGAGGAGTGCGCGCATGCTCCGCCGCTCCCTTGCCCCCTACTTATAGCCCTCGGGCTGCGAAGTCGAGGGGGCGGAGCGTGGGATCGTGGGATTAACTGCGCCCACTACCCCACGACCCCCCGATTACTACATGGAACTACTGTGCCATAACGCCCACGGGAATCGCAACCGCCCGCTTCGGCCGCAGCGGATCCGCCCGCGTGCAGAGGCCCGGTAGTGGCAGGCCCGGCCCACTATCACGTCCCATCAGGAGCGTGGTGTTGCAGGCTGGCCGGGCTGACGTACGCCGCATGGCGTGTTTGTGGCGGGTGGCGGGCCTGGGAAGCTTAGCAGACACGCCACCTGTTTCCCGCCTTGACGTTCGAAATCGGCGAATGCTCCCGCCTTGTCGAAACCAACTCTAGCAGTCGGCGCGTGACAAGGCGGATCGAGCATTTTCTCATACCACGGCAGGAGGGGAAGCTGCTGAGACTTCATGACCCTTTGGCCGCAATGCCTCACCAGCTTCGGGGACTACTATCAGAGTAATGAGCCATGGGTAGCCTCACCCGAGCCCCTGAACCTGTCAAGACTTTGGGCCGGCTTCGCCCTAACGAAACCCCATGATGAAACGCCGCCTTCTGATGGCCGGCTGGCTTGATAGCCGGCTGCCCGAAGACGGCCAAGCACCAGCAGACGGCACCAAGAGCAGCCGGCTCCTAGCAGACGGCCTCCGGAGAGGCCGGCGTCTAGCAGGCGGCCACCAAGCACCCTCAAAGTCTGCGCCCTCATCAAGAGGACAAGACAGGGTGAGGCTACAGCGTAGCCCCTCACCCCCGAATCTTGGGCTTGGCATGGCTACAGCGCCCCGTACAGGCGAAGATCTTTGCACGGGGCATCACTGTTGTCACTCCCCCTTTGACGTCACTCCTGACGGGCGGAGCCCTGTTCCCCACGACGACCTGTCGGTATGGCCCGCAGGCGGCGGGCCCTACCAGGCAGCGAGAGCCCGGAAGATGGCGGTAGCCTGACCAGTCGGACCTGAGGGCGGCCGGCCTCCGGCAGGCGGCCAGTTCCTCCCTCGGGGCCCGTGCGCCATCAACCAGATGAGACATGGTGTGGCTACAGTGATCTCCCACCAGGCGGCGGGACTGTAGCCACACTCTGCTGACCAAGCTCAAGGTCATTAGCAAAGACGGCTACAAATGAACAACCACCAACCAGACCCGCCAGCGGCGGGAGCGGCCTGTCGGCTCCGTACCAGACCAGTCGGCGGGGCCACCAGGCGGCGGGCCCCAGCGGCCGGCGGAGAAGCCGGCGACCAGAGACGCTGACAGCCGGGTCCAGCACCCGGCCAGATTACCATTGTACCCCTGGGGGGTAGGCCTATATAAACCCCCCAGGGCACCCATGCAAAGGGTTCCCATTCCATTAGAACTAGCCACTACCCTAGAGGAAGAAGAGAGCTAGCCTTGCCTCCTTCTACCTCTAGCACACAGCTCAAGGAGCACCATTGTATCACTTGTGCCTTAGTGATCATGCAGAAACCCCGCAGAGCAGGACTAGGGGTGTTATCTCCTAGGAGAGCCCCGAACCTGGGTAAGTGCGCCGGCGTTCGTGTCTACGCCTTATCCCGCTTCCAGGCACCGGCGACGTTCTACTCGATCCCACCATGATAAGTCATCCTTTGGCATATGTCGCACCCAACCCCCGATAGGGTGAGTGAATGCGCGTGTATATGAGCACTTGCGTCTGTACTGTGTTCAAGAAAAATTGACAAGTTTTATGAGGTTAACCAGCTGGATGGGTGGAAAACCAATTGATAGCCAATTTTTTGCCTCCACTCAGAGCAACTTTAACCGAGTGGCAACATTGGATCAGTCGCCATAAAAGCATTTCTAGCAGATCCTGCCAAAAGCCGCTTCCGCTAAAATAACCGCCCTTCTATGGGACATGAATGAAAAATCGTCCCGCGCAGGTCACATAAAACGGTTCATCCAAAAAAGTTGCGGGGAGCTGCATATTTTGGCCCGCGCCAGCCATATGCTCAATCCCGTCCTCCCCTAGTTTTGTTGTTCCCTCTATCCCTTGCACAACTTGGCGGGCAGGACATTTCCGTCCCTTCTTTGTCGCCCTCCTACCGCCATCGTCGATCTCTCCGGCCCCGTACCGTCTCCCAATCGGCAGCATGGAGGGCTGTTTGGTTTCTAGCCACATATTGCCACACTTTACCACACCTGACTTTAGGCAAGTTTGACCAAGTTAGGTTGGTGTTTGGTTCTAGCCACACCTGAGGCAAGAACTTTTCTATGAGTAGTGAACCCCACATGTCATAGACACAAAAAGTGTGGCAAGATTCCCTTAGGCAAGCCAAAGTGTGGCTAACAATTTGAGCAACTCAAGTTAGGCAAGCGTGACAAGTGTGGCAAAAAACAATGTGGCAATATAAGGCAAACATATTCACAATCCAAACGGCCCCGGAGTACTCGCACCCACCGCCCCATCGGTGTCGCCTCGTCCTCCTACGCCTCCCGCGGCTTTGTTCCCTGCCGCCGCGCCAACTCCATCTGCGGCCAGGGTAGAAATATCGATATTAAAGCTTGTTACTGACTACTCATTTAAGTGTCCATCATGGCATGGTGGGGAGGTTTGAGCATTTTTATGTTTGACTGAAATCCTTGAGTGCTGTCTAAATCGGGGATGCACGATGGTTAACTCATACCAACCTTGATGCAGGCACGACCTCGAAGGTGTCACTGATCCAACCCGATCTGTACGATACAACGAACTCCTCCAAGATCCACGATAAAATCTCCCAATTACGCGATCAGTACGCGTAACCTGAAGATGGGGTGCCGACGACCAACGAATATTCCCTCGACACACGAGGAACCTCCCGTCGTAGTAGACGTAACGAGCGCGCAACCCGTCGGTGACGACGGACCTCAAGCCATTAGCTAGAAAATTCTTAGTGTACGTGCTAAAATCCTCTTTCCAAAGTAAAATCTTCAATTAGAAAATTTCACAAAGATAAACAAAACGAACGCCCAGAGGGCCGCTTCATACTAGATGTATAAACCTCAAAATTCAACCTGCCCGAGATACAAGACGGACGCACGTATTATATAGGTTGACTCTCAACATAACGCGTCGAATACTCTAAACTCTAACTGACTCGAACCAAAACTTGTGTACGATCCTCTCCTTTTACATCTCGGAGAGAAACAATTATTCAACTGCCTAACTAAGCGTGTACGTGGACATCTCTTCTAGTACTCCTACTCTTTAACTAGGAAACTAATTAATCTCTTCTAAATATCTCCGGCCACGTTGATTGAATCTGCCTAATTTAAAAGAAAAGAAATACTTCCCTCTACGAACTTTGGACTACTATATTTCACCGAACGGAAGAAACACCAATATTGATCTTGGAGGAGTCCTGAAGTTCGGCTTCACGTCATTCTTCTTCGGTTCAGTCGGTGGCATGTTGAAGCTAAAAGAGCCCACTTGTAACATAGACTGGTGATTATCTCTTGCACTTATGGCCACATCATCCTCTCTCCCTTGAAACGAAGCCACCCTTGATTTCGTGGTAGCTTTAGAGATCTTCTTTAGTGAAAGAATAGCATCCTCCTTCATTTGAACAGAAACCGTCACCCGTTTCACGTTCTTGTTGGGCTTCATCTTATTCGCCACAGTCAATTTCAAAGCAGATCTAATTGTTTTCTCATCCATCGGTTTCAATATCCTTTTATTCCCGGCGTGAATGAATGTGCATGTATTAGACCTTCCGGAATGAATTGTATTCCGGTCATACTGCCATGGTCGTCCTAGTAATAAACCACACACATCCAATGGCAAAATGGCGCACTCAACCTCATCAATATACTGTCCAACAGAAAATGGTACACACACCTTATGTGTAACTTTGAGTTTTCCACAATTGTTCAACCACTCCAAATGTTGTGTCTCATCATATCGCCACGTTGGCAATGCAAGCTTCTCCACCAATGCCTAGCTGATTGCATTAGTGCAACTACGAGGTCCGTCAATAATCAACTTGCATGACATACCCTTTATGTTGCATTGTGTCTGAAATAGACTAGGACGACTGACCCTTCTCTAATTTATTTCCTTCATCTTGTTGTACCCTTTTGAGTTGCATGTTTAACCTACCCATAGGTACTATCTCTCCCTTTGTTTTCAACTGGTCAGATGTAGACTTTCTACCAACAAGAATTGCGTCCAACTTTTTTGCTTCAACTCGTTGCTCTCCCTGTGACTTTGCAACATGTGCATGATCGCGCCTCTGACGATCTTTCAAATATTCTTCAGAATTGTATGTTTCAAAATATGCCCGTCCTTCATGGAGAAACTTAAAAAAATTTGAAAGAAAAAGTGCCAGATTCATAAATCCGCAGATCCCTCTTTTTTGTCCATGGTTGGCCCAAAATCAGCAAGCATACGTGCACATGATGTGGAAGAACATCACAAACGACCAAGTCGGTGTATCCACATAAGCGGACGCGTATCTGTACTTGATGTTTGATAGTTAAGAATTTGCCCTACCATGAGAGCCTGTATGGGTCAGGATGACCTATCAAGGACAACTTCAAAGCATCAACCATGGTTTGACTTGTCAAATTTATCTTTGAAGCACGATCCATCATTGTAGCACAAGTAATTCTTCCCACCTGCAGCCGCGTGTAAATTTGGAACCAAGAAAGCGCACGTGATTGTTCCTGCTCACTTCGTGACATCTCACCTTCGAAGTAGTACTCTGTCCTCATCACAATTTGAGAATCTGTACCAACAAATTACAGGGAGGAAATTGCACCGTAATAAATCCAGTAATCTGATACCACTTGATGTAGGCACGACCTCGAACGCGCCACTGATCCGGCCCGATCTTTTATGATGTAACAAACTCCTCCAAGATCCACGATAAAATCTCCCGATTACGCGATCAGTACGCATAATCTGAAAATGGGGTGACGACGACCAACGGATAATCCCTCGACAGACGAGGAACCTCCCGTCGTAGTAGACGTAACCAGCGCGCAACCCGTCGGTGACGAGGGACCTTGAGCCAATAGCTAGAAAATTCTCAGTGTACATACTAGAATCCTCTTGCCAAAGTAAAATCTTCAATTACAAAATTTCACAAAGATAAACAAAACAAACACCAAGAGGGCTGCTTCATACTAGATGTATAAACCTCAAAATTCAACCTGCCCGAGATACAAGACGAACGCACGTCTTATATAGGCTGACTCCCAGCCGTAACACGTCAAATACTCTAAGCTCTAACTGACTCGAACCGAAACTTGTGTACGATCCTCTCCTTTTACATCTCAGAGAGAAACAATTATTCAACTGCCTAACTAAGCGTGTACGAGGACATCTCTTCTAGTACTCCTACTTTTTAACTAGGATAGGAAACTAATTAATCTCTCCTAAACATCTCCGGTCACATTGATTGCATCTGCCTAATTTAAAAGAAACGAAATACTTTCATCTACGAACTTTACTACTATATTTCACTGAACGGAAGAAACACCAATATTGATCTCGGAGGAGTCCTGAAGTTCGGCTTCACGTCATCCTTCTTCCGTTTAGTCGGTGGCACATTGCAGCTAAAAGAGCCCACCTGTAACATAGACTGGTGATTATCTCTTGCACTTATGACCACATCAAACCTCCTCCCTAGGAGAGTGCGAGTAGTACTTTGCTTTAAGGGCTAATAAAACTTTTACAATACGTATATGAGTTCTTTATGACTAATGTGAGTTCATGGACTATACGCACCCCGACCTTTCCGCATATTGCTAGTCTCTTCGGTACCATGCATTGCTCCTTCTCACCTCGAGAGTTGGTGCAAACTTCACCAGTGCATCCAAACCCCATGATATGATACACTCTATCACACATAAGTCTCCTTATATCTTCCTCAAAACAACCACCATACCTACCTATCATAACATATATTGCCATGCAAGCTCCACCGATCCGTCTTATGACATGTGTGTTCATCATCATATTGTTTTGCATGATCATATAGAGCTGACATGATATTCATGGAAAAGGCACCGTTCATCATTGTAATACATGTTATACTACATCATTGCACATCCTGGTACACTGCCAAATAGAGTCATGTTGTTTCAGTTTATCGAGTTGGAAGTAAATAAAAGTGTAATGATCATCATTATTAAAGCATTGTCCCGGTGAGGTAAAGAATGGTGGAGACTAATATTAGGCTAAAAGAGCCCAACAAAAAATTAGTCCTCCAAAGAATGAGAATGAAGTTCTGGACTTTAAATAAAAATAGAGGCCAAAAGAGCCCAACAAAAAATGAGAGAAAAAGAGAGAATGCACAGTGCTACTGTCCTTTTACCACACTTGTCCTTCAAAGTAGCACCATGTTCTTCATATAGAGAGTCTCGTGAGTTGTCACTTTCATATACTAGTGAGAATTTTTTTCATTATAGAACTTGGCTTGTATATTTTGATGATGGGCTTCCTCAAATGCCTGAGGTCTTCATGAGCAAGCAAGTTGGATGCACACCCACTTGATTTTTATTGAGCTTTCACACACTTATAGCTCTAGTGCATCTGTTGCATGACAATCCCTGCTCCTCGCACTGATAATGATTGAAAGGCCTCTCCATTGCCTATCGATCCGCCGAGTTGATGCGATACTTTCTTCCTTTTTGACTTCCCTTATATATGTCTACCACCGTATTCTATTCCACCCGTAGTGCTATGTCCATGACTCACGATCATGTATTGAGTGGAGTTGAAAATGCCGAAGCATGTGAATAAGTATGATCCAATTGCCTGGTTTGACACCAGGGTGCTCATGATTTATCTTAATGCGGCGAAGGCGGAGTCATGCCATGCTTACAAATTCAGTGAGTAGGGATAACATTCGTTGAGCATTGTATATTTTGAAAAAAGTAATGATTATGTTCTTGTATTCATGGACATTATTATGTTGATATCAATTACTTCATAATTTCTCAATATTTATACCGTAAAAGGATTAGAAGATAGACATGTTAGGTAGCATTTAGCATCAAATTGTCTATTTTTATCATTTACCCACTTGAGGACGAGCGGGAATTAAGCTTGGGGATGCTGATACATCTCCAACATATCTATAATTTTTTATTGTTTCATGTTATTATATTATCAATCTTAGCTAATTTATATGCAATTTTATATCATTTTTTGGTACTAACCTATTAACTCAGTGCCTAGTGCCAATTGTTTTTTGCTTGTTTTTTGTTCTACAGAAAATCTGTACCAAACGGAGTCCAAATGCTAAGAAACTTATTGATGCCTCTTTTCTGGACATAAGAGACCCATGAAGCTTCAGGGATGGACCAGAAGACCTATAAGGAGACGGAAAAGCAACAAGGTGCGCCCTGGGGGTAGGCGCGCCCTGATACCTTGTGGGCCCGCGTGGCTCCGTCTGACCTAATTCCAACGCTATAAATTCCCAAATATTCCAAAAACCCAAAGAGCCACTCGAAACAATTTTTTCGTTGCCGCAAGCTTATGGTCTTTTGTGATCCCATCTGAAGGCCTTTTTCGGTACTCTCCCGGAGGGGAAATCAATCACAGAGGGCTTCTACATCAACCTTGTTGCTCCTCTGATGATGTGTGAGTAGTTCACCATAGACCTGTGGGTCCATATTGAGTAGCTAAATGGCTTATTCTCTCTCTTTGGTCTTCAATACAATGTTCTCCTTGGAGTTCTATCCGATATAATCTTCTTTTGCGGTGTGTTTGTTGGGATCCAATGAATTGTGGGTTTATGATTAGATTATTCTTTGAAAGTAATAGAGTCTTTTCAGAACTTTATTATGCATGATTATTATAGCTTTGTATTTCTCTCCGATCTATCCGTTTGGTTTGACCAACTCGACTGATTTATCTTCAGGGGGAGAGGTGCTTTCTCGTGGGTTCAATCTGGCGGTGTCCTCACCCAGTGACAGCAGGGGTAGCGAGGAATGTATTGTATTGTTGCTACTAAGGAGAAAATGATGGGGTTTATTCATATTGCTTGGTTTTATTCTTTCTACATTATGTCATCATACTTCATGCATTACTCTGTTTGTTATTAACTTACTACGTAGAAAGGCAAGCATAGAAGCGCTCTCGAAGTGAGTAATAGTAGTAGATGCAGGCAGGAGTCGGTCTGCTTGTCACGGAAGTAATGGCTACATAAATGATCATTGCCATGAATAACATCATAACTATGCACTTTTCTATCAATTTCCCAATAGTAATTTTTCTACCATCATATGCTATTATTATGAGAGAGAAGGCTCTAATGAAAACTATGTCCCCCGGTTCTACTTTAATCATATTACAAAAACTTAAATTACCTTTCTGCAATTTTACTTCTTTTATTTTACTTTGAAATTTATCTATCTACTACTATCTGATTTAATCTTTGCAATTAACGAGTATAAGGGGATTGACAACCCTCTTGCCCATGTTGGGTGCAAGTATTTGCTCTTGTGTGTGTAGTATTGTTCACTAGGTGTTTGCGTGGATCTCCTATTGGTTCGATAACCTTGGTTTTCACTAAGGGAAATACTATTCGCTATTATATTGCTTCACCCTTCCTCTTCGGTGAAAATCCCAACGCAACTAACAAGTAGAAAAGGGCTATGAGACTGACAAGTGCGGCCAGTTGACCAGGTCAACTGCCCAGTCAACAGGTCCAGTCAGTAGTCAATAGTTAGAGTTGACTGATAAAATGGTCCATTGGGACTAATGTCTACTACGCAACTTTATTCTTGTAGACTTGTGTTGGGCCTCCAAGCATAAAGTTTTGTAGGACAACAACAAATTTCCCTCAAGTGGATGACCTAAGGTTTATCAATCCGTGGGAGGCGTAGGATGAAGATGGTTGCTAATTCTTGAGCTTGTGTTCGTTTTTCCCTTGAAGAGGAAAGGGTGATGCAGCAAAGTAGAGATAAGTATTTCCCTCAGTTTGAGAACCAAGGTATCAATCCAGTAGGAGGTACAAGCAAGTCTCCAATCTATGCACCTGCACAAACAATCAAACACTTGCACCCAACGCGATAAAGGGGTTGTCAATCCCTTCATGATCACTTGCAAGGATGAGATATAATAGAGATAGATATAAAAGATTTCTAAAATGTAAAACAAAGTAAAAACAAATAAATTGCAGCAAGGTATTTTTGCGTTTTTTGGTTTACAGATCTGAAAACATATGATGGAAAATAGACCCGGGGGCCATAGGTTCCACTAGAGGCTTCTCTCTTGAAAGAAAATAATATGATGGGTGATCAAATTACCGTCGAGCAATTGATAGAAAAGCGCAAAGTTATGACGATATCCAAGGCAATGATTATGAATATAGGCATCACGTCTGTGTCAAGTAGACCGACTCCTGCCTGCATATACTACTATTACTCCACACATCGATCGCTATCCATCATGCATCTAGAGTATTAAGTTCAAAAGAACGGAGTAACACCTTAAGTAAGATGACATGATGTAGAGGGATAAACTCAAGCAATATGATGAAAATCCCATCCGTTTACCCTTGATGGAAACAATACAATACGTGCCTCGCTACCCCTACTCTGTCACTGGGTGAGGACACCACAAGATTGAACCCAAAACTAAGCACCTCTCCCATTGCAAGAAGAATCAATCTAGTTGGCCAAACCAAACCGATAA
Organism: Aegilops speltoides; assembly: GCA_021437245.1. Lineage (NCBI taxonomy): Eukaryota > Viridiplantae > Streptophyta > Magnoliopsida > Poales > Poaceae > Aegilops > Aegilops speltoides. The sequence continues at coordinate 131,062,309 of CM038144.1, forward strand.
TTCAAACAAAAATACAAAGATATCAAATCATGTATATAAGAATTCAGAGAAGATTCAAATAATATTCATAGATAATCTGATCATAAAACCACAATTCATCGGATCTCAACAAACACACCGCAAAAGAATATTACATTGGATAGATCTCCAAGAACATCGAGGAGAACATTGTATTGAAGATCAAAGAGAGAGAAGAAGCCATCTAGCTACTAGCTATGGACCCGTAGGTCTGTGGTAAACTACTCACGCTTCATCAAAAGGGCAATAGAGTTGATGTAGAAGCCCTCCATGATCGAATCCCCCTTCGTCAGAGTGCCGGAAAAGGACCCAAGATGGGATCTCACAGGTACAGAAGGTTGCGGCGGCGGAAGAGTATTTTGGTGGATGCTTCTGGTCGTTTGGGAATATTTGGGAATTTGTAGGCCAAGAATTAGGGTTGGAGGAGCTCCGAGGGGCCCGCAAGCCCTCAGCCCCCCAGGGCGCGCCCCTGAGGCTTGTGGCCTCCTCGGGACACCTCTGACTTCTTCTCCAACTCCTACATGTGTCTTCTGGTCCAAGAAAAATCATCGTGAAATTTTTATTCTATTTGGACTCCGTCTGGTATTCCTTTTCTGTAAAACTGAAAAATAAGGGAAAAACAGAAACTGGCAATGGACTCTGGGTTAATAAGTTAGTCCCAAAAATATAAAGTAGCATATTAATGCATATAAAACATCCAAAACAGATAATATAATAGCATGGAACAATAAAAAATTATAGATATGTTGGAGATGTATCAAGCATCCCCAAGCTTAATTCCTGCTCGTCCTCGAGTAGGTAGATGATACAAACAGAAATTTTGATGTGGAATGCTACCTAACATATTTATCCATGTAATTTTCTTTATTGTGGCATGAATATTCAGATCCATAAGATTCAAAACAAAAGTTTAATATTGACATAAATAAAAACAATAATACTTCAAGCATACTAATAAAGCAATCGTGTCTTCTCAAAATAACATGGCCAAAGAAAGTTATCCCTACAAAATCATATAGTCTGGCTATCTCCATATTCATTCACACAAATTATTAAATCATGCATAACCCCGATGACAAGCCAAGCAATTGTTTCATACTTTTGATGTTCTCAAACTTTTTCAACTTTCACGGAATACATGAGCATGAACCATGGATATAACACTATAGGTGGAAAATAATATGGTGGTTGTGGAGAAGACAAAAAGAAGGGGATAGTCTCACATCAACTAGGCGTATTAATGGGCTATGGAGATGCCCATCAATAGATATCAATGTGAGTGAGTGGGATTGCCATGGGATGCACTAGAGTTATAAGTGTATGAAATCTCAAAAAGAAACTAAGTGGGTGTCCATTCAACTCTCTTGCTAACGAAGACCAAGGGAAATTTGAGGAAGCCTATCATTGGAATATACAAGCCAAGTTCTATAATGAAAAATTCCCACTGGTTTATGGAACTGACAACATAGGAGACTATCTATAATGAAGTTCATGGTGCTACTTTGAAGCACAAGTGTGGTAAAAGGATAGTAGCATTGCCCCTTCTCTCTCTTCTCTCATTTTTTTTATTTGGGCTTCTTTTGGCCTCTTTTATTTTCTTCAAAGTCTAGAGACTCATCCCAACTTGTGAGGGAATCATAGCTTCCATCATCCTTTCCTCACACGGGACAATGCTCTAATAATGATGATCATCACACTTTTATTTACTTACAACTCAAAAATTACAACTCGATTCTAGAACAAAATATGACTCTATATGAATGCCTCCGGTAGTGTACCGGGATGTGCAATGATCAAGAGAGACATGTATAAAAAAATATGAATGGTGGCCTTGCCACAAATACTATGTCAACTACATGATCATGCAAAGCAATATGACAATGATAAATTGTGTCATAATAAACGGAATGATGGAAGTTGCATGGCAGTATATCTCAGAATGGCTATGGAAATGCCATAATAGGTAGGTTTGGTGGCTGTTTTAAGGAAGGTATATGGTGGGTTTAATGCACCGGTGAAAGTTGCGCGGTACTAGAGAGGCAAGCAATGGTGGAAGGGTGAGAGTGTGTATAATCCATGGACTCAACATTAGTCATAAAGAACTCACATACTTATTGCAAAAGTCTATTAGCTATCGAAATAAAGTACTACACGCATGCTCCTAGGGGGATAGTTTGGCAGGAAAAGACCATCGCTCGTCCCCGTCCGCCACTCATAAGGAAGACAATCAATAAAAAAATCATGCTCCGACTTCATCACATAATGGTTCACCATACGTGCATGCTACGGGAATCATAAACTTTAACACAAGTATTTATACCAATCCACAATTACTCACTAGCATGACTCTAATATCACCATCTTTATATCTCAAAACAAATGCAAGCAATCAAACTTCTCATAGTATTCAATGCTCTTTATATGAAAGTTTTTATTATATCCCTCTTGGATGCCCATCATACTAGGACTAAATTCATAACCTAAGAAAATTACCATGTTGTTTAGAGACTCTCAAAATAATATAGGTGAAGCATGAGAGTTCAACAATTTCTCTAAAATAAAGCCACCTCCATGCTCTAAAAAATACAAGTGAAGCACTAGAGCAAATTTCCTAGCTCAAAAGATATACCGAAAAAGGCTTTCGCCCCGCTTTATAAATAAAGAAACCACCGAGCACAAAGTTATCATGGTACCAACCGAAACGCACACATGCACACACACACACACAAAGCCACCGCAGGAAGGTCTGACAAACACGCACACAGACAAAACGCAGGTTCAGTTGTGGGCATAGCACAACAAGCCCAACACAGGCGCACGACACGCACAACATACAAAACGGCGGTGACGAGGTGCAGAAGATCTAATCCGGCTCCGGTGGTGGTGGGGCAAGCGATGGAGCCATCCGGAGAGCCATCACGCGAAGCTAGGTGATGATGGAAGTGAGGGCGTCTCTCTCCTGGGAACGACTAAGCGGCCGCCAAAGCTGCAAGTAACCAGACCATTTGAACAAAGCGTCAGTAGCGCGATGAAGAGGAATGCGCTGAATCACAAGCTTATTCCTAACAGTACACAGCGTCCAGGGTAGCACCCCGATGATCATCCACCTAATGTGGCGATCCGAGGGTGCTAATGCCTAGAGTTTGGTGAACAGAGTGGGGAAGTTGTTGTGGTCCCAGCTTCCACCCACTATTTTGTGGAAACAACTCCATAGGAATAGCGCGGACACGTAGGTGAAGAAGATATGGTTCGAATCCTCTTCAGGCCCGCATAGCGGGCACCGCCCATCACCGGGGCCATTGCGTTTCAGGACCTCCATGCTGGATGGGAGGCGGCCGCGAATCCATTGCCACAAGAATATCCTAATCTTCAAGGGGGGCCAGATCTCTCAGATGGTGGTGAGCGCCACATGACCCAGCGAAGGTGCGATGGCCTGGTAGAGAGATTTAGTGGATAATTGTCTAGACGGCTCTAGATGCCACCTGGAACGGTCATCCCCTAATTCAAGAACTGGCTCATGTAACGCGATGCATTCTAGCAGCTCATGCCAATCAGCGTTCTCAGCCGGGCCAAACGTTCTCCAGAACGCGAGTTTCCCTAAGTCAATAAGGGCCGTCGCGACTGAGATCTGTGGGTCAACCGCGATGGAGAACAAGTCGGGAAAGCGGGCCGTGAGGGTCATGTCCCCAACCCATCTATCGAACCAGAACATCGCGGAGGTACCCGATCCAACCGCAATCAAGGTTCCGATGCGGAGGATAGGCAGGAACTGAATGATGGATTGCCAGAACTGGGAGCCCCCAGAATGCTGGCAGAAGGCAAGAGGCTGGCCACGGAGGTATTTCTGCTGAATGAGGCGAAGCCACAAGCCATCCACTCCATTGGTAATCCACCAAAGCCACCCGTCAGGAGGGACATGTTCATGCTTTGGAGGACATGATCCCGAGACCACCCTGGTCGCGCGAATTATAGATCTCCGACCACCGAACCATGTGGTATTTCTACTTATCGCCCTCGCTGGCCCAAAAGAAGCGCCCCTGAACTATGGCAATCTCATGATATAGAGTCTCATGAAGGTTGTAGAAGCTCATGATGAATAAGAGCAGGCTAGCAAGGGACGAGTTAATGAGCATCGTCCGGGCCGCCTTCGAGAGCCACCGGCCTTGCCAGGGCTCAATGCGGTGTTGTAGCTTCCCCACGGTGGGGCGCAACTCTGCCACCGTGAGCCTCGAGTCACTAATGGGGATCCCCAGATAAGTCGTGGGGAAACACCCAAGCTGGCAATTGAGCCAATCCGCGATGCTCTGCCATTCGTCTTGGGAGTATCCCAAGACCATCACCGCAATCTTGTCGAAGTTGATACTGCGGCCAGACATTTGCTGGAAGCACAGCAGGAGGAACTTCAAGTTCATTTTGTCGCTCGCCGAGCCCTCCACCATGATAATGGTGTCATCCGCATATTGGAGGAGGGAGATCCCGTTCCCCCCAACAAGATGCGGGACTATGCCCTTAATGTGGCCCGCAGCCTTGGCTTTATCTAAGAGGCTGCCAGAGCATCAACAACCATGTTGAAGAGGAACAGTGAGAAGGGGTCGCCCTAGCGCACCCCACAGAATGTGGGGAAGTATGGGCCAACCTCGCCATTAATGTGCACCACGGTCCGGCCCGAGGACACCATCTGCATCACCCGTGATACCCACATGTCGTCGAAGCCCTTCCGCAGCAAGCATTCCCGAAGGAAGGGCCAACTAACCGTATCATACGCCTTGTGGAAATCCACTTTCAGGAAGACTGCCTTGAGGTGTTTGGTGTGGACCTCTTGGAGTGCTTCGTGAAAAACCAGAACTCCATCAAGGATACACTAGCCCTGGATAAATGCCGACTGATCAGGGTGAGTGATCCGGTTGGCAATGGGGGCCACCCTAATGGCGTACCCCTTCGCGAGGATGCGGAAGATGACATTAATAACTGTAATCGGCCGAAACTGGCGGATATCCTAAGCCCCGGTTACTTTAGGGATGAGGGTGATTATCCCAAAGTTTAGCCTGGTGAGGTCAATAGACCCTACAAAGAACTCCTCAAACAGGGCCATCACCACCGGCTTGATTACCTCCCAGAAGGTCTAGAAGAACTTCACTGGGAGGCCATCCGGACCAGGGGCCGAAGAAGGGTTCATACCCTTAATTGCTACCCACACTTCAGCCTCGGAGAACAGGGCCGTAAGGGCCGTGTTGTCTGCACGCGCGACACAACTGTGGGCTGGCCAAATGTCTTGCGCAAGGGCAAGACCTCCGTGAGGGGAGGCAGAGAATAGGTCTCTGTAAAAGCAGTCTACATGGGCCCGGATGTCCTTCGTCCACTGTAGGAGGGTCTGTCCGTCCCAAAGGAGCGGGATGGCGTTAGCGACGACTTGGAAGTAAGCGGTATTGGCATCCCCTTTGAGGACCCAATTTTGCGTACCTCAAAAGATACAAGTGAAGCACATAGAGTATTCTAATAAATTCACGATTCATGCATGTCCCTCTTAAAAGGTGTGTACAGCAAGGATGATTGTGGCAAACTAAAAAGCAAAGACTCATATCATAAAAGACGCTCCAAGCAAAACACATATCATGTGGTGAATAAAAAATAGCCTCAAGTAAATTTACCGATGGATTGAAGACGAAAGAGGGGATGCCACCCAGGGCATCCCCAAGCTTAGATGCTTGGTTGTCCTTGAATATTAACTTGGGGTGCCTTGGGCATCCCCAAGCTTAGGCTCTTGCCACTCCTTATTCAGTAGTCCATCAAATCTCTAACCAAAACTTGAAAACTTCACAACACAAAACTCAACAGAAAAACTCATGAGATCCGTTAGTATAAGAAAATAAATCACCACTTTTTGGTACTATCGTGAACTCATTATTTATTTATGTTGGTGTAATATCTATTGTATTCCAACATTTCCATGGTTCATACCCCCCGATACTACCCATAGAATCATCAAAATAAGCAAATAACACATAGAAAACAGAATCTGTCAAAAACAGAATAGTCTGTAGCAATTTGTAAACTTCGTATACTTCTGTAACTCCAAAAATTCTGAAAAATTACGACAACCTGGGAAATTTGTATATGAATCTTTTGTAAAAAATTCAGATCAAAAGCACACTTCTTTGATTTTTAATTTTTTTACTGAGCACAAAAGTTTCTGTTTTTCAGGGAGATCAAATCAACTATGTCCGTAAGCCATCCCAAAGGTCTTACTTGGCTCAAACACTAACTAAAACACCAAAACACAATTACTACAGAGGTAATAATATGTATTTATTGGTAAACATAACCAAAAACAAAAAACATAAAAATAAAATTGGGTTGCCTCCCAACAAGCGCTATTGTTTAACGCCCCTAGCTAGGCATAAAACATAGATCTAGATATTGTCATCGTTGGTATGCAATCCATCAGTAGCCCTCACAATAGGTTCATATGGAAACTTAATTTTCTTCTGTGAAGTGTTCCATGCCCTTCCTTAATGGAAATTTAAATCTAATGTTTCCTTCTTTCATATCAATAATTGCACCAAGGGTTCTAAGGAAAGGTCTACCAAGAATAATAGGACATGTAGGATTGCAATCTATATCAAGAACAATGAAATCTACGGGCACATAATTCCTATTTGCAAGAATAAGAACATCATTAATTCTCCCCGTAGGTTTCTTAATAGTGGAATCCGCGGGATGCAATTTTAAAGAACAATCATCAAATTCACGAAACCAAGCACATCACATAAAATTTTTGGAATCGTGGAAATGCTAGCACCCAAATCACACAAAGCATGGCACTCATAATATTTTATTTAATCTTAATAGTAGGTTCCCACTCATCATGAAGCTTTCTAGGGACTGAAACTTCCAACTCAAGTTTTTCTTCAAAAGATTTCATCATAGCATCAATGATATGTTTAGTAAAAGCTTTATTTTGATTATAAGCATGAGGAGAATTCAACATGGATTGCAACAAGGAAATACAATCTATCAAAGAACAATTATCATAATTAAAGTCCTTGAAATCCAAAAGAGTGGGTTCATCACTACTTAAAGTTTTGACCTCTCCAATCTGACTTTTATCAATTTTTGCATTAAGATCTATAAACTCCGAATCATTGGGACGCCTTCTAGCTAAAGTTGACTCATCTCCAGTCCCATCTTTATCAAGATTTATATTAGAAAACAAAGATTCAATAGGAGTCACCCCAATCACTTTAAGATCTTCATCATTATTATCACAAGAAATCGAAGAACACTTTTACAAACCAATCTCGTTTAGCACGCATCATAGCGGTTCTTTCTTTGCACCCATCAATAGAAATTTTAATAGCTTTTAGAGATTAATTAATACCATGCTTTGGTGGCATAGATCTAATTTTCAAAGAATCAATCTCAAGAGAAAGTATATCAACGTTCCTAGCCAAATCAGCAATCTTGAGCAATTTTTATTCAACTATAGCATTGAAAACTTTTTGGGAACTAATAAAATCTTTAATATTGTTCTCAAGATCAGAGGGCATCTTATTATAATTTCCATAAGAATTGTTGTAGGAATTACCATAATTTTTAGAGGAATTACTAGGAAACGACCACTACAAAAAATACACTTCCCTGATGATACGTGTTTGTCACAGTAGGTCGCGTTTTTTGTCATGCATGTACATCCATGACAAATTTATGACAAAATCAAGATAGTCATACCTGTGCTGTCGTAGAAGTGTTCCATGACATTACCAAAATTATCATCACGGAAGTGTCCACTTCCATGATGATAAATCGCGCGTCACAGAAGTGCTCTCGTCAAGGGTGACTGACACGTGGCATCCACCGTAACGGAACACCGTTAAGCTATCGGGTCGGGTTTTGGATCTGATAACCCGTTAACAGCCCCGACCAATGGGGATTTTCCATGTGTAAAATCATCATTGGCTGGATGAGACACGTGTCGTCCATACCGCACAGTGTCACTCATCCAATGGGCGAGACGCGCCTATGATATGTTGACACGTGGACCGGCCCATCAAGTTTAAATGGGCCGGCCCAACTAAAGGCCCACAAGATTTTGCGGACCATAATGGGCCGGCCCAACTAAAGGCCCACGAGATTTTGCGGACCATAATGGGCTGTCCCAGCTAACGGCCCACAAGATTTTGTGGGCCATAATGGGCCGGCCCAGGTAAAGGCCCATAAGATTTTTGTTTGCCATAATGGGCCGGCCTAGGTAAAGGCCCAAAAGATTGTTGCGGAGAATAATGGGCCGGCCCGGCTAAAGGCCCATGAGATTTCGCCGACATTAACGGGCCGGCCTAGCTGTAGGCCCACAAGAATTTGAGGACCCTAGTAGGCCGGCCCATTAACTGGCTGCCATGTTTTGGGCCAAATGCCAGCCCATATTTGATCTGGTCCATTAATGGCCTGCCATGTTCCAGGCCTAATAGTGGCCCATATGAGATCCGGCCCGTTAAAAGCCTACCACGTTCTAGGCCAAATTATGGCCCAGATCAGGTACGACCCTTTAAGAGGCTATGGGCTCAATTATGGCCCATATCAGATTCGACTCGTCAACTGGACACTATGCTTTTGGGCCCACTTGCTAGAGGCCCACTTAGTAATTCGGCCTGACATTAGTTTTGGCCTCTTAAGGACCCATTTAACATTTCGGCCCTATATTAATTTCGGCCTGTTAAATGCCCGTCATATAGTTGGGCCTAACTACGGCCCGGTTTGCATCCGGCCTGCTTGCAGCCGATATCTGATTGGGCCAAACAAGGACCGAGACAATTTTGGCCTGTTAAAAGCCTGTGATTTGATTCGCACAATCATGGGCCGGGGTTCATTTCGGGCTGCTGCCGGCCCGTTAGCTGTTCGGCACGTTTCAGGCCCAACCTACATTGTGATTGCATGCCGGCCCGATTATGTACCGTAATTTTACGGTTTGGCCGGTTTACTGCGAAGACAGGATAAATATACAGTAAAATAACTGCAGCATCATGAATAAGAAAAAACCTAGACTATACAATAAAGAAATTACAACATATTACATCCACTGGGCATCAAAGTTCGCCACTATGATAATAAAGCACAAGCAGACAGCAGATTACATACACTGGGCATCAAAGATCGCCACCAGTGCAAATAAACACGCCGACAAAATAATATACAAAACCGACAACACTTCAATGGAGTTCAAGAAAGGTTAGCCCTGCTGGGGAGCTGCAGCGCAAGCAGCTGAGCAAGATGATGAGACCGCGCTTGTTCAACACTTAAATCTTTCTCACTCTGAAAGATAAACAAGTAGACAGATGACATGTTTTGCACATAAAAGTATCAGTGCTGACAATTCATCACATTTCTTCCTGACGAATAAAGTGACACAGTTTAAAATTGCATTAACACAATATGGTATTGTTCAGGTCAAGACATGGCAGGAAATGACATTGTGAAGGAGTTGGCAGCTTCACAACACCTTTGGATTACGATCAAGAACTCATAAGTATCAATGGTTAGTGTCTTTGTCAATTTATCCCATTTCAGATTGGCAAATAAAGAGATGGTTTAAATAATACTCCCTCCATCCGGAATTACTTGTCATCAGAATGGATGTGTCTAGAACTAAAATACATCTAGATACATCCATTTCAATGACAAGTATTTTCGGACGGAGGGAGTAGTAGAATGATATGACATTGTTCATAGTTAAGACATTGCAGAATATGACATTGTGCTGTAGTGGGTAGGTTCACCACACCACTGGATTACGGATGAAGAACAAAAGCATACATGCAGTGCAAAAGAAGATCACTTGCTCTGTATAGTTTAATTTACATGGTATGAATAAGGAACTTGGTTGTACAACTAAAAACTTAAATTGAGAAAGGACAAACTTTTGTTTATGAACTACATAATAAACTTTAAACATGCAATTTGATGCAAACACCAAAAATAAACAGCTGTTGTAGTCATGCCTAACCAAATATATACAACAAAGTTTGAAGGCTTGAGATGGACAAACTTACATTATTGGTGAAGACAGGCTCTATAAAGGCCTTGTCCATGCTGATGGGGGGGGGGGCAATTCAAGAAGTTTACCACAGAATCTTCTTCATAAGCATTGCCTTTATTCTACATTTTGTTAAGAGTAAATATAAATGCGATAATATACGAAAAAATGGAGAATATTTAAGATATGATGAAGAGTGATGCTACATAACCAAGTAGCTATAAATGTAAGTGCAGCGATATAGGCAAAAGGTACAGCCAAGAGCAATGCACAGCTAAACTTCTTCAGTACCAACCTTATGGTAAGAGTAAATATAGATCTGATGTGTAGAAAATGGAGGGCAAAGGAAAATAAGCTGCAGAGTGATGGTACATGAACAACTACCTATCATTATAAGTACACTGATAAAGGACAACATGTACTTATAAGAACAATGCAGAGCTAAAAAAACATTGGCATTGGATATATTCTACACTAATGTAACCATTCACACAGATCAGATAATTTGGAGTGAACAATTGAAAAGCAAGCTATCATGCATACTGCTGTCACATAATGAACCAGGTATGTATGCAAGTACAGTGATACAGGACAACAGGTACTAACAAGAGCAAAGCAGCGGGCAGCATATTTGCGATATCCTGTCGTTCTTTTCAAACCGGAATTCTTCTTCGAGCAGATTTCCTGCAAATAAGATCCGTAAGGCACATGCGGAAAAGTAGAAGTTCAAATTTCATGTGATTTCATAGACAGTACCTCATCCTGGGAACGAGAACAGTGCATAATAATGTTTTTCCATTCAGTGTCTTCTAAATTTAGCACAGGAGACTTCACCGGAAATTTGTTTATAGATTTGCCACCAAAGTGTGATTTCCTCAGGTAACACCGATACTGCTGCAATGCTTCCTTGAAAAGCACAAGCAAGCTTTGCTCGTCATGACTATCCAGATTGACCCTCGCCTAGTTACAACAATGTAATGTAAATCATTGATGTGTTCAATCAGGAGAAAACAGGAAAATAATAACCATGAATAATAGCACTTACACGTAAGTTGGACAGGAAGATGTGAAAATGGTGTTTGTCTTCACAATAATCTTCCCATGATGGGAATATATGCACGTAGTCCCTAACAACATTGAAAGCATTGTCTTTTAAACTGGGAATAAATGGAATGGGGTTCCAATCTGCAGAATTGGCCGTCTCTGCGGTTGGGATATGTCTTCGCCGGTGGACTTGCTGTACTTTTTCTTTGGAGTGGGATTTTTCTGTGGTACAGCTGGTGCTATGGCAAATGAAATCGGTATACCTTTTGCTGGAGTGCAGGTCCTGTGTGGTGGAGCTAGTGGTGTGGCCAGTGAAGTATGGGTACAGTCTGCTGGAGTCGGTCCTACGTTTTGTGTCACAACACTATCGAACATGGTAAAGAAGAGCAAGCAGATTTTGGATAATAAAATATTGGTTGCGCAGTTCCCACACATGATGAACCAGAGCGCATTAAGAATGCAACTTCCAGCTGTCTCTTAACTATTTCAGGTGGTTGGATGAAGATCCTACGTCTCCTAACCCTTCTTCTTCCTCGTCTCTGATTCTTCCCATACAGAACACCGCACGGGCCGCCGGCCGGACCACCGGCCCCCACCGCATGTGTTCCTTCGCCACCCCCACCCCCCACACGCGTCGAGTTTTCTTTGTTCGGCGAGGCCCCACAACCAACCGAGCCCCTTGGATCGCACCGGCGAACTCCGGTGAGCTCTGAAAAATCGACTGACCCAATTTTTAAATTTAGTCTAATGTGATTCAACTAGTGTGGAATATAAAAGGGGAAAACCATAAGCATTGGGAGTATAGTGTTGAGCGTGCCATGGCGGATCTGAAGGTGCAAATCGGACAAAGGCAACTTCGCAACCAAGACAAGAAATCAGAGTAAAGCAGTGGCGATCTATTTTCTTGTTGTGATAAATAAGTTGAGCAGATACGAAAGAGTACCGCCTCTGGTGCGGCGCCGTGTACGCATCTGGTGAGAATTTGACGGTGCTGTGGTAGCGATGGATGTCGGCGGCGTGGAATCAGATCTAGGAGGGTAGACGATGCCGGCGGGGTGCGGTGGACGAGACGGTCATAGGAGCGGCACCGGCAAGGTGGACGACGGCAGGGATGAAGCGAGAGGACGGGATGCAAGGATCCCGGTCCGAAGGCGTGGATGAGATAGGTCGATCTCTTGTAATGGACGGTGGCGTCGGGGTATCAGCTCTGGCATGGTGGAGGAGGACAGCGGTGGATGGGGTGGCGGACGGCGGCGGACGGAGGAGGGTTGGGTGGAGAGGGTGTTTTGGCGCCCACGGAGTACGAATGGGGAAAAGGGAGGTAGAGAGGAAGGGGGGAACCATGTATTCAGGGCGCGCTTGTCTCAAATGCGAGTAAATTTACAAACTTAGCCCCCGTTTCAAATTTCTACTACATCACAGCAACATTAGTCGGTTGGGGATAGGACGGTAATCTCGCATGCACCGAATATTTGCCGATGAGAGTTTGTTTTTGGCACCCATCGTGTATGAATATGAATCGGGGAGGGAGTCGATTTCGGCCGAGGGCACACTGTGTTTTGGCGCCCACCGTGTATGAATTAGGGTGAGAGGCGGTTATGTCACGTTTGGGTGAAATTACAAACCTACCCCTAACGAAACCTATAGAAATCTAGCAGATAGGCTTTGTGAGGCAGGGATAGGCAGCAGTGATTTCCATCTCGCAGATTTTCGTTTCGGGCGGTTACTGCGACTTTCCCCGCTTTGTTCAAATTTTGCACAGTGCACGTTTACCGTGCCAACTCAATTCGAATCCCGTTTGTATTCTACTATTTTTTTCGTGCGGGATCCTTTTTCAGTTGGAATTACATTCTATATACATCATTTTTTACATATACTTTCAAAAGCACGACAAAGAATTCTGCTCCTTTATATGTATAATATGATTTACAAATACAACGATCTCGAAATCTGAAGGTTGAATTCGTAAAAGTTTAGCCAAATTATGTTCTACTAAAATGTATGGATCAGTAATATCTACATATTAAATAACATAGATGTGCGTGAATTCATATGAGTATGCATGTTTGATAGATCAATTTTGGTTCGAGTATGGATTACATGTATCATCATCTCGAATTCAAATATTTGAATCCCTTTTTTGTTCACTCCTTTCACGCCCATCTCTCTCGCATGCATGCTCCTTCAGGTAGCCATCACTCTTTTCTCTGGCTCACCCGCACGCTCACTTCATGTTTCTCCTATCCTCGTAAACATGGTCTCTCGACGTCTCCCTTGAGAAGTGTCACACTCTCCCTATCATTATACATTACACGGTTTTCATTATCTCTCATGTCTCTACTGTTCTCTGGTATCACTCGGTACCTAAGCTTTCTTTTTCACCGCCACACACACAGTCTCCACTCATCTTTCACTTTGTCTTTCTCTTTATGGGATTCTCTCACACACCCTATATGTCTCTACATATGACTCATACCACTAAAATTACTCTCCCTCTCTCTCTCTCTCTCTCTCTCTCTCTCTCTCCTGTAGACACAACATTTGTTGCAGTCTCCTTTTCGTCTCCATCCCAGACTGACACCGATCAGACAACCCCGACTACCGTCTCCTCTCTCTCTCACTGACACACACACACACAACTCCTGCTTCCACTCCCCTTCCTGACTACCATCTCTCTCTCTCTCTCACACACACTTAAAAAACTCTCGCTTTCGCACCCCGACTCGTATTTCTCTCACAAACATTTATCGACTAGCTAGCCTCTAGATAGGTTTATACACCCGCACACTCATGCTTCCACCATCGCATACATGTCTCTCTCCCGCTCCTTGTATCTATGTAGCTTTTTCTTCCCTTCTTGAGACACGCCCTCTTGATCGTGCACAAACACACTATCGCCTCATTTTAAGCTGATACCTATCGCACACACACTACTTGTGTCTTTGTCACACATGCACTCCGTCGTCCTCCACTCTCCCTCTCTCTCACACACACATGGGCTTTTTGCAACAACTAGCAAGATGCCCATGCGTTGCATGGAACATCAAGATGCATTTGTATGAGTAGTTTATCTTGTGGGGGAAAAGGATGAATGAGGGAAGACCTTATTTGCAAATGTGGAGAGGGGTGTGGGTATCTTTTTGCAAAGTTGCCATAGTTTCCTTCCTATTCGTCAGATATAGATCGGACGACCTATATTGCAGGATGGCAGGCACACGATCATCACCGACAATGCTTTTTATAAGAGTAGGGATAAAAAATAGAGTTGGTGATGATGGTGGGCCTGCCATCCTGCAATGTAGGTCGTCCGATTTATATCTGACGGATAGGAAGGAAAATATGGAAATTTACCCACACTCTTCACCACATTTGCAGATAAGACCTTCCCTCGTTCATCCTTTTCTCCCACAAGATTTTGATGTTCCGTGCAACGCACGGGCATCTTGCTAGTAAGAGTAGAAATTAGACATATACCACTTCTCGAATCTTGAAACCAACAACATGCCTCCCTTATCTCATCAAAACCGCCAAAGGAATATATTTTGAGTGAAACATAACATATTTTTAGTGATATACGTATTTCAAAACTATACTTTTTTCTATCAAATCGGTGAATATGTATTAATCTACTTTGATTGTGTGGCAATGCATTGGCACATTGCTAGTAGTTATTATAATTTTTTGGACACTAGACAAACGGTGGAGTACATATACGAAGAGAAGAGGCGACGACTTGATCGGCCTCTCATTGTCTCGCACACATGAGTGTTACGTAAAGGCGACGTTAACAAATAAACCCTAAAACCCTAGGTGCACGATTGCTGCATTCGCGGGTACCGGGTACGTGGTGGAGCACCTTTGTAGGAGTTGATGGTCGGGACCACAGGTGAACGACTTGGAGCGCGGTGGCTCGCCAGTTGCCACAGATCAAGTAGCCACGTTTAAAATATCGTTTTTTGGCGGGGTTAAGAGTTCCAATTTTAAATGGCACATTATAAGTAGTAAGTAGGTTTTAGAACGATTGGTATGGAGCGAAAATGGAATTCATAGTACTACGTACCTCCTTGGCGTATGGTTGTATGGGTTTATGTTACGAGATGTTGAACCTGGTAGTTCTAGGGCAAATACTATGGTTTAGATTTAGATGCTGGTTTTCAGTAATCGGAAGGGGAAACCCTTCTTTGATTAAAAAAACTACTACCTCCATTCTGGTTTACTAGTCCCCATCGTACTTTGGGTCAAAGTTTGTCCACGAATTTTACTTGTAAAATGTGAATGGAAAACGAGATTTTGTTATACCCAAACAAAAAAGGACTGGAGGGAGTGATTGCTCTGACACGGATGCGACCTCTCATAGCGCAGGCATTGAACCGGCGCGCCGACCAAGAGGGCCACTTTTCGCTGCAGTTCGGTGAGCACGCCTCCTCGCCGCGTGCAACCAGCTTAAGACTGCCCTGCCTGCCTTCATTGAATCCGCGCGTGTGCCGGCAACACGTCCTTCCGCGAGCCGGCAGGCATTTTAGAACACAAAAAATGTCTTAAATATAATTAATTTACGCATAGTCTTGACTTGTTGTGCTCGCACTGGTAGCAGGAACTAGTAGAGGTTTTTCTTTATTTATAACTCTCCTCACATTTTTTTTGGCTTTGAAGTGAATCATGGTTGTGGACATTATGTATGAATGTGCAGATATCTGTGAACATGAGTTTGATGTGGAAGTTTGACTTGGAATGTCAGGCTTGCGCGTGAACTATACCATGTCCAATGCTTCGTCTGTTATTGTTTGGAAAGTAATTGTTGTTATTACATGACCTGAAAAAAACATTTTGTGCCACAACAGTAGATGCACAGACATCACAACAGGCATGCTGACTGGATAATCATTTGAACCTAGCTATTATGAAGGAAATTTTGTATTGACAACAGTTTTAGATAGCAGGAGACGCCTAGCCTGCCCTGCCTCTGCTAGCTTATTTCTGGCTTCTTCCATCTCTTCTTTGGCTTGGGTGAAGAGAGCTTCGCTTCTTCAGGAACTCAGCTACATTCTCAAGGGCTGCTGCACGCTTTCTTTCAGCCTTTACTAATGCCACGAGGACACGAACAACTGACGACTCCACCTGGCTTGTGTGTAATCCAGCATCATCTGGGAATTTGCACCTTGTGTCTAATCCAATATCATTAGGGAACTGGCACCTTGTGTGTAATCCATCCTCATTTTGGAAACATGATCTTGAGGTTGACCATACTTCCCTCCTCGCAGGAACTGCATCCTGACATGAAGTTACTTATTTTTTAGATCAATACTCAGAGAAACCTAGATCCATTTAGTAGAAGCCAGATAAACAGAACTCGGAGAAGTGAATTCAAAAGGAAAAGAAATATAAAAACAAACTACACGGGGAGAATACCCACTTCCTACATCAAGTTAAAAACGAAAGCATTAGGACGATTAAGACTCTTCTTATTACACATCGAAGAACACCACGCTTAAGAGAAACAGAAACTACAACATATACACATCGAAGAACATGAGGCTAAACGAAACTAATTGAAAGGGTGTTACTTACCAAAGCTCGTTTTACAGGTTCGGTGCAGCTCCTCTTTAACTTGCCACGCTCCTTGAAGATGTCTCGAATATCCCGTGTTTGGTCTTCATTGCTCCTCTGCATGTTCACACTCGTGGTTTCAAAATCTCAACATGGCAAAAAAATACTACTCCCTCTGTTCACTTTTGTAAGTCGTTTAGGACAGCTGAAATTGAACTGTTTTAGGTGTTGTCTTAAATATCTAAATGGTCTTACAAAAGTGAACGGAGGGAGTACTAGTAATACTCGCGCATCTTGTGGGCAACATTAAAGCACTCGTCTACCATGTTAGAGCATCTCCAACAGAATTGCAACGCGTGGCGCTTTAAAAAAGCATTTACAGTGCTGAGATCGAGAAGTAGATACTAGAGAGTAGAGGATAGTTCTCAGCATAGATAGATAAAAAAAGATAATTCAACTACTCCTCGTCGTCTGACTGCTCCTTGGCGATGTCCTCCTCCGACGTCTAACTGTAGGCGTGAAGATACCGATCGTCGTCGGATTCCCAGGGCGACGCTGCTCCTAGCCTCATGTTGAATTGAGCGTCCGCTTTTCGCCTACGCTTGTCCTCGCGATAGGCGGCTCGCTCCGCCCTCCTCTTATCCCTCTCCGCCCTCCTTTGCACGTAGAACTCGTGCTTGTTGATGATGTCCTGCGGGAAGTGTTGGCGCCACAGCGCAATGGCTTCCTCGTCCATCTCGGTGATGCCGAGACGGTGCTCCTGCCTCCGGTTGTCGCAACAATCCTCGTCGGTGCTAAGCCGCGACAGCGGCGCGAGCTCCTGCGCCCGCTCCCGTGTCGGCACGTTGGGGAAGTTCAATGTTCTATGAGGCCACCAGAGGCGCCACGCCGCCGCGTCGTACGCGCGGGCTGCCTCGATGGAGGTGTCGAAATTGCCGAGGCCGAGGCGCATCCCGCGGAACCGGATCTCAGCGGAGAAGCCGTCGGAGGGGCCACGCGGACGCCGCGGTATTCCCAAGTTTCCCGGTGATGCGGCGGCATGGTGGCGCGGCGGCGGCGAGGCGAAAAAGAGCAGGGAGAGAGCGGTGGCGAGTAATAGAGCGGTGGCAAGGCACAGAGCGGTGGGACGGCGTTGGATTTTATAAAGCGCACCGGACGCCGTGCACCAAAACTAGCGCACGCCCTGCCGCTTTTTCCCACACGCGCGCGATCCTTTCCCGACGTCTCTGCTATCTCTACTGTCTTCTCTACGGTTATATTTATTTTATATTTAATATTTAATATTTATCTCTACTTCCTTTACTGTCTAATTTTTTTTCTATACTTTTTTTTCTTGCAATATAGGCCGTCCGATTTATATCTGACAGATAGGAAGGAAACAAATGGGAATTTTGCAAAAGGATACCCATACCCCTCTCCAGATTTGCAAATAAGGCATTCCCTCGTTCATCCTTTTCTCCCACAAGATAAACTACTCATACAAATGCATCTTGATGCGTGCAACGCATGGGCATCTTGCTAGTTCTAAAAACCTTTCCATCATTTGCCACACTGCTGGTTGCAGATGAAAAACCTACCCAAGCACAGCACGATACAGGAGCGACGCACAATTACAAGCTGATATTCTGTTGGACAATGGAGGCTATAACCAATTACTTTTACGGGAACAATAGCACCCAGGAAAATTGAAGGGTAGGTATGAACAAAATTGGAACTGCACATGTACTGCTAAGTGATTCAATACACACATTACCAATCGAGGAGGAGAACGATGGTCGCGGCAACCTCTGTGAGTCATGGTCGGCAACGGGAGTCAGTTCATTGTCCATGACGGTGGTACTTCTACGCTTGGCGTCGGCTTCCGGGAAGCAGATCCGAGACCGTGGAAGACGATGCCGGGGAAGAGGCTCCGTCTACGACGACGACGGTGGACCGGCTCCAGTGCGGCGTGTGAGGTCGTCGATGAGGCAGATGCGCTGCGGTGGACGAGTGCGCCGATGTAAAGGGGAGGAGCACGAAGGCTGCGGTGCCGTGGAGAAGTCTATTTTGCAGTGGGGATAGAAAATGGGGAGTATTCAGGTGTACTACTCTGGGTGCCGGGGTGGGGCTGGCTGGGTAGGGTGAACCTGAAGTTACAAAAACAGCCACCTACCAAGCATCGTCCATAGGCCTGTTCCGAAGGCTATAATGGTAACTTCCCACTGCTCGAATCAGGGTCGTGGGAGATTTTCCCGCCGACCTCAAAATTTTGTGACACTGGACTCCCCGTGTGGCGTGTTGAGTGATTCGGCTAAGCAACTAGCGAGTAGTAGTAGTAGTAAACTCTGCATATTAGGTTTGACCGAAGTCAATCTTCCTAAAGTTTGACCAAGTTTATATAAAAAATATAAACATTTACCATAACAAATATGTATGATGTGGAAGTACATTCAATAATGAATCTAATGGTATTTATTTTTTATTGTATATGTTAATATTTTTTGTTATAAGCTTTCTGAGAGTTTACAAAACTTGACTTTGACCAATGCTAATACGCGGACTTAAATAAAAACGGAGGCAGTACACGTTTGTTTTCTTAGTTTGTAGTGAACTAATCATTTGTTGAAATTGTGAAATAAATATATTAGGCTATTGACTTCGAATGTAATGGTCTATACAATTCAATAGTTACAATCATTGTCGAATCCCAAGATGTATACAAGGTCTATAGTACTTCACAACATGCTCAAACTCACATAATCCCAGTCAAATGAGAATCTAAATGCATTTCATAGTTATTACTTTGTAGGATGCAACAAAAACAACCAAAACTCTACATCAGCCATTATAGAAGCAACATTTTGACATATCCCATTGTGTGAATGAAACGTGCAGAGAGAGCTTTTGAAGATGGAGTAGATAGGGCGGGAAAGATTGTATGTATGTGGACAAGAGAGTAGGAGACAAACCTAACGAGACAGAGAGAGAGAGAGAGAAAGAGAAAGAGAAAGAGAGAGGAAGAAGTTAGGTCTGTGAGAAAGATGGAGACATGTAATATACGTGATTCTGTATACGTGGAAGGAGAAGAGACAACATGTTTGATGAGAGAGCTGAAAAAACATGGACGAGAGGGGAAGGATCTCATGGGTTGAGGGATTGACGATTTTGTGTGGGGGAGAGAGGGATTGGTAATTTTTGTGCAAGAGAGAGAGAGGGTGGGGGGAGGAGTCAGTCAGCCGTCGTCACATCACCCTGCTTCCAAATGACCCCGCATTCTCTAGCGCGGTGTGGTCGCCGTCTTCGATCTGCTCGATGCCCTCTTTGAAGATTGAGGTGTTGTGCATATTGGGGTGCAAAGAAGCACAAGCGAGAGTGGTCACTGTATAACCTTGGATGGGGATGAATTGTGTGCTCGGGGGAGTGTGTGTGTGTTGTGTTGCGTGTGTGTGTTGTGTGTGTGTGTGTGTGTGTGTGTGTGTGTGTCTGTGTGTGTGTCAGATATTGAGCGAAAACAAACCTAAGGAGAGAAATGGGTATTCACGAAGAGATTGCGCGGGCCTTGAGCTGGGCAGGGGCCGAGTGAGGGTGTCAAAATGTGCGCGTTGATGCATATGTTGCATGCGATCGTGCGAGGGACAGACGAATCGAGAGAGATGGTTGTTGTGTTACGGATGCTCCTCTCTCTCTCTCTCACACACACACACACACACACACAAGTAAACTAGAAGTCCGTTCTCTCATGTATACACAACGTATCGGCATCTGTCTATGTCTCACTCATGCATGATCATTTGCACATTCACACCTCTCTATGTCTGTATCACACGCACACCGTCTCCACATTGCCCTTCCGCCACAACACACCTATGGATACATACACACGTTCTCTCTCAGTCACACACACAAAATAAGTATTAAAAAAACTAGGGCGCACCTAAAACGTCCAAATCCAAATAAACACAAACTGGAGCTAAATTCAAATATATGGAAATATTGCAGCGTCAAGAACTTTCCCAGGAAAAAAAGTTGAGTAATATTCGAGGATTGTTTTCACACACACAAAAAGGTTCGGTGGATGTCCTTCGAGCGCGACACGGTGACGCACCGTTCGATCGACCGCGCGGCCGCGGTTCACGTGCTTGCACAGGATTCCGTATCGTGGCTGTTGTACTAAGTTCAAAAAAAGCGCTGCCTAAGTCTAATGTTTACATGTACTAGTACGGTTTTCTTTTAAGTTTGACCAACCTCATATAAAACTAAAGTAAGCTCCCATACGCGCACTCATCAATATGCCGCCGCCGCTGTTGCGCATGCCGGCGCCCGCCTACTCCGGCCAACAATTTCTCGCCCATCACCGGCGTGTCGCCGGCATCCCTGTGCCATGAAGCCGAAGGCTCGCCCGCTCACGTCGTCTGCAGTCCCTCCTTGCCATGCCGCCGCGCTGCCAAGCACGCGAACAGCTGGTGGAGCCGCGTCTATGCACGCAGCATACAAAGAGGAGGACGAGCGCGTGCTCCAGCATGCCGACGAGGAGGAACTAGCGTGTCATTGTCTTCTCCACCTGCGCGGAGGAGGCGCGCATGGTGGCTGTCGCGGCGGAAGCCGGTCGCGCGTGCTTCGAGCCCGCAAACCGGGTGCGGATGCGGAATCTACCTTCGAGACCTTGAATGCCACGTGGATCCTGCAATCTGAAGGAGCAATTTGGGTCAGTCGACTCATGTGAGCTGTTTGATGCAACATGGATGGCCAGAAGGGCTTCTTCCACCACTTCTGCCGTCTTCTTCCTTCGCTCCGTCGAACTTCTTTCACAAATCGACTGACCCAAATTATACTACTAGTATGAATGTATTAAGTACAGTAGGAACACGAAGGTACGAGCAGTAGTACCAACTGCAAGAAGAACAGTAGTAAGACATAGTACTAGTACTACTCTACGTACTAAACAGTTCAAATAACGAGAAAGAACATAAACATAGTTCTGCTGGGGCCTCAGCACAACACACCCTTGAAAATAAACTAAGCAACTAGTCAGCTTGACACTGCAGTAGAACTAGCATGAGCGACGGCACTGCCACCTACTCGGAGTCCGAGTCCATGTCCTCGACTTTGTCCTCGTCCCTCTTCCTCTTCCTCTTCGCCGACGCTTCTTTGCTTGAACCGGACACTGGGCTCTGCTTCTTCATCCAGCCCATGTAGATATTTAAACAAAGGTAGGCAGCCATTGCTGCGTACAAGATGTGATCTTCATCTAATGTCTTCGACTCCCATGCATGATGAAACTCGTGATGAGGTTTCTTCAGTTTAGCGTACGAAGGATCAATCATGGCTGCTGCCAGGGTGAGCATTGAAGGTTGAGAGGAAGACACCAGGCTTGCCTTCTGGAGATCGAAGGGCTGGCCTACAACGAGACCTATCCGACGCAGGACTTCTTTGTCGTTCTTAAAGCCTACAGTAACGAATTTCACTCTTTTGTCCTTGAGGAAGTTCTTAAAATCCTGGCACTCAACATCGGCATGGCATATGTGGTAGACCAAGCAAACGTTATGTATGCAAACCTGGATCATGGCGGGCTTCTTCCTCTCTTTGTCCTTTAGATCCTTCTCTCGTCCCAGGACTATGGTGTACTCAACATCTAGCCCAGCGACCCACTCATCCTTGAACTATTGAACATGCGTAGGAAGCGAGCAAGCCATGCTTTCACTGTCACGGATCCACGTGTGTAGATGACGATGAACTGATCGTCGGTGATGGCTCTAACCTGGTACTCAGCGGCGACCATGGAGATTTGGGAGGCCATGGATTTTGGAGGAGGGTTAGGAGAAGTTGAACTTTTGTACCCCGCAAAAACTGGGAGCGAACTAATGTGAAAGGACGGGACAACTGGGAGCGAACTGTTGTGAGGTAGAAGACGGGGACGAGAAGACGGGGACGAGTAGGGCGTGCGAACGGCATGGGGTTGCTGGCTTGCCCGGTGGATAAACGGCTGCAAGCCCCCAAAGAGTTCTCGAGAACTATGCGGGACCCACTAGATGTCATGTCTGCTAGACCCATATCGTAGGCCTGACGATATAGCTTCTGCCTGTTCGCACGCCATGCCAACGCGTGGATGTAACTTCACTTAATTCTGTCAACCGTCGCGCCTCCCACGACCTTCGCCTCCCTCGCGCGGTCGCGCCCTTTGAGACTTCGACCGGCTATAAATGAGCAATTTTTTTTGCCTACTCCGCATGCATGATACTCCCTCTGGTCCTTTTTACTCCCGTCAACCGTTTGCAAAGTGTTTGACCAAATATATACTTTTTTTGAACACCACCTTATATTAATTAACCAGCCACACGATTACACTCATTCGATACAATATTCACCACATAGGGCGGTACGTTATTTACAAGAATACCATCTAATCTATTGTCAAAGCTATACTTAGCGATTAAGTGTTGTCGCATTTCGAGTTCCGGCAGACCCTTGAGGTTCAAACACTGGGGTGCGCGCGGAGATCACACCCTCAGCCTACCCATGTCTCACCGCCTCGCTAGGATCTAAACTACACGAAGAACAACGCTAGGGACACACGATTTATACTGGTTCAGGCCACCATTGTGGTGTAATACCCTACTCCAGTTTGTGGTGTGTGGATTGCCTCTGGGGATGATGAGGAACAGTACAAAGGAAGAACAGCCTCGCGAGGGGCTGTTCTTGGTTGGGGCGATGAACTGCTAGGGGAGTTCAGTTGCCTCTCTCTCTCTCTCTCGGGTGTCGATCTGATCAGGTCCAGATGCCCTACCGTGTGGGTGGCTAGTCCTATTTATAGGCGAAGGCCCCGGGCCTCTTCCCAAATATTGAGTGGGAAGGGCGCCAACAATTGGCCATTTTGAAGGGGAACATCTAGTACACTTATCCTAACTAAAGTTGGTCCCCGCCTGCCAAAAGACCCTAACGATGACGCTGGCTTGGGCTACACGATGACCTCCGCTCGGCCGTCCTGCTGGTCTTGGTCTTGTTGCACCGAAATGGTTGCCTTTGCGTGATACCCTTGCCTGCGCTTGCCCCCTTGGCACCAAAGGGGGAAACAAGGACTCTGCGCGGGCCGGCGCCCGCCTGGTGCCTGCCTGCGCCTTGGTCGTCATGGCTTGCGTCACGGGCACCTCGTGAGGTACCCTGCCTTGATCTCTCCGCCTCCTCGCGAGCCAGCCTAACGAGGCCGCGCCTGAGGAAGCCTCCTGTCGTCCGCCCTGCGAGGCTTGGCCCCTCGCGAGGGTATTAAGCATGTGTTGACGAAGGTGGGCCGTACTGGGCCACTCCTCGAGCCACGCCGCAGGCCGCAGGCAAGCAAGTCTGGGTACCCCCATTCCCAGTACGCCGACAGTAGCCCCCGGGCCCAAGGCGCGCTTGGACTTGGCTTAGCAGAGAAGCGAAGAGGCAAGTGCGAAGCACCGCGGGCACCAATAGCCTGCGGCCTTGGGTGCCGCGTGGCGGTCGATTGGACGTGGGCGTCCTGGCTCCCCCACGACGCCTCGGCAACTGCATGATTTGAGAAGTCCCTGCATGCAAAATGGGTCATGATTACCTGTGATCGTGGAGGTCGATGGTTGGCCTTCCTCGGCTATATGTACGGAACGGCGCGAGCCCCTCCGGTTCATCTCTCCTTGCTACTCTCTGTCTTCTTCTCTGCCGCTCGCCATCCCCATGGCTCCGCCGAAGAGGTTCTGGGCCACGGAGAAAGGGAAGGCTCGCCAGGAAGGGCCCGGCTGCCCTCCGACCAAGCGCGGCCGGGGACGCCCTCGTAAGCACTCCACTGCCCCTGCTGCGGCTTCCCGGGGCCGTGGAGAAAGCCCTCTGTGCAGCGGTGGGCGTCCGGCTGCAATCGAGTGGTACGCTGGGGCTGCGCGGCCCCCAAGGCCGTGCTTCCGCTCGGCGGAGGTGCTGCCGGAGTTCGTCGTGTGGTCGGCGGACCCGACCGGCACCTGGCTCCAACTTCCTCGTTTCTTCATAGGTGAGCTTCTGGCTGGTGCCCCTGGCGGCCTTTGGCTTCAGGTAGATGGTTGCTGCAGCAGGTCCTCTTGGGCTACCCTGGAGGTATCCACCGCCGGGGAGGTGGCCTTGACCCGCGGATGGCAAACATTCGCCCCCGCGCGCGCCCTGCGCCGACGTTGCACTCTGCACTTCAAGTTCGATGGCGACGCCACCCTCTACGTGAGGGTGTTCAGGGAAGACGGCCGCCGCGCCGGATGCTGTCCCGAAGACAATGACCGCGGTCGCGCACCCAGCCCCGGTGTTGGTCGGGGTGAAGGGGGCGGAGGGCGCGCGGGCAGCGGGGCTCCAGATCCACCAAGCTCCGACGACTCCCCTTCGGGTAGCAGCTCCTCCAGTGGTGGCCACGACCAGCCCCCTCGTCGTCGCCCTCGTCTGGGAGAGGGCAGCGGGTCGGCCCGTCGCCACGCTCCGGTGAAGCGGGAGGCAGAATCCAGCTGAGCTTCGGAGGCAGTATGAGCCTTCGCTAGGAGCCGGCACCGAGGAAGTCGTCCCCCCTTTTGCTTTCCTTTCTCTCCTACGCGAAAAGAATGTAATCTGTTGCCCCGCGGGGCGTGCTAAACAGTTGCCGTTTTAATTCGTGCGTTGTTTCTTCTGCTTATGTCCTATGTTTTCATTCTGTGTGCCTATGCGTGAAAACCACTTATCTTGGGGCGGCTCGTCGCGGTCCTCGCCTCCCGAGGCCAGTGCCTTGTCTTGCGCCTTGTGTCCTGCAGAGTTTAGTCAGTAGGGGTAGTCCCCAGCCTTGGTAGTGAGGGGAACCAACCCAAACCCCGCGATCATGTCGCGATGCCCGCGGGGCACGGACTGGGAGGGGTTCTCCCGTAGCAGACTCGAACAGGGAAGTTCCAAATTGTTGGGTAGAAAACACTCGCGAGGGTGCCCAGGCCCCCTCGTGAGACTTTGCGTGGGAGAAAACAAAACGAACAAGTAAAACGGGAGAGTCGCGTGCTCGAAATGGCAATAGCTTCGGAAGAACTTCAAATAGGAATAAACATGCCAACTACGGAAAGCAAATGAAAGAGGCCACGTCCGGCACCTAGTCTAGTCTTCGACATCTTCTCACCAGCACAGAGCTAAGTGCTACCACTGGGCATGGGCGGGAGCCCCCGAGGCCCGAGGGTGGCACTCCGAAGACTCCGGGGCGTGTACAGCCCCACTCATTATTACGTGAGAGTGTCACGGGCAGCGAGATTCACATGCGTTTGCCTTCTTCACAGGCACCGGGCCTTTTTCAAAACACAGCAACTTCACAGGCATTCACCTTCTTCACAGGCACCGGGCCTTTTTCAAAACACAACAACTTCACAGGCATTCACCTTCTTCACAGGCACCGGGCCTTTTTCAAAACACAGCAACTTCACATGCATTCGCCTTCTTCACAGGCACCAGGCCTTTTTCAGGGGTAAAACCTTCGGAGGTGTTGGATGTTCCACGCGTTCTGGATGGGCACTCCCTCCTGGGTCTCCAAGCATGCAGAGCCGGGCCTGGAAACATGAACAACCTTGAACGGGCCCTCCCACATGGGAGAGAGCTTATGCAGCCCCTCCCTGGAGAGAACCAGTCTGAGCACGAGGTCCCCTGCCTCGAGAGTCCTGGGGTGGATGTTGCGGCAGTGGTATAGCCGCAGTGCTTGTTGGTACCTCCCCGCTCGCAGGGTGGCTTCTCGGCGATGCTCCTCCCCTAGCAAGAGATCCGTCCCCCGCATGGCATCCTGCTGCGCTTCGTCGAACGCCAGGACCCGCGCGGAACTACGTCTGACCTCACGAGGGAGAACGGCTTCAGCTCCATAAACCAGAAAGAACGGGGTCTCGCCAGTCGGCTTGGTTGCGGTCGTGCGGATTGACCACAGCACGGACTGGAGCTCGTCGTACCAGCCCCTGCCGCAGGCCTCCAGCTTCTTCTTGAAGGTTCTGGTCTTGAGGCCCCTCCGGACCTCTGCATTGGCTCGCTCGGCCTGACTGTTGCTACGCGGGTGCGCCACCGAAGCGTAGCATATCTACATTCCAAGGTTAGCACAATATGTTTTGAAGAGGTTACTAATGAACTACGAACCGTTGTCGGTGATGATGCGGTTTGGCACCCCGAATCGGCTCACGAGGCCCTTGATGAACTTGACCGTGGAGCCTGCGGGGATGGTGCAGACAGCTTCCACCTCAGCCCACTTGGTGAATTTGTCCACGACAACGTAGAGGTAGTGGTAGCCCCCTGGCGCCCGAGGGAACGGGCCTAGGATATCCAGTCCCCAGACTGCGAAGGGCCACGAGAGGGGTATAGTCTGCAGACCTCCCGCCGGCTGATGGATCTGCTTGGCATGGGCCGACAGCCTCGCAAGCTTTACCGGTTCTGCGGCGTCATTGAGTGCAGATGAGCCAATAGAACCCATCTGCGAACGCCTTACCGAGCGAGGGTTCGCGATGACGAGTGATGCCCACAGTCGCCATCGTGTATATGCGCCAATAGCTCCTTCCCTGCTCCCCGGAAATGCAACGCGAGACACATCATTGATGCGCCTTGGTGAGCTCTTCATCCTTAAAGCGGTATCACGGTGGCTGCCGTGCCACACGCCCGCCTCCTCCTCCTTTTCTGGCAACGTGCCTCGTGTCAGGTAACTCCTGAGCTTCGTGATCCAGCACCCCTCCTGAGGTTGCAGCGCCAGAGAAGCGGCGCCTCGATGTCGGACCAGGCAGGGGCTCCCGAGGCGGCGCTGGGGAGCTCCCTCGGGCTGCACCGTGCTCGATAGCGATGGCATCGCTGAGGGCTTAAAGAGCCGTTCCTCGAAGACGCCAGGATCCTGAGGTAGCCGCCTGGATGCCCTTTTCGCGATGTCATCAGCCTCTTGATTGGTGCCGCGAGGCACATGCTGCAACTCCAGCCCCCAAAACTGCTTCTCCATCCTGCGGACCTCTGCAAGGTAGGCTTCCATGTGCTCGTCCTTTGGTTCGTATTCTTTGTTGGAGAAGTTGACAAGGAGCTGCGAATCACCCTTGATGGTGAGGCGCTTCACCCCCAGGGCAACTGCGGCCTTCAGGCTTGCTATCAGGCCTTCGTATTCTGCTATGTTGTTGGAGACCTTTTCCCCATGCTGAAAACAGAGTTGCACGGCGTAGTAGAGCTTGTCTTGAGTGGGGGATACGAGTACCGCACCAGCGCCTGCGCCGTGTCGGGAGAACGCCCCGTCGAAGTACATGACCCATCCGTCCGGTGCCTCGCTCCCTAGGGAGAGTGATCGATCCTCGCCAGCCTCGAGGCCTGGCGCCTCTGCCCATTCCTCCACGAAGTCCGCAAGCGCTGCCCCTTTGATGACTCTGGTTGTGCTGAATTCCATCTGAAACGTCTGCAGCTCGATGCTCCACTCAGCGACTCTTCCAGCTGAGTTGGGGCTCCTGAGCACCCTTTCCAAGGGGTATGCTGAGACAACCTTGATGGGATGGCCTTGGAAATAGTGCCGCAGCTTGCGCGAGGCCACCAATAAGCGAGGAGGAGTTTACGGGGCATGGGGTGCAGCGCCAAGGCCCCGCAATACCGTGTTGACGAAGTATACTGGGTGCTCGACTAGGTTGGGAGTGCTGGTGCCACTAGCGTCCTCCGGAGGCTGGGGCGCCTCCTGAGACAACAGAGCCCCCGGCGACTGGTCGCTTGGGGGAGGGGCCTCTTCTGTTTCGGGCGTGCTTCCCTTCTGGGGCTGGTCCTCCTTGGCTGCAGCTGCGGTCACTATGAGGCCCTCTCGGCCCTGCTTTGCTTTAACCCGGACGGTTGCTGCGGCCTTGGTCCTACGCTCCTCCCTAACAGCCACCAGGGCTGTGCTGGCAGAGTAGGGGGTGGCCGCAAGGTAGAGCACCAGGGGCTCCCGAGGGCGCGGAGCCACCATCACCGAGGGGCTGGTCAGGTACCTCTTGAGATCCTAGAACGCCTTGTCAGCCTCTTCAGTCCATTCAAAGGGGCCCTTTTTCTTCATCAGCTTGAAGAAGGGCAGCGCTCGTTCCCCCAGCTTTGAGATGAAACGCCCTAGCACGGTCACGCCCCCGGTGAGCTTCTGCATCTCTCTGAGGGTCTTCAGCGGGCTCATTTCCTCGACTGCTTTTACCTTTTCGGGGTTGGCCTCGATGCCCCGTTGGGATACCAGGAAACCCAGAAGCTTGCCCGAGGGGACTCCAAACACACACTTCTCCAGGTTGAGCCGCAGGTCCACCTCGTTAAGGCTCACGAAGGTTTCCTCCAAGTCCTGTATCAGAGTTTTTGCCTCTCGAGACTTCACCACAATGTCATCGATATAAGCCTCCGCATTCCTCCCGAGCTGCCATCCCAAGGCGATGTGCATTAGCCGCTGAAAGGTCGCACCAGCATTGTGCAACCCGAATGGCATGCACGTATAGCAGTAAACCCCACACGGGGTCAGGAAGGACGTCTTTTCCACATCTTCTACTACCATCTTGATCTGGTGGTAGCTGGAGAAGGCATCCAGGAAATACAACAAGTCGCACTCGGCGGTGGAGTCGACAATCTGGTCGATGCGAGGGAGTGGGAACGGATCCTGCGGGCAAGCCTTGTCGAGGTTGGTGAAGTCGACACACATGCGTTCCTTTCCCCCTTCTTCGGCACGGCCACAGGGTTAGCCAGCCAGTCTGGGTCGAACCTCGCGAATGACCCCCGCCGCTTCCAACTTGCGGGTCTCTTGGACAATGAAAGCTTGCTTCTCAGTGGACTGCCACCTTGCCTTATGCTTCGCTGGGCGCACATTGGGACACACATTGAGGTGATGCTCGATTACGCCCCTCGGGACCCCCGCTAGCTGATCAGGTTCCCACGCGAATACCTTCTTGTTCGCGCGCAGGAATTTAACCAAAGCTTCCTCTTGTTCGGGCTCGAGGTTGGCGCCTATGGTGAAGGTGGCGCTGGTGGATCCGTCCTCGTCACCCAGTACCTGCTTGGTTTCCGCTTTGTCCTGAGTGAATAGCTGCTTCTTCTTGGTCGGTGCAGCCCCCTTGGGCTCTGGGGCGTCTGAGTCGACGGGCTGTGCCGCTGTCGCGGCCTTGAAAACGAGCTTGAGCGCTTGCAACGCGTCCCCGGTGTCCCCAGACACGGTGAGGACGCCGTTACTCCCGGGCATCTTCATGAGGTTGTATGCCGAGTGAGTCGCGGCCATGAACCGGGCTAGCGCCGGGTAGCCAAGGATGGCGTTGTATGGGAGGCTGATGGGGGCGATGTCGAAGTCGATTAGCTCTGTGCGGAAGTTGTCGTAGGTGCCGAAGGTCACCGGAAGGCGGATCTGCCCCAGGGAGCCGATGTAGCTACCCCCGACGCCCAAGAAGGGCTTGCTGGGCTGTAGCCGTTCCAGCGGTACATGGAGAAGGCTGAAGGCCTCCACTGAGAGCACGCTGAGGCCAGCGCCGCCGTCGATGAGGGTCTTGGTGACCGCCACGTTGCAGATGGTGGGGGTGCATAATATTGGGAGCGCACCCGAGCAAGCCGAGTTGGAGGGGTGATCATCTGAGCTGAAGGCCAGATTGGCCTTAGGTGCTGCCCAACCCGGAGGCGCCCCGCGCGGCACAAGAGCGGCGCCGATCTGGCAGACGAATGGCTTGACGTGTCCTGAAGGTGGTGCCTGCGATCCGCCCAGGAGGGCTGCGACGACAGGCGGTACCGGCGCAGCATGATGGGTAAGGAAGAGGTTGCGCAACTCCTCCCAGGAGGCCACAGAAGCCGCCGGCAGGTGGAGCAGCCACATGCGCGAGACGCCGGTGAGGGCCATGGGCAGCCAGTTGGCCATGACCCTGTCATCGCCTCCGGCCTTGAGAACGGCTTCTTCATACGCTAGCAGGAAGGCCAGTGGATCGGCCGCGCCGTCGTAGCGCTGAGGCATGTCCGGCTTGAACTTGTTCGGCCACCGCACCCGCCGCAAGGCGGGGGCCAGTGCTCGAAGCCTCCTGGTTCCCGCGCCGGCGTCGACAGCCAGAGCGGGCGGTGCGTTGGCCGCCATGAGGGCGGAACGTGGTGCTGATGGAGAACGGGTCGATGGAAGGGAGAGCTCCGGCGCACCCCTACCTGGCGCGCCAAATGTCGGATTTCGGGTTCCGGCAGACCCTTGAGGTTCGAACACTGGGGTGCGCGCGGAGTTCACACCCTCAGCCTACCCATGTCTCACCGCCTCGCTAGGATCTAAACTACACGAAGAACAACGCTAGGGACACACGATTTATACTGGTTCAGGCCACCATTGTGGTGTAATACCCTACTCCAGTTTGTGGTGTGTGGATTGCCTCTGGGGATGATGAGGAACAGTACAAAGGAAGAACAGCCTCGCGAGGGGCTGTTCTTGGTTGGGGCGATGAACTGCTAGGGGAGTTCAGTTGCTTCTCTCTCTCTCTCTCTCGGGTGTCGATCTGATCAGGTCCAGATGCCCTACCGTGTGGGTGGCTAGTCCTATTTATAGGCGAAGGCCCCGGGCCTCTTCCCAAATATTGAGTGGGAAGGGCGCCAACAATTGGCCATTTTGAAGGGGAACATCTAGTACACTTATCCTGACTAAAGTTGGTCCTCGCCTGCCAAAAGACCGTGACGATGACGCTGGCTTGGGCTCCACGATGACCTCCGCTCGGCCGTCCTACTGGTCTTGGTCTTGTTGCACCGAAATGGTTGCCTTTGCTTGATACCCTTGGCTGTGCTTGCCCCCTTTGCACCAAAGGGGAAACAGGGACTCTGCGTGGGCCAGTGCCCGCCTGGCGCCCGCCTGCGCCTTGGTCGTCATGGCTTGCGTCACGGGCACCTCGTGAGGTACCCCGCCTTGATCTCTCCGCCTCCTCGCGAGCCAGCCTGACGAGGCCTAGCCTGAGGAAGCCTCCTGTCGTCCGTCCTGCGAGGCTTGGCCCCTCACGAGGGTCTTGAGCATGTGTTGACGAAGGTGGGCCATACTGGGCCACTCCTCGAGCCACGCCGCAGGCCGCAGGCAGGCAAGTCTGGGTACCCGCGTTTCCAGAACGCCGACAAGTGTGCCACCTTATTGGCCGAACGGCTAATCTTTGACAATTGAAGATTGTTGATCAACTTCGAGATGCTCAACGCTTTCATCTTCAGGTCACGCATAGCAGACCTGTCATAGTCCCCCGATGCAAAAGACGCTACCACAAAAGCGCAATCAGTCTCTAAAATTACTGGATTATGAAGAGAAATACCTATGTTGAGACCGGCAATGCAAGCCCTAAGCTCCACTTTCTCCACACTTTGACAGGCATCAATGAAATCCCATGACCAAATTTATACTAAAAATATCAATATCTACAATACTGATTATAATGAGTATAAGAACTATGTTTTATAATGAGTGTAAAAATATTGATTTGACATTGTGAATGTTGATACTCCCTCCGTCTAGGTGAGTAAGTCATCTTAGGCTGTGCACCGTGACCAAGGAGGAGGGGAAAATGAGAGACATTAATGTTTATTTGCTAATTAAATAGTATTGCATGCAATGAACTAACCACTGCATGTCATGTTTGATAGTCTCAGGTCATTAAAAGCATGCACACCCTCATATCTTATTGGTTGATATTTCAAGAAACAAGAAACAAGGTAGAAGTTAATGCACCGCGCCTACGTGTTTTGGGATTATTTGGTTTTCGTAAGATGACTTACACACCTAGCTATTAGAGTACCACTACCTCCCTTCTAGTTTAAAGGGCTCGACTCAAAAATTTCACCTACTCTTAGCAAGATAGTAGAGGCAGTGGAATAGTTTTTGAAGTATGCAAAAGTACTCAACTAATACTGTCGTTCTTCACAAAAAAATGTGTTTACCAATGCATGCATGAACACTAGTTAGTCTAACCCCCCTCTGTTCTTTAATTCTTTGCCACATCAACATGTTTGCTATTCCCGTGTGCATGATACCAGCTAAGATACCACCATGATGGCCAGCCTTAATCATCGCACGCAATAATTTAGTGCACCTTGAAATATGAACATGTGTGGGGCGTGTATGTTTTTAATGACTTGAGACTATACCTAGCCCGGCATGCAAGATGACTTATTATGCACCGTTCTCCATATCTGCAGGAAGCCCGTTCATCTCCAAATCTTTTCCTCTCCATGTGTGGAAATAATATGCCTGCCAAACTCTCCTTATCCCTCCGGCGGTCCCACCACTCCACCCCGTGTGAAAAAATCTGCATGCATGACTCTCCTCCCCCAGGCTCGTCCAATCCGTTGTGACCAACAATATTTACACCCCTTCGCTCCCCCGTAATTTACTCCAACAAATATGCCCACGTAGCTTTTACTTAACTTCAGGTGCATTGGGTCACTAACATACGGGCCCAGAGAGGTATCTTGGCCCACATGTCGGTGACACAACTGGACATCTGATTAAGTCGATCTGCAACTCATCCATATCTTACGTAGGTGTGCCATTGCTCGCTATAAATACTGCGCCTCCCACGACATCGCTATCTCCTCCCCCTCACGTTCACGTTCATCGCTATCTCCTCCCCCTCCCTCTCACGTCGACCACCATGGCATCTCCCCTCCCAAGCCCTAGGAGCCCCTCGCTGCACCGCGCGGACGATCACGCGTCGCCGTTCCGTTCCTCGCTGCCACTAGTCGAGGAGGACGCGTTGGTGTTCCGCTCCTCGCCGCTACGTGACGCGTCGCTGTTCCGTTCCACACCGCCACTAGTCGAGGAGGACGCGTCGGTGTTACGCTCCTCGCCGCGACGCGACGCGTCGCCGTTCCATTCCTCGCCGGCAGTAGTCGAGGAGGACGCGTCGGTGCTCCGCTCCTCGCCGTGACGCGTTGAGGTGGACGCGTCGGCCTTCCCAATCTCGCCAGCACGCGCGTCGGAGGACGCTTCGGCTCCCTGCTACGAGGAGAACGCCGCGCCGCCCGCCGAGCCCCCCAGCCTTGAGGAGCTTTGGAAAGAAATGGATGTCGCCTTGTGGGAGGTTTTGCCTCCAGCAGAGCGCGCCAAAATAGAGGCGGAGAAGAAGGCCGAGGAAGAGAAGCACATCGCACAACAAGCTTTTTGGGAGATCTATGTCGCGTTCGAGAGAGTCAAGCAATTGGTTCTTTGGCAGAAGGCTCGTGCGAGGGCCGTGAGGGTGGCGGAGGACGCCCGTACCGACGCCTTGAGTGCAGTCGGGCCCAAGCGCCTCATCTACGCTTGGCGGTACGTGGACCAGGTGCACGCTTCCAGCCAGGAGGAGTACCTGTTGGCGCCGGATCACCACACCGGTGAGATCGCGCTCGCCCGGCGGTAAGCCGCCAATCAGCACCTTGCGAGTTGCAAGGCTGAGGAAGAGGCGTTGTGTCGGCGCGCTGGGAAACGGCCACGCACCAGGGCACTCGTGGTGCGCCGCAAGCGCTCCTGCGAGCGCCGTGGCTTTTAGGAGGAGTATAATTTTTGTTTCGTAAGGCGATCTCATTAGTTTAGGGACGCAAATGATAAATCCCGTACGTTCAGGAATTTTTAGCGTCCTTAATTAAGTATGTAAAAGGGAAAGTTTGGAAATGTTGTGTATTATTATGCATTTTGCAAGTACGTGCATATAGCACAAACTTTACTATATACTATCGGACTACACGTCTCTCTTGATATATGCTTGCAAACTGTGCTACTCCCTCCGTCCAGGTCAATATAAGTCATCTTTGGTTGTGCACGGTGACCAAGAAGGAGGGAAGACTTGTACACCTAGACGGAGGGAGTACTACTATTACTTATGTACGTGCAAATGCACGTTTTAACATTACGATGTGGTTTTTGTAAAAGTAGAAAAACAGCACTAGTCAAGCTTGTGAAACGATTCAATGCAAAACAAATGCAAAAATGCTCGTTTGATTGTTTACTTTTAGCTTCCTTCTCTGTGGTTATTTCTCTGTGCACCGTGACCAAGGAGGAGGAGAAAGCGAGAAACGTTAATGTTTATTTGCTAATTAGTAGTATTGCATGAAATGAACTAACCACTGCATGTCGTGTTTGATATCTCAAGTCATTAAAAGCATGCACACTCTTTATCTCTTATTGGTTGATATGTCAAGAAACAAGAAACGAGGTAGAAGTTAATGCACCGCGCCTAAGTGTTTTGGGATTATTTGGTTTTCGTAAGATGACTTAC
Organism: Aegilops speltoides; assembly: GCA_021437245.1. NCBI lineage: Eukaryota > Viridiplantae > Streptophyta > Magnoliopsida > Poales > Poaceae > Aegilops > Aegilops speltoides. Next base: position 131,097,061 of record CM038144.1, read on the forward strand.
ACACCTAGATGCACCATGCCTAAGTGTTTTGAGTAACATTTTATCAGTTAAATCTTTGGACAAAATTTAGCACAAATTACAATGGTGAGGAATAAACCAGGACGGAGTAGTAGTTTAGAAGCCCAAATAAATGAGTGAGGCGCCTTATTGTTACTCTCCACTGTGACTAGTCTTGTGGGAAAAGCTGGGGAAGCCGCCAAAAGAACTGGCCCTAGGAGTAGTAGCTAGGGATCGAGTGTGGGAGATGAACCGGAGAAAGTAAATGCAGAGAGATGAAATGCAAAAAAGATGGAGGGATGTGACGTTGCTTGTCCGTTTATTTTACTAGCCATTTATTACTGGAAGTGGTTGGGTTTTGTGATATGACGGCTTTACTGCCGTGCCACGAGCGGGGTGAGAGGTGAGACTCTTGTGCAGCGCCGCCCTCTACACTTGTACTACATCAGTCGTGGTTTATTAGTCCCTCATTGAATTTGACTAAAGATTTAACTGACAAAATGTTAGTGCATGTCAACAAAAACTATATCGTTGGATTCGTATTTGAACATAGTTTTGAATGATATAATTTTAGGTGACATGCATCAGTATTTATCGTACTATATATAATGTTAGTTCAATTTTTGGTCGTACTAATCTATGGTAGTAAGGTGCCCGTGCGTTGCACCGAAGAGTAAAATGCATTGATCGGGGAGTTGTTTATTTTGACAAAGGATGTGCGGGTCATCTCATGTGTAACGGGTATCTATAGGTTTCTTCGGATATTATCTCATCTCTAGAGCTCACAAACATCCGGGTGAAATAGATAAAAAGGTATCTTTTGCAAACAAAAGCGTTCAACTGTTCAACCTGCATCCAAAACTTGTGAAGAAATAACACTTATTGTGCTTTGCAAGAAATGATCTTTAAGAATTAGTTTTTGAGTATCGGTTGTTATACATGTTGGCTACAGATGACATGGCACTTTCTTATAGTCAACAGTTGGCTATACTATTAAGTAATATTAACCATGCCCTTATACACCTAGACGGAGGGATTAAATTAGGATGACTTGCAAGGGGGCAGAGGAGATGTAAGAAATGGTTCATCATAAGTCTTTCAGGCTAGTCATAGTGGCGAGTAACTTAGACTAGTGTCATGCATATAACACTAGTCTTTGTTACTACCTTCATAGTGCAAAGTAACATACAAGTAGTATCATAGATGATAGCATTTATTACATTACAGACTCAATTTGCTTTGGGTTGCGTTATGTTACAGTAACATATTATGTTACTTCAAACACATTTTTCCTCATTAACTCTATGCCACATAAGCAAACCTATCTTGAAATGCGCTCTGTTACTTGCTAAGTTACTCCCACTATGACCAGCCTCACCAGTACTGTAGTAAAAATTCATACATGGAAGATTCTAGACTAAACCATAAACGGATACACTTTTATTCATGCGCGATACTCCAATAGAGCAAGATCATGCATGGAAGTCTCCACATGCTTAGACAGCGGATTACATTGAGCGAAGACTAATGATCAACATTTAACTTGATAATGCATATTTTTTTAGAAGAACAGGAAGGCTTCTCCCCGGTTCCATTATCAAATGAAACCCAAAGTGTCTTACATCAGCTCACTGAGAGGAGCAGTTCAAAGGAAGGACTGCGACGAAAGCCACTCAAGTTTAACGACAAGCTTACAGAGTCAAAAGCAGCAAAGACACAGGCCATAAGCGCCCACACACACTACATGTTTTCTAAGTGCACTTGATAATGCGTATGTCCAGGTGAACCTCCTTGGAGTCCCCGTGCACCGAGTCGGCGGGTAAAGGATGGAACGGATGCCATGGGTTTTCCAAGTCCACATTGGCGGGATAGTCCCAGCTCCTCAGAGTCCAAGTCTGTCCGATGAGGCCGGTTTCGCCGCACGCGCCCGGGGGGGGGGGTAGTAACATTGACCACGCACCCGTACATATGCCTCGTGTCAGTGTCAGCGTCAGCGGCGACGCCCCTGACACACATTACAGAGACGGGGCGGTAGCCTGCGCGGGCCTCGCCGGTGCCCACGATCAAGAGGAAGACGCTGCCATCCTCCTTCAAGACTAGCAGGCGGCGGTGATCCTCCAGCGACTCCGGCATGGTGAACCGGTAGCACGTGTCATACTTGATGTTCTCCGCCAAGGGCCAGCAGTGACCGCTGCACGCATCCGTGAGGTGATGCACCATGTCCGCCGGTGAGCCACAAAATGGCATCGGGCACTCATAGCAGTGGACGAAGGGCTCCTTGGAGGAATCGACCAGGCCGTCCATGAAACGGGAGTGGCTGTAGGGGACGTTGCGCCTGTTGAATATGTGAGTTAGTTACTACGAGATTTAATCTGAATAAGCACAAAATAAATCATGACGGCTATAATAGAGATGAAACTAATCATGTGGACTAGCATAGTAGTAGGATACAGAGTAGAAACATGAATTCTACCATGATTTCAAACAGGAAGGACAGAAACACATACGGTGCAACGGGAGCAGCACAGTTGGCGTTGAGGTTGTCGCCCATGTCGTTGAGGAAGAGGTTGCCAAGGTCGGGGAAGAAGTCGTCGTCGGTGCAGTCGTGGCTGCCAGCAGTTGCGAGAATGCGCTCCCCAGATTTCAACAGCGCCCGCTGAATGGAGCGCAGCAGGGAGTGGCTGTAGGGGACGTTGCGGCCGCCGAATGGAGCGCATGAGTAGCACACGAAGCAGTAGATGGTGTCCTTACTAGTACTCCCTAGTCTCTATCTATCTATATCTATATATATCTACTCTTATAGAAAACCGAGTCGGTGATGATGGTTTGCCTGCCATCTTGTAATATAGACCGTCTGATCTATATCTGACGGATATAAAGCCAACTATGACAATTTTACAAAAGATACCCGCACGTCTCTCCACATTTACAGATAACCCTTACCTCGTGCTCCTCCCTATGTCTCTATCTCTACAAGAACTTTTTATAACAAATCGAATAGTGTTGCGCCGTCCGCTACACGCCCGGCTGAACACGCCTCCTCGCCTCCATCATCACCAACTGAGTCTTTTATAGGAGTAGGAGTAGAAAAAAAACTGAGTTGGTGATGATGGTGTGCCGTCCAATGGACGGGCATCTTGCTATTTTTTGCATATAAGTCCAAACACCACGTAGACACGGTCTTTGAGCATGGTTCGTAGTCGTTCCATGATCGGGCATCGAAGTTTGTAACTATTTTAGATTAGAATATACTCCTCCAATGCTAGAAGTAGAGCAGAGTCCTACTCTACTACTCTACTCTAGCAAGCTAGGGCATAGTACTGTAGTAGGTACTGTAGGGAGTACCAGTACTGTGATCACTCAAGCAAGTTGTCTGGCATCGATATGACCCTACGCTGCTGGTATGTGTCTCGTAAGTCAAGCGGTGTGCTATAGTCATCATCACCTGTCCACCTCCTGCAGCACATATTCGCTTCTCCATCTTTGTCCGCACACAATCTCTTCCAAGCTTCCATCCCCGCTAAGGCGCGTCCCCCCATCGTCTGAAACCCAAGAACTAACAATGGCAGAACCGAGCAGCGTCCGCCGAATAAGTGGCTGGAATTTGCTCCCCACAGAGGTAATCAGGCTCATTGTTTCGCGTGTGGACAATCTCAGTACCATGCCGCTCGCCGCGTGCTCATCAGGGCTGTACCGTTTACTCAAAGCCCTCAGGCCGGACCTTTTTAAGCCAGCTCCGTGCTTGCTGATGCCGCCTGATCTTCAGAAACGGCGTGTCACGCAGCATAACGATCATAGGGTGGCGAGCATCAACCCCCTTCACTGCGATCCAATCCCGGCCAGCCTCAGCTACATTAACTGTATGTACTGGGTCGGCATGAACACGTCTTGGATGGTGCTCGTCGACGGTTGCGGCAGCTGGATGCTCGTGGAGGTCTACACCCGGCGATTGATCCCCCTTCCTTTGATTAACACTGCACTGCTTTGGCACCGCGGCCCAGAATACTCGGAATCTTACAGTAGCATGATACCAAGTTTGATTTGCTCAAGGTTGTAATCTGCCAAGTGCCCACTTGATCTGGGAATTATAAAGATTTCAGGCTAATTGCGTTCTTCAACTGCGGTCTCGCCTATCTGACAGGTCACTGTGGTAAGTGGATAAATCTGCACGTCCATCGCAGGATCATACATCCTCCATGGTTCTCTGATGCCATTGAACACAAGGGCTTCATTTACGCTGTCGACTCTTTCTATAGCTGGACGTATTGCTGGCCTACTCCAGTCATCGCTACAAACGGCTGTTACAGCAGTATGTTACTTTCCTATGATATCATGATAGCTTGCTTATATTACTGTCAACATTTACTGAAAAAATATTCATGCTCATAACATGCTGTTCTTAAGATTGACTAAATCAAGAGCCCTTTTTATTTGACTCCAACTTGATATGATGTTGTAGGCCGCCTGGTGTCCCTACCCTTCCTAATCCCAGAACCTTTCAAAGAAAAGCGGCATGGCAGTTGCAGGTGGTTCCTGGCTCGATCAGACAACGGCGAAAGATTGATGATCATTCGCACGTACCGGACGTGTTGTTTCGCGGAATACAATCACAGTCACTGTAAGGTCTTTGAGCAGGATCCCAGCTTCTCTGGGCCTTCAAGAATTTTTGACTGGAGGCTGGTAAGTAGCCTTGGTACACGCTCTCTGTTTGTCGGACTGAATTATCCGATTAACCAGGAGATAACCGACGACAAGGATCATGATGGCAGTGCGGTTTCGTTCATCGAGCAGGCACAACTGTGTGTACACAGCGTACCATGCGTCTCTGCATGCACCATACCCTGATATGTGCTGCCACGCTCTGCCGCCCAAAGTAGGAGAGAGGGTCGCAAGTATCAGACTTCGACCTGCTGGCTGGAGTTTCCCCCGTCAGGCACCCATCTGGTTCAAGCTGTCAGCCAATCTCCACAGCTTAATAAATAGTAACATCTAACTGAGCCAGTTAGTTAGATGCGTACACTTGGTGTAGTAGGATCTTTATTTAGTTTGATGCATACACTTGTTCTTTTTTGGTAGCCCTTTTGTAATGATGGCTGATGTTTGGTTTGGAAGAGAGAGCTACATCTACACTCTTCTGGCCTGCTTACTGCTTCGGTTGCACCCCCAGCCCTGGTTGCTGCTGCTGTTTTCAATGACAATCTGTAGTATATTTCGTCTCTTGGTTAAATATAAATGTGTTGTTAGAACGACAAACACAATGTTTTGGAAGTCGTTGCACGATTCGATCCTTTAGTGCCCGTGCGTGCACGTAGCTCATACTATTTTTAAATACGAAACACATTTTCCACTTGTTGATAACATGCAGCCCACTGATGAAGGCCCAATAGAGAATCCCATAATTAACTGGAAGGGACGCTCTCACATGAATCCGGCCCAGGTACATGCGCATGGTCCCCTAAACATAAATAAGTAAATAAATAAATAAAGCTAAATGCTCATCCACCAGTTCTTTGGGAAAATAGGTAGCCAGTATTTCTTTTTGAAGAATACCCAAGCTAGGCCTATTTGTTTTCTCCAGTGCTTGGGCTGCAAATCTTTCAAGGCGAGCAAATGGGATATTAGTTCTTTTTGAATTTTGTTCTTCACCGATATCTTATCGTATTTCATTGGATTTAACATGACATAGTACTAACTTATTTTTAAATTTGTTTTAGTATGGCTATTAATTTTTGGATTAAGAATATTTTGTTCCCCAGCAAAAATTTCCCACATATTTAGTTAATTTTTGACCACAGTAATGACGAAAATGGCGACAATTCTAAAAATGGTATCTGAGGCTGCAATAAATTCCATATGAATTAGAAAATGAGTAAAAATTATAAAAATAATAGCAAATGGGTTGTACACGCCACAGATTTCGAGGCTGACTTGTTTACGCAAGGCTTTGTCAGTGAACACACGATTCTAGCCGCCGTGCTTCTTCAATCTCTGATCTTCCTGCTCCAGCCGCCTAAACTAGCGCCGGCGGGACTGCCTGCTCCCTCTTGTGGCCCATTGTGATGCCGCGCAGGCTTCCCCAGCCCACCCTACTCCCTCCGCTGGCCTGGGCGCACGCAATCAACTGCCTCCTTATTACGCAAAAAAAATGATTCCTCCCACTGACATCTGGAGCGCACCGGTTGGGAGGCTGACCTGTGGGCCTACTCGCACGCAGGGCTTGTCAACTTAGTCAACAAACGATTCTAGCAGCAGTAACCGTTGGATTTGAATCGAACGGTCCTGCTGCTTTCTTCAATCGCTGCTCTTCTTGCACCAGCCACCCAAACCAGCACCGGGGAGACCACCTGCTCCTGCCTCCAGTGGCCGGCTATGCTGCCGTTGAGGCCTCATCGCCCCCTACTACTCCCACCGCTAGCCAGGCCCTGCGGCGACGGCAGCCTCACACCGCAGCCGAACCAGTGAACCCTCGTACTCCTCTCCGCGTGGGCATCCACTGCCGCGTCTTCCCCGGCTCCGTGTTGTCCCCTTCCTAGGCCTCGCCGTCGTCCACCGCCTTGGTGCTCTTGGCGCGGTGTGGTCAATGTGGTCAACGACATTCCATCGGGAGAGTACTGTACGTGTAGAGGCTGACAGCTGGGTCCACGGCTACAGCCTAGTTTTTTGTGATTTGCCAAGTAAGTCGCTTTGTCAGGCCTATTGGGCTGCAAATCTTTCAAGATGAGGAGAGCTTTCATTCGGCTGGCCGAGAAAATGGCCCATCAGTAATGACAAATGGGTTGTACATTTTTAAAACACATCAAACCGGCAATTAGTTTCAAATATCTTTTTTTTTCATTTTGAGATTTTAAATTACATTAATTTTTGTGCGTGGAGAATTTGTTGGATTTTATATTGATATACATTTATTTTTAAAATCAGTTTGAATGTGAGTTGAAATTTCGGGATTAAAAACAGTTCGGACCACACCGAAATATGCAAAATTTCGTATAAGTTTTTAACCGTGGCCACAATATGGGCTGTAATGCTAACAAAAAGATTATGGGCTCCAAAAAAACCTTAAGAATTAGCAAATGGGCTGTAAATTATTAAAAATAATGGCAGATGGGTTGTATGCAGTTTTCCACAGATTTGAGGCTTCCCTAAAAAAAAGGTTGACGCACAAGCAGTGACTATTGGATGGCCATCCAACGGCCGTCGTGCTTCTTCAATCTCTGCTCTTCCCGCTCGAGCCACTCAAACAAGCGCTGATGGGACTGCCTGTTCCCTCCTCCCCGCGTCCGGCTCTGACAGCTCGGACCCACCAGCTATATCTTCGTACGCAAGGAAGTGCCTCCTTATTACGCACAAAAAAATGAATACTCCCCTTGTTAGCTGGGACCCAGTATAGTGGCAGGCTGACTTGTGGGCCTACTAAGTTGATGGGGACGGAGGGCTTTGTCAACTTAGTCAATATACATGATTCTAGCTCCAGTGACCGAACGATGTCCATCCAACGCCCGTAGTGCTTCTTCAACCTCTGGTCTTCTTGCTCCAGCCGCCCAAACCAGCGCCGGTCGTGCCTCGTGCTCCTGCCTCCCGTGGCCGGCTACGATGCGGCTGTGGCCTCACCACCCCTACTACTCCCACCTGGCCAGGCCATCCTCTACTCACCCACCCCTGTTATTCTCTGGCGACGGCAGCCACACACCACAATGAACCGGTGAACCTCGTGCTCCTCTCGTGTGGGCATCCATCGCTGCGTCTTCCCGGCTCCGCTTCATCCCTTCCTAGGCCTCATTGTCGTCCACCGCCTGGTGCTCTCGGCGCGGTGTGGTCAGCGTGGTCAAGGCGGCTTCCATCGGACGTGGATCAGACGTGGAGAGGCCGATGGTGGGTCCACGGCCGCAGCAAGGAAGTGCCTCCTTATTACGCGCAAAATAATTATTCCTCCACCTGACAGTGGGGACCCACCGGACGGGCCACCATATTTCGCGAAAAAACGTTTCCCCCCTGACTGCTGGAACCCACCAGCTACACCTTCGCACGCAAGGAAGTGCGTCCGAGCAAAAAAAAAAACAAAATGATTCGCCCCCCTGACTGCTGGGACCCACCATCTACATCTTCGCACGCAAGGAAGTGCGTCCGGGCAAAAAAAAGCCCCCCTGACTGCTGGGACCCACCAGCTACATCTTCGCACGCAAGCAAGTGCATCCGGGCAAAAAAACGATTCCCCCTGACTGCTGGGACCGACCAGCTACATCTTCGCACGCAAGGAAGTGCGTCCGGGCAAAAAAAAAACAATTAAGCCCCACACTGCTGGGACCCACCAGCTACATCTTCACAGGTAAGGAAGTGCGGCGGTCGGGACCCACCTGGTGAAGCATACGTAGTGTTGTCATTCGGTCGTGACGATATGCGTACATATATATTTGGTCGATGTAGAGGCGCGCGACGTAGCATGTACACGCACGTCTGTTGGCGAGGGTGCAAGAAAGAAAATACGGCCACGTACGTACATCTGGGCAGGGTCTCGAACGCCTACTCGTGCATACGTACATGGCTAGGTCGGAATGGAGAAACAACGTCGTCGTCATGTTCATGGGGAGGCAACGGAATGCATCGTGTTCATGGGGAGGCAACGGAATGCATCGTGTTCATGGGGAGGCAACGGAATGCGTCATGTTCATCGAGAGGCAACAGAACGCGTGGGAGCCAACCGGCTTGGACGGAATAGGCGATGGAAACGAGGCCTGGCATACCGCACAACGGAGGAAACGGACCTCCTACGTTTGGAACAGGGTCCTGTTGATCGGGAGGGGTGTGGCGTACCGCAAAACAGAGGAAACGAACCTCCTACGGTCGAAACGGGGGTCCTGTTGATCGGGAGGGGTGTGGCGTACCGCAAAACGGACGAAATTGACCTCCTACGGTCGAAAAGAGGGTCCTGTTGATCGGGAGGGGTGTGGCCTACCGCAAAAGCAGATTTAAACGGACCTCCTACGGTGAAAGCGGGGTCTGTTCGCCGGAGGGTGTGGCATACCGCAAAAGCGGAGAAGCGGACCTCCCACGATCAAGCGGGGGTCTGTTCGCCGAGAGGGTGTGGCGTACCGCAAAACGGGACTCCACGGGATACTGTTCATCTCCACCGTCGACCTCCTCCAGCCTCCACGGGCTATCGTCGACCTCCTCCAGCCTCCACGGGCTCCTGTTCATCCAGTCTCCACCGCACGCTACTCCACCGGCTATTGTTCAACCACCCCTCCACGGGCACCCCTCCACCGTCTACTGTTCATCCAGCCCTCCACACCACGGGGTCCTGTTCAACCACACCTCCACGGCCACCCCTCCACCGTCTACTGTTCATCCATCCCTCCACACCACGGGTTCCTATTCATCCAGAGGCAACACCACCGCTCACTGTTCATCCAACCCCCCATAGCGCTCCTTTGTTCATCGAGGCAGCATCGATCGGCTTCAATTAGCAGCAGTAGCGAAGGAATCGCTCCATCGGGTTCAGTTAACAACCATCGATCGATCACTCGGGTTCAGTAACACGTAGCTTGCAGTGCAATCGCTCGGGTTTAGTTAGATCCCAACACCTCACTCGGGTTCAGTTAGAGCCAACACCTCGCACACACGTGCGTACGTACAAGAGAAACGCGCATCACTTGGCCCCCGACCTCCCACCGTAACTGGCAACTCCCTGAACTTTTCCTCCCCCTCGCTTCTACCACGGTTTTTTCCGTCATGGACGGCCCAAAGAATGTCATGCAGCTGCGTCTCCGGCCCGCCCAGGACGAAAAGCCCATTTTCTGTCATGATTTTTTGTCATAGAAGTAGGAGCCCACCACATCTATGATGATACCGGGTTTTGTCACAATTATCATCATAGAAGTGTCATATGTATGACAGAAAAAAATTCGTTCAGCCCAAAATGTCACAGATGTGTCTTTTTTTTTGTAGTGGGCCTAGGGTTGAAATTACCTCTATACGTGTTATTACCAAAATTGTTCCTACCAAGAAAATTCACATACGTAGATTCATTATTGTTCTCAATCAAAGTAGACACATTAATATCATTAGGATCAATAGGAGCACTCTTACTGGCAATCAATTTCATAAGTTCATCCATCTTTCCACTCAAAGTATTAATTTCTTCAATCACATGCACTTTTTTACTAGTAGAAGATCTTTTGGTATGCCATTGAGAGTAATTAGTTATAATATTATCTAGGAGTTTAGTAGCTTCTCCTAATGTAATTTCCGTAAAAGTACTTCCCGCGGAGGAATCTAAAAGATTTCTAGATGCAAAATTCAACCCGGCATATTTTTTTTGTGTGATCATCCATAAACTTAAACCATGAGTAGGGCAATTTCTTATCATCAATTTCATCCTCTCCCAAGATTGTGCAACATGTTCATGATCAAGTTGCTTAAAATTCATTATATCGTTCCTAAGGGAGATCATCTTAGCGGGAGGAAAATACATGGAAATAAAAGCATCTTTACACTTGTTCCATGAATCAATACTATTTTTAGGCAAAGATGAAAACCAACTTTTAGCACGATCTCATAGTGAGAACATATATGATTATACACATCTTTTTTATTTTGCATATCACACAACTCAACGAAAGTATATAGATGGGATGCGACATCTTCACTAGGAAGGCCAGAAAATTGATCTTTCATAACAAGATTCAGCAAAGCGGCATTAATTTCACAAGATTCCGCACTAGTGACCGGAGCAATAGGAGTACTAATAAAATCATTATTATAGTATTGGAAAAGTCACACAACTTAGTATTCTCTTGAGTCATCGTGACAAAGCAAGCAATCTAGAACACGAGCAACCAAAAAGCAAACAAAAAGACAAAGAGATGAAGGGCGAAGGCAAATCTTTTTGTTTTTTCGTTTTAGAAGCGGGGGCAAGGAAAACGAGAGGCAAATGGCAAATAACATAATGCAAGAAAAGAGAGTTTATGGTGGTACTTGGTAGGCTTTATGTAGAACGCCCCCGGCAATGGCACCATAGATTCTTCCTGCTACTTCTTGAGCTTGCATTGTTTTTTCCCTTGAAGAGGAAAGGGTGATGTAGCAAAGTAGAGATAAGTATTTCCCTCAGTTTGAGAACCAAGGTATCAATCCAGTAGGAGGTGCAAGTAAGTCTCCAATCTATGCACCTGCACAAACAATTAAACACTTGCACCCAACGCGATAAAGGGGTTGTCAATTGCTTCACGGTAACTTGCAAGGATGAGATCTGATAGAGATAGATATAAAAGATTACTAAACGTAAAACAAAGTAAAAACAAATAAATTGCAGCAAGGTATTTTTGGGTTTTTTGGTTTATAGATCTGAAAATATATGATGGAAAATAGACCCGGGGCCATAGGTTTCACTAGAGGCTTCTCTCTTGAAAGAAAATAATACGGTGGGTGAACAAATTACTGTTGAGCAATTGATAGAAAAGCGCAAAGTTATGACGATATCCAAGGCAATGATTATGAATATAGGCATCACGTCCATGCCAAGTAGACCGACTCCTGCCTGCATCTACTACTATTACTCCACACATCAACCGCTATCCTTCATGCATCTAGAGTATTAAGTTCAAAAGAACGGAGTAACGCCTTAAGTAAGATGACATGATGTAGAGGGATAAACTCAAGCAATGTGATGAAAACCCCATATTTTTGCCCTTGATGGCAACAATACAATACGTGCCTCGCTACCCCTACTTTGTCGCTGGGTGAGGACACCGCAGTATTGATCCCAAAACTAAGCACCTCTCCCATTGCAAGAAGAACCAATCTAGTTGGACAAACCAAACCCATAATTCGAAGAGAAATACAAAGATATCAAATCATGCATATAAGAATTCAGACAAGATTCAAATAATATTCATAGATAATCTGATCATAAATCCACAATTCATTAAATCTCGACAAACACACCGCAAAAGAATATTACTTCGGATAAATCTCCAAGAACATCGAGGAGAACATTGTATTGAAGATCAAAGAGAGAGAAGAAGCCATCTAGCTACTAGCTATGGACTACTTAGGTCTGTGGTAAACTACTCACGCTTCATGGGAAGGGCAATAGAGTTGATGTAGAAGCCCTCCGTGATCGAATCCCCCTCCAGCAGGGTGCCAAAAAAGGCCCCAAGATGGGATCTCATGGGTACAGAAGGTTGCGGCGGCGGAAGAGTATTTTGGTGGACGCTTCTGGTCGTTTGGGAATATTTGGGAATTTATAGGCCAAGAATTAGGGTTGGAGGAGCTCCGAGGGGCCCACAAGCCCTTAGGGGGCCCCCACCCTAGGGCGCTCCCCTGAGGCTTGTGGCCTCCTCGGGACTCCTCTGACTTCTTCTCCAACTCCTACGTGTGTCTTCTGGTCCAAGAAAAATCATCGCGAAAGTTTTATTCCGTTTGGACTCCCTTTGGTATTCCTTTTTGTAAAACTCAAAACAAGGAAAAAACAGAAAACTGGCACTGGGCTCTGGGTTAATAAGTTAGTCCCAAAAATAATATAAAATCGCATATTAATGCATATAAAACATCCAAAACAGATAATATAATAGCATGGAACAATAAAAAATTAAACATACGTTGGAGACGTATCAATGGTCTCTCTCAAACAGCCCTGCAACTAAATAACAAAGAGTCTCTTGTGTCCCCAACACACCAAATACAATGGTAAATTGTATAGGTGCACTAGTTCGGTGAAGGGATGGTGATACAAGTGTAGTAATGATAGTAGATATTTATTTTTGTAATAAGAACAATGAAAAACAGCAAGGTAGCAAGTAACAAAAGTGAGCACAAACGGTATTGCAATGCTTGAAAATGAGGCCTAGGGTCCGTACTTTTACTAGTGCAATCTCTCAACAATGCTAATATAATTGGATCATATAACCATCCCTCAACATGCGATGAAGAATCACTCCAAAGTTCTTATCTAGCGAAGAACATAAGACGAAATTGTTTGTAGGGTACGAAACCACCTCAAAGTTATCCTTTTCGATCGATCTATCCCAGAGTTCGTACTAAAATAACACCAAGTTATCCTTTCCAATCGATCTATCTAAGAGTATGTACTAAAATAACACCATATGATACACATCAACCAACTCTAATGTCACCTAGATACTCCAATGTCACCACGAGTACCCGTGAGTTGATTATACGATATGCGTGAAACAATTTCAGATTCATAATACTCAACTGAACACAAAGAACCTCAAAGAGTGCCCCAAGATTTCCACCGGAGAAACAAACACGAGAACATGCATCAACCCCTATGCATAGATTACCTCAATGTCACTTCGGGAATCCGCGAGTTGAGTGCCAAAACACACATCAAGTGAATCAATATGGTACCCCATTGTCACCACGGGTATTCATAGCAAGATATACATCAAGTGTTCTCAAATCCATAAAAGTATTCAATCTGATAACAGCAAGATCTCAAAGGGAAATTTCAATTCATCACAACAAGATAGAGAGGGGAAAGCACCATATAATCCAACTATATTAACAAAGCTTGCGATACATTAAGATTGTGTCAAATCAAGAACACGAGAGAGAGACAGAGATTAAACACATAGCTACTGGTACAAACCCTCAACCCTAAGGGTGGACTACTCCCTCCTCCTCATGGTGGCTGCCGGGATGATGAAGATGGCCTCCAATGATGATTTCCTCCTCCTGCAGGGTGCCGGAACAGGGTCCAGATTGGTTTTCGTGGCTACAGTGGCTTGCAGCGGCGGAACTTCTGATCTAGATTAACGTTCGGGGGTTTCTGAATATATAGGATTTTTCAGCGTTGGAATCACGCGAAGATGGGCCTTAGGGGGCCCACCACCCACCAGGGCGCGCCAGGGGAGCTGGCGTGCCCTGGTGTCTTATGGGCAGTAGCCCCCCCCCTCTAGTGGTTCTTTGCTCCATTATTTCTCTTTTTTTCCAAAAAATCATCAAAAAGTTTCGTCCAATTCCGAGAACTTTTATTTCCGCACAAAAAACAACACCACAGTAGTTCCGCTGAAAACAACGTCAGTCCGGGCTAGTTCCATTCAAATCATACCAAAACCATATATAATTGTTGTCAAATTGGCATGAATACTTCATAAATTATAGATACGTTGGAGATGTATCTGCATCCCCAAGCTTAATTCCTACTCGTCCTCGAGTAGGTAAGTGATAAAAGAAATAATTTTTGAAGTGTGAATGCTAGCATAGTGCATAAGTTTGATCAATGATAATTTCAATCACTTTTCCTAGCTTCATAACAGCAACTCTTTCTCATAAAACTTCTCATGATGAAGTAGCAATTGAAAACGGAATTTTTGATGTGGAATGCTACCTATCATATTCATCATATACTCTTTTCTTTTATAGCATGGACATTTGGACTTGCATGATTCAAAGCGATAGTCTATAATTTGACATGAGGACACCAGTACTCAAGCATATCAACAAGCAACCATGTCTTTCAAAATATCAACACTAAAGAAAGCTATCCCTAGCCCATTATGCTCAATCATCGATCCATTCATGAAACACACTCGAATATTAGCTACATCCAATGCACAAGTATGACTATAGTGTTCCCTAGTTGGTGCTTTATAAGAGAAGATGGAGACTCGAATAAAAATAAAAATTGCATAAAGGTAAATAGATAGGCCCTTCGCAGAGGGAAGAAGAGATTTGTAGAGGTGCCAGAGCTCAAAGCTTAAATTGAGAGATAAAAATTGTTTTGAGAGGCATGCTTTTCCTGTCAACAAAAACGACTGAGAATTCCGAATACTTTACATGCAACATAAATCATAGGCGGTTCCCAAACATAAATAAAGTTTATTCCGTTTTCCACCATTCTTTCACAATCCATGGCCAGCCGTATCCACGGGTGCCTTCCGTACCAACATTTTCCAAGGAATTTATTATTTGTTAACATAAAGTAAACTTCTTTTCATTCAAGACTGGGCATCCCTATTATCGGCCACACTCTCGTGCAATGACAAGTGAATAAACACTCATCCTGAGAATAACATACCTAGCATGGAAAATATCAGCCACCCCCTGCCGCTTCATGAGCGGTACGGGCACACAAAAAGGAAATAAATTTTGAAAATTAGAGTTGGCACATACAAATTTACTTGGAACGACATGGAAATACCGCATATAGGTAGATATGGCAAACTCATTTGGCACAACTTGGTTTAGGATTTTGGATGCACAAGTAGTATTCCCGCTTAGTACAAGGAAAGGCTAGCAAATAGATTGAGAAGCAACCAACCAAAAAACGAGAACGATCATAAACCAGCATTAAACATAACCAACACCGAATAATGCACCACAAGTAGGATGTAACTTCATTGCATAAATATTGATTTTGATGCTTGCATAGGGAATCACAAACCTTAACGCCAATATTCTTACTAAAGCATAATTACTCACCAAAATGACTCACATATTATTATCTCAATATCGCAAAACTATTGGAAGGAATCAAACTTATCATATGCAATGATCTATATGAAAGTTTTTCTTATATTCTTCTTGGATATTCATCATATTAGGACAAATTTCAAAGCTTGTGCAAATTGTCATCACTAGTATCAACTCTCAAAATAATATAAGTGAAGCTTGAGAGTGTTCGACAAACTACTCCAAAAAGATATAAGTGAAGATCAAGCAAGTAGTTAAGTAAATGGGTAGATGTTTGAGGGCAGAACTCATGGGAAGAAGCAAAAACTTAGGCTCAACCGATAATAACCCATAATTGTTGATGGAGAAAGGTGGGATGCCTACCGGGGCATCCCCAAGCTTAGATGCTTGAGAATTCTTGGAATATTATCTTGGGATACCTTCGGCATTCCCAAGCTTGAGCTTTTGTGTCTCCTTAATTCCTTTTATATCACGGTTTACCTAAATCTTAAAAACTTCATCCACGCAAAACTCGACAAGGACTCGTGAGATAAGTTATTATAAATCAATGCAATAACCTTATCACTCTATACTGTAGAAAATAACTAGAATTATTATTTAACATTGCATACTAAATGCCTCTGCATATTTAATACTCCTATCCTCAAATATAATCATTAAACAAGCAAACATATGCAAACATAACAACAATCTATCAAAATAGGACAGTCTGTAAAGGATGCAAGAAGATTCATATTTATTTAAATTGAAAAAAAATGTGAAAATTTACCACACTGTAGAAAATTTGTCATAGCTTATGATGACCCACAAGTATAGGGGATCAATTGTAGCTCTTTTCGATAAGTAAGAGTGTTGAACCCAACGAGGAGTAGAAGGAAATGACAAGTAGTTTTCAGTAAGGTAATGCCTGCAAGTGCTGAAATTGTAAGTAGTGGGGTAGTTTGATAGCAAGATAATTTGTAACGAGCAAGTAAGAATAGTATGCAGCAAGGTAGCCCCATCCTTTTGAGGCAAAGGACAGGCCAAAACGGTCTCTTATGATAAACAAAGCATTATTGAGGGTACACGGGAATTTCATCTAGTCACTTTCATCATGTTGGTTTAATTCGGGTTTGCTACTTTGATAATTTGATATGTGGGTGGACCGGTGCTTAGGTGTTGTTCTTACTTGGACAAACCTCGTACTTATGATTATCCCTCCCGCAAGCATCGGCAACTACGAGAAAAGTATTAAGAATAAATTCTAACCATAGCATTAAACTTTTGGATCCAATCGGTCCCTTACGGAATAGCGCATAAACTAGTGTTTAAGCTTCTGTCACTCTCGCAAACCCATCATCTAATTGCTAATCCACAATGCATTCCTTTAGGCCCAAATATGGTGAAGTGTCATGTAGTCGACGTTCACATGACACCACTAAGGGAATAACAACATACATACTATCAAAATATCGAACACATATCAAACCACATGATTACTTGCAACATCATTTCTCCCGTGACCTCAAGAACAAAAGTAACTACTCACAAATGATGAACATGCTCATGATCAGAGGAGTATTAAATAGCATAATGGATCTGAACATACAATCTTCCACCAAGTAAACCATATAGTAATCAACTACAGGATGTAATCAACACTACTAGTCACCCACAAGCAGTAGCGGTCCCAGGTGAAAGTGATGCCCCAGGCAAACAATGTATGTACAGTGCCAAATAGTACATACTGTAGCTATGCCTATAGCCAACGAAGCACCAGCCAGCCACTCCCCAGGCCGTGGCCCTGGCTGCCTAGGGCCTGGGACCGCCATTGCCCACAAGCACCAATCTATAGTTCCGGTAACAAAGAACACAAGAGACGAACTAGGGTTTGAGATGAGATGGTCCTGTTGAAGATGTTTATGGAGATTGCCCTCCCCAAGATGGGAGAGTTGTTGGTGATGATGAGGACGATGATTTCCCTGTCTAGAGGGAAGTTCCCCCGGTGGAATCGCTCCGCCGGAGGGCAAAAGTGCTCCTGCCAAGTTCCGCCTCGAGACGGTGTTACTCCGTCGCGAAAGTCCTATCCTTTTTTTTCTAGGTCAAAATGACCTATATACCAGAAGATTGGCACCAGAGGTGGGCCTGGGTGAGCACAACCCACCACGGTGCGCCTGTGCTCCCTGGCGCGCCCAGGTGGGTTGTGCCCACCTGGTGGGCCCCCTCTGGTAGTTATTTGCTCCGATAATTCTTAAATATTCTATAGAAAATCCCCGTGAAGTTTCAGCTTGTTTGGAGTTGTGCAGAATACGTAGCCTGACGTAGCTTTTCCGGGTCCAGATTTCCAGCCACCGGAATTCTCCCTCTTGATGTGTACCTTGCAAATTATGAGAGAAAAGGAATTAGAATTACTCCAAAAAGCATTATTATTGTTAAAAACATCATGAATAACAGTAAGAAAACATGATGCAAAATGGACGTATCAAGTCCCCCAAGCTTAGACCTCGCTTGTCCTCAAGCGAAAACCAAAATCGGAAAACATGTCCACATGCTTTGAGAGAGAGGTGTCGATAAAAAAAAAATACGGACATAGAAGCATCATGTTGATTATTATAACAGCAACAAAATTAGACAAGGACTTTTATCATATACTTCTCATGAATAAGTAACAGTTCATCACAAAATCGAACTATAAAGCAAAAACTCTATTAGAAACCAACAAATTATGTTCTTAGTCAACTTTGCAACTATAATTCATCATCTTTTCAAGAAGGGTCACATGTCGGAGCCTTTAGGCAAGTCCACCTACTCAACCATCATATATTCTTCTATGATTGCTAACACTCACCGCGTACACATGAGCAAAATGTTTCAACCGGACACATAGAAAGATGGGGGCTTATAACTTCGCCTCCCAACATGTTCACCTCAAGGGTGATGTCAACGATAATAACTCATGTTATCTATATTCAATTGGACATATGTGCCTAGATCTTTCCTCACCACATGATGCTTGCCAAAGGAGAAAAATAAAAAGGAACAGAAGGAAAACTTGGACTCTTTGCATAAAAGTAAATACATAATAAAAGATATGCCTTTTGTAGAGGGAAGCAGAGGTTGCCATGCGCTTATTTGTTTGTATGCTCAACCCCTTAGTGCAAAAGAACGTCACATTGCATTGCCCCTTGTGATAGCGACCTTTATTATGTAGTCTGTCGCTTTTATTCTTCACCATCACAAGTTTGTGCAATGCTCAATTTTCTCTTACACTAAATGATCTCACACATTTAGAGGCAATTTTTATTGCCCTTTTTGCACCGATGACAACTTACTTGAGGGATCTTGCTCAATCCCTAGGTAGGTATGGTGGACACTTGAAAATAAGATTTGGGTTTAAGGGTTTTGGATGCACAAGTAGTATCTCTACTTAGTGCAGATTTTTTGGCTAGCAAAGATAGGGGCAAGCACCACATGTTGAAGGATCTATGACAATATGACTTCTATGTGAATATAAACAAACACAAATCATTAAGTTGTCTTCCTTGTCCAACGTCAACAATTTTGGCATATAATATTTTGATGAGGGCTCACAATCACAAAAGATTTCTAGGATAGTATATTTATATGTGAATCTTCTCTTCCCTTATTAATTCTTTCATGAGTTGCATCATTGACTAATGCTATGTTTGTCAATCTCTAATAAAATTTTCTACTTATACTTTTTCTTATGTGGTGCCATCACCTACCATCGGATTAGGATATGATCTTCTTAATTTATTTCCTTTCTCTTATTTTACTTCCTTTCTCTTTTTCTTTCTTATTTCTTTTCTTTATTTGCAACATGAAAGTAAAGAAGCAAAAACTCAAACTAAACTTTATTATATAACTTGCACATGATTACAAGGATAGATCACTAAGCAAACTCTCAAAGAAGAAAGGATCAAACTAAAGTTTTATTCGTCTAAAACAAAAGGTCGAACTAAAATAAGTAAAAGCAAAAAAGATAGTGGGATGATACGATACCGGGGCACCTCCCCCAAGCTTGGCGGAAGCCGAGGGGAGTGCCCATACCCGATACTCAATTCTCCTTTGGTGGTGAATAAGAAGGTGGTGGTGAAAAAGTAGAGGGCTTGCCCTTCGCTTCCTCCAGCTTCTGACGGAGAATAGAATTATCTATCCTCAACTCGTCATTATCTATCTCGAGTTTTATTATCCTCTTGCATAATGCCTCCATGCTTTCATTTTTGAACCGGGGAGGAACTGATTCATCTTCATCTTCTTCGGAGGTCCAGCAATAGTGCTCCACATCCCCATAGGACTTAGGGTTTGCAATGAAATCAGCAACATAGCTCTCACCCTCGGAGTCTTGGGATGACATATTATCAGATATGACAAGAAAACAGCAAGAAAAGAACAGAAGATTTCTCGGTGATACGGTGGTTAACAGGTTTGGGAAGTATATATAGATTTTTTTATCTTGGAGGACAAGCATACGGAAGAGAAACGGAGTCCAGAAGGTGTCCCAGGCAGGCACAACCCACCTGGGCGCGCCAGTTAAGCCTGGCGTTCCCTGGTGTCTTGTGCCCACCAGGGGACGCTTCCTGGAAGTTTCTTTATTTCAATTTTTTTTAAATATTCCAAAACTAACAAAAAATATTTTTGCGGATTTTTCCGAGTCCGTTTGCTTACCGTATCACGTACCTCATTATTTCCACGATTCCGGAGTGTTCCGGAAGGACCCTTTTATATGTTCTTCTGGTGTCAAAGTTTGGATAATATTACTTTCAACATTAACGGGCATACCTGAGATATAATGGTTTATTCGTTTCCCATTAACAACCTTCGGGTTAGTACCTTCGGAATTATTTATTTTGATGGCTCCAGACCGATAAACTTCCTTGATAACATAGGTGCCTTCCCATTTTGAGAGAAGTTTTCCTGCAAAGAATCTGAAACGAGAGTTGTAAAAAAGAACATATTCCCCAACTTTAAACTCACACTTTTGGATTCTTTTGTCATGCCATCTTTTAACTTTCTCTTTGAATAATTTTGCATTTTCATAAGCTTGGGTTCTCCATTCATCTAATGAGCTAATATAAAATAACCTCTTTCCCCAGCAAGTTTGAAATCATAATTGAGTTCTTTGATTGCCCAATATGCTTTGTGTTCTAACTCAAGAGGCAAATGACAAGCTTTTCCATAAACCATTTTATAAGGATACATACCCATAGGATTTTTATATGCTGTTCTATAAGCCCAAAGTGCATCATCTAATTTCTTAGACCAATTCTTCCTGGACCTATTGATAGTCTTTTGCAAAATTAATTTTATTTCTCTATTGCTAAGTTCAACTTGACCACTAGACTGAGGATGATAAGGTGATGCAATTCTATGGTTAACATCATACTTGGCAAGCATTTTATGAAAAGCGCCATGAATAAAGTGTGAACCACCACCGGTCATTAAATATCTAGGGGCTCCAAACCTTGGGAAAATAACTTCCTTAAGCATTTTAATAGAGGTGTTGTGATCAGCACTACTGGTTGGAATAGCTTCTACCCATTTAGTAACATAATAAACAACAACCAAAATATGTGTATACCCATTAGAGAAAGGAAATGTTCCATGTAATCAAATCCCCAAACATGAAATGGTTCAACAACAAGTGAATAATTCATAGGCATTTCTTGGCGCTTACTGATATTACCTATTCTTTGACATTCATCACAAGATGAGACGCACTTACAGGCATCCTTGAAGAGAGTAGGCCAATAAAATCCTGATTGCAAAACCTTATGAGTTGTTCTATCTCCAACATGATGCCCTCCATAAGCTTTGGAGAGACATTTCCGTAGGATTTGTCCCTGTTCATGCTCAGGTACACAACGTCTAATAATACCATCTACTCCTTCTTTATAAAGATGTGGGTCATCCCAAAAGTAGTGTCATAAATCATAGAAGAATTTTTTATTTTGTTGGTATGTAAAGCTAGGTGGTAAATATTTAGCAACAATGTAATTATCATAATCAACATACCAAGGAGTACTATGAGCAACATTTATTGTAGCTAACTGCTCATTAGGAAAACTATCATCAATAGGTAGTGGGTCATCAAGCACATTTTCAAGACTAGACAAGTTATCAGCTACGGGGTTCTCAACTCCTTTTCTATCAGTGATATGTAAATCAAATTCTTGTAACAAGAGACCCCATCGAATAAGTCTAGGTTTAGCATCTTTATTTTCCATAAGATATTTAATAGCAGCATGGTCGGTGTGAACGATAACTTTAGAATCAACAATGCAAGATCTAAATTTATCACAAGCAAACACCACTGCTAGAAATTCCTTTTCAATAGTAGCATAATTTTGTTGAGCACTGTCTAGAGTTTTACTAGCATAATGAATAACATTCAGTTTCTTATGAACTCTTTGTCCTAGAACAACACCAACAATATAATCACTAGCATCACACATAATTTCAAAAGGCGAGTTCTAGTCAGGTGGTTGAACAATAGGTGTAGAAGTTAAGGCTTTCTTGAGTGTTTCAAAAGCTTCTAAACAATCATCATCAAAAACAAAAGGAATATCCTTTTGCAAAAGTTTTTTAAGAGGCCTAGAAATTTTAGAAAAGTCTTTGATAAATCTCCTATGGAAACCAGCATGACCAAGCAAACTATGAATACCTTTGATGTCCTTAGGTCATGGCATTTTCTCAGTTGCATCAACCTTAGCTTTGTCGACTTCAATACCCTTCTTAGAAATCTTATGTCCCAAGACAATGCCTTCATTAACCATAAAGTGGCACTTCTCCCAATTCAAGACAAGATTTGTTTGTTCACATCTCTGCAAAACTCGACAAAGATTGCTTAAACAATTATCAAAAGAGTTCCCATAAACAGAGAAGTTGTCCATGATAACCTCAACAATCTTTTCACAAAAATCAAACAATATAGCAGTCATACATCTTTGAAAGGTAGCATGTGCATTACATAAACCAAAAGACATACGTCTATAAGCATAAGTTCCAAAGGGACAAGTAAAAGTGGTCTTTTCTTGATCAGGTTGAGAAACATGTATTTGTGAAAAACCAGAGTATCCATCAAGGAAGCAAAAAAGTATGTGCTTAGATAATATTTCAAGCATTTGATCAATACAAGGCAGAGGGTAATGATCGTTTCTAGTGGCTTTGTTTAGTTTTCTAAAGTCAATTACCATTCCATAGCCTGTAACAATTCTTTGTGGGATAAATTCATTCTTATCATTAGGAACAACAGTTATACCTTCTTTCTTAGGGACACAATGAACATGACTTACCCATCTACTATCAGCTATGGGATAGATTATACCTGCTTCCAGAAGTTTTAATATTTCCGTTCTTACCACTTCTTTCATCTTCGGATTTAACAGAAGTTGGTGATCAACAACGGGTTTAGCATCAGGTTTGATATTAATTTTTGCTGATATAGAGTGGGACTAATGCCCTTTAAATCATCAAGAGTATATCCAATAGAAGCTCGGTGCTTCCTTAGAACTTTCAATAATATTTCTTCTTCATGTTCTGAAAGGTTAGCACTAATAATAATAGGATATATCTTCTTTTCATCAAGATAAGCATATTTCAAAGTGTTTGGCAATTTTTTCAATTCAAACACAAGATCACCTTTAGGCAAATTGTGTTTAAGCAGAGGACGTTGTTCAAAGAAAATCTTATCTATTTCATTTCTTTCATGCATATGTAAATCATTTTCATGGTCTAGCAAATATTGTTCTAGTGGATCAGTAGGTGGCACAACAATAGAAGCAAGACCAATTAATTCATCTTTACTAGCCAATTCTTTTTCATGAAGCTTTCTACTAATCTTGGAGAAATTAAACTCATGAGATTCATCGCCAAAACTAACACCGACAGTTTGCTTCTCATAGTCTATTTTAGCAACTGTGTTCAAGAAAGGTCTACCAAATAATGGGACAGAAGTCATCTTGTGGGGAACCAAGAACAAGGAAATCAGTAGGGTATTTTATTTTCCCACACAAGACTTCAACATCTCTAACAATCCCAATTGGTGATATGGTGTCTCTATTAGCAAGTTTAATAGTGACATCTATTTCTACTATCTCTGCGGGTGCTATGTCATTCATAATTTCTTGATATAATGTGTAAGGAATAGCACTCACACTAGCACCTATGTCACATAAACCATGATAACAGTGATATCCTATTTTAACTGAGATGTCAGGCATGCCAACAACAGGTCTATGTTTATCCCTTTTATCAAGTTTAGCAATTCTAGCAGCTTCTTCACAGAAATAAATAAAATGTCCATCCAAATATTCTTCCAAGAGATCTTTAACCATAGCAATACTAGGTTCTACTTTAATTTATTCGCCAGGTTTAGGTGTTCTAATATAGCTTTTGTTAACCACAGTTGAAACTTTAGAATGTTCGTTTATCCGAACAGGGAAAGGTGATTTCTCAATATAAGCAGAAGGAACAACTAGATCAACATTATAAATTATAGTTTCTTCTTTAACTGGTACTGGTTCTTTGATTTCTTCTTTAACAGGCGGATGATATTTAAACCACTTATCTTTAGGGAGATCAACATGAGTAGCAAATGATTCACAAAAGGAGGCGACTATCTCAGAGTCAAGTCCATATTTAGTGCTAAACTTTTGAAAAGCATCGATATTTATAAAAGATTTAACACAATCATACTTAAGCTTAATACCTGACTCTTTACCTTCATCGTGTTCCCAATCTTCAGAGTTGCGTTTAATTCTTTCCAAAAGATCCCTCCGGAATTCAATAGTCTTCTTCATAAAAGAACCAACTCAAGAAGTATCAAGCATGGTTTGGTCATTACGAGAAAGCTGAGCATAAATGTTCTGGATAATAATTTCTCTTGAGAGCTCATCATTGGGGCATGAATATAACATTCACTTAAGCCTCCCCCAAGCTAGAGTGATACTTTCTCCTTCATGAGGCCAAAAATTATATATATAATTCCGATCATGATGAAATAGATGCATAGGATATTTTTTTGGTGGAACTCCAATTTCAAACGATTCCAATTCCATGATCCAATATCATCGCATAGCCTATACCATGCCAATGCTGTTCCCTTCAAAGATAAAGGGAAAACCTTTTTCATAACTTCATCCCTGGGTAGACCTGCAAGCTTAAACAATCCACAAATTTGTTCTACATATATCAGGTGCATATCTGGATGTTCGGCTCCATCTCCTGCATAAGGATTAGCTAGCAGTTGTTCTATCATACCCGAAGGAATTTCATATTCAATATTTTCAGTAGGTGCAGTAGGTTGAGGGGTAGCTACTTGTGGTTTTGGACGAGGTGAAGATACCCCGAACAAACCCCTCAAAGGATTGTTTTCCATAGTAACAAGCGACAATAAATTTCAGCACAATATATAAATGTTTCCTTACAAAATTCCACTTACCAAAGGCGCTTCACTCCCTGGCAATGGCGCCAGAAAATAGCCTTGATGACCCACAAGTATAGGGGATCAATTGTAGCTCTTTTCGATAAGTAAGAGTGTCGAACCCAACAAGGAGCAGAAGGAAATGACAAGTAGTTTTCAGTAAGGTATTGTTTGCAAGTGCTGAAATTGTAAGTAGTGGGGTAGTTTGATAGCAAGATAATTTGTAACGAGCAAGTAAGAATAGTATGCAGCAAGGTAGCCCCATCCTTTTGAGGAAAAGGACAGGCCAAAACGGTCTCTTATGATAAGCAAAGCATTCTTGAGGGTACACGGGAATTTCATCTAGTCACTTTCATCATGTTGGTTTAATTCATGTTTGCTACTTTGATAATTTGATATGTGGGTGGACCGGTGCTTAGGTGCTGTTCTTACTTGGACAAACCTCCTACTTATGATTAACCCTCCCGCAAGCATCCGCAACTATGAGAAAAGTATTAAGAATAAATTCTAACCATAGCATTAAACTTTTGGATCCAATCGGTCCCTTACGGAATAGCGCATAAACTTGGGTTTAAGCTTCTGTCACTCTCGCAACCCATCATCTAATTGCTAATCCACAATGCATTCCCTTAGGCCCAATATGGTGAAGTGTCATGTAGTCGACGTTCACATGACACCACTAAGGGAATAACAACATACATACTATCAAAATATCAAACACATATCAAATCACATGATTACTTGCAACATCATTTCTCCCGTGACCTCAAGAACAAAAGTAACTACTCACAGATGATGAACATGCTTATGATCAGAGGAGTATTAAATAGCATAATGGATCTGAACATATAATCTTCCACCAAGTAAACCATATAGTAATCAACTACATGATGTAATCAACACTACTAGTCACCCACAAGCAGTAGCGGTCCCAGGTGAAAGTGACGCCCCAGGCAAACAACGTATGTACAGTGCCAAACAGTACAAAATACTGTAGCTATGCCTATAGCCAACGAAGTGCCGGCTAGCCACGCCCTCGACCGAGGCCCTGGCTGCCTAGGGCCTGGGTCCGCCACTGCCCACAAGCACCAATCTATAGTTCTGGTAATAAGATTGAACACAAGAGATGAACTAGGGTTTGAGATGAGATGGTTCTGTTAAATATGTTGATGGAGATTGCCCTCCCCAAGATGGGAGAGTTGTTGGTGATGATGAGAACGATGATTTCCCCCTCTAGGAGGGAAGTTCCCCCGGCGGAATCGCTCCGCTAGAGGGCAAAAGTGCTCCTGCCCAAGTTCTGCCTCGAGACGGTGACGCTCCATCCCGAAAGTCCTCTCCTTATTTTTTTTCTAGGTCAAAATAACCTATATACCAGAAGATGGGCACCGGAGGTGGGCCTAGGTGAGCACAACCCACCAGGGCGCGCTTGGGCTCCCTGGCACGCCCAGGTGGGTTGTGCCCACCTGGTGGGCCCCCTAAGGTAGTTATTTGCTCCAATAATTCTTAAATATTCCATAAAAAATCTCCGTGAAGTTTCAGCTTGTTTGGATTTGTGCAGAATAGGTAGCCTGACATAGCTTTTCCAGGTCCAGATTTCCAGCTGCCGGAATTCTCCCTCTTGATGTGTACCTTACAAATTATGAGAGAAAAGGCATTAGAATTGCTCCAAAAAGCATTATTATGGATAAAAACATCATAAATAACAGTAAGAAAACATGATGCAAAATAGACGTATCAGCTTACTGTGTAAAAATTTCAAAGATTTATCATGGTCTGACGTTGTTCAAAAATTCAGACGATGATAGAAATTTTTCTATTTTCAAAACAACAACATATAGACTTGCAAAATAAGCATGGTAAAGGCTATCCTTGACACTTTTATTTAAATAAAATATGCAAAACATTATTCTAAATAACATCAAGCAAATCCTAATAAAATAAATGACGTTCCAAGCAAAACACATATCATGTGATAAATAAAAATATAGCTCCAAGTGAGGTTACCGATAATGTTGAAGACGAAAGAGATCTTAGTTGCTTGGGAGTCCTGGAATATTAACTTGGGGTGCCTTGGGCATCCCCAAGATTAGAATCTTGCCACTCCTTATTCTTCTCATATCGACATCTCACACAAAACTTGAAAACTTCAATCACACAAGACTTAACGAAACTTCATGAGATAGGTTAGTATGATAAAGACAAATCATTCACTTTGGTACTGTCAATACAAGATTCATAATTGTTCTCACACAATGTCTAATGTACCCTACAATTTATATAATTTATATTGACCAATATAAGCCATGGTAACTATAAAACAAGCGAACTATGCATTGAAAACATAATCTGCCAAAAACAGAACAGTCTGCAATGATATGGTCAATGACCATACTTCTGTTACTCCAAAAATTCTGAAAAAATAGGACAATGTAGAGTATTTGTATATAAATCATCTGTAAAACATTTATAATTTTTTCATGTTCCAGTGAATTTAACAATTCTGTTACTGGGCGAAAAAGTTTCTATTTTTGCACAGAATCAAGTCAACTATCATCCACACTATCCCAAAGGCTTTACTTGGTACTTTATTGAAACAAAAGCAATAAAACATGATTACTACAGTAGCCTAATCATGTGAACACAAGAAAACAGTAGGTAAAAGTGTTGGGTTCTCTCCCAACATGCGTTTTTCTTTAGTGCCTTTTAGCTAGGCATGATGATTTCATTGATATGCGCATAAAAGTAAGGAATTGAAACATACCGAAAGCATCATGAATCATACGTTTCTATCTCATAATAATTTTTAGTAGCATCATGAATGGATTCATCAATATAACTATCAAACAAAGCATTCCTTTCATGATCCACAAGCATAGAAATTTTATTACTCTCCACATAAGCAAATTTATTCTCATCATTATTAGTGGGAGCATCACATGAAACTCGAATACTATAAATTGTTTCCACATTAAAAGAGTAATGTTCAGTAAAAGGATATTCAAAATAATGACAATAATTATCACTACTTTCTGTAACATAGGTATCATCACAATAATCATCATAAGTAGCAACTTTGTTCTCATCATAGTCAATTGAAACCTCTTTCGGAATAGTGGAATCATTACTAAATAAAGTCATGACCTCTCCAAATACACTTTTATCATTATAATAAGATTCAGCACCCTCCAAAATAGTGGGATAAATATTATCTAAAGTTGACACTCTTCCAAGCCCACTTCCATAAATATTGCAATCATCATAAATAGGAGGCATGCAATCATCATAAAAAAATTGATCTTTCAAAGTAGGGGGACTAAAAAGATCATCTTCATTAAGCATAGCATACCCAAGATTAGGACAAACATTAATTGCAGCAAATAAATTCTCAAACATGTCATTCTCATCAAACATACACTGGTATAGCAAGGTGCTATACAAACGGTTTTTAACCCCCTTCTGCGACGGCATTTGGAATCGTCGCCATGTAAGTGTGTGCGATACGGGGGTCCTTCCCACACGACCCAGAAACCGTCGGGGATAGGGAGCCGTGATGCATACATGTGTCCCTACTCATTTGTGCTTGCATTGCCATCGCAGTCGATATTCTGTGGTGCCACGTTTATGATGCGCGACCCATCACAAACGGTTCATGATTATAGAACGTGTATGATAAGCAAAAAATCACACACATTCACTTTTCCTGAACTGTGTGCAATAAATAATTAAGAAGATTAGCTAATCATCGTACGAGTGTCGGATAGGATTACGAAACATTGGACCGTTGTAACATCGTCGTACATGATAACTATCGCACACACTATTCTGTGGTGCAACGTTTATGATGCGTACCACATCAGAAACAGTTCGTGGTTGCAAATCGTGTATGATAAGGAAACTATCACAAATGTTTAGTTTGCTCGCACCATTTGTGATATTGTCTGACATCACACACGGTTTGCAAACGGCAACTGTGTGCATGCTCGCACACGTTTCCTCTCTGTGAACCGTGTCGGATTATGGTTTATATAACAAAAGTTTGTGTTTTACCAACCATGTGCGCTGTAATGACCTGCAGAGCGTAATTTCACTGTAATTTAATTTCTACTACTTAAAATTCTATCAGATTTGAATTTGAAAGTATGCTAGAGCTTTATTCATATCCATCAGGTTCAAACAACCTGTTGGGGAAAACGACACCTATGGGACCACGAGGATCCCTTCTGCTGTTCGGCAGGGAAGAGGGGTAGAGCAAAGAGAGGATCTAGCAATCTATAAGAGGGATCTTTACCCAGGTTCGGGCCGCTCAGGAGCGTAAAACCCTAGTCCTGCTTGAGTGTATATCTGTGTTCTTGAGCTTCGACTAGCTGCAACGCATGCAAGCTAGGCCGAGAGGTTCAAAAGTTCGAAATCCCCCTCCAGTATGCTGTGGGCCTCCTTTTATATGTCTAAGGGGCTGCCATAGTGGCACACTGGAGGTGTAAACTAGCTATAGTGCATATGCTTATCGCTGACATCTTAGGACAAACGCCTTAAATGCGCTGGTTACGTGCCCTCTAGCTTTATCAGGGACGGGAATAGAGCCCGTTCCATCTGTTGCCGCTTCTCCCTGTCTTGACACACATCCTCGCTGACGGGGCATGCAACGCCAGGTTGGCTGGCCAGCTGCTGTGTGGGCAGGTGGCAGGGTCTTCCTGAAGATCCGCATGCCACCACGTAGGTGCTTTCCAGGCTGGCAGGTCGGCCACTGTGCTGGGGCGACAACGGGGCGGCAAAGCCTTGCTGCGACCTTGCTGATGTCCCCGGCAAGGATCTTGCCGGGGCCTAGTGGGCGCCCTGGACAAGGATCTTGCCGGGGCCTCGTGGGCGTCCTCGGCAGGATCTTCTTTGGCGTCTCGTCTTTGGCTTTACAAAGGTGCACTTGCGCCACTCTGCTGCGCCTTGGTCTTGGCCTTCACATTGTTAGTGGTGTCAGAGCTCTCAACCTCAAGGGTGGAGCTCTGTGAGTCATCCCGACAAGTATCTTGCTAGGGTCTCGCAAGCCGTCCCGGCAAGGATCTTGCTGGGGGTCCAGCTTGTCCTCTGTTCTCTGGCCTCTGGCTGTTTCTTCATGGTTTTGTGTCTTACCCCAGCTTCCCCCGTTAGCCCGTGCCACGGGTGTGGCTGCAACTACCCGTGCACAAGTAAGGGGTACAAAAGAGCCCACATTCTAGTACACCGACAGGAGCCCCTGGGTCTGGGCCATACATGAGTGTGAGGCATCATTGGGCCAGGCCCAAACAATGCGCGGGCACGCGTGGCAGGGGATAATTGTGATAATCTTCTCGTCCGTCGTCCTTGCAGCGGCCCGTGAATAGCCTTTATTCACGGGATGGCAATCGCCGCTCCACGCTTCCCACTACGCCCGTCTTTTTCGCCACGTATGTTGCATGCACGGCGCGGGGTAGGTGGTGAACGCATGGGATATGGGAAGGCGTGCCATGGCAGATATCCGTGCGCCTTTGATTGGCGCGGGGAGGGCGGTTTGACGACTCCGCTTGTTGCCAATGGCTTTAATGAGCCAGATTCAAAAGGGCCCTTCGGAGAAGGCATAGAGCCAGCCCCCAGCCTTCCCTACCCGGCTATAAAAAGGGAACCGGGAGGAAGAAGGAGGGGAATTGCCTTGCATCTTCTCTTCTTCTCTGTTCTCCATCATGCCGAGAGGGCGCAGCCGCGGCCGTCCTTCTGCGGACGCAACTAGATCTTCCTCTCACCAGAGAGCTGTGGCGGTTAAGGAAGAGCCAAGCAACCAAGGCAGAGGCGCTGGACAGGGCCGAGGCCGGTGAGGTGGTCGAGGCAGAGGTGGGAGCAGAAGTGGGGCACCTGCGGCACCGCCATCTCCTCCCGCTTCATCGAGCGGCCATGTCGGAGACACGACGCTAGAGTTTATCTTGCAGCTGCACGAACCGTTGATACGTCTCCAATGTATCTATAATTTTTGATTGTTCCATGCTATTATATTACCCGTTTTGGATGTTTATGGGCTTTACTTTACACTTTTATATCATTTTTGGGACTAACCTACTAACTGGAGGCCCAACCCGAATTGTTATTTTCTTGCCTATTTCAGTGTTTCGAAGAAAAGGAATATCAAACAGAGTCCAAACAGGATGAAACCTTCCGGAGCGATCTTTTTCGAACAAATGCAAACCTGGAGACTTGGAGTGGATGTCAAGCAACAACCGAGGCGGCCACGAGGGTGACCGGCACACCCCCTGGGGGTGGGCGTGCCCCCACCCTCGTGGGCCACTCGAGCATCCACCGACATACTTCTTCCTCCTATATATACTCCTGTACCCTTAAAACATCAGAACAGACCACGAAAACCTAATTCCACTACCGCAACCTTATGTATCCGCGAGATCCCATCTTGGAGCCTTCGCCGACGCTCCGCCGGAGGGGGAATCGACCATGGAGGGCCTCTACATCATCTCCAAGGCCTCTCCTATGAGTTGTGAGTAGTTTACCACAGACCTTCGGGTCCATAGTTATTAGCTAGATGGCTTCTTCTCTCTCTTGGAATCTCAATACCAAGTTCTCATCGATCTTCTTGGAGATCTATTCGATGTAACTCTTTTTGCGTTGTGTTTGTTGAGATGCAATGAATTGTGGGTTTATGATCAAGTTTATCTATGAGAAATAATTGAATTTTCTCTGAATTCTTTTATGTGTGATTAAGTTATCTTTGCAAGTCTCTTCGAATTATCAGTTTGGTTTGGCCTATTAGATTGATCTTTCTTGCAATGGGAGAAGTGCTTAGCTTTGGGTTAAATTTTGCGTTGTATTTTCCCAGTGACAGTAGGGGCAGCAAGGCACGTATTATATTGTTGCCATCGAGGATAAAAAGATGGGGTTTATATTATATTGCATGAGTTTATCCCTCTACATCATGTCATCTTTCTTAATGCGTTACTCTATTCTTTATGAACTTAATACTCTAGATGCAGGCATGAGTCGGTCGATGTGTGGAGTAATAGTAGTAGATGCAGAATTGTTTCGATCTACTTGTCACAGACGTGATGCCTATATACATGATCGTGCCTAGATAATCTCGTAACTATGCGCTTTTCTATCAATTGTTCAACAGTAATTTGTTCACCCACCGTAATACTTATGCTATCTTGAGAGAAGCCACTAGTGGAACCTATGGCCCCCGGGTCTATCTTTTATCATATAAGTTTTCCATCTACTTTTATTTACATCTTTTACTTTCCAATCTATATCATGAAAATATCAAAAATATTTACCTTATCATATTATCTCTATCAGATCTCACTTTCGCAAGTGGCCGTGAAGGGATTTACAACCCCTTTATTGCGTTGGTTGCGAGGTTCTTGTTTGTTTGTGTAGGTGCATGGGACTTTTGAGGAGCCTCCTACTGGATTAATACCTTGGTTCTCAAAAACTGAGGGAAATACTTACGCTACTTTGCTGCATCACCCTTTCCTCTTCAAGGAAAATCAACGCAAGCTCAAGATGTAGCAAGAAGGAATTTTTGGCGCCGTTGCCGGGGAGGTCTTTGCTCAACTCAAGACATACCAAGTACCCATCACAAACTCATCTCCCTCGCATTACATTATTTGCCATTTGCCTCTCGTTTTCCTCTCCCCACTTCACCCTTGACGTTTTATTCGCCCTCTCTTTCCCAATCTCATCTCTCTTTCGCTTTCTCCTCGCATTTTCTGCCATTATGTCTAAAACGGGGGAGATTATCGTTGATATGGACAATAATAATAACATGGAAAATTCTGATGCTCGTGTTGAAGAACCCACTATCTTACATACTAATTTTTTTTGAATGGGTAGCGGTAATATTATTGGAAAAGGGGTCATTCAAGATTTCTTTACTTCTGCTGGTGCTTTACCTTCTATGGGTGGTTCTATTCTTCATAAAACTAGTAATCTTGCGGACGCTATCGCCATGCTTGTAGTTGAACTTGAAAGACAATTTATGCACATGCATCCTTGCATACAAAGGATTTTCCTAGAATTTTCTAATATTGAGCATTCTTCTATTAAGTGCGCCGCTACTATCTTTTTGGCACATGAGTTTAGATTTATAATTTGCACACTCTAGAGTGGACGCCGGCCATCCTCCCATAGAGGCGATCCTCTTCGATCAAGAGGAAATTAGGCGTTTCCAATCTTTTGACTATGTTGCTTTTAATGAAAACCTTAGAAAAAAGGTTCCTACCAATGTTCTAGTTGATAGAATTTCTGAACTTAATAATGATTTGTCTCTTCGAAACAATGAGCTAGGATATTCTCTTGAGTATAGGCTCACGAAGTTCTGCCAAAAGAATGCTTATAATGATGAATTAGTTGTGCAATATGAAGGGCCAAGGGAGGAACCTATACCTCCCGAGATTGATCTTGGGGGACTTCTGTCCCAGTAAATTTAGCCCTTTTGGTTACTTTTTCTTGCCTCAAAGAAAACTTGCTGCTGAACATAGAGAATATGAAATGAGTTTTCTTGATCTATCTTATTATTATGACACTACTTAGATATATCCTTGCTTTTATGCCTAGCTAGGGGCGTTAAACGATAGCGCTTGTTGGGAGGCAACCCGATTTTATTTTTGTTTCTGGCTTTTTGCTTCTGTTTAGTAATAAATATTTCACCTAGCTTCTGTTTAGATGTGTTTTCATGTTTTAATTAGTGTTTGTGCCAAGTAGAACCTATAGGATAACCTATGATGATAGTTAATTTGATTCTGCTGAAAAACAGAAGCTTTTGCACGCACGCAAATAATTTTAGTAATTCACAGAAACGTGATTTTGTGTTGATTCTTATTGCTGTAGATCAATAGACAAATTTCCCAGGACTTCCTATTTTGGTAGGATTTTTAGATTTCCATAAGTATTCGAGAGTTACAGATTGCTACAGACTGTTCTGTTTTTGACAGATTCTGCTTTTCGTGTGTTGTTTGCTTTTTTTGATGCATCTATGGCTAGTATCGGGGGGTACGAACCATAGAGAAGTGGGAATACAGTAGGTTTAACACCAATATAAATAAAGAATGAGTTCATTACAGTACCTATGTGGCGGTTTTTCTTTCTTGCACTAACGGAGCTTATGAGATTTCCTGTTGAGTTTTGTGTTGTGAAGTTTTCATGTTTTGGGTAAAGATTTGATGGACTATGGAATAAGGAGTGGCAAGAGCATAAGCTTGGGGATGCCCATGGCACCCCAAGATATTCAATGATAACCAAAATCCTAAGCCTGAGGATGCCCCGGAAGGCATCCCCTCTTTCGTCTTCGTCTATCGGTAACTTTACTTGGAGCTATATTTTTATTCACCACATGATATGTGTTTTGCTTGTAGCGTCTCGTATGATATTAGTCTTTGCTTTTTATATTTCCACAATCATCCTTGCTGTACACACCTTTTGGGAGAACCCCACATGATTTAGAAATTATTAGAATACTCTATGTGCTTCACTTATATCTTTTGAGCTAGATAGTTTTGCTCTTTGTGCTTCACTTATATCTTTTAGAGCACGGCGGTGGTTTAATTTTGAAGAAATTGTTGATCTCTCATGATTCACTTATATTATTTTGAGAGTCTCTTAGAATAGCATGGTATTTTCTATGGTTATTAAATTGGTCCTAGAATGATGGGCATCCAAGTTGGGTATAATAAAAACTATCATAGGAAGTGAATTGGATGCTACGATCAATTTGATACTTGATAATGGTTTTGAGATATGAGGATGGTGATATTAGAGTCATGCTAGTTGGGTAATTGTTAATTTAAAGAATGCTTGTGTTGAAGTTTGTGATTCCCATAGCATGCACGTATGGTGAACCACTTTGTGATGAAGTTGGAGCACAATTTTATTTATTGATTGTCTTCCTTATGAGTGGCGGTCGGGGACGAGTGACGGTCTTTTCATACCAATCTATCCCCCTAGGAGCATGCATGTAGTACTTTGTTTTCAATGGCTTGTAGATTTTTGCAATAAGTATATGAGTTCTTTATGACTAATGTTGAGTCCATGGATTATACGCACTCTCACCCTTCCACCATTGCTAGCCTCTCTTGTGCCGCACAACTTTCGCCGGTACCATACACCCACCATATACCATCCTCAAAACATCCACCATACCTACCTATTATGGCATATCCATAGCCATTCCGAGATATATTTCCATGCAACTTTCCATCGTTCCGTTTATTATGACACGCATCATCATTGTCGTATTGCTCTTTGCATGATCATGTAGTTGACATCGTATTTGTGGCAAAGCCACCTTCATAATTTTCCATACATGTCACTCTTGATTCATTTCATATCCCGGTACACCGTCGGAGGCATTCATATAGAGTCATATTTTGTTCTAAGTATCGAGTTGTAATCTTGAGTTGTAAGTAAATAAAAGTGTGCTGATCTTCATTATTAGAGCATTGTCCCAAGTGAGGAAAGGATGATGGAGACTATGATTCCCCCACAAGTCGGGATGAGACTTCGGACTTTACAAAAAAAAGAGAAAGGACAAATAAAAAATGAGAGAAAAAGAGAGAAGGGACAATGCTACTACCCTTTTTACCACACTTGTGCTTCAAAGTAGCACCATGATCTTCATGATAGAGAGTCTCCTATGTTGTCACTTTCGTATACTAGTGGGAATTTTTCATTATAGAACTTGGCTTGTATAATCCAATGATGGGCTTCCTCAAAATGCCCTAGGTCTTCATGAGCAAGCAAGTTGGATGCACACCCACTTAGTTTCTTTTGTTGAGCTTTCATACATTTATAGCTCTAGTGCATCCGTTGCATGGCAATCCCTACTCACTCACATTGATATCTATTAATGGGCATCTCCATAGCCCGTTGATACGCCTAGTTGATGTGAGACTATCTTCTCCTTTTTGTCTTCTCCACAACCACCATTCTATTCCACATATAGTGCTATGTCCATGGCTCACGCTCATGTATTGCGTGAAAGTTAAAAAAGTTTGTGATTACAAAAGTATGAAACAATTGCTTGGCTTGTCCTCGTGGTTGTGCATGATTAAATACTTTGTGTGATGAAGATAGAGCATAGCCAGACTATATGATTTTGTAGGGATAACTTTCTTTAGCCATGCTATTTTGAGAAGACATGATTGTTTTATTAGTATGCTTGAAGTATTACTATTTCTTATGTCAATATGGACTTTTATTTTGAATCATTTGGATCTGAACATTCATGCCACGATAAAGAAAATTACATTGAGAATTATGCTAGGTAGCATTCCACATCAAAAATTCTATTTTTATCATTTACCTACTCGAGGACGAGTAGGAATTAAGCTTGGGATGCTTGATACGTCTCCAACGTATCTATAATTTTTGATTGTTCCATGCTATTATATTACCCGTTTTGGATGTTTATGGGCTTTACTTTACACTTCTATATCATTTTTGGGACTAACCTACTAACCGGAGGCCTAGCCCGAATTGCTGTTTTCTTCCCTATTTCAGTGTTTCAAAGAAAAGGAATATCAAACGGAGTCCAAAGGGGATGAAACCTTCGGGATCGATCTTTTTGGAACAAATGCAAACCTAGAGACTTGGAGTGGACGTCAAGCAACAACCGAGGCGGCCACGAGGGTGCGCGGTGCGCCCCCTGGGGGTGGGCATGCCCCCACCCTCGTGGGCCCCTCGAGCATCCACCGCCCTACTTCTTCCTCCTATATATACTCCCGTACCCTAAAAACATCAGAACAGACCACGAAAACCTAATTCCACTGCCGCAACCTTCTGTATCCGCGAGATCCCATCTTGGAGCCTTCGCCGGCGCTCCGCCGGAGAGGGAATCGACCATGGAGGGCCTCTACATCATCTCCAAGGCCACTCCTATGAGTTGTGAGTAGTTTACCACAGACCTTCGAGTCCATAGTTATTAGCTAGATGGCTTCTTCTCTCTCTTTGAATCTCAATACCAAGTTCTCCTCGATCTTCTTGGAGATCTATTCGATGTAACTCTTTTTGCGGTGTGTTTTTCGAGATCCGATGAATTGTGGGTTTATGATCAAGTTTATCTATGAGAAATAATTGAATCTTCTCTGAATTCTTTTATGTGTGATTAAGTTATCTTTGCAAGTCTCTTCGAATTATCAGTTTGGTTTGGCCTACTAGATTGATCTTTCTTGCAATGGGATAAGTGCTTAGCTTTGGGTTCAATCTTGCAGTTTCCTTTCCCAGTGACAGTAGGGGCAGCAAGGCACGTATTGTATTGTTGCCATTGAGGATAAAAAGATGGGGTTTATAGAATATTGCATGAGTTTATCCCTCTACATCATGTCATCTTTCTTAATGTGTTTCTCTATTCTTTATGAACTTAATACTCTAGATGCAGGCAGGAGTTGGTTGATGTGTGGTGTAATAGTAGTAGATGTAGAATCGTTGCGATCTACTTGTCACGGACGTGATGCCTATATACATGATCATGCCTAGATAATCTCATAACTATGCGGTTTTCTATCAGTTGCTCGACAGTAATTTGTTCACCCACCGTAATACATATGCTATCTTGAGAGAAGCCACTAGTGAAACCTATCGCCCCCGGGTCTATCTTTTATCATATAAGTTTTCCATCTACTTCTATTTGCATGTTTTACTTTCCAATCTATATCATAAAAATACCAAAAATATTTATCTTATCATATTATCTCTATCAGATCTCACTTTCGCAAGTGGCTGTGAAGGGATTGACAACCCCTTTATTGCGTTGGTTGCGAGGTTCTTGTTTGTTTGTGTAGGTGCGTGGGACATTTGAGGAGCCTCCTACTGGGTTGATACCTTGGTTCTCAAAAACTAAGGGAAATACTTCCGCTACTTTGCTGCATCACCCTTTCCTCTTCAAGGAAAACCAACACAAGCTCAAGACGTAGCAACCGTCGCGTAGCCGTCTTCGCCTTCCTGAGGCGTTTGCGAGTGTTCTGGAGGTCGACTAGGCATCGAGGTTGAGGCTTCACATGAAGGGATGTTGCAATGGCGACATGTGGGCGAACACAAGGTTCCCCGTCCCTCATGTAATGCTTCTTCATCATGGTTGGAAAACCTTCGCACGCGCCCACTGCCTGATGAAGGGGCACGTTCTCCACTTCAAATTAGTGGATGCCGGCCTGCTCTCCATCAAAGTCTTCGGGCGCTCAGGAATCAGGTTAGGGTGTTGCATGGGAGAGCTCGACCGATGACGAAAGCTCCTCCTTGAGCGATAGTGACGAGGAGGAGACCGGTGGGGAGGACGATGGGGACGGGTCCAACTAGGCGTCGGACACACCATCCCAGGCGACGCCGGCAGCACCATCATCTACACCTGGCCTTCTCCCCGGCAGAGCAATTTACCGGGGGTAGTTCTTGGCGGTGGCTTCCCAAGCTAGCTCCTTGAACTTCTCGGGGCCGTCGCTTCTAGCGCCTGGTGCTGGAAGGCTGGAGAAGACGAAGAAGGCAGGGGGCAGACTGTCAAGTCGGAGTACGATGGCACCGACACCTTCGTCGTGTATTGCCGGCCCTCTGCCTCATCTTTCGGCTCTTCTCCTGGCACCATCATCACCAGCCCTCTTCTGGACGGCCGCCGGGATGTTCTCTTGGTGTCTTCTGCTGCATGTACCTTGCCTAGGCACTCATTTTGCCCTTCTGCTATCTTGGTCCGCTTCCTGAGCAGAGGGACAAGAAAGGGATCATGGACATCTTATCTTTTTTTAGTTTTTTAACTTGCGGGCACTTGTCATATTTACACTTTGTACCCCCTTGCTCATGCTTAAATTCCGTGTGAATTGTACTTGTTAATCAACGTACTAATGAAGAAAAGGGTGTTTGCCGAGTTCTTTTGTGCGTGAGCGAGGCTCACACCAAGGAATGAGTCCTTGTTATTTTAAGTAAACATCGTCACCCGGTAATAGGCCTTGCCGTCCTCCCGCTCCATAGCACGACTACACTCACACCCTTGGCGGAGGTAGGGCGAAGTAGGATTAGGCCCTTTGTTCATCTCCCTTCCACCGCAACTACAACCAGATTCCTGTCCAAAAGGGGGTTTCGGGTATAGGAAGGAGGGAGCATGGTGGCATGGGATCGAGCGAAGTTTCGTATGTTCAAGTTTCATATGGAAGTACGCAGCGGGGGGAAAAGACTTATCTGAATCTCCTGCCCCTGGAAGCCTTGGCTTGCCAGGGTCGAGGTGTCGGTCTGTCTCCTTTCCTCCAAAAAGTTCTGCTGAAGCGCCCGTGCAGCCTGCGAACTAAAAAGGACTGGAAGGGACAGAAAGACACACACTCGACCTCTATGCTAGGGGTTAGTTGCCGCTAAGCACTATCAACCCTACCAGAGAGAGAGACTCAACCTAGCATGCATGCTAATTCTTAGGGCGCCAGCACTTCATTTTTTTATCTGTTGCTCAGGGTCTGCACCTGGCTTTTCACAAAGGGTTACATGCCTTGCTGGCAAGGCTTGTACAAAAATTGGTCTGCCGGGGGGCCCGGCAACCGTGCTTTATGGGCAAACCTTGCAAAGATGTTTGATGTTCCAGGAGTTGCTCACTGGAATACCATCTTTGGTCTCCAGGTGGACTGTGCCGGGCCTGGTGACTCTTATTACCCGATAGGGACCTCCCCACTTTGGCGTCAACTTGTTGGAATTCTTGGTCGACCGAACGCACCGAAGAACAAGGTCGCCTTCCTCAAAGCTTCAGGCATGAACCTTGCGGCTATGGTAGCGGCACAAGGCTTGCTAGTAGCATGCAGCTCACACAGCAGCCCGAAGACGATCTTCCTCAAGGAGTGTAGCATCATCTTGCCGCAACTTCTCTTGCTCAAGCTCGTCATAAGCGAGCACTCGAGGTGACCCGTATGTGAGTTCCGTGGGGAGAAATGCTTTTGCTCCGTATACGAGGGAGAAGGGTGTCTAGCCGGTGGCTCGATTTGGCGTTGTTCTGATTGACCAAAGAACCGCTGACAACTCGTCAATCCAACGTCTTTTGCACTTGTGTAGCCTATCAAAAGTCTTTGTCCTGAGGCCTTGCAACACTTCAGCATTCGCAGTCTCTGCCTAGCCCTTGCTTCATGGATGTGCAACAGAAGCAAAACGGACCTTGCTGCCGAGGTCTTGGATGTACTGCATGAAGGTGCGGCTTGTGAACTGCGTGCCGTTGTCGGTGATGACCCTGTTCGGTACACCGGAACGGCAAACAAGCCCCTTGAAGAACTTGATGGCTGATTGTGCTGTCACCTTTCTCACTACTTCCACTTCTGGCTACTTTGTGAACTTGTCGATGGCAACATACAAGTACTCAAAACCCCCGACAGCACGGGGAAAGGGGCCCAGTATGTCGAGCCCCCAGACTGAAAATGGCCAGGAAAGAGGGATTGTCTGAAGAGCTTGAGCTTGTTGATGGAACTGACATGCTTCACACTTGGTTACTAGCGCGGTTGCATCCTGGAGAGTAGTGGGCCAAAAGAAACCTTGCCGGAATGCGTTGCCGGCAAGGGCTCTTGATCCTATGTGGGAGCCACATATGCCTCCATGTATCTCTGCCAACAGCTCCAGTCCGTCCTCCCGGGGAATGCACTTCAATTTCACACTGTTTGGTCTTTTCCTGTACAGGACGTCATCGACGAACTGGTACATGCCAGAGCAACGGGCTACTCTCTCCGCCTCTTCCTGTTCCTCAGGGAGTTCCCCTATTTGGAGGAACTGAATGGTGTGCTACGCCGACGCTGGAGCCTAAGGCTCGACGGCAAGGACTAGAGGCACATCTTCTGCCATGGGAGCAGTTGTCTCTATGGCAAGGGCTTGAGGTCCTACCGGAGCCTGTTGCTCCCTGGCAAGATCGGCTTCCCCGGCAGCATCCTTGTCGGCGGCTCCTGGGACCTCGGTAGGAAAGTACTTGTCGGGGCTTGGTTTCCTTCGCTTTTTCTGTCCCGCCGATGGTTCAACGGATGGCTGAGTCAATTGGAGCACAAAGGTGACGAGGCCTTCCGTCCAGAGCTCCACTATGGTTTTGAGGGTGTTCTGGGCCTCGGCGGCCCTCGTCAGTAGCTCCTCATGGTCCTTGAGGTCTCTCCTCAGGGTATCTTCTCGTTTCTTGGCGGCGTCCAGCGTCTCCGTCAAGGCGGCCAGCTTCAGCCCCAGATCAGCGCTCGAGTCCTTGGCGGTGTCCAGCTCTTTGATCTTCTCGAAGAGTTGGGCTTGCAGATCGCCGTGGGCGCGCGCATCCTCCTCGCGATCGCGCTGGAGTGCGGCAAGCTCCTCGTCTTTCCTCGTCGCGTCCGCCTCCAGCCGCGTCACTTTCTCCTCCAACTCCTTCTTGGCGGCCTCGGCAGCCGCGGCGGCATCTTTCGCTTCCTTAAGCACCCCGCCAAGTGACTGTTCCCGGCCGACGAGCTCCTCATCATGGCTGTCCAAGTACGCTTTCCGTTGTATCAGCTCGCCGTCCCGCTTGGACAGCTCCTCGGCGGCAAGCCTCTGCTGCTCCTCAGCTTCAGCCTTCTCCAGGATGAACGCTTTCTTCGCCTCGTCAAGTTGCGCCCTCTCCTCGGCGATGGACCGGAGGGCCTCTTGGTTGCGGCTCTTGAGTTCTTCTGCGTGCTTCTCTATGTCAGCTCCCTCCTGCGCGACGAGTGCTTCCCGGGATTCGAGCTTCGCTTGTCGGGCGCATTAGAGTGACACCAGTTTCCGGAGCAGCTCCTCCTCCTCTGGCTCGCCGCTGCTGCTGCCTGGCCTGTCTACCACCGCCAGCCCAGCGGAGGCGAGTATCTCCCCATCGAATTCCTCTCCTTCAACCGGCGCCCTGGAGCTCGATGCCCAGGGGAGCTTGATATATACACCCGCGTCGGCCTTCAAGTATACGCCGGGTTGGGACTCCTCGGAGCTCGGCGCCGCACCAGCGGCGGAGGGATCGGCGGTCGGTACAGCACCCTGTGCTCCTGCATCCTCCGGGTCGTCGGCATGGTCGCCGGACCCCTCGCCGACCCCTGTGCCGGCGGCCCCGGCGGCCTCCTCGCCAGTGGACTCCTCCACGCCGGCCCCTTCCTCGGTGGCAGCGGCGTCCTCAGTGTTGCCACGGCCGTCCCCCTCAACGGCGGCCTCGGCCTCCATCGGGTCCCCAAGGGGAATATCTGAAGGCAGGAAAGAAAAGAGAAAATCAATAACCAGAAGAAGATAAAGAGAGATCAGCAGGTTTCAAGGGAAAACCCCCGACAAAGGGGCTCACCTGCGCTGGGCTCCGCAAACACGGGTTCCATCGCCGGGGGCTCGCCAGTCTCGCCCCTTGCCGGGGACCCCTTCCTTGTCGGAGACGGCTCCCACATCGGGGAGTCGGCCCTCGGTGGCGTAGTGGAGGCCGACGACACCTCTGCGTCAACCTCCGGCTGCTCCTGATGGGCCTGCTCTTCTCCTACATACGAAAGAGCCAACAATCAAGATGTTGGCAGAGGAAGAAATGACCTTGCCCCCCCCATGACGAAGGATGAGTCAAGACGCTCACGCCGGGGGCTGTGCTGGGAGCTGCTGCGAGGAGAAGGGACTGGGTCCGTCAAAATAGTCTCAGATGTATCTTCTGCTACCACGGCAGGATCGTCCTCGATGTTGACCACGGGGACCTTAGCCCTCTTTGCCGCTCTCTCCGCCAAAGTCCTGGTACGAGGCAGAAATTTGGAGAAAAACAGATTAGATACAAGACAAACGATAACAAAGATTGAGAGAAGGACAAGCACGGTGCGAAGAAAGCCTTACTCCCCCTCCTCCTCCTCCTTGTCGTCGTCGGAGCTCAGCGCGGAGAGGTCGAACTCCGGTACCCTCTCAGCACGACGTGGTGGAGGGCTGGGCTCCCTCCGGCGCTTGCCAAGGGCTACGGCAGGGTCAGGCGTAGCGGCCCGGGAAGACCCCGCCTCGGTGGCCGACGCGGCCTGGGACCCGCCCGCGGCTGCGGTACCTGCCGTGGTAGAACGTGTCCCACGGTGCCGCGGCTGCTGGGTGGCCTGTTCCTCCGCCAGCTCGCCGACCCGACGGAGGCGCCTTCTCGGACGGAATTGGGGCTGCACTGTGGGCTCCGCCTACGGCGGGTCGCCCGAAGACGGCTGGCCGCTCGCGCCCTCGGCGGACTCGCCCGTTCTGGCCTCGACCTCCCCTTCGCCTTCGCCTTCCCCAGCTAGCGCTTCCCGGGCGGCAAGGCTTGCCGCCGCTGCGGCGTCTGCCTCCGCCAGCGTAAATCCGAACTCGCCCGCCACGGCGGCTGCAGCCGCCTCTTCGGCCCGGCTAGCAATATACGCTAGCTCTTCGGCAGTAGTGGCGCGGGTGAGGAGTTTCTGCTCATCGGAGTTGACTGCCACCTCCGACAAGTCGTCAAAGAATTGTTGCATGACCTCGGCAGCGGGCTCTATCCAGTTCGCATTTATCCCATGCGAATCACACTCTGGCATCATCGTGCAGATGCGATCGCGCTGGGAATTATTGCACAAGGGAACGACACCCTGCGCCAACTGGAACCACTCTGGATGATTGTGATCATGCTTGAACATCTCCCTCAGCATCGCGCCAAGCTCCATGACCGTGAAGTTGAAGTTGAGGCCTGGGCGCAGCCTCATGAAATCTGCCGGGCCGCTGAACTACCAGGCAGGCCGCCCCCTCGCTTGCAGAGGGGCGATACGGCGACGAAGGAAATCCGCGCCAACCGCCCCTGTGGTGAGTCCGGCATGCCTGAGCCGGAGGATTCGGGTGGTGGCGATCGTCAGCTTGGCGTCGTCCGACGACAGAGCGCTCCAGTCGTTGCCGCGCACCACCCGAGTCTTGCGCAGCTCGGTGAACGACGGCGGATTGTCGTCACAGATCCAACACCACTCCGCCCTCCACTCGTCCCACTTGCTACGGAGTTCGCCCGACAAGTACACTTCCTTCATACCCATCCGGGAGGTCCAGGCGATTCCGCCGGCCAGCGGCTCCCCTTTTTCGGCCCGAGGGGAGAAATAATGATGGAAGAGGGCCACATTGGGGAGGATACCAACGAAGTTCCCGCAGAGATGTGCGAAAACCGCCATTGTCAGAACGGCGTTGGGGGTGAAGTCAAGCAGATGAAACCCGTAGGTGTTCATGATATCGCAAAAGAAATCGGAAAAAGGTGGGCAGAGCCCGCAGTAGAAGAACACAGGGAAGAAGTAGTACCCTCTGGGGCACTTCTTCGATTTGGAGGCTTCCGCGGAAATCACCGGCATGCGCGGATGCGCACGCGTTTACATCGACCAAAAGAGGTAAAACTCCGCCCGCAGCGCCTCCGGAGTAAGCTCGGGGGAAAAGAGCACCTGCTTCCTGCGCAGCGCCTCGAGCTCCATCGCCTCGGCCGATTTCGCGGCCTTCGCGGCCTTCGCAGCCTTCGCGGCCTTCCTGGTTTTCGGAGCCATGACAGGGGAGGCGAAGGCAACGGCGGCG
Organism: Aegilops speltoides; assembly: GCA_021437245.1. Lineage (NCBI taxonomy): Eukaryota > Viridiplantae > Streptophyta > Magnoliopsida > Poales > Poaceae > Aegilops > Aegilops speltoides. The sequence continues at coordinate 131,141,360 of CM038144.1, forward strand.
ACGGGCGGTGGAGCGCTGCTTCCCTCTCGATCCAGAAGACGGGGGAGAACGGTGGAGCTTTTGTCAATGAGGAGTTGACGGAGCTGGACTTGACGGGCTTCGGGTATTCCACAGAAGCGAATGTCCAGCCCAGCGCCAAGCTCACGCTTTTCTTCAAGGATGTGGTGACGGCGCTACGGCAGCTCCAGGAAAGGATCCCGAAACAGTTGGCCACCGAGTCGCGCGCCGTCTGCGCTGGAGTCCTGGAGAAGGTGTTGGTGAAGGTCCTCTTCCGCAACCCGGGCATCGACCTCTCCTGCGTCACCAAGAAGCTGCCGGAGGGTGTTGATGTTGAGGAGCTCAAGGCCATCGTCGCACCCATCGTGGATAAAGTGAACGAGGTCAGGAGGCTCGACGGTGGGCGCGTGGATTAGGTTGCTCCTCTTCTCCCCTTTTCTTGCTGTTTTCTGTCTTCGGCGTCCCGGCAAGGCTAGATTCCTTTGAACGTCGCATGTTCCATACTTCTACCTTCCCTTCCTGAAAAAAAGAGAAAATAATTGTATGGAACCTTAAGGTTCGCTATTGCTTACCGGGGTGGTGTGCTGCACAGAGTGTCAGGTACAGATGCAAATAGAAGATAATGCATTAAATTTGACAAGATGTGCAAAGCACGCGAACTTTATTTACGCACGGGAGCTGCGCCCGGCTTTGTACAAAGGGTTACATGCGACAGCGGCAATGCTTGTACAAAAGAAAGGTGGTTACCGGAATGGGTCCGGTAACCGCGCCTCATGGGTAAAACTTGCGAAGATGCTCTATGTTCGAGAGTTGCTCCTTTGGGCGCCATCTTCGATCTCAAAGCGGACGGCGCCGGGCCTAGTGACTCGTTTCACCCGGTAAGGGCCTTCCCACTTCGGCGTCAACTTGTTTGAATTCTTGGCGGATTGAACTCGCCGAAGAACAAGGTCGCCTTCCTCGAAGCTTCTGGCGTTAACTTTGCAGCTATGATAGTGGCGCAAAGCTTGCTGGTAGCGAGCAACTCGCACAGCGGCCTGAAGACGATCCTCCTCGAGGAGCAGCGCGTCATCTTGTCGCAGCTGTTCTTGCTCAAGCTCATCATAAGCAAGCACTCGTGGTGACCCGTATACTGAGTTTCGTGGGAGAAGCGCTTCGCTCCGTGAGACGAGAGCAAAGGGTGTCGGCGGTGGCTCGATTTGGCGTCGTCTGATCGACCAAAGAACCACCGGCGGCTGCTCAATCAATTTCTTCCGCACTTGTGCAGCCTATCGAAAGTTCGGTCTTGAGCCAGAAGATGCTTCAGCGTTAGCCCTCTCCGCTTGACCGTTGCTTCTCGGGTGAGCAGCGAAGCAAAGCAAATCTTGGTGCCAAGATCTTGGGCGTCTTGCATGAAGGTGTGGCTCGTGAACGTGTGCCATTGTCGGTGATGATCCTGTTTGGGATTCGAAGCGGCAAACAATTGACTGAAGAACTTGATTGCCTTGTTGTCTGTCACCTTCCTCACTGGTTCCACTTCAGGACACTTTGTGAACTTGTCGACTGCAACGTACAAGTACTCAAAGCCCCCGACAGCTCGGGGAAAAGGGCCGAGGATGTCGAGCCCCCAAACCGAAAATGGCCAGGACAAAGGGATTGTTTGGAGAGCTTGAGCTGGTTGGTGAATCTGTTTGGAGTGGAACTGGCATGCTTCACACTTGGTTACTTGAGCAGTTGCATCCTAGAGGGCTGTCGGCCAGAAGAAGCCTTGCCGGAAAGCCTTGCCGGCAAGTGCTCTTGCGCCAATGTGGTGACCACATATTCCTCCATGTACCTCTGCCAACAGCTGCTGTCCGTTTTCCCGAGAAATGCACTTTAGTTTCACTCCGTTGAATCTTCTTCTGTACAGTACGTCATCGACAAACTGGCACATACTCGATTGCTGGGCTACTCTCTCTGCCTCTTCTTGTTCCTCGGGAAGTTCCCCTGTTTGAAGGAAATGGACGATTTGCTGTGCCCATGCCGGAGCTTGAGGCTCGACGACAAGGACTAAAGGCACAAATGCTGCTGCGTGGACATCCGCTTCAACGGCAAGAATCTAGGATTCTGCCGGAGCGTGATGCCCCCCGGCAAGCGTGTCGGGACACAGCTTGTCGGGAGCGTCTGCTTCAACGAAACAAACCCTAGGGCTTGCCAGAGCAGACTGCTCCTCAGCAATTTCTGTGTTGATCCTGGGGACCTTGTTGGCAGCGGCTCCGGGGCACTCTGCCGGAAAGTAGTCGCCAGTGACCAACTTTCTTTTCTTGCTTTGTCCAGCTGATGGTGTCACAGATGGTTGAGTCAGCTTAAGCACAAAAACCCCTGGTTCCACAGGCAACTTGAGTGCGGCACATTTTGACAAGCCATCTGCAATGTCATTCTGAGCTCTTGGGACATGTTCCATTTGCAGGCCGTCAAAATGTTCTTCTAGCTTTCTCACTTCATCAATGTATGCTTCCATCAGCGGACTCTGATAATCTTTGTTAACTTGATGGACGACAAGCTGCGATTCACCCCTGACAATAAGCTTCTTGATCCCAAGCTCTGCTGCTATCCTGAGTCCGGCAAGCAAGCCTTCATACTCTGCAGTATTGTTTGTTGCTTGCTCCTTGGGATAGTGCATCTGGACCACGTACTTGAGGTGCTCTCCGGTGGGTGCGACAAGTAATGCGCCCAAGGCGGCGCCTTGTAGCGAGAAGGCACCGTCAAAGTACATGATCCATTCTTTGTCTGCTTCCTTGACGGGGATGCTCCTCTCCGGAGTTTCTTCATCGGGTGTTGGCGTCCATTCTGCTATAAATTCTGCCAATGCTCGGATCTGAATGGTTGAAGTACTTTCAAACTTGAGGCCAAAGCTTGACAATTCCAGTGCCCACTCGACAATCCTTCCTGTTGCTTCTGGATTCTGCAATATCCTCTTCAACGTAAAGCGAGTGACCACTGTGATCTCATGTGCTTGAAAGTAATGGCGCAGCTTCCTCGAGGCCATGAGGAGGCCGAAAAGCAACTTCTTCACACCAGAGTACCTTGATCTAGCCCCCTGTAGAAGGGAACTAACAAAGTAAACTGGGCGCTGCACCATCTTCTTCTGTTTTTCTTCTTGTGGCTGTGCAGACCCATCCTTGCCGGAACCAGAACTCGCCGGATCAGGGTTTGTCGGGCCAGAGCTTGTCGGGCAAGCCCCCTGCTTGTCGCTGGACTCGCTTGCCGCGGCCGCTGGCTCATTATCTGTCTCCCTCTCTGCCACCAACGCAGCACTAACCACTTGGTTGGTTGCCGCCAGATATAGCAGCAACTTTTCTTGTGGCTTAGGTGCGACAAGTGTTGGAGTAGAGGACAAATATTTCTTCAAGTCCTGCAGCGCAGCCTCCGCTTCCGGAGTCCACTTCATTGGACCCGCCTTTTTCAAGATTTTGAAAAACGGTAGGGCGCGTTCAGCAGACTTGGAAATGAACCTGCTGAGGGCAGCAACGCAGCCGGCAAGCCTTCGTACGTCCTTGACTCGCTTCGGTGCTTCGATTTGCTCGATGGCCCTGATTTTGTCGGGATTGGCTTCAATCCCTCTCTGAGATACAAAGAATCTGAGAAGCTTGCCGGAAGGAACCCCAAACACACACTTCTCGGGATTCAACTTGAGATTGATCTTGCGCAGGTTCGTGAAAGTTTCGTCCAAGTCTTGGATCAAAGTCTCTCTGTTCTTGCTTTTGACCACTATATCATCCATGTAAGCTTCCACGTTTCTGTGCAGTTGAGGTTCAAAAGCGTGACTGACTACTCTCGCAAATGTTGAGCCAGCATTCTTTAGTCCGAAAGGCGTCCGTACGAAGCAGTACGTGCCACATGGAGTAATGAATGCGGTCTTTTCTTCATCCTCTTCAGCCATGAAGACTTGATGATATCCTGAGTATGCATCAAGGAATGAAAGCAGGTCGCATCCCGCCGTGGAGTCGATGATTTGGTCAATGCGCGGCAAAGGAAACAGATCCTTGGGACAAGCTTTGTTAACATCAGTGAAGTCAATACAAAGCCTCCACTTCCCATTCGCCTTGCGCACGACTACTGGGTTGGCTAGCCACGTCGGATGGAGTACTCCACGGACCAGTCCCGCTGCTTCCAACTTCCTGATCTCTTCTGCTATGAACTCTTGCCGCTCTACCGCTTGCTTTCTGACTTTTTGTTTGACGGGCCGTGTGTGAGGGCAGATGGCAAGGTGGTGCTCGATTACTTCCCTGGGAACACCGGGGATGTCGGATGGTTGCCATGCAAACACATCAACATTCGCCCGCAGGAAAGCAACGAGCGCGCTTTCCTATTTAGGGTCAAGTGTGGCACTGATGGTGAAAGTACCACCAGTGCCGTCTTCCTTGGCGGCCACCTTCTTGGTCTCTGGCGAAGCTACCTTCGCCTTTTTGCACTTGCCGGTGGAGCTCGATGGCGCGTCCTCGATGGCAGCGTAGCGCTCCGGGGAGATGCGCTTGCCGGAGTGAGCACCAGAGCTGTCTTTGCCGGATTTGGTCTTCTTCTTCCCCAGGGGAGCTTCAGCGGCAAGTGGCTCATGCTCTGCCGCAGCACCTGCTTCCCAGTAGATCTTGTCGGCGCAAATGAGTGCATCCTTCTTGTCGCCTTGGACAGAAATGACACTCATCGGGCCAGGCATTTTGAGCACATTGTATGCGTGGTGAGAGGCTGCCATGAACTTGGCGAGCGCGGGTCGGCCGAGTATCCCATTGTAGGGTAAAGGGATATCAGCCACGTCGAATGTGACCCTCTCAGTCCTGAAGTTCAGCTCGCTGCCGAACGTCACCGGCAACGTGATCTTCCCCTTAGGCTGGCTCCTTCCCGGATTTATTCCTTGAAAGGTGCCAGTCTCTTCAAGCTCGCTGTCGGGGATCTGGAGCTTCTTGAGCACTGCGGAGGAAATCAAGTTCAGGCCGACCCCGCCGTCAACCAACATCTTCGTGACCTTGAGGTTGCGGATCGTTGGTGAGACCAACAGCGGCAAGCACCCGACCGCAGTAATGCGATCAGGGTGATCCTCGACGTCGAAGACGATGGGCGTGCTGGACCACTTCAGAGGCCTGCGCGCCTCGACGGACGGCTCCGCTGCATTCACTTCTCGCACCCACTGTTTGAGCTGGCGGTGCGAGGTGTGCAGGGAGGCGCCGCCGTCGACGCACAACACTTCTGTTGCCTTCTGAAACTCTTGATCCTCAGTTTCATCTTCCTCCATCTCATCATCTTCATCTTCATCCTCGTCTTTGTCGCGGCCACGGGGAGGCCTGTCTCCTTGCCGCATCTTGGCCTTGCCGCGGTTCCCTCCCCGGGCGGGAAGCTTCTTGCCGGATCCTCCGCCACCTCCCTGGGCTCTCTCCTTATCGCGCGCCAGATTCAGCCTTCGCAGCTCCGCCATCTGCTCTACTTTTTTGCAGGTTTAGAGGTCATGGCCTTTGGTGCGGTGGATCTTGCAATAGCGCTTGCCGGAGCCGTCTTGCTTGTCGGCGGCCGCTACAGCCTCGCCGGAGTCGTCGGTCTTGGCTTTGTCGGAGCCGCCTCCGTTGCCGGAATGCTCAACAGCTAGCACATCCTTAGCTTTCCTTTTCCTATTGTTCCGCCTCCGGTTCTTCCTTGCCGGGGCGGCCTCCTCACTGTTAGATCCTTCTGCTCCGGCAACCTCTCCGGGAATTTTCCTCCCCTCCTCAGCCCGTGCACACTTGTCGGCGAGAGCGTAGAGCTCACTGACATCTCTGATCTTGATCATCGCCATCTCCTCCCTCATCCTGCGGTTACGCACGTTCTGGTGAAACGCGCTGATAACCGCGGCAGGGTGGACGTCTGGAATGTTGCGTTGCACTTGGCTGAATCTTTGTATATACTTGCGCAGGGGCTCCCCCTCCTTCTGGACGAGCAAGTGGAGGTCACTTTCCTGGCCGTGAGGCTTGTGGCCGCCCGTGAAGGCGCCGACAAACTGATGACACAGGTCCGCCCATGAAGAGATGGAGCCGTCCGGCAAGTGCATGAGCCAAGATCTGACGTTGGGCTTGAGTACCAGCGGGAAGTAGTTGGCGAGATCTTCTCGTCGCGCTCCGGCAGCTTTGCACCGCGATGGTGTAGATCTTTGAGGAACTCCGACGGTGTATCCCGCCATCGCACTTCTCGCACATCCGCTTGAAGTTTTAGTTTTGGGCCATGGACTTGCCGCAGCTCGCGGTGAACGCAGGGCAACTGCCGCGTCTGACAAGTCGCTGGTTCTCCGGCGCGTCTTGCGCGTCGACAATGAGCCCAGCGCTGGTCGATTGACGTCGCGCTTCTCTCCGGCGCTCGATGCGAGTGCGAGCGTCTTCGTGTTGCCGTTCTTGGAGAACGTGGTGCTGATCACGGTGAGTTCGCGGGTCCGATGACGCGGTGGAGTCGGCGTCAAGGTTGGTCCGGCGAGCTGGCGATCTTGGCCGTTGGGGCTGGGAGCGCACGGAAGCGGCACCCCCAGCGGTCCTGTCGGCGCCGTCCTGCGCCGGGGCGTCTTGTCGGGCCCTCGACGCGTTCGGACGCCGGGGCTTGTCGCCGTTGGCGAAGCCGATGAGGCTGTGTATGGCCATCCTCCAGTCGTCAATCTTGTGTGGCGCTGGAGGGAAGTCTAGAAGCAGCTGGGCTCGGGCCAGCGCTTCCTCTGCTGTCTTGGGCGGCGGCGGCGACGAGCGGCGCGAGGAGCGAGATGTGCTCGGACTCCCAACCGGGTTGGGAGGAGCAACACCCCGTCCAGGCGACCGTACTTCACTCGCACCAGCATGTGGGCGTGCATGCTGGCCTCGAGCGTTCCGCGACCCACCAGCTTGGCCTTGCTCCAATGCGAGCACGGTGCTAGGAGCACCGGGGCGTGGTTGACCTTGTACCTCCTGGGAAGGGCGCGGCGTCTGCACCGTCGCCGACGCTTGCAGGGCTTTGTTCTTGGACCTGGTGATGACATGAGACCCACCGCGGCACCCGCTCCTCGCGGCGTCCACCTCACCGCTGCTTGCTCGGCGGTGGTGGTAGGATTGATGTAGATGAGCGGCCACCCAAGGCTTCTTCTTCGGTGGCATGTTGACGATGACGCTGACGTAGTGCGCGTGGAGACCGGATCGGATGCTCACGACCTCGACGCCCCCCTACCTGGCGCGCCAAAGATGTCGGGGCGCTGGACCGCGTGTCCGTGGCCTCGAACACCTATGGGGCACCCGGGGGCCCCTTCTGGTTCAGCGGGGGAGTGGGGCCGTGCGCAGAGCAGATCGAGGTCAAGCGCGCGCGGGGAGACGGGCGATCTTTACCCAGCTTCGGGGCTCTCCGGAGAGATAACACCCCTACTGCTGCTCGGTGTTGTTATTTGATCAAGCTCGGCGCGCGGCGTAAGGTAGTGCTGTGGGTGTCGATGGATCGAACCCTTCTACGCGCGCATGGGCCTCCCTTTTATAGTCTCAAGGGGTACCCACGGTGGCAGCGAGGGAAGAGGGGTAGAAATGTAAAAGCGCAGGTTGGTACAACGGTGCCTCTACCTAACTCTCGACGGTAGGGACAAGGGCATTAAATGCCCGTCCGCCGCCTAACAAAGGCAGGTGGAGGACGTTAATGAGCCTCCGGTTGCCACGATGGTGCTTCATCGCTCCGTTTGCCACCTCGCTCCGCATGGTTGTGTGGTGTCTCGCCACGTGCCCTTGGGATGGCTGGTGATGACGCCACACCGAGTGTGCTGGAGGCGGTGGTTTTTGCGGCAAGTGCCTTGTCATGTCCTTTTGTTGTGCCGGCAAGCTTGCCGGCCACTGGGCCTTGCCAGGGCGTGCGGGGCGCCGCGGCAAGTTTTCTGGTGATGTCCTGGTTAGCCTTCCCGGCAAGCTCCTCTTGCCGGGGCCTTCGTGTTCCTGGCTAGCACTTTGTTCTTGAATGGTGGTAATAAGGAGTGGCGGAGGGGGCCTTGCCGGGCGCCCGGCAAGCCTTGCCGCGGGGTGCTACGACTGCCCGTGCACAAGTTCGGGGTACTAAGGTACCCCCCTACTTTAGTACACCGACAAAAGGTCCCTGGTTCCGCATGTAGCTTGAGGGCCGCACGTTTTGACAGGTCGTCAACAATGCTGTTCTCTGCTCGAGGAACATGCTCTTCTTGTAGACCGTCAAAATGTTTTTCCAACTTCCTCACTTCATCTACATAAGCTTCCATCAGCGGACTCTGATAATCCTTATTCACTTGCTTCACTACGAGCTGTGAATCCCCACGGACGATCAACTTTTTGATCCCAAGGTCTGCCGTGATCCTGAGACCAGCAAGCATCCCCTCATACTCCATGGTGTTTTTCGACGATCTCTTCCAGGGGAAGTGCATTTGGACTACGTACTTGAGGTGCTCTCCGGTGGGTGCGACAAGTAGCACCGGCACAGGCGCCTTGCATCGACAAAACCCCATCAAAGTACATAATCCAGTTGCGGCTCGTTTCCTTGCCGGGGAGTGTAGTCTCTTGAATTTCTTCGTCAGGCGTTGAGGTCCATTCTGCAATGAACTCCGCCAAGACTCTGCTCTGGATTGTCAAAGTGCTCTCAAACCTAAGACCAAAGCTTGACAGTTCCAATGCCCATTCCACAATCCTTCTGGTTGCATCTGGGTTATGCAAGATCCGTTGCAACGAGAGGCGAGTGACGATGGTGATCTCATGTGCTTGGAAATAATGACGCAGCTTCCTCAAGACCATAAGGAGGCCGAAGGGCAATATCTGCACACCAGAATATCTTGATCTAGCTTCCTACAAGAGGGAGCTGACAAAGTAAACTGGGTGCTGCATCACGTTCTTCCTCTGCACCACTTCATTTGCTTGCGCAGATCCTGCCCCGCCGGCGCCAGACTCTGCCGGGGGTCCTGTCTTGCCGACACCAGACCCTGCCGGGGGGAGCTCTGGCTCGCCATCCGACAGTCTTGTCATTGTTACTGCCTCTTCATTGACCTCCCTCTGTGCCACTAGCGCTGACCACTTGATTCTTCGCCGCTAGATATAGCAGCAACGGCTCTTGCGGTTTAGGCGCAACTTGTATTGGCGTAGAGGAGAGGTACCTCTTCAAATCTTGCAGCGCTGCCTCGGCCTCCGGGGTCCATTTCATTGGCCCTACCTTTTTCAAAATCTTGAAAAAGGGGAGGGCGCGCTCAGCAGATTTGGAGATGAACCTACTCAAAGCAGCAATGCAGCCAGCAAGCCGATGCACATCTTTGACTCGCCTTGGCGCCTCAATCTGCTCAATTGCCTTGATCTTGTCGGGGTTCACCTCGATCCCTCGTTGAGACACAAAGAACCCAAGAATTTTTTGGATGGGACACCGAACACACACTTCTCAGGATTGAGCTTGGGGTTGATCTTGCGCAAATTTGCAAATGTTTCTTCTAAATCTTGCACGAGCGTTGCCCTGTCCTTGGTCTTAACCACCATGTCATCCATGTAAGCTTCCATATTTTCTGGAGATGTGGCTCAAAACCAATCTGAACTGCCCTTGCAAATGTCGAACCAGCACTTTTCAACCCGAAAGGCATTTGTATAAAACAATAGGTACCACATGGGGTGATGAAGGCGGTCTTTTCTTCATCTTCTTTCATCATGAAAATTTGGTGGTATCCTGAATAGGCGTCAAGGAACGACAGCAGGTCGCACCCGGCAGTGGAGTCCACGATCTGGTCAATGCGCGGCAAAGGGAAAGGATCTTTTGGGCAGGATTTATTGATATCTATATAATCAAGGCACAACCTCCATTTCCCATTTGCCTTGCGCACCACCACCGATTTAGCCAACCACGTTGGGTGGAGCACTCCTCTGACCAAGCCTGCCGCTTCCAACTTCTTGATCTCCTCAATGATGAACTCTTGCTGCTCCAAAGCTTGCTTCCTGACCTTCTGCTTGACAGGCCGCGCATGAGGACATACAAGGTGGTTCTCAATCACCTCCCAGGGAACGCTGGGGATGTCAGATGCTTGCCATGCAAACACATCGTCATTCGCCCACAGGAAGGCGATGAGCGCGCTTTCCTATTTCTTGTAGACGGTGGAGATTATAGTTAAGCTTCGCCCGTGCCGTCCTCCTTGACAGGAACCTTCTTGGTCTTTGGTGGTGCAGCCCTGGATTTCTTGCTCTTGCCGGTGGAACTCTCTGGCACGTCCTCGATGGGAACGCAGCCATCCTGCCTACGGGCGGCTCGTCGTCGTGGGCGTGAACGATGCCGCTTGCCTGGCTTCGGTTGCCGGAGTGTCATGGGTGGTCTTGATCCGCACCTCCGCCACCATTCGTGACTACCCCATCGGCCGTCCGCATCGGTACGGGTGGGTCGGCCCCGTAGGAAATGATCACTGTGATCACCTTCTTCTTGGGAGCCATCGTGATCAAGGAAGCGACGTGCTAACCGCTATATCTGGTTCGCAAAACCTTCCTTCCCTACCTGGTGCGCCAAAGATGTCGGGGAAAACAACACCTACGGGAGGATCCCTTCTGCTGTTTGGCAGGGAAGAGGGGTAGAGCAAAGAGCGGATCTAGCGATCGACACGAGGGATCTTTACCCAGGTTTAGGCCGCTCGGGAGCGTAAAACCCTAGTCCTGCTTGAGTGTATATATATGTGTTCTTGAGCTTCGACTAGCTGCAACGCATGCAAGCTGGGCCGAGAGGTTCAAAAGTTCGAAATCCCCCTCCAGTATGTTGTGGGCCTCCTTTTATATGTCTAAGGGGCTGCTACAGTGGCACACAGGAGGTGTAAAGTAGCTACAACGCGTATGCTTATCGCTGACATCTTAGGACAAACACCTTAAATCCGTTGGTTACGTGCCCTCTAGCTTTATCGGGGATGGGAATAGAACCCATCCCGTCCGTTGCCACTTCTCCCTATCTTGACATGCGTCCTCGCCGGCAGGGCATGCAGCGCCAGGTTGGCTAGCCAGCTACTGCGTGGGGAGGTGGTAGGGTCTTCACGAAGATCCGCATGCTACCACGCAGGTGCTTTCTAGGCTGGCAGGTCGGCCACCGTGCTGGAACGGCGATGGGGCGGCAAAGCCTTGCCGCGACCTTGCTGATTTTCCTGGCAAGGATCTTGCCGGGGCCTAGTGGGCTCCCTCGACAAGGATCTTGCCGGGGCCTCGTGGGCGTCCTTGGCAGGGATCTTGCTGGCGTCCGGTCTTCTGGCTTTCACAAAGGTCTGCACGCCACTACGTGCGCGCCCCTTGGTCTTGGCCTTCACATTATCGATGGTGTCAGAGCTCTCAACCTCAAGGGTGGAGCTCTGTGGGCCGTCCCGGCAAGGATCTTGCAGGGGTCTCGCGAGCCGTCCCGGCAAGGATCTTGCCGGGGTTCCAGCTTGTCCTCTATTCTCTGGTCTCTGGCTATTTCTTCATGGTTTTGTGTCTTGCCCCAGCTTCCCCCGTCATCCCGTGCCATGGGTGTGGCTGCAACTGCCCGTGCACAAGTAAGGGGTACAAAAAGAGCCCAAACTTTAGTACACCGACACAACCAATGCATTATTCAATTCACAGGTACATGTGTTCAAGAATTGCATAAGCACCAAATAAAGAATGATCAACCATAGTTGTATACTTGTACTATTAGACGGTAAAGAAGGAGGTGAAATACATTCTGGTTGCTAAACAAGGTGAAACGGAATGCCCATATTGTGTCCTCCTCCATGTAGAAGGCACGCACAACTCTAGTCCAACCCCTTGTGATGGCTGACCGCCCATCCTTCAATGTCTTCAGTAACACATCTAGGTAATCATCGTGTTCTGGTAGAAATACTTTAACCTTTGCATGCCCACCAATCATGTAGTTTGAGAGGTAACCTTGAGTAAATTGCTTTGGGAACCACTACAAAGGAAAAAAGATTCAGACATTGTCATCTAACACAACTCATTATGGGCAGTAAAAAGAAGGCTGCAGAGTTCTTACTTACCATCCTGCAGTTCGTTGTTGTCTTGGATAAAGTGTAAACAAATAGTTTAATTGCCATATTTTGACTAATTTTACTAACAATCTTTATCACCTTCCTCACTTGATGTGGTTCATTAATATCTCATTGCTCCATACACAGAAAGGGTCGAAGCACGGATCTTTACCAATGACATATGTACCTAAAAGCACCAAGTTAATATTAGAAGCTAAACAACAATTGCACTATGATGTAGTACAACACTCCCTCGGTCCCATTATATAATATCTTATAACATCCAATATACTCACATATTAGATGAATTAACATCTTATATTATGGGATGTAGGGAGTTTATTGCATTCTTACAAATCATCGGCTGATTAAGTGCTGTGTATCCATGGTTAGAGTTAGTTTGAGCTAGTTTGGGCTCAAATAGCTCTAAAGTATATCCAAACATGAGGGCTAGTTTGAGCTAGTTGCATCTAACCCACCAAAAAAAACTATCCTACCCAAGAGGTGCTAATTGGAGCTAGTTCTCCTAGTGCATTTATTGTCAATCTAACCCTGTCATCCAAACACCTCTTTGGCTAGAGTTAGTTCATGGTTAGTCATGAGCTAGAAACTAACTCTAACATCTAGCTAAGTTAGAGTATCCAAACAGGGTCGTGTTGTTGTTGTTGCTGCTGTTGTTGTTGTTGTTGTTGTTGTTGTTGTTGTTGTTGTTGTTGTTGTTGTTGTTGTTGCTGCTGCTGCTGCTGCTGCTGTTCTACGTATATCTAGACATCATCAGAACATTAAGGTAACACTCTTCCTTGTTGCTATGCAGCCTAGGATTGCATATTTAGACATTCAGTATAGTGCATGTTGCTATGTAGCCTCAGATATATTACACAAGGCCCTAGTTAACCTAACGATAAATGGGTTACAGATATATTCAGTTAAAAGTCCGATTCACCGATTAGTCCCTTATCAGCCCCGGCCTATATGGTACCAGCTACCGATATCCTGAACAGTGAGTATATATAGTCCATGGGATGAAACTAACCTCGATGAAAAACAACAGTCGTTCCCAAAATTGTCCTGTGTAAGTACATCGAGAGGCATGTTAAGCACAACATGCTAAACATCAACCAAATTTATCCATGGCAGACAAAATAATCTTCAAAAGATAGCTTCACTGTGCAGGTTTAAGCACGCTAGTAAAGCAAAATAAGTGGAAAGGTGTGTTAACTGCAACAGGCCTAACATTAACAACAAGCAAACATAGTCATTCAAACTGGTATTGTGCCGGTCTAAGTACACTGGTTATTGTTAAATAAAAATGGAAAGCGTGTTAACTACAACATGCAGCAACCAAAGGTAGTCATTCATAGTGGTATTGTTGAAACTGGTATTGATGAAATTGAACTGCACAGTTCATACTTGCACATATAGAACATCACATTCTGAATAACTGGAATAAACAAGGCATACTACGAACAACCAAAGATAGCATTTGAAACTGGACATGTGCTAACTACAAACAACCGAACAACCAAAAAACTTTAAAAGAGACATATGCTAGCTATAACAGGCTTAACAGCAAGCAAATATATGGATTCCTATTGGTATGTTTAAAACTGGTATTGATGAAAATGTACTGCACAGTAAATAGTTGCACATATAGAGCATCACATTGTGAACAACTGAAATAAACAAGGCATACTACAAACAACCAAATATAGCAATTAAAACTGGACATATTCTCACTACACTACACTACAAAAGGGATTCGACCAAAAAAATCATGGGTTCCCCCTGTGAAGAGGCACGGAAAAACAAATCATGGGTTTCCTCACTTGTCACAGATGGGCTTGTTCCCATGGGAAGAGCATGGACCCTGGGTGCGCTCCATGTTGTCACAGATAGGCTCCTTCCCCTTGGAAGAGCATGGCTGTACGTAGGGTGCCCTCCCCGATGTCGCAGGCGAGATCTTTCCCCTTGGAAGAGCTGGAGAGGGTGCCCTCCTCGTGGTCGCCGTTGATGAGGTCTAACTTGGAAGCTGTGGATCCCAAGCTAGCGTCGCAGAACTTGTCCTTCAAAAATGACAAAAGGGGCTCGATGGCGATGTAGGATGGCAAATTCTTGAAAGCAAGCCAGAGGATTGGCGGCGGGGCCATGGATGAGATCGACGGCGGTTGAACCCGAGGGGTTGGGGCTGGGCCACTTAACCTATGACATAGCCCGCGTGAGGCCCTCACTGTCGATGACCTCGATGTCATAGCCGGCGTCCACGCATGCCCGCATACTCTAGCATGCTGATTGAGTGCCTACGACCAGCAATGGTCGTCAGCTTCCTCAGCGGCCACCTCAGTGACGTTGGGCGAGGAGGCCACGATACACCTCCTTTTGGCCAATCGCTCCTCGAGTTCCATGGGAAGCGTAGCCAGGCTTAGGCTGCGACGCTTTGGAGTGGGGAATGAGGATGGGGATCTATGGGAAAGCGGGCATCTGGCAGGCGTCATCTAAGAAACTCAGGGCAGCCTGGGTATGGAGATAGGTGGGTAAGTTGCACTCGCAAACCGGCAGATGTTGACAATTGAGGCCTTGCGGCGGCAGCGACGACCTTGCTAGGGTTTCGAGCGAGGGAGGGGTTGTGGTGGAGTGTGTGTCTGTGCGCGCATGCCCAAGGTGGTTTTGGTGTGTGTGTGTGTGTGTGTGTGTGTGTGTGTGTGTGTGTGTGTGTGTGGAGGGGCAGTGTGTTTGAGGAAATGACGCGACTGCTGAAAATTTTACTACCCAGGAGTCAAACGCGGGAGTGAAATACCGGGGCTATTGAAAATTTGGATGATGGCACATCGCACACAGTCCGGAAATAATAACCGTGTGTTATGAAAGAGAAAAACCCTCGAGCCGGGCAGATATTTTCGAGGGATGCAGGCGGGAGCGGGAACAACAAACATCACACATGGTCGAAACATAGTAACCGTGTGTTATCAAACAGAAAAACCTACAGGAGGGTTGATATTTTTGAGAGGGGAAGCCTCGTGGAGCCCAATGTACTGCGCTGATGTGCGTGACACGGGCACCGGCATGGCACACCGTTAGTGTGAGCGAACCGTGTCTATTGCGTCATCTGACTTGTCTAATGTTCATAAATTTGGCGAAAATGATGTGGGAAAGGGTCAGAACATGAACACACTTGCATGTGGACCAAATACATGTATGAAAAGGGTGATTTGATGTTCAAATACCAAATGCAACTTCGATGTGGCACCTATCTCGCAAAGCGCACGATATTGCTTCCCCCCTCGCATCGGCAGGAGGGGAATCCTAATCTATGAACGCATGCCCGCCCCCACGGAGGTTCACCTAGCAAAGTGTGAAGTAGCAATCCCACCCCCCATCACACACACACACACACACACACACACACACACACACACACGCACACACACATACACTATACACACACACAAGGCACAAGACGCAACACCCACACACACACACACATGCACACGTACACATACATTTCCAGTTGGCGGGAGAGGGCATCTCAGCAAGATGTATCATAAAACGGACCAAGAATAATCCACCTTGGTCGTACAACCTCTCTCTTGCTGTTGGTCAAAGTGATGTTCGTCCATGCGATCCCAGAGATGGGCTAGCTCGCCAATAATCACGCAAGTAGCTAATCCCCGAAGACAACCACTACCTGCGTGTGGCCCAAACATATGTATGAAGGTGTTGATGTTTGAATACACAATGGAACAACTTTGATGTGGCACCATGCTTTGGAACCAGAAATCCCTGATACGTCTCCAACGTATCTACTTTTCCTCACGCTTTTCCTCTTGTTTTGGACTCTAATTTAAATGATTTGAATAAAACTGACCCCGGGCTAATGCTGTTTTTAGCAGAACTACCATGGTGTTGTTTTTGTGCAGAAATAAAAGTTTTCGGAATGAAATGAAACTTTGCGAGGAATTTTTATGGAATAAAAGAGGATTTTTGGAGCCAGGACCCACCAGAGAGGGGCCCCTGCGTGGGCACAACCCACCAGGGCACGCCCCCTCTCCTGGCACGCCCAGGTGGGTGGTACCCACCTGGTGGCCCCCCAGACCCTGATTCCGACACTATAAAATCACATGTTTCCAGAAAAAAATCGGGGAGAAAGAATTATCGCGTTCCACGAGACAGAACCGCCGCCACCTCCTATTCTTCATCGGGAGGCCAGTTCTAGAGTCCCTTTGGGGCTCCGGAGAGGGGGATCTTCGTTCTTCGTCATCACCAACCCATCTCCATCGCCAATTCCATGATGCTCCCCACCGGGAGTGAGTAATTCCTTTGTAGGCTCGCTGGTCAATGAGGAGTTGGATGTGATTCATCGTGTAATCAAGTTAGTTTTGTTAGGGCCTGATCCCTAGTATCCACTATGTTCTTTGATTGATGTTGCTATGACTTTGCTATGCTTAACGCTTGTCACTTTGGGCCTGGGTGCCATGAACTAAGATCTGAACTATTTATGAATTCATCATTATATCCATGTTTTAGATCCGATCTTGCAAGTTATAGTCACCTACTACGTTTTATGATCTGACAACCCCGGAGTGAAAACAATCGGGCCCACTCTCGGTGATGACCGTAGTTTGAGGAGTTCATGTATTCACTATGTGTTAATGCTTTGTTCCGGTTCTCTATTAAAAGGAGACCTTAATATCCCTTAGTTTCCAATATGGACCCCGCTGCCACGGGAGGGTAGGTCAAAAGATGTCATGCAAGTTTTTTAATAAAGCATGTATGACTATTTACGGTATACATGCCTACATTATATCGATGAACTGGAGCTAGTGTCGTATCGCCCTAGGTTATAACTGTCACATGATGAATATCATCCAACAAGTCACTGATCCAATGCCTACGAATTTATTTATATTGATCTTGCTGCATTACTATTGCTATCATCACTATTACACTTGCTACGAATTACTGCTATCACTGTTACCGTTACCGTTGCTGCTGTCACTATTATCAAAACTATCAAACTACTGTGCTACTGATTACTTGCTGCATATAATTAATCTCCAGGTGTGGTTGAATTGACAACTCAACTGATAATACCTTCAAATATTCTTTGGCTCCCCTTGTGTTGAATCTATAAATTTGGGTTGAATACACTACCCTCAAAAACTGTTGTGATCCCCTATACTTGTGGGTTATCAATCCCCACACGAAGCGAGGGTTAGTTGGTGATGCATATGTATGTCACACCACACTTCAAACCGATCACGGGGATTCATGCATGCATGCATACATAGTATGCGCTCAAACTTAATTAGGTCTGAATCTCACCATGACCTACTACGATAACACGAACCAAAGGAAGAATCCGCCATGGTAACCTATCTTGTTGTCGGTCAAAGTGATCATGGATGTCCTCGCGGGCCCATGAATCTATAGACTTGTCACCGATAACCACGCGAGGGAGTGCACCGTTTGAAGACAACCACTACATGCATATGTATGTATGGATGTGATGCGTGCATGCATGTTTGAATACCATTCACAACATTGATGTGGTGCGTGCGTCGAAAATCGTACAGTCCCCACACAAAGCGAAATCGGTTCATGATGTGTCGTGGTACTGGCCACTTCGACTAGATGGGAGAGGGATTCATGTGTACACATGCATGTGTGCTCAAACTGTATCATGTCATCAAAGGGCATGACCTATATACCATAATACAAACAAAAAATACCCTACTAAGTCAAATTAACCTCTCTCTTTGTCTGGCAAAGTAGTGATGGACCAAGCGGGCCCATAGATGGAAAGCGTCGATATAGCTGATAACCGCGTGAGTGGGTGCGAGAGGATAACCACCATTGCTTTGCATGTGGGCAAAACATATGTTGAATACCCGAAATGCACAACTTTGATGTGGCACATGCCTCAAAAACCATAAAGTCCCCACACAAAGCGAGGTTGTAGGATCGAAAGTATGTCTAGAGGGGGGTGATTAGACTACTTGACAATATAAAAATTCTGCCTTTTGACAAAGAACAGTTTTTGGCAGATTCACAATTATGATCAAGTCAAGCATCACCCTACACATGCAATTCTAGAGTATAGGCAGCGGAAAGTAAATTGCACATGTAGTAAAGAGAGGTGGAGAAGAGCAAACACAATTTTGGAGACGCGATGATTTTTCTCGTGGTTCCGATAGGTGGTGCTATCGTACTTCCACGTTGATGGAGACTTCAACCCACGGAGGGTAACGGCTGTGAGTCCACGGAGGCTCCACCCACGAAGGGTCCACGAAGAAGCAACCTTGTTTATTCCATCATGGCCTACGCCCACGGAGGGCTAGCCTTACTCGGGGTAGATCTTCATGAAGTAGGCGATCTCCTTGCCCTTACAAACTTCTTGGTTCAACTCCACATCTCGATGACGGAGGCTCCCAAGCGACACCTAACCAATCTAGGAGGCACCACCCTCCAAAAGGTAATAGATGTTGTAGATGATGATGAACTCCTTGCTCTTGTGCTTCAAATGATAATCTCCCTAACACTCAACTCTCCTCTTGATTTGGCTGTGGTGGAAGAAAGGATTGAGTGGAAAGCAACTTGGGAAGGCTAGAGATCAAGCTTCATATGGTGGGAGTGGAGCAACTTGATCTCAACACAAGGGTAGGTAGTTCTCTTCTCAGAAATGTAAGGTAGGAGTGGTAGTTCTTTCTGATGGCTCTCTCCACGAATGAAGAGGGGGTGGAGGGGTATAAATAGCCTCCACACAAAATCCAACCGTTACACACATTTGACCAATCTCGGTGGGACCGAAGTGGACAACTTCGGTGAGACCGATAGTTCAAATAATGTGAGCGTTGGGATTTTCGAGTGGGACCGAAAATACAATCTCGGTTAGTCCGATTCGTGCAATGACAAGAGCATGCCAGTTTCGGTGGGACCGACTTCATCATCTCGGTGACACCGATTTGATGTGAAGGTTCTGAAGCTTAGCAACTCATGTTTCGTGAGACCGAGTTCGAATCGGAAAATCCGAGTTTGCTAGGGTTTGGCTTATGGCTGAGGTGGTTCATCTCGGTGTGACTGAGTTTGGAATATCGGTGGGACCGAGACTACTTATGAGTGTATATGGCGGTGAAAGTTCTTGATAGTTTAGGAGATGTATCACTAAGCACTTGAGCAACCGGATCATCATCATAACCTCATCCCTTTTAATAGTATTGGCTTTTCCTATGGACTCAATGTGATCTTGGATCACTAAACCAAAAATGGAGTCTTGAGCTTTTGCCAATGCTTGCCTTAGCATTTTGGGGGTCCACTTCTTCATCCTTGCCATACCCATATCATTGAACTCTCGAAATGATTCTCAAGTAACTATTAGTTCAATGATATATATGTTGTTATTAATTACCAAAACCACCCGGGGATTAGTTGCACTTTCAATCTCCCCCTTTTTTGTAATTGATGACAACATATAGATCAAAGCTTCGACAAAGGATATAATCAATGAATAATATCGTCGCTTTGAGAAGTATGTGATAAGCAAGAGCTCCCCCTAAATTTGTGCATTATTTAAGATTTGCGTTTGAATGCAAATGCACAATCGATTAGGATCATGGGTCACTCTTCCATGTCACATACATCTTGGTGGAGCGCACAAAATGATAAGAATGAACAGCATGCCCCAATCACCAAGACATGAGTAAATGGTCATACGAGATAGGAATGGCATATGATAAGCATTAAGCACATATTAAAGCATAGTACGACCAAGCACTCATTAAGGTAGAATCAAACGGAGTATCAAACACACTGAATGTCTCGAAAACCAAAAGTATCTCAAAGAAACCGCAAAAGAACGAAAGAGCAAAAGCGCAAAGACAACAACACACTCTCTCTCGAAGCCCTATGATCTATACAATTTCTCCCCCTTTGGCAACAAGTTACCAAAAGTTCGAAAAGCATAGAGCTAAGCGCCTTGTGGACTCTGCTTGGCGGCTCCGTGCAGGTTGATGTCGGAGTGGATATGACAACATCGGTGAAGACTTCACTGATGTCTCAGGCTGGAGGAGTGGACGATGGAGCTGGAGTCGGAGTAGGAGCAATCGCTGAACTGTGGAGGTCTTGAAGCTGTAGTCCCGTGTCGATCCTTTGGAATAGCAGTGATCGGGGTCCTTTGGGAACCGGAGTAGTCTGTCAATGAGAATCCTAGACTAAGTCATCCTGCAACTCACGCATAAGCTCGCCTTCTCCCGCTTTGCTTCCTCAATGTCGCCTCGAGCTTGTTGACGGTCACTTGTACTTGATCGACTTCACGCCCGAGCGTAGATCTTCTCGTCAACAATCCTCTCTAAGCTCTCCTGAGACTGTACAATGCTGGCCAGGCGTTGTTCAATCCTTTGAGTAGCTTCAAGAATTTGCTCTCCGAAACTCTTTGGTTTAGCTGCTGCTGCTGCTGCTTCCTTGTCAGCTTTGGCTTTCTTAGCAGCTTTGATCTTGGCTTGACCTTCAACAGATGTCGGATCCTCCTCATTCATCACAACAACATTGTCTTCATGCTCTGGCTGCAACGGTAAATGTTCTCTATCCAACAAGAATGTGCCCGTGCCAAACTTGGCATTGATAAGCATCTGAATCTGCGGGGCAAATCCACATGACCTTTTACGTCATTGCAGTCCTCTTAATGGTCTCTACCATCAAGTCCATCACCTTGAAAGGTGCTCTCTCATCAAGTATGTGCAGCATGTTGATAGAGTATCCTCTAATCATGCGATCATCTCCAGATTTGGGCATCAAGGTATGCCTCAAAATGGTATTAGTGGTAGGTAAGCCTGCCTGGAGATAGTAGACTGAGCCGAGCTTCCAGATTCTCAAATCCTCTGCTGGAATCTCTTTGTACATGTTCTTCATGGATTCATGATTCTTCTTTGGAATCCCATATACATCAATATCATCTTCTCGTTGCACTGGAGCATTCAGAATTTCTGCCCATTCTTCAACAGAAGAAGAATACCTTTGACCTTCAGTCATCCACATAATCTTTCCATCAGGGTAGAAGTGAGCTGTGGCATAAAATTGCATTATCATCTCATCGTTCCAACTGGTCAATTTCTGACCTACAAAATCTGCAACTCCACATGCAGTGAAACTTTCATGCACATGTGGAAACAAATCTCTGTGCTCTTCATTTGTCAATGTACTTCCGGTCAACATATCGGTGTCTGCGACTATGGGCTTCTTGTCCATCAAGACGGTCTCATAGAAGTCCTGCTGCTCTCGGTGTGAAATCTGGGATCTATAGCAGTTCTTCTCCTCACGGCATATGGGTCGGTTTGTCTCCATAGCACGAGACCTTTATCTTTCCTTGCCTTCATATCCTCGGCTTGAGGATGAGCATCATCATGGAGTGGCAGTTTTGGACGAAGTTTTAGCAAAAGCTGGTCCTTCATCGTCGACTCAGTGGTGGCACATCATCCTTGTTCTTTCAGACATTGGAATATTTCGACGGTCTTCTTGGGCTTGGCAGCAGGCTTTGCTGGAGCTGCCTTAGCTGGAGCAGATTTCTTGGGCTTTGATGTGGCTCCAGCCTTAATGGCATCACCCATGAGCTTCGGCTTCTGAGGAGGCTGGGGTGCTTCCTCATCCTCATCCTCTACTGCTGCATCTTCATGCACTATTCTCTTTCTCTTGGTGGTTTTCTTCACTTTGCTTGCAGCTGCCTCTCCCAAATTCAGCTTCTTAGCAACAGTTGACTGCTTGACTTTGCTTGTGCCCTTCTTAGATTGTTGACCTTGTTGCTCTTTGGCAACAACCTTCCTTTTAGGCTTTGAGGTCACCTCTTCCTCAACAACAAAATCTAAATCCTCATCATCTGAATTCCTCTTCTTTCTAGCTCTGGTGGCTGCAGGAGGCATGCCACTTGGTGTACTCCTCTCACCATCATCAGATGAGCTACTAGGATCGGGACTAGTGCCCGCCTCTGGAATATCGCAATGGGTGTCTCGACTGTTCTGATGCCACGGCATCGACATGGTGACAACCTGTGAATAGATAAGGTGTAGGCAGAGAAGAAGAGTCATCAAAACTGCGAAGTTTTGCAAAAAAAATGAGTTCAAATTCTAGTATTAAGTTTTCACAGAAGACATTTCGGTCAGACCGAGTTTAAGGTTGGTGAATCCAAGTGTTAAACAGAGCTTGGCACACCACTTTCGGTTTGACGAAGTGGGTTTCGTCCCGCCGAAAACACTAGGGTTTCACAGAATCTTCATTTCGGTCACACCGATTTTGCACAACTTCGGTTGGACGAAAGGTGCGATGCAATGGCCATAGGCCAAATCGGTCATACCGAAAATATAAAATTGGTCTCACCGAGATGTGTTCCATGAAACCTAACCCTAAAACTTTTACTCGAATCTAGTTCAAACGAACCAATCTGTGTCAGGAGGATTTCAATCGTGGCAAGATACTAGGCAATCCAAACGTGCATTGAATCGGAGATGGGAGCACGAGTGGGATCAAAACTCACCCTAACTTGGTGGAGTTTTTCACGGCGGCAACGGCTTGGAGGAGATGGTCGCTGACGGCGACGGAGACTGCGGCGAGGGCGCACAGCGATTTACGGCGACGATCCGGAGACCAAGGCAACGGCAGAAAAGGTGTGGGGCTAAACGTTTGAAGGAGGAATCAGCGCGCGCCCTCGGAATATATACCCTTCGCTGTCGGTGGGACCGAGTTGTAAAACTTCGGTGGCACCGAGATGGATAATCGCTAGGCGATTATGCACTTCGTCACGCCGAAAATCACAACTCGGTTTCACCGAGATGAAAACCTAGATCAGTCTAAATGCTTTCGGTTCGACCGAGTTTGAGTGAGTTGGTCGACCGAAATCAATTAGAAGGCTTTGGAAATTAGCCCTTGACGGATCGGTGGCTCAAGTGCTCCTCACCCGGAGGGTCCAAAATGACTTGTTCAAAATTTGTGATGTAAGCATGAATAGAATTTGAGACAAGAAAGCATAGATAGCTAGGGGAGGTACTTAGGCATTCTTGTCCATCCATTTGGTCGAGAAAAATCAAAACGACCAAAACAACAAATGGATGTCCTCGAATGGATAAAATCATGCATCCAACATGCTCACACAATAAGATAGCAAATGAAATATGTGTCAAACATGCACAACCAAAACTCTAGCAACTAACACACAATTTGTCGATGACTAGGTCATCTTTATATGAGTATATTGACTTAGGAGCCAAATGAGAACATTTGATCATAGGTCATACTCATCGCTTAAGCACAAGTGGGGTTACCACTTTTACATAAAGCATTGATGTGTTCACATCATTTGAAGATGCTTTAGCTCAATTTTTAGAGCAAAGCTCCCCTAGATGTGAGAACCCTTTTAAAGGGTCAAACTAACCTTGGGTTGTCGAGAAGACTTCATGTAGATGTTGAAGATGTGGATGCTCAATGTTGATGGAGATCATCAAGAGTTGGGAGCTATCCTTTGGATTGGGCACTTTCAATACCTACATGGGTTAGTCCCACAAGGAACAAACAAGGATATCCATGGACATAGATTGAAGTTCACAATAGATGATGTCCATGAAAGCAATGATTACCTTGTCCCTTGACTTACCAACAAGAGGGTTTGTGACTCCATGAACTAGTGCACGATGTGGAAGTTGATTGCACAAGTTTTTGCCAAAATGAATGTGAGTGAAGTATGTTGGCGGAGTCACCCTCAAGAACTTTCTAGTTCTTCTTCTTCGGGATCCACATCATCTTGATGGGAATCCTTGGGGTTGTAGTTGAGCTTGACGAAGTAGAACTTGACGTTTCCTTGGGAACCCACTTGACCATGGCTTGGGGTGCTTCAACAAATGCATCAATCTCCTCTTGAAGCTTGTTCTTGCCTTTTAGCTTGTGGTCTTGTGGTGGAAGGTCATCTTGAGCTTGTTCCACATTGGAAGAAGTAGGATCATACTTCTCCTTTTGAGGAACAAACTATGGAGTAGGATATTGACCTTCTTCCCACTCAACGCCTTCGGCGTTGAACTTTCGCTCAAAACCAATTCCTTGATTCTTCCGGTGCCTTCCTTGCTTGCGAACAATTTCCTCAAAGTTCTTGCTTCCGGCAAGGCTCTTGTAGACACCTTTCTCTATGATCCCTTTCAATAAACTATTTTCTTGCTCAAGTGTAACTTGGCTTGAAACATTGTTAGTGGAATCAAGAGAACTACTAGAAGCAACAACATTGGATTTAGCATGGTTATTGTTACTGCTAGAGGAAGAATTTTTCTTATGCTTGTCATGCTTAGTCTTAATGGGTGGCAAGAAATTAGACAAGAGAAGTCGTTTGGCAAGATATGAAGAACTCTTCTTTCGAAGATCGTCATTGATTGCTTTTAGAAACTCATGTTCTTGCTCTAGAGTGAGCTTCTCGAAGCGTAGCTTCTCATGAGATCTTAGGAGCTCTCTATGATCTTCTTGAGTTGTTTCATGAGCTAAGTTAAGAGTGTTTAGTTCTTTAGTTAGACGCTCAATCTCCTTCATAGCATTGTCATTCGACTCTTCTCGACTATAAAGACAACTAGCATGTTCATCGTTACTTGGCTCATTGGATTTATCATGCAAGAGCTCATCTTCACCAAGCAAGTCATCCTCATCACTATCGAAGTCAATGAATTCAGGGTGTGATACCTTGGGGCCTTTAGCCATGAAGCATCTTCCAATTCCCTCATTTGGTGAATCAAATAAGTCGTAGAAGTTGGAGTTGGAGGATACGAGAGCAAGACCGGCAACACCTTCATCTTGACTGTAGTCGGAGTCGGAGTGATAGCTTCCTTCGGATTGATTGTCGGAGTCGGAGCCGGATACCCATTCACCTACATGAGCTTGATGTTTTCTTCTTGTGTAGCTCCTTGATGACTTGTCTTTCCTCTCCGAATCCTTGCTTCTCCGAGAGGGTCTTTGTTCATAACGATCATCTCTGCTCATTCTCTCTTTCCGAGGTGACTCATCTCTTGAGCTTCTTCTTCTTGGAGATTCTTCTCTTCTCTTGTGGGGAGCCGTACACTCATTTGAGTAGTGTCCGGGTCTTCCACAATTGTAGCAGTTTCGATCACGACTAGAAGATCTCTTTTCATCATATGATCTAGACTTTGAGCTTCTCTCTTTGCCTCTATTCTTGTAGAATTTGTTGAAGTTCTTGACCATTAGGCTTATCTCTTCATTGGAAACTAACTTGTCACTTGAGGTTGTGGGAGCATCACTTGTAGCTTTGTAAGCACCACTTGACTTGTTGTGAAGCTCTTCCTTATCCTTAAGTGTCATCTCATGAGCAACAATTCTTCCAATGACTTGGTTGGCTTGAGAGTCTTGTAGTTTGGCATCATTTGGATCAAAGTGCACACGGTGTCATACTTTCCATCCAAAGCTCGAGAATCTTCTTGATGATGAATCGGTCGGTCATTTCTTCGCTTCCTAAGCCGGCAATCTCATTTGTGATGAGAGCAAGCCTAGAGTACATTTCAGCGACTCCTTCACCATCCTTCATCTTGAACTTGTCAAGTTGACCTTGAAGAATATCTAGCTTTGATTCCTTCACGGACTCGGTACCTTCGTGCATTTCAACCAAAGTATCCCAAATCTCTTTTGCATTCTCAAGACGGCTGATTTTGTTGAACTCCTCGGGACACAAGGCATTGAAGAGAATGTCACAAGCTTGAGCATTGTTTTGCAACATCCATAATTCTTCCGTTGTAAGCCGCGATCCGGAACTTTTCCTTCCTCGAAGAATTCACCTTGCATACCAACACAAATAATGCCCCATGCGGCTGGGTTATGACCAAGAATATGCATTTTCATTTTATGCTTCCAACTAGCAAAATTTGTACCATCAAAGTAAGGACCTCTCTGAAAATTACCCTCACTAGACGCCATACTCTCCTAGGTTGTGAAACCAAGCTTATGGAGTCCAATGCAATGGAAACCAATACAATGGAGACCAAAGCTCGATACCACTTGTAGGATCGAAAGTATGTCTAGAGGGGGTGATTAGACTACTTGACAATATAAAAATTCTGCCTTTTGACAAAGAACAGTTTTTGGCAGATTCACAATTATGATCAAGTCAAGCATCACCCTACACATGCAATTCTAGAGTATAGGCAGCGGAAAGTAAATTGCACATGTAGTAAAGAGAGGTGGAGAAGAGCAAACGCAATTTTGGAGACGCGGTGATTTTTCTCGTGGTTCCGATAGGTGGTGCCATCGTACTTCCACGTTGATGGAGACTTCAACCCACGGAGGGTAACGGCCATGAGTCCACGGAGGGCTCCACCCACGAAGGGTCCACGAAGAAGCAACCTTGTCTATTCCATCATGGCCTCACGCCCACGGAGGGCTAGCCTTACTCGGGGTAGATCTTCACGAAGTAGGCGATCTCCTTGCCCTTACAAACTTCTTGGTTCAACTCCACATCTCGATGACGGAGGCTCCCAAGCGACACCTAACCAATCTAGGAGGCACCACCCTCCAAAAGGTAATAGATGTTGTAGATGATGATGAACTCCTTGCTCTTGTGCTTCAAATGATAATCTCCCCAACACTCAACTCTCCTCACTGATTTGGCTGTGGTGGAAGAAAGGATTGAGTGGAAAGCAACTTGGGAAGGATAGAGATCAAGCTTCATATGGTGGGAGTGGAGCAACTTGATCTCAACACAAGGGTAGGTAGTTCTCTTCTCAGAAATGTAAGGTAGGAGTGGTAGTTCTTTCTGATGGCTCTCTCCACGAATGAAGAGGGGGTGGAGGGGTATAAATAGCCTCCACACAAAATCCAACCGTTACACACATTTGAGCAATCTCGGTGGGACTGAAGTGGACAACTCGGTGAGACCGATAGTTCAAATAATGTGAACGTTGGGATTTTCGGTGGGACCGAAAATACAATCTCGATTAGTCCGATTCGTGCAATGACAAGAGCATGCCAGTTTCGGTGGGACCGACTTCATCATCTCGGTGACACCGATTTGATGATGAAGGTTCTGAAGCTTAGCAACTCATGTTTCGGTGAGACCGAGTTCAGAATCGGAAAATCCGAGTTTGCTAGGGTTTGGCTTATGGCTGAGGTGGTTCATCTCGGTGTGACTGAGTTTGGAATATCGGTGGGACCGAGACTACTTATGAGTGTATATGGCAGTGAAAGTTGTTGATAGTTTAGGAGATGTATCACTAAGCACTTGAGCAACCAGATCATCATCATAACCTCATCCCCTTTTAATAGTATTGGCTTTTCCTATGGACTCAATGTGATCTTGGATCACTAAACCAAAAATGGAGTCTTGAGCTTTTGCCAATGCTTGCCTTAGCATTTTGGGGGGTCCACTTCTTCAGTCCTTGCCATACCCATATCACTGAACTCTCTGAAATGATTCTCAAGTAACTATTAGTTCAATGATATGTATGTTGTTATTAATTACCAAAACCACCCGGGGATTAGTTGCACTTTCAGAGGTTCATGAAGCGTACTACATATGCTGGGCCCCTTCCCCCTCTTCGACGCATACTATAAGCTCCTACCGTAATACAACCCAAAAAGAATCCTCCTTGATGGTGAAATTAATTAACCTCTCCCGATGTAGGTCAAAGTGATGCATGCATCAACGATGACCTCACGGGCCCGGAGATAGAAGCGTCACACGTGAGTGTCCTAGGATAACCACCGCCTGCATGCATGTGTTCCAAAGAGGTGTTGTGTGATGTTTGAATAGCCAATGCACAACCTTGATGTGTCACGAGCCTCAGAAACCGAAAAGTCCCGAGACTGAGCACAGACGCGTACGTAGTATATATGCTAGTCCCCTCCCTCCTCTTCGAGGCATACTATATACTCCCAGCATAACACAAATAAAAAGGATTCTACCTTGCTGGTCAAATTAACCTCTCTGCCGGCTGTTGGTCAAAGTGATGGACAATGACCTCGCGGGCCCACAGAAAATGTCACACGCGAGCGAGGTGTCATGTAGGACAACCACCGACTGGATGTGGCCAAAACATGTATGTATGAAAGGGTTGTGTAATGTTTTAAATAACGAATTCACGACTCTGATGTGGCACCTCCCTCACAATACGGCCAACCCACACGGTGGCTCATGACTCGTAGTGTATTGCCAGCCACCCCCTAGACGTGCGCGCGCACGCGCGCGCACACACACAACAACACGCATCCACCACAACTACGATGCATGTTAAATTTTCCCGCGGTGAACATATGTTACCAAAGGAGGAGTGTTTAAAAAAACAGAGATCATTAAGACATTTTAGTACATTGATTGATTTTCTAGGGGTATAATGTGCAAAAATCAAATTTGAGCTACATGCACACGTGGCAGTGCACCTAAATGGATTGGAAAAACACATGTGTCTCACTAGGTGCATATGTTTACTACCCGTGCAAGAAATTTCAACATTAAGAATCTTGATTTTTGAAATATTGTACATCAAAACTTATTTGAAATTCATGAAACTTATCGTGTTGTCACATGGACACCAATACACAGTGTCATTGTACATTTTTTTGTCAAATTCAGACAAGTTTTGATGTAATCTTTATCTTCTTACAAACAAGATAATATTAATAATTGGGAACCAATATCACAAATGGATTATTTATTCAAACCATGGGCATTAGACCAACAATGGATACGTGCCATGCTTCGGTTCAGCAATAAAGCGACAACATTAATCATCAAAATACAAAAACAATATACGTGTCGCCACGCGACCCGTGTCTCGTGCGAGAAGGCGTGAGTTGACGGGACGCATGCGAGCAGTCCGCCGCGCAGGCAGACCGGGAGGCGTGAGTGGAGGTGTGTGAATTGAGGGGAGGCGTGCTCGATGCGTAGTGTCATCGGGAGGCGTGCGAGTAGCTGTGTGAAATGACGGTCGGCATGCCAGCAGTCCGGTGCACAGGCTCACCAGGAGGCGAGCCAGCGATTTGACCGAAGCCCGCCTCTCTCCCACTACTCC
The DNA here is from genome assembly GCA_021437245.1 of Aegilops speltoides. Lineage (NCBI taxonomy): Eukaryota > Viridiplantae > Streptophyta > Magnoliopsida > Poales > Poaceae > Aegilops > Aegilops speltoides. The sequence goes on from CM038144.1 coordinate 131,170,316, forward strand.
ATATTAATGGCGCACCCGAGCAGCCGCACCCCCCATCCTCGCCACACACACAATCCTCTCTCTCCGCTTGCATCCTCGACGCTGCTCTCAGTCCTCAAAGCCGTCAGGGTATGAGGATGTCGCTGAAGTGCCCCATCGGACGGAGTGGCGACGTTGGGGCCGCTAAAGCACCGGAGCATGGCGTGGAGATGGAGATAGAGGTTGCCGTTGGCGCCGGTGAGGCATTGCTGCACCCTGACGACATCGATGGCGTCGTGCTTTCACAACCGAAGCCGAGGTCCACACCGACTCTGGTGACGACTCCGGCGATGACTCTTACGATGACGGAGAACCGGTTAATCATCTATACCCGTTTATGTGTCAAATACATCCTAGGGTTTCTCTGGTTACTCCTGCGTCCTGCCTCCCCTTTTTGGAATAGAAATCCTATGGTTATGTTCTCCCAATCCATGAAATCTGAGTAAGTTTCGTTAGATCTGTGTAGTGTATTGATTGTTTGAATGGTACAAGTGATAAGTGATTAGTTGTTTCATCTGTGCAAATGATTTCTGCTAATAATCCGACTAGGGTTAGTGTTTGTGCTAATAATTCCTAGCCAGGTCTTGACAATTGATTTTGAATGACCTACATATATGTTTGTGCCATTATTTTCTTCAAGATTTGTCTGTACATAGACGATTGTGCTTAAAAGTTGAACCATAATCTCTGGATATGTCTAAAAAATAGCCATAAATTCCTAATCCTACTTTACGGCATGTAAACATTGATTTGATGCCAAATTTTGGCAACTGCCAAATGTTTGCTAAAGATTAGTTTGCATTCCAAATTGGACGGCACATTTTTTTTACTATATGTATAGGTGTTATCTGACGATGTTGACAATGAGGATGAAGATGGCCAGAGGTGGTACAAGAGGCAAATCCTCAGGGACGGCGGCTTTCGATGCCCATTTTGGACCCAAAAGCTTCATCACGCGTATCAAAGTGTTCTGGTGCATGCAAGAGGACGAGCCGTTGGCTCCTTCAAGCAAAAGTATTCTCGCAGGGTGGCGCATGCCGCGTACACCGTATACCTGGAGAAGCTTTAGGATCATGCTGACAGGTGAGATGAGATGTGGGATCGAACTATGTATGGCTATGTAGTGTCTTAATGACGGTTGAACTATGCTTGTGTACGCTTATTATCTGTGTTTGAGTATGTTTAATCTATGTTTATTTATGTCTAAATGTGGGATATGGATGCAATCAGTTTGGTTGATGGAATCTACCTCCGTCCTGGTTTATTGGTCCCCTTTGTAATTTGTGTTAAAGTTTGACTAAAGATTTTCAGCAAAATTGGAACCGTATGCAATGACTTTCATTTTCCCTCATACGTCAATCACACATGGTTGGCTCTAGCAAATCGTTGCCTCCGAAACTCTTTGTGGGACAGAAAACCCTCACCACCCAATTCAAAAAATAAAAATAAAACCCTCACCATCCCCACGTTACAAAACCCCTCACCCGCTCGCCACCCCCTCCGGTCCCCATTCACACCAGCACAAGCTCCTCCGCTACTCTGCATGGCACCGCCTATCGCCGCGGCAACCACTTAGCTCGACGCCTATCGCCGCCGCCAGGCTGCCAGCAAACCCCACCGCATTTCGCCACTTCCGCTTGCCGCCACCTATCGCCATCGACTTTCTCGACGTTGCTCGCGGTCGACCTAGCTCCGCCCGATTGGGGAATCCGCCGTATTGAGGGTTTTTTCTCATGGACAACAAGGTAACTAATTTAATGAGATATTATCTCATCTCTTATCCCAGTTCATCTGCCTCCTTTAATCACCTGACCGAAATCGCGGTGAATTCATTTTTATTTCAGTTGTTTGAGGATTTTCTTTCATTCATAGAGTGTACAGTGCGTGGACACATCATGACTTTGCAATCTCGGCCAGACATCCATGGAGTTCCATTTCACCGTACCAGATGACTTGAGGATGCGCACTGTATGTTCAATCTCACCCTAAATCGGTTAGCATGGCCTACTTTCCTGAACATACTATACATTGCTGCATTTGGATAAAAGGTGCCACATGCAGCATATACCTCAAAGGGGATTTTTTTTCCTCTTCTTTCTACATTATGCAAATTAATGATGTATTGTTCTTTCAATTACTCTCATATTTCCATGACATCATGGTTACCCTATCTGTTTAATTATAGATTTTTGTCCTTTGATTTCATCTGTTGTATAGTTCTTTCAATTTCGCCCATATTTGCATGTTACCATACTTTTTAACAAACCTACCATTTTCTGCAGCTTGTCAATTGCTATGCAATAGAATCTGTAGTACACAATCTTTCCCTTTACACAAATCAAGACTGCAGAGACATCATACTGAACACAAACCATGGATTTACAATCGTTGCTACTGTAAGACTTGATGGACGTGGTCACTCCTATTTTGGCAGGGGCCTTTGGATAGAAATTTCTAAGTTTTATGTACTGAAAGCTGGCGCTAAAATTACACTGCACGTAAAAGAGCCTCGTCATGAGATATATGCTAACTTCCAGGACGATATCATCCATCCAGACTTTGTTAGAAGTAAGTGTTCTTTCCAAGTATCTGCATGTTGACGTACCGAGCAATATCAATGGAATTGTGTAATATTTAAGCAACCAACTGTTATTCCAGTTTCTTACTCTATTCCTACCTACTAACTTCTGGTTACCAATACACTTTTCTATTGCCCTGTTTTAACTAAATATTCCTTGTACTCCCACTTCTATCAGAAAGCGCCACTGAAGAGGAGACTCCAAAGGTGGAGAACGGGGTTGCCAACAAGTGGAGGCGGGTTGAGCAAGATCTGCAAGCGACTCCAGCAGGCCTAGACTTCATCAGCAGCCTCCTCGATGATATGTTGATAGTCATCATCTCCCTCCTCCCAATCAAATATGGGGCACGGACGACCGTCCTTTCCCGGTGGTGGTGCCCCCTATGGCATTCCACCCCTCTTGACCTCATCGACACCCATGATCTCTGCCATGGCTATCACAAAAGCTTGGATGTGTTCTCCTAGATCATCGGCAATCACCATGGCCCAACCAGAGGCCTTAGCATGGGCAAGTTTCGTTCCAACGGCAAGGACCGAGCCAAGCTTGATGAGTGGTTCCGATCCCCTTCCCTTGATCAGCTCGATGAGCTCACTTTTGATGATGGGCATCTGCGCTCGCTGCCAATGTCTGCGCTCCGCCTTGCGCCTACGCTGCACGTCACCAAGTTCAGGAACTGCCATCCCCACTTAATGACGCGCCCGCTCTTATTCTACCATGACTAAAGCACCTCGAGCTCGTCGCCGTCTGCCTCCCAAACAGTGACATGGAGTGCCTGCTCTGTGGCTGTACTGCACTCGAGTACCTTTGTCTTCAGGCGATCAATGGGTTGAGTAGTTTCCACATCACCTCCATGACTCTCCTGACTATTTATGTGTGTTGTTGGTGCTGCAAGAAGACATCACAAAATGTGTACCACAGTATGGTCATTGAGGACACACCTTCACTTGAGAGATTACTTGTAGTTGATCAAGAAGGTCCAACAAGAATCGATGTCATTTTTGCGCCGAAATTGACAGTGGTGGGATACTCGTCTGAGAAAGACTCCGAACTTGTTATTGGATCCAAACCCGTTCAGGTACAACAGCCGCCTTCTACTCCCTCCGTCCGGGAAAAGTTGTCCACTGCTTAGTTCATTTACAATTTTGCAAAACCCCCCTTCTAGCTTCAAATCTCTTGCTAATCAGACCCCGCTGCTGCTTCCTCCTTTCTCCGTCGCCGGCGCACACCATGGTCGCCCGCGCCACCGTCGGCACCCACCATAAGGCCGAGCACGTGACGGCGGCGTGGCTCTGCGCCATCGCTGTGAACCACCGCCGCCGCCCTGTTGCTTGCCGCCGAGGCGTAGCTGTGTCGCCAGACGGAGGCGAGCTGCGCCGCGCCGTCCACCTGCTCCTCTGCGGCGACCACCTCGACGGGCGGCAGCTCCACTGCTGAAGGGCGCTGCTCCGCCGCCATCCTCTCCAGCCGTGATCCCACCCGCCGCCTAGGGCTGCATCGCTATCCCCTCCCGCCGCTCAGGGCTGCGCTGCTATCCCTCCCGCCGCCCAGGGCTGCGCGCCGCCAGATAGGACTCAAGGCTACTGGTCTCAGTGCTCGGACTGAGCTCCAGCGGGCTTGGAACTCAAGCTCCTCCTCAACCTCGAGCTTCTTACGCTTCTCAAATGCGCAAGTTGTTGCTCTTCCCCGACGGCCTGCTCGTGCTACCGCCCGAGCTCCCGTGCTCGTGCTTTTGCCGGTGAGAAGAAGAACACGAGCTCCAATTTCGTACATTGCGCTTGTTCATTAATTTGAAACACAATTGATCATCTACTCTGCGAAATGTCGCAAAAAGATAATCGAATGTGTTCAACTCCAATGTCAAAGAAGTTAGCTGAATGTTCTTAGTCTTAAACATGTTCTTGATTAAGCTGGACAAGACTAAATCAAACTGAATGTTATAGACTGAGTAGAAAAATTGGACAAGATTTAGTGAATTGGAGGTGAACAGTAAGGGCATGCTGCGCCTTCACATACTTTGCAGCCCAGCCGGAGGATGAACCGGTGTGACGGCTCGTATGGCAGTTCGTCGACTTAACTCTAAAAGTGAGCTTGAGCAGCCGGGAGGAAAAGGAAAGGAAATTACTCCATCTTGTGTACTCCAAAATCTGCCTTGTAATTTATCAAGATGGAGTCTTTGGAGTAGATCAGTTTAAAGTGAATAGGAGATGCTAAATTTGAGTGAATACTCCCTTTGTTTTTAGTGAGCAAGACTCCACCAAATTTGAGAAAACTCTGAATTATTGTTGTTTAGTTAATGTCGGGTTCATTGTCGGGTTCAAAATAAACACCAAATGTTAATGTCAGGTTCATCTTACTCTAAATTAATGCATTCAGTGTGTAGATCATCCAATAGGGAAAAATCTTCTTGTTATTCAACACAAGCAAAGAGTACCAACAAATTCTCGAATGAACATATCTAATCAATTTACACGGTGACAAGATTTACCAAGTTGCATTTCAGGCTTATGACGAAGCTACTCCGACAGTTAGGAATTTTGCTGCATGGAGTATTAATCAGGTTTTAGAATAGGAGGTCACAAGGAAGCGATTACAGAATGAAAATTGGTGAGTAAATAAGATTACGAATAAGAATAAGAATAGGGGCTTGGGGATGTTCCTCTGAATTTTGGTGTGTCATGTTTCTTTAAGGAATGACCATCTACTTTTAATCTCTCGAATAAGATTACAAAAAGTCGGTTTGATGTACTAGAATATGATCATGTTCAAGTAGTGATCACCGCTTGTCAAGGAGTAGTTTGATGTTGATCATAGTCTTACTTTTCAAAGGAGCTTTGTTTTGTGCAAATAGTGTCATGGTGTGCTCTCGAAAACTGTTAAAAAGACCAATAAAAATAAAAATGGAGATGATCTAATAGGTCATTGCTCATGATGTGTCCATAATCATGTGTCCGAGAAAAAAGGAAAATTGTTTTGCTTTGCTTTGCTCCCCGATTAAGTTAACTGAATTATTCAGATTAAGTTAACTGAATTTCTTGCCTTAAGTTAACTGAATTTCTTGCCTTGACTCAAGCATCCACTTTGCTAAAGAAGCTCACAAGCTCAAGCTCCAGATAGACTAAGTTTTATAGCTACTGTACTCAAAAGAAGCATTTTGGATTACCACAAAGAAAAGAAGCATATTCATTTTAAACTTGTGTTTAACAATGACAAACTACTCCTAAGTGGGTCTTTGATCAAGAATCGACATGATGCGTTTATTTGGATTTATTTGAATTTATTCTCATTGAATTTAATCTCCACAAGAGTTGTTCTCATTGAACATGTCGAACTTCAAGAACCACATGACTCACTCAATCACCGATCTTGGACTCACCCTTATTCTTCTTACAAGTTGATGTCGGACTTGACACATAAATAAAATTTGACATCAATGAAATATATGCAATCAATATACAGATCATTGAGTAATTTTTGGTGTTGTACATTCAGGTGAATATACATCATTGGAGTAATTTTTGGTGTTGTACATTCAGTGAATATCAATCAATGGAGTACATTCAGAGTAATTTTTAGTGTTGTACAATCCGTTCTCTAGGGAGTAATAATGCCAAATTAGTTAATTGATCGTGTACTAACAGCAATTCATTTTGAAGATTTACTTGAATCTTGTGTCTTGTAGAATTATCTTGTCAAATTCAACTGGACCAGATTGTTCTTTGTTATGGCCTAAAATGGGAGAAGGAAAAATGTTATGCTGTCAATTGTTGAATTATTGAGTATTTGAATTATTCAGAGATCCATGTTTTGTATCCAGGATAATGCACAATTGCAGTGTCCATGGATCACAGGATAATCAATTGCAGTGTTAAATTCAGTCAGTGTGTACTCCAAGTAGTGATTTTAAATTCAGTCATCAAAATACAGTCAATTTTTCTACACAATCTGCATATGAGTGTAAATTCAATCAATAACCTGCACTAGGATTCTTCATGGTTTTCTTGTTATGATTATATGCTCACCATTCATCTTTTGTATACTCTTGTTATGAGATCAGACAGGAGCACACAACTATGGATTTGAATTTGATGCCGGAGGAGGAGGATGAAGCTCAAGAAGAAGAACAAGCTCAGCAGGGTGACGCTATGGATTTGAATTTGATGCCGGAAGATGAGGACGAAGCTCAAGAAGATGAACAAGCTCAGCAGGGTGACGCTATGGATTTGAATTTGATGCCAGAAGATGAGGACGAAGCTCAAGAAGAAGAACAAGCTCAGCAGGGTGATGCTATTGATTTGAACTTGATGCCGGAAGATGAGGACGAAGCTCAAGAAGAAGAACAAGCTCAACAGGGTGACGCTATTGATTTGAACTTGATGCCGGAAGATGAGGATGAAGACATTGAATTGAATTGGTTTCCTGAAGAGGAAGAAGCTCAATATGCACAAGAAGATGCAGAAGTGCAAGAAGCTCAAGATGCACAAGAAGATGCAGAAGTGCAAGAAGCTGATGCACATGGCAATCCAAGAGGGAAGGACTTGACAGACAAGGACATACATGGTGTTTACTTTGCTCTGCGAGTAATCGAGCTTAGAGATGGACAGGTTCACGTGTATGACAAGGTGCTCATCGCGACTATGCTGAATGTTCACCTGCGAACAGTTACAAGAATATGGAATCTAGCCAAACGACAACTTGAAGCAGGCCAAGAAGTTGATGTTTCAACCAAGAAGAACAAAAGTGGTAGGAAGAGAAAAGAACTAGATCATGCCGAGAACAGCCACAATCCCTTTGAACAAAAGAAGAACAATCCGTTCTCTAGCAAGGTGTTTAGGTGTGCCCGATCAACCCTACATGATGATTCCAATTGCAAGAGCTGAAACGCATCACAAGCACCATCAAACCCACCCTCAAGCCACATAACAAGATAGCGAGACTAAAGTTCTGCCTATCCATGATGGATGAAAGATGGATATCAAGTCCTTGGCCCAGTTTCAAGCCAATGACAAATATGGTCCACATCGATGAGAAATGGTATGACATGACCCGAGTGAAGAATAGCTACTACGTACTACCTGGAGAGGAAGAACCAAATCGAACTGTGCACAATACTCATAGCATTGGGAAGGTAATGTTTCTAACAGCTGTGGCCAAACCTCGCTACAATGAAGATGGGGAGATGACATTTGATGGAAAACTTGGCATTTGGCCGTTTGTGGTAGAGACTGAGGCACAACGAACAAGCCAGAACAGAGATAGGGGGACAATAGAGTTGAAGCCGGTCAAAGTTACTAGACCTGTGTGCAGAGATTACCTGATCAATAAAGTAATCCCTGCCATTCAAGACAAATGGCTTTGACGGTGACGAGGACACAACGATCTTTATTCAACAAGATAATGCAACACCGCATGTCCTCCCTAATGATGCTGGTTTTCTAGAAGCCGTGGCACGCAGATCTGGATATTCGATTATTGCAACAACCACCAAACAACCACGAGCTCAATGTTCTAGATCTTTGTTTCCACTGCTCCTCCAATCCCTAACCGATTGCAGAGCGCCTATGAATATCTGAGGAACTGCACAGGTGTAGAGGAGGAGTTTGAGAACTACGATCCCCATAAGCTGTTCAAAAGCTTTATGACGCTGCAAGCAGTCATGGTGGAAGTGATGAAAGATCAAGGAGGAAACAACTACGGATACCGCATTCAGATAAGGAACGCTCTATGAATGCCGGAGAGGAAATAACCGGTGTATGCTGCAGTCCGGAGCTAATTACTGACACCAAGGCCATTATAGAACAAGGAAATGAGTAGATAGAGAAAGGAAAAAAGAAAGGGAAAGGGAAAAGGAAAGAAAGGATAGGAGTATGTGATGTCTCATGTGTCATGTGTATGTCTTGTGTCATGTGTATGGCTTGTGCCATGTGTATGGCTTTGTGTCATGTGTATGTATTGTTTCATGTGTTCAATGAGAAAGGATAGGAAAAGAAAGGATAGAGTATTTGGATTTATTTGAATCATTTGAATTTATTTGATTTATTTGGATTTATACACCATTTGTCCAATTGCACGGTAGGGCTTCATATTCAGGTGTAAGTATTACGTATGCATTAGAAACTGAATAAGGATACTGAAAATAGAATATTACAGAGAACATTTACACTGAAAATAGAACATTTACACTGAATAAGACTATATCTACATACTGCTAAATTCTACTCCCTCATACATCAATGTTGACTAAATTTTTTAAGTGCTCTCCCTACAATTCACTTGAGTGGGAAATCTTCAATATTGTATTTTGACTACTTTCAGACCAACATTATTCCAAGGCACCATCATGGTGTGTAACTCTTTTGGTGCATTTTCTGCAGAACCTATGTGTAACTCTTTTGGTGCATTTTCGACCAACATTATTCCAAGGCACCATCATAGGTTCTGCAGAAAATACACCAACATTTAATCTCCACTTCTTTTCTTTTGGTAGGGAAATTCAATCTGAATTTTGTGCACTGAACAATGTGACTGTACTCCAAGTTAAATTGTGCTCTAATAGTAAACTAAATTGTGCTAAATTGTTTCAAAAGCGATAAACTAAATTGTGCTCGAATAGGGCACAATTATGCAACAAACTACGATAAACTACAGTAGTTTATTCCTCTCGAGTGAAAATTCAGTTAGTTGTGTGTGTGATGACTTGACATATCATCGATACACATAGTTTCAAGAGGCACAATGCCGCAAAGATACACTAGAGTACTCCATACACTTTCATTACCCACAATTGCCTCTGATTGTAGCTAAAATTGAAGTTTGCACGGAGAATTGACAAGATTCGACAACATTGGCCACAGTTTGAGAGCTGAATTGACAATACCAAGAACATTACCGCAAGGAGAAGAGAGGAGAGAGCTGAGGAACTAACCCGGCGAGGGCGAGGCGGCGACGGCGGTGAGGGCGAGGAGGTGGGCAAGGCGGCGACGCCATGGAGGAGTTGACCTCGAGAACTAGGGACGGGCGGAGTCGGCCGGTGGTCGAGCTCGGCGCGACCAATGGTGAGAAGCCGAGGACGGCGCGCCGACACGCCGCGGGCTGCTCGCGATTTGCCTCGCTTCGGCTAGGGTTGGTCGCCGGAACCATGACCACCGTCTTCCGCCGCTGCCGCGTCGCGCCCCACGCCACGGGCCGGGCGGCGGTGCCGGGGAAGGAGGTGGCGGAAGGGCGTCGCCGCCACCGGCCGAGGGCTGGCCACGCTTCTTCCATCAACGCTAGGAGGGAGGGGGTGGGCGCGAGCAAGAGACACGGCGGGAGGAAGAAGAAGCAATTTTTTGGGTGAAAGAGGGGAGATTCGGGAGGGAGGCAAGGAAGGCGGGGAATCAGCGAGGCAAAGGGAGCGGCGGAGGAGGCAGCTGCGGTGGCGGCGGAGGACGCGCGAGAGAGCAAGGGAGCAGCGCGGCGCAGGGGAGCTCCAGCGTCCATGCGCCTGTGTCCGAGCGGCGGAGCATCGAGTGGAGAAGATGAGGAGCGTTGGTTGTGTCGGGAGTTTGGGGAGGGTTTTTCTGTAAAATCGCCATGGAGACAACTTTTTCCGGACGGAGGGAGTACCTCTCCTTCTAGAAATTAACATTATTTGTAAATTTAAAGATGTATGTTCGTTTGTCATACAGAAAATGATTCCGACAAGCTTGTCCCCGAAACTACACACAATGAAGGTCTTGGCACTAGAATCTATCGGCGCCAACCTGGACCAAGTTGTCAGTCTCGCCGTGCCTGGAGAAGCTATATATCGAGGTGATGTTCCTTCCCTGTTGAATATTAACCATAAGGGAGTTCAATATTTTCCACCTTTTTCCAAGTTTACAATGACAATGTACTACGATTTCTGAAGGATTTTTGGAGGATTTTAGTACATACATGCCCCCCCCCACATTGGTTGCTTGATCCATATGGTTACAATCCATAAGCATTTCTCCTTTAGATTCATTTGTACTAGTTTTCTTAGGGAACTTTCATCCACTCCAACCTCTTGTGAAGAAGGCTACATTTTTCTAGACTGTAATCAAATGCCCATGTTAATCATGTCGGATCGAAAATGCATGTTAGTGCATTTTACAAATCCTGCAAACCAAATAGGCCTATTGTAGTGTTCAAAACAGCATGTAGGCACTAACACGTTTTCTTCTTTTGCAGATAAGATTAGGCCCGGTGGTGGATAATGTGATACAATATAACAATCACATCGAATGCCTAGATCTGCATCTCTCGGAAATTACCTTGAACTCCTACCGAGGGACCTTACCGGAGATTATATTCGCCAGGTTCTTTGTTGTCAGAGCAAGGGTGCTGAAGGTAATTAGGTTTGCCCTACATTTATATTGAAAAAATGAATGGTTTGTTGATCAGCGCCGACGGCTGCGGTAGAATGGAATAGGCTCCAAAAAACTGAATTTCATTTTGGAACTTCAGATGACAGAGTAATCGGAAGTCATCGCCTCAACCCCATACATGACTTCTCAGTGGCTGACCCCTTTGCAAAATTTATGAGGTTTCGAAACCAGCCTTACAAGTGGTAATATTAGTTTGAACCTCTCTTATATCCATGTTCATGGATCAATATTTGGCGTTTCTGGTGATGAGCTGAATTTCATTTCTAATATCAGTTTGAACCTTGTAATATTCGAATTTGAGCCATATAACTCTGGAATTTGAACCTTGTAATATTTCGAGCTTTTGTGGTACAATCATTGAAATGGCATCGTATGAGAGTCTTATATTGGTAGCACTATTTTGACCGTAATATGCAATGGACTTAGATTTTATTAACCATTATCGAATGTGTTTACCTTGTCGATCTCATTCTCATAGCACACGATCTGTATAGCTAACTTGACTGCGATCTTCGACATTATTGCACATAGTTGGTTTCTTCAACCGTGTGCCCCGCAGAGCGCATAACTAATTATCGCACTCGAGTGTTCATCATCTGTGTAACTTTGACCTCATCACCCACGGGTAAACTTATGACTGAAGTCATTCCACACACTTCATTTTTACAAAGCTTTTTGTTAATTGTTGGGGGTTGGGTGCGACATATGCCAACGGATGGCTTATCATGGTGGGAGCGAGTAGAACGTCACCAGTGCCTGGAAGCGGATGAGGCGTAGACACGAACGCCGACGCACTTTACCCAGGTTCGGGGATCTCCTAGGAGATAACACCCCTAGTCCTGCTCTGCGGGGTCTCCGCATGATCACTAAGGCACAAGTGATACAATGGTGCTCCTTGAGCTGTGTGCTAGAGGTAGAAGGAGGCAGGGCTAGCTCTTTTCTTCCTCTAGGGTAGTGGCTAGTTCTAATGGGGTGGGAACCCTTTGCATGGGTGCCATGTGGGGTTTATATAGGCCTGCCCCTAGGGGTACAATGGTAATCTGGCTGGGTGCCGGACCCGGCTGTCAGTGTCTCTGGTCGCCGGCTTCTACGCTGGCTATTGGGCCCCGCCGCCTGGTGGGCCCCGCCGACTGGTCTGGTATGGAGCCGACAGGCCACTCCCGCTGCTGGCGGGTCTAGTTGGTGGCTGATCACTGTAGCCGTGTTGCTAATGATGCAGGCTTGGTCAGCAGAGTGTGGCTACAGTCCTGCCGCCTGGCGGGAGATCACTCTAGCCACACCATGTCTTATCTGGTTGATGGCGCACGGGCCCCAAGAGAGGAACTGGCCGCCTGATGGAGGCCGGCCACCCTCGGGTCCGGCTGGTCTGGCTTCTGCCATCTTCCGGGCTCTCGCTGCTTGGTAGGGCCCGCCGCCTGCAGGCAATAATGACAGGTCGTCATGGGGAACAGGACTCCGCCTGTCAGGAGTGACGTCAAGGGGGAGTGGCAACAATGCCGCGCCGTGCGGAGATCTCTACCTGTACGAGTCACTGTAGCCATGCTAAGCCCAGGATTCATGGGTGAGGGGCTACACTGTAGCCTCACCCTATCTTGTCCTCTTGATGAGGGGCGCGGACTTTGAGGGTGCCGGGTGGCTGCCTGCCAGACGCCAGCCTCTCTCGAGGCTGTCTGCTAGGAGCCGGCCAATCTCGGTGCTGTCTGTGGGTGCTTGGCCGTCTTGGGGCGGCCGGCTGTTAAGCCAGCCGGCCACTGAAAGGCGGCGCTTCATTTTGAGGTTTCGTGGGGCGAAGCTGGCCCAAAGTCTTGACAGGTTTAGGGGCTCGGGTGAGGCTACCCGTGGCCCATTACTCCGACAGTAGTCCCCGAAGCTGGTGAGGCGTTGCGGTCGAAGGGTCGTGAAGTCTCAGCAGCTTCCCCTCGTACCGCGCTATGAGCAAATGCTAGATCCGCCTTGTGACGCGCCGACTGCTGGAGTTGGTTTCGACAAGGCGGGATCATCCACCGATTTCGAACATCAAGGCGGGAAACAGGTGGCGTGCCTGCTAAGCTTCCCAGGCCCGCCACCCGTCACGAGCACGCCACGCGCGCACGTTAGCCCGGCCAGCCTGCCACCCCATGCTCCTGATGGGACGTGACAGTGGGCCGGGCCCGCCAATACCGGGCCTCGGCACGCGGGCGGATCCGCTGCGGCCGGGGCGGGTGGTTGCGATCCCCGTGGGCGTTATGGCGCAGTAACTCCACACAGTAACCGGGGGGTCGTGGGGTCATGGGAGTAGTTAATCCCACGATCCCACGCCCCGCCCCCTCGGCTTCGCAGCCCGAGGGCTATAATTAGGGGGAGGCAGGGGAGCGGCGGAGCACACGCGCCCTTCCCCCACACTCTCTTCCTCCTCTGCCGCCGCTGCTGCTGCCTAGTGCTCACAGTAGCGCCGCTGCAGTTCACCGCCGCTGCGCTTCTCCTCCCCACGCAGCTCCGCTCGAGGCCATGGCGCACGAGAAGGGCGGCGACTAGGAAGGCTCGACGGTGATCGAGGATCACCTCACCTTCCTCCGAAACATGCGCCGGATCCCATTGCGGCATTCGTCAAGGTGCGGGTGCCGCCGTCAGAGGAGATCTCGCCGGCGCCACAGGGGGACGAGCGGGTCGTCTTCCGCTCGCACTTCCTCCGCGGCTTCGGCCTCCCGGCGAGCGGCTTTCTCTGCTCGTTCATGGACTTCAACCACCTCCAGCGGCATCACATGACACCCAACACTGTGACGCTGCTCTCCGCCTTCGTGACGATGTGCGAGGGCTACCTCGACATCCTCCCCACCATCAAGCTGTGGGGAGCTTTCTTCTACAGCAAATTGGGCACCTCCACCAAGGAGACGGCAGCCGAGTGCGGCGGCTTCATCGCCGTGCACCAGCCGGTGAAAATGAACGCCTTCTTGGTCATCAACCTGTCGCAGTCGGTGAGTCTGTGGTAGCAATCTTACTTCTACGTCGAGAACGTCGATCCGGAAGTCGACTTCATCAACTCGCCGCCCACGAGGCCGCCCCCTCGCCGGGCTTCGCCCAATGGGCTAGCAAGCCGATGTCGTGTCGGGGACGCGCTACCGCCATTGGCCGGCTCTAGGTGCTCCAGGAGTCGGAGGGTCTCATGGCGTCCGACCTGCTCATTGCCTTCGTCGAGCGCTGGGTTCTCCCGCTTCAAGGCTGCCCTCATCTGATTTGTCGGACGAGCGGCCATCATGACCCGAGTAGGATGTGCACCAAGGAGATGCTGACTACCGAGGTGGCGAGGATGGCGAACGAGATCTCCGACCTCAAGGTGTCAGAGGGAGCCTGGCGGTTCGGGAAGCGGCCGTACTCCCACGACAACCCGCCGCCTGCCGTAAGTCTCTTAATTTCTTCTTTTTGGCTCTGGTTTTAGTCTTGTTCCTGGTGTGAAACAATTTCTTCTCTCGGGCGCAGATTTAGATGCCTGCGGCCATCGTGGGGCCTGGTGGTGACTACCAGCCGGACCGGGAGGTGAGCGATGAGGAAGACCCTGACTTGGGGGCGGCCGCCTTGGAGGACGACGCAGCAGGTAGCGGCGATGGAGCAGGCGGCTCTGAAGAGGGCGGCAGCATGGAGACCTGGCCCGATGATGACGACGACGAAGACGAGCCACGCCCCTCCCGGAGCACCGCTAACACCGGCGCAGGCCCCTCTACCGAGCCGTCTTCTCGAGGCGGCAAGCGCAAGCAGAAGCAGGGCGCCGCCCTGTTCGGCAGCGCGCCAAAGAAGCCCAAGAACCCAGCCGCAGCGACCAGGCGAAAAGAGGCTGCGGCGAAGGTGGCCAAGTTCCAGAGGCAACCGAAGGTGCCACCCATGGTGTCAGCATAAGTATTCCTCTTACACTTCCACTTCTTTGCCGATCTGGCCTAAGAACTTCTTTATCTTGCTTTCTTATCTCAGTGCCCCGCTCACTCTCGAGAAGTCGGCCGCCGCCTCGGTCATCAGGTCGGCGGAGACCTCCACCACCACCCGGCGAATCGATCTGGCCGCCGACCTCTGGGAGGCGCAGGAGCGAAACACGCGGGAGGTGCGCGAGGAGCAAGAAGCCGCCCGCCTGGAGAAGGCGGAGGCTGACAAGGCGGCCGCGTCTGCGGCGAGGAAGCTAGCGCAGGCGGAGGCTGACGCCGCGGAGAAGGAGCAGCTTGCAGAGGCCGCGCGCCGCCAGGAGCCGCTGCTCGTGACTCCCCTGAACACCGCTCCACCTCCGCCAGAGTTTGTGGCAATGACTGGGGAGCCTATGACAAGCAGCTGGTCATGGAGAGGGAGGGCGGTGACGTGGCAATGCCGGACGTCATCGTGCCCCCGCCACCGCCGACCGGCGGAGCGCAAGACGGGTACCCGGCCGCCCCACCAGTGCCACCAGCCGGGAACGAGGTGGTGACAGACCTAACTCCTGAGGTATGCACACCCGTGCGCCGCCATCTTTCGAAGGCAGCCTCGGCACCGCGGCCGCTGGAGGCCGGTGCCGCAAGTTCGTCGGTTCCCAACACTGAGGCGACCATACGCGGAGGCGGGACAGGAGCCTTGAACCAGGCGGCCCTCGACGTCCAGGCCAAGCTCCAGGCTGAAGCCAAAGCCCTCAAGTGATGCAACGAGGCGTTCCTAGATTCGCGGGCCGCCATCCGAGTAAGTTTCTTACGTCTCTTTTATTTTTGGTCTTCTTGCTTCCTTCATGGGGGCGCGCCAGCGCACCCACTGGGTGTAGTCCCCAAGTTTCGGGCCGTCTGCTGAGCAGGCGGTCAAGAACTTTAACTTGCAAGCATCGAATGTTAACTTCTTCTGACATCCTTATCACAAGATTACCACAATCTTCACGCGGCCACCTTCAACTCTGGAGTCCGAGAGCTGGAGAAGCAGACCGCTAACTTGTCCAAGAGTCGGAGTAAGTTTTGACTTCCTTTCTTCACGGGGGCGCGCTGGCTCACTCACGGGCTGTAGTCCCTGAGATT
Source organism: Aegilops speltoides (assembly GCA_021437245.1). Classification (NCBI taxonomy): domain Eukaryota; kingdom Viridiplantae; phylum Streptophyta; class Magnoliopsida; order Poales; family Poaceae; genus Aegilops; species Aegilops speltoides. The sequence continues at coordinate 131,186,288 of CM038144.1, forward strand.
CGGGTCGGCTGCTGAGCAGTCGGGCCGGATCTTCCCAGTAACTTTATTTCTGTTGATAACTTCTTTCTCCGCGGGGGCGCGATAGCGCACCTGCGGGCTGTAGTCCCCGAGATTTGGGCTGACTGCTGAGCAGTCGGGCCAGATCTCCCTAACAACTACATCCCTTCTTTGTTGATAGATTGAGGCTCTTTTTTCTTCTCCTTTTGCAGAAGCCAACGCCGCCTTGTAGCAGCAGCTGGGCGAAGCCAACACCGCACTGCGCGGCAAGGAGGCGGAGTGCAGCAAGCTGGCCGAGGAGCGTGACTGACTGGTCACTCAGCTCGCGGAGCAGTCGGAGGCCCTCAAGACGGCTCAGAGGGAGGCGAAGACGAAGGAGAACGACCTCCTTGTTGAGTTCGAGGTAGAGCGCTGCTCCTGGGCCGCCAAGGAGGCGCAACTGACCACCTGCTTCAGCAGCATTGAGGACTTGGTCGACTATAGGCCTCCTCCTCTTTCTTTCTTATTTTGAGTCATCGGCCCTTACTCAAGCCGACTACCGGCTTCTGACCTTTAGCTTTTCTTGCCCTTCATTCAAACGGACTTCTTCCCAGGCCACTCTGTTGCTGCGAACCAGATCATCGAGGCCCAACGACAGGAGCGGTGGGCGAAAGGCGTGCAGATTGCCGCTGATGCCCCCCCTCCCCGTACCCTGAATGAGCAACTCCTCAGCATCCAGGCCCGCCTTCAGCCTGCCCATCAGATGTTGCACTGCCTTCAGCGTGTCGGGCCCAGGCGATCTCTGGCCTCTGGCCAGGCGTGCAGGCTCCGTGTGCTCCCAGTCGGACTGCCGACTGGCTGGAGGTGGCAGCTGGCCGCCTGGAGGCCTGGAAGGGTTCTGCGGCACGGGCTAGAGCACGCCGAGCCCTGGAGTTCGTCAAGGCGTGGTACCCTGGGTTGGATCTAGCCCAGCTGACCATGTTTCGACTGGAGGCGCAGGAGGAGCTAGTGGCGACTGAGGCCAACCTTGTCAGCAGGGCGGCGCCGATCGCCGACTACACTAACACTAGCGTCTTCATCCCTGAAGTGGTTGAAGAGGGTGCCGAAGCACCGCTGGAGTGGCTCAGGCTGAACCCGGAGGACAGCAAGGACTCGGCTGAGGTGATCGACTCCAGCGATGAAGGGGAGAAGGAGGAGTAGGAGGAAAGCGAGGAGGACGCGCCGGAGGTTGGGGCGGATGGCCAGCATCAACCTGACCGTGCCTCGAGCAACGACCCATGCTCAAATGCACCGACTGCAGCTGGAGGCGGCCAGGCGGGGACCGACCAGCCGCCCGTTCCATCGACGGACGCCGCCGGCTCTGCCGTCCAGCCGTCCACTGCCCCAACTGGTGCCACCGACCCTGCCATCCAGCCGGATCCTTCTACTGCTCCAATCTGCACCGCCGACTCCACCGTCCAGCCGGATCCTTCTGCTGTGCCAACCGGCACCTTCGAGTCCACCATCCAGCCGGATCCTTCTGCCGCCCCTTAGGATGTTATCTTTTTCTTTTTCTGCTCACTAGTCTGGACAAACTTTGGTTAAATTTGCACAATTCCACCCGCGGGGTGTATATCAAACTCTGTTGAATGCTGGCCAGTGGGCCTTTATCTATGTAAATATTTTTGCCGCAAGCTTTGCTTTGCCGGCTTCTGACTTTTTTTGTTTTCTGCTCCTTGCTTTTTTCCTTTGACGCCCTCCCTTGGCTATCCTCTTGCCAGCCAAACAGCCATTGTGCGGACAGCGGCTGGGTTGAGTACTTAGCTATTTGTGGGAGGGCAAGATAAGCAGAAGCCAGCCGGCCGGCTGCTCGGCAGCCGGCTGAAAAGGCGGGATGCCGGCCTCGGCTATATGCGTACTTTCCTTAGCCATTTTTCATGTGGGCATTGTTTTGCAACCCCTGCCCGCCGTAAAGTCGCTCTGCAAGCTGCGGCTTCTGACAGGGGAAGTTTCTGGTGCCGACACACTACTTGTCTGGCTGCAGGAGGCGGCATATAGCAGAAGGCGATCAGCCTCCGGGCCGACTGGTCGAACCCGGTGCTAGGCGGAACAATAAAACAACACACACTCATAGGCATAACACTTATCATATAGATAAAAGAGGGTAGTCCCCAAGCTCTTCTCGGGGGACCCGGAGTCTTCGCACTTAATACAAAAGATAGCATGATACATACTGCTTTCAACTGTAAAATCTTCAGAGGAGGTTTGTGTTCCATGGCCTCTCCGTCTCCTTGCCTGAGTTGTCTCTTTTGCGTGCTCTGGGCTTCTGAGCATCGATCAGGTAGTAGGAACCGTTGCCCAGCACTTTGCTGATGATAAAAGGGCCTTCCCAAGGTGCCGAGAGCTTATGCTAGCCGGCTGTTCGCTGGATCAGCCGGAGCACAAGGTCTCCCTCTTGGAAGGATCTTGGCTTCACCTTGCGGTTGTAGTATCGGTACAGACTCTGCTGGTAGATGGTGGACCGACTGAGTGCCAATAGCCGGCCCTCCTCCAGCAGGTCGACGCCGTCTTCTCGTGCCTCCTTGGCGTCCTCCTCGATGTACATGGTGACTCATGGGGAGTCGAACTCTATGTTCGTCGGGATGACGGATTCAGCGCCGTAGACGAGGAAGAAGGGCATGAAGCCGGTCAATTTGTTCGGAGTTGTGCGCAGGCTCCAGAGGACGGCCGGCATCTCGTCGAGCCAGCAGCCGGCCGAACGTTCTAGAGGCTCGACCAGTCAGGGCTTGATGCCGGACAGAATGAGGCTGTTTGCTCGCTCCACTTGGCCGTTTGACTGCGGATGGGCAACGGACGCTAAGTCCAGTCGGATGCCCTGCATCGCGCAGAAACGAGCCAAGGCTCCTTTGGCGAAGTTTGTGCCGTTGTTGGTGATGATGCTATGTGGTATGCCGTACCGAGTGGTGATGTCAGCGTTGAAAGTCACGATAGTCGGCCCATTCAGCTTCTTGATTGGCTTTGCTTCTATCCACTTGGTGAACATGTCCACAGTGACAAGCAAATGAGTCACGCCACCACGGACCGTTTTGAACGGTCCCACCATGTCCATCCCCCAGATGGCAAAGGGCCAGGCAATGGGAATGGTCTTGAGCGCAGAAGCCAGTAAGTGCGGCTTGGAACGGAACTTCTGGCACCCTTTGCACTTCTGGACCAACTCCTTGGCGTCATCTAGAGCAGTCGGTGAGAAGAAACCATGGCGGAAAGCTTTGGCAACGAGTGATCTTGAAGCCGCGTGGTGACCGCATTCGCCTTGGTGGATGTCTTTGAGGATTGCTTGACCCTGGTCTGGCTCCATGCAGCGCTGGTACACACTAGTGACACTGTGTTGAACCAGTTCTTTGTTGACTATGGTGTATGCTGCTGCCCGCCGTTGCACTTGTTGGGCTAGGATATCATCAGCCGGCAGCTCTTTGTTCACCAGGAAGTTGAGGATGGGTTGAGCCCATGAGGGTGCTGCTATCTCTCCGACTGCCACCACAGCAACTTGTAGAAGGGCGGTTGGGCCGGGAGGTGACGGGTTGGAGTTGGCTGCCGCCTGCTGAGTTGAAGAAGGCCCAGGGCCAACTGCTGTAGTCCCCAGGCCAGGTTCTGAATTCCCCGGGCCGGGTGCGACGGCTGCAGTCCCCGGGCCACCTGCCGAAGTCCCTGCGCTGGTTTCTGGGGCCCTCAAGTCGGATCCGACTGCTTCAGGAGGGGCCGGCATGAGGATGGAGTCGGACTCTGGTGATGGCTTGATAGACAGCTTAAGGAGGCGCTGTAGGGCGACGCCGGATGGTATCACTTGCCGGGTGGAGCCGATCCCTGCCAAGGCATCTGCTTGCTCGTTGTCATTTCTTGGCACATGGAGGAACTCGCACCCGTCAAAATATCCACTGAGTTGCTGTACGAGGAAGCGGTAGCTTGCCATATTTGCATCCTTGGCATCCCAGTCGCCTGACAATTGCTGGACCACCAGGTCCGAGTCACCATAGCACAGGATCCGGCGAATGCCGAGTTCCTTGGCAAGGCGGAGCCCGTGTATGAGTGCCTCGTATTCAGCTATGTTGTTGGAGGCGGAAAGTCGATTTGCAGCATATATCTGAGCTTGTCGCCTTTGAAAGAGGTGACGATGATGCCGGCTCCTAGTCTTGTGCGCATGTTTGAACCATCAAAGTGCATCCGCCAATGAGTGGAGTCTGGCGCTGGCGGCAAGTACTGGGTCTCGGCCTAGTCGACGAGGATGTCGGTCAGGCTTGTGACTTGATGGCGGTGCAAGGCTGGTAGTAGATGGTGTAGGAGGCCAGATCAATGGCCCATTTGGCCACTCGGCCTGAGGCATCTCGGCTTCCAATGATCTCAGCAAGCGGAGCATTGCAGACAACAGTTATTGGGTGCTCTTGAAAGTAAGGCTTCGACTTCTTGGCGGCAAAGTGCACACCATAGCACATCTTCTGGTAGTGGGGGTAGTTTTGCTTGGAGGCGGACAGCACCTCACTCAGGTAATATACCGGCCTCTGGACCGGCAATGCTCTGCCCTCCTCCTTGCGTTCCACCACTACGACTGTGTTGACCACCCGACTGGTGGCGGCGATGTAGAGGAGCATGGGCTCTTTAGCAGTCGGAGCCGCCAGGATAGGCAGGGTGGTCAATATCTTCTTGAGCTGGAGAAAAGCTTCATCCGCCTTGTCGTTCCACTCGAAAACAGTGGTCTTCTTCTTGGGCTGGTACAGCAGAAGAGCCTTCTCGCCCAGCCGACTAATGAAACGGCTGATTGATGCCACGCAGCCGGTGAACTTCTGCACGTCCAGCAGTCAGGTGGGCACCTCCATCTTCTTGATGGCCTTGATCTTCACAGGGTTGCACTCTATGCCGCGCTCTAAGACCAGAAAGCCGAGAAGCTGGCCGGCTGGTACTCCAAAGACGCATTTCTCCGGGTTGAGCTTGATCTGAAATTGGCGCAGGTTCTCAAATGTCTCCTTGAGGTCTTCCAACAGCGTGCCTCACTTCTCCGTCTTCACCACCACATCATCCATATAAACATGGGTGTTTCTGCCGAGTTGCTTGAGGAGACACTTCTGCATGCAACGCTGAAACGTGGCGCCGACATTTCGCAAGCCGAACGTCATGGTCAGGTAGCAGAAGGCTCCGAATGGCATGATGAAGGCGGTATTCATCCTATCGGCCGGGTTCAGCTTGATCTGATGGTACCCTGAGTACGCATCCAAAAAACTCAGCAGCTCGCATCCGGCTGTGGAGTCAATTACTTCGTCAATTCTTGGCAAGGCAAAGGGGTCTTTGGGGCAAGCTTTATTAAGGCTGGTATAATCAATACACATGCACCACTGCTTATTCTTCTTCAGCACAAGAACTGGGTTGGCCAACCATTCTGGAAAGAATACTTCCATGATGAAACCGGCTGCTAGAAGCTGGGCTATCTCTTCTCCGACAACTCTTCTCTTCTCTTCCGACATGCGGCGCAAGGGCTGCCTGACCGGCTTGGCGTCAGGTCGGACATGTAACTTGTGCTCGGCGAAATTCATCGGAACACCAGGCATGTCTTTGGGAGACCATGCAAAGATGTCCCGATTCTCATGGACGACATCAACAAGCTCGCTTTCCTATTTGCTGTCAAGGTTTGCACCTATGACAGCGTGCCTCTCCGGGTGCTCCGGGTCCAAGGGTATCTTCTTTGTTTCCTTCGCCGGCTTGAACGAGCCCTCAACTTCCGACTCCTTGGGGATGGGTGACATTTCCGACTTCTTGCCTGCCATTGCCACAACCCAGTCAAGGAGCCGCTTCTCAGCTGCAATCACAAAGGACTCGGCCAGTCGGCTGCTATCTGTAGCGCAGGCAGACGACTTCTTGTAGTCTCTGACTATAGTTAGGATTCCCTTGGTACTCGGCATCTTCATCTTGAGGTAAGCATAGTGGGGGACCGCCATGAACTTGGCCAGGGCAGGCTGGCCAAGCAGCGCATGGTAGGGGCTCTCAAGGTCCACCACTTCAAACCAAACTGGCTCACAGCAGAAATGATTCTTGTCTCCGAAGAGGACATCAATTTGGGTCTTGCTGATTGGTGAGCAGGAAAGGCCAGGGACTATGCCATGGAATACAGTCCGACTGGGGTGGAGCTGCTTCTGCTTGATTCCCAAGTTCTCCATTGTGTCACGGTATAGGATATTGATGCTGCTGCCGCCATCTATCAAGACTCTGGAGAAACGAGCTGCCCGCCTCTCGATTGCAAAGGTACCATCTATGACCAGGGCATAGGAACCAGGGAAGGGCATCACCTCCGGGTGGTTGGCCCTGCTCCAACTGATTGGCTTCTCCGACCAGTGCATGAACTCTGGAGTGTTTAATGCCACTGCCTGTACTTCTTGTTATTGCTACCGTATGTTGCATCTATCATCGGCCACACTGGTGAACACAACGTAGGCTCTGTGTTCCTCTGGATACTCATCTTGTATAACACCGACTGGCCGAGCCGCCGGCTACTGGAGCGGAGGAGGCGGCGGGCTGGCAGGCGGAGGAGGCAGGGGTCCATCTCCCTTGGCGATTCTGGTGAGCCAATGGCACTTCCGAGTGGTGTGGTTGGACGGCTTCGCACCACTATGGAACTTGTAGGGTGCATCAAGGGTCTGCTCGTACGAGAAAGCGGGCAACCAATTGGGCTTGCCGCCCTTCTGACGCTTGGGTGCTGGCTGCCCTTCTGGCTGCTGGTCTTCGACTGTCGCCACCTGCCGGCTGGAGGAAGCCGGCTGGGTGGCCTTGCGCTTGTTGTTGCTTGGTTGCAGTCGCCGACTGGTGTCACTAGCCGGAGTCCGAGGAGCCTGAGGTGCCACCTTGTCGGACGCATCAACTAGGATTTCCGCCTTCATGGAGGAGTCGGCCGTGGCGTGCTTGTCGGCGATGATTAGCAGTTCGTCGAGAGTCACAGGCTCGTCGCAGAGAAGTCGGTGCTTGAGGAGGGTGCCTTCTCGATACCCGGCGGTGAAGTACTCGATTGCCTGCACCTCGTGCACGCCTTCGCAGCAGTTGCGCAGCTCAGCCCAGCGCGTGAGATAGTCACGAGTAGATTAGCTGGGCCCTTGGACGCACAAGGAGAGCTGGCGGGGCTTGGGAGGCCGCTTGTACGTGCTGGTGAAGTTGCGGATGAAGGCTTCAGTGAAATCAACCCAGTTGTTGATGCTGCAGGGCTTCAGGCTGTTAAGCCACGTCCGGGTTGTGCCTTGAAGCATGAGCGGGACGTACTTCACAGCAACGCGCTTGTTGCTGTTCTCTATGCTGACGGCCGTGGAGTAGTCGACCAGCCAGTCCTCCGGCTTCACGGAGCCGGTGTACTTGGGCATATCTCTTGGGAGTGTGAACCCTTTGGGGAAAGGCTCATCTCGGATTCGTGGGCCGAAACAAGGCAGGCCCAACGCGTCTTCTTCTTCTAGCGCTAGGGATCGGTTGAGGTGGTCGATCCGATGGCGGGCATCGTTCTCTCTGACTCCCTCTCGGTGACCCAGGTGGTCGCCGAGTGTTGGGTGCATCACAGGCGGCAGAGTGGGATGCCTTTCTCCACGAGGCGGAGGGGGAGGCGGGTCGCCTCGCTGCTCCACTGCTCGAGGGTGGCCGTCTTCGTCATGCTCAATGGAGAGGCGAGTCCGGCTGCGGCTGGCAGCTGGCTCATTGCCTCTTCTTCCGCGGGCGCCACTAGTCGGCGTCCGGGATGTCGCGCCATGGTCCTGGCGAAGGAGCAGTTCGTCGTTCTGTCGGACGGGCTCTTCGGCGCGGCAGCTGGCTTTGTGCTGCGCGGCGGCCGCGTCTAGGAGTTGCTGGACTCACTCCGTCATGTGGCGACGCTCATCGCCCTCATACTTGTCCAGCTCATCCGTCACCACCTGGGCTGCCCGGATGTTCTCCGCAGGCGTGGCGTAGACGGGGCGTTCCGTCCCAAACATGCTGGCGACGGTCGCGCCATGCTGCCGAATCGAGCCGATGCAGCTAGGCCCCTCAGGAGCCGGCGTGCCACCAACGGCTCGGTCCATCTTGCGTTGGTAGGCGTCCGAGAGGCGTCGCACGCTGGCCAGTCAGCCAGCGCTCTCGAGGAGCTGGACGCGGCGTGCTTCCAGCATCTCAGCGTCTGTGTCTTCTGGGATGGGCGCTGACAGGTCTCACAGCGCCGCATCGCGTCGGTCTCGAACGCCTCCATCCGAGTGCTCGCCACTGTTGATGACAAGCACCTCCGTGACGGTGCTCCCGCCGCTATGCTTGCGAGGAGGCGGCTCGTCGTAGACCACAACGTTGGTGGGGAACGCGTCAAGCGATGCCGTATCAGAGTCGACGATCATCAGGTCAGTGGAGCCAATAGACTCCAGGTCCACAGCAGGCTCGTTGGTGACGTCAAGCTGATCGACAAGGCGGCTCTCGGGGCAGCCGATGCCCGCGTCAGAGGCCGGCCCGTCGGAGAGGTGGATCTCATCAACAAGGTCGGCGAGGCAGCTCACCGCGTAGGCGATCTCCGCGCCATGCAGCGTGTCGATCTTGTGTTTGCCGAGCTTCTTTGGTGCCGGCCGCCGCCGAGGAAGGAACAAGGTTCCCGTCCAGAGCAGGTCTCCGGAAGATGGTGCACCTCCCCCCACGGTGGGCGCCAAATGTCGAGGGTTGGGTGCGACATATGCCAACGGATGGCTTATCATGGTGGGAGCGAGTAGAACGTCACCGGTGCCTGGAAGCGAGATGAGGCATAGACACAAACGCCGGCGCACTTTACCCAGGTTCGGGGCTCTCCTAGGAGATAACACCCCTAGTCCTACTCTGCGGGGTCTCCGCATGATCACTAAGGCACAAGTGATACAATGGTGCTCCTTGAGCTGTGTGCCAGAGGTAGAAGGAGGCAGGGCTAGCTCTCTACTTCCTCTAGGGTAGTGGCTAGTTCTAATGGGGTGGGAACCCTTTGCATGGGTGCCCTGGGGGGTTTATATAGGCCTGCCCCCAGGGGTACAATAGTAATCTGGCCGGGTGCCGGACCCGGCTGTCAGTGTCTCTGGTCGCCGGCTTCTCCGCTGGCTACTTAGGCCCGCCGCTTGGTGGGCCCCGCCGACTGTTCTGGTATGGAGTCGAGAGGCCGCTCCCGCCGTTGGCGGGTCTGGTTGGTGGCTGATCACTATAGCCATGTTGCTAATGATGCAGGCTTGGTCAGCGGAGTGTGGCTACAGTCCCGCCGCCTGGAGGGAGATCACTGTAGCCACACAATGTCTTATCTGGTTGATGGAGAATAGGCCCCGAGGAAGGAACTGGCCGCCTGATGGAGGCCAGCCTCCCTCAGGTCCGGCTGGTCTGGCTTCTGCCGTCTTCCGGGCTCTCGCTGCCTGGTAGGGCCCGCTGCGTGCAGGCCATACCGACAGGTCGTCATGGGGAACAGGACTCCGCTTGTCAGGAGTGATGTCGAGGGGGGAGTGCAACAGTGTCGCACCGTGCGGAGGTCTCCGCTTGTACGAGGCACTGTAGCCATGCCAAGCCCAGGATTCGGGGGTAAGGGACTACACTGTAGCCTCACCCTGTCTTGTCCTCTTGATGAGGGGCGCAGACTTTGAGGACGCTGGGTGGCTGTCGGTGTCAAAACCGGCGGATCTCGGGTAGGGGGTCCTGATCTGTGCGTCAAGGCTGATGGTAACAGGAAGCAAGGGACACAGATGTTTACCCAGGTTCGGGCCGTCTCGATGGAGGTAAAACCCTACTTCCTGCTTGATTAATATTGAAGATATGGGTAGTACAAGAGTAGATCTACCACGAGAACGTAGAGGCTAAACCCTGGAAGCTAGCCTATGATAGTATGATTGTAATTGTGATCGGCCTTCTAAGGACCAACCTCTCCGGTTTATATAGACACCGGAGAGGGCTAGGGTTTACATGGAGTCGGTTACAAGGAAGGAAACACAATATCCGGATCGCCAAGCTTGCCTTCGATGCAAAGGAGAGTCCCATCCGGACACAGGCCGAAGTCTTGAGTCTTGTATCTTCACGCTTCAATAGTCCGGACGATGTATACAGTCCGGCTGTCCGGATACCCCCTAATCCAGGACTCCCTTAGTAGCCCCTGAACCAGGCTTCAATGACGATGAGTCCGGTGCGCAGTCTTGTCTTCGGCATTGCAAGGCGGGTTCCATCTCCGAATACTCCAAAGTACCTGTTACGATGAACAGTGTCCGACCTCCAATCAATGTTGTGCTCCTTGGCTTCAGTGCCTCAATAATGACCATCTCCACGTGTCGAGTGAATGCGAGGAGCCGAGGCATTTTTGCATTTGACACCCTCAATCCTCCGAGCTGACCGCCTATTTGAAGGGACGGGGATTCTCAGATCCAAACATCACTCTCCCTCCCTGAGCTAGCATCCAATAGAGCGCTCCGCGAAAAACCATTCCAACATGGCCGGCCGTCGCAGCTCTTCTGCTCACCCTCCTCGTTCCAAGTCGGGGGATTGGGGAGAATGTTCACTCCCTCATAGCCGTTTGATAGAGTTACAAACCCAAGGGTTTCTCACACCGGCGTTCATGGTCCTTGTCCGAGCCGGAATAGCTACTTATGACGGAGGGGAACAAGCAGAGGGATCTCCAAATCCATCTCCAGAGGAGCGTATATGCCTCATCCCGCATCTGCTAAGAGGCGTCGAGTTTCCCATCCACCCATTTCTTCGCGGGCTCCTGGAGTTCTACGGCCTCCAGTTGCAAAATCTTACCTCGGCCTCCATTCTGCATGTAGCGGGGTACGTCGCCCTCTGCGAGCTATTTTTAGGTTGCAAACCTCACTTCGGATTATGGAGGAAGCTGTTCTGTCTTGTCCCCCGTACCCAGGGAGAATCCCTATGTCAATTGGGCGGGGCCAAAGTATGGCGCATTGCCGAGACCGGATACCTGTCCGTGTAGGACCTTGAAGTATGTCTAGAGGGGGGGGGGGTGATTAGACTACTTGACCAATTAAAAACTTAACCTTTTCCAAATTTTAGAGTTTGGCAGATTTTAGCTATCTTTGGGCAAGTCAAGCAATCATCACACAATTCAAGCAAGCATGCAAAGAGTATATGAGCGGCGGAAATTAAAGCATGCAACTTGCAAGAATGTAAAGAGAAGGGTGAGAGGATTCAAACGCAATTGGAGACACGGATGTTTTTGGCGTGGTTCCGGTAGGTGGTGTTATCGTACATCCACGTTGATGGAGACTTCAACCCACGAAGGGTAACGATTGTGCGAGTCCACGGAGGGCTCCACCCACGAAGGGTCCACGAAGAAGCAAACTTGTCTATCCCACCATGGCCGTCGCCCACGAAGGACTTGCCTCACTAGCGGTAGATCTTCACGAAGTAGGCGATCTCCTTGCCCTTACAAACTCCTTGGTTCAACTCCACAATCTTGTCGGAGGCTCCCAAGTGACACCTAGCCAATCTAGGAGACACCACTCTCCAAGAAGTAACAAATGGTGCATTGATGATGAACTCCTTGCTCTCGTGCTTCAAATGATAGTCTCCCCAACACTCAACTCTCTCTCATGGGATTTGGATCTGGTGGAAAGAAGATTTGAGTGGAAAGCAACTTGGGGAAGGCTAGAGATCAAGATTCATATGGTCGGAATGGAATATCTTGGCCTCAACACATGAGTAGGTGGTTCTCTCTCAGAAATGGTAAGTTGGAAGTGTAGGTTTGTTCTGATGGCTCTCTCCACGAATGAAGAGGAGGTGGAGGGGTATATATAGCCTCCACACAAAATCTAACCGTTACACACAATTTACCAAAGTCGGTGGGACCGATTCAATAGACTCGGTCGGACCGATTTAGTAAACCTAGTGACCGTTAGGATTTTCGGTGGGACCGACATGCAACTCGGTAGGACCGATATGGTTAGGGTTAGGGCATAACTTAATCTCGGTGAGACCGATTACACAAACTCGGTGAGACCGATTTTGGTAATAAGTTTTCCAGAGATTTGGTCAGGTAAACTCGGTGGGACCGATTCGCTCATTTCGGTGAGACCGAAATGTTAAGAAAGGAAACAGGGAGTTTACATTGCAATCTCGGTGGGACCGATCGCTCACTTCGGTTAGACCGAAACGTTACGAAGGGAAACAGAGAGATTACAATCCCATCTCGGTGAGACTGAGATCCCTATCGGTAAGACTGATTTGCCTAGCGTTTGTGGCAGTGGCTATGACATTTGAACTCGGTGGCGCCGGATAGAAAGAATCGGTGGGGCCGATTTTGACTTTGGTTTTAGGTCATATGTGGATGTGAGAAAGTAGTTGAGGGTTTTTGGAGCATATCACTAAGCACTTGAAGCAAGAGGCTCATTAAGCAACACCTCATCCCTCCTTGATAGTATTGGCTTTTCCTATAGACTCAATGTGATCTTGGATCACTAAAATGTAAAATGAAGAGTCTTGAGCTTTTGAGCTTGAGCCAATCCTTTGTCCTTGATATTTTGAGGGATCCACTTTCATCATCCATGCCATGCCATTCATTGAGCTTTCCTGAAATAATAGTCTTGGAATAGCATTAGCTCAATGAGCTATATGTTGTTATGGATTACCAAAACCACCTAGGGATAGTTGCACTTTCAATCTCCCTCTTTTTGGTAATTGATGACAACATATAGATCAAAGCTTCGATAAATGATAATAAGATTGAAAAACATCGTCGCTTTGAGAAGTATGTGATAAGCCAGAGCTCCCCCTAAATTTGTGCATAGTTTAAGATTTGCTTTGGACTGCAAATGCACAAGGAATTAGGCTCATGGGTTACTCTTCCATGTCACATACATCTTGGTGGAGCGCTCAAAATAATAAAGATTGAATACATGCACTCATCACCAAGCAAAGTGAATGATCATATAAGGATAGGTAATATAATATCATCTAACAATCCTAAGTGTAGCTTATGATCAAACACATGATCATCAATGTCTCACAGATAATAGCATAGTATCTCAAGCAATCAAAAGCAGACAAAGTTTAACCACCAAAGCAAGAGAGAACAAAAGGCAACACTCTCTCTTGAAGCCTACGATCTATACATTTTTCTCCCCCTTTGGCAACAAGTTACCAAAAAGTTCATAGAAAATGCATAGTGCTAGATCGACTCTCAGGCTTGATCTTCAGGTGGTGGTGTAGAGATGGCTCCTTGGACGAAGGCTTCAGTTGATGTGGATGGAGCTGGAGGAGTTGGTGCTGGAGCTGGTTGCACTGGAGCTGTAGGAGCTGTAGCTGGTGCAGATGATGTGGCTCTCGTGTCTATCACAGGCACTGCAGCTGATCTCTGAGCTCTAGGTACTCTGGGAAATGCATCAGTGGTTGTCTTGCCCTTCCTCTCCTGCATGTCATCCTGGAGCTGCTCCACAATTGACTGAATCTCAGTTACTTTGACATCTAGATCATAGAATTTTTGTTCGATGATTCTTTCCAGGCTCTCCTAGTTTTGAGTTAGGGTGGCCAACCCCTTCTCAATCCTCAGTGTTGATGCTATCAAGTAACCAAGCTGCTCCTACTTGTTCTTCAAAAAGTACTTAGATGCCTCCTCTTGAGTTGGCATCTTGGCAGCCTTCTCTTTCTTTGCTTTCTCCTTCTTCTCTTGATCTTGCACTGATGATGGTTCATTCTCATTCATCACAACTTGATTGTCCTCAAAGTTTGGATAGATAGCAAAATGTTCCTTATCCAGCAAGTATGTTCCTGTGCCCATCTTTGAGTTAATCAACTCCTGAATCTGTGGGGCATACCCACAACTTCTCTTCTGGTCTGCTATTGTCCTCTTAATGGTCTCAACAATGAGGCTCATGACCTTGAATTTTTGTGGCACATCAAACAAGTGTAGCAAGTTGATAGCATGCCCTCTAATCATGTTGTGGTCACCTGACTTGGGCAGTAAAGTATGCCTTAGGATCCAGTTGATTGTTGGCAGCCCTGACAGAAGAAAATGAACTGACCCAAACTTATGTGTCTCAACTGCAGCATCTGGGATTTCCTTGTACATATGAGCCATGGTATTGTGATCCATCTTCTTCTTGGCATAGACATCCAAGTCATCTTCACTCTCCTTTGGGGCATTGATCAGATTGGCCCATTCCTCAATTGTTGACTGGTACCTTGTACCTTCGGACATCAAACTATCACGCCATCTGGATAGAAGTGTCTTTGTGGAGTAGAATTGCATAATGAGCTCATCATTCCACTTTGTGAGCTTCTGCCCAACAAAGTCTGCAACTCCACAAGCAATGAAAGTGTCTTGCACTCCAGGATAGTGTTCTTCATTTTCCTTCATGTAGGTCCAGTCGACCCACCTCATATCACACACTATAGGTTTCTTGTCCAATAGCACTGTCTCATAGAAATCCTGTTGTTCCTTAGTGTGGAACCTGTAATCAACAGCAGTCCTTCTCCTGATAGCATATGGATCTGACAGCCTCCACATTCTGAGTCCCGCATCCTTTCTCAACTTCATGTTCTCAGCCACAGGATGAGCATCATTATGGTCTGGAATCTTGGGCTTTAGCTTCCTCAGAACTTGTCCTTCATCATCTTCCTCATCAGCAACTTCAGGCACTGGGGCCTTGTTCTTCTCAGCAGCTTGAATACTCCTGGTATTCCTCTTTGGTGCAATATTGGGCTTGGGGGCAGCTTTGGGTGCTTCCTTGGGCTTTGATGTTGCAGCCCCTAACTTTATAGCATCACCCATCAGCTTTTGTGCCTTGGGTGCTGGTGCAGCAACCTCTTCTTCCTCTTCAGAGCCTCTCCTCATAGAGGATTTCCAAGAACACAGGCAGTAGTGGTTCGGCTCTCTTCTTCTTCTTATCTTGACCAGTGACTTCATCTTACGATTCAATGGTAAACTTCATAGTTTCTCCATTGGGAACTTTCTTGGGTTTGGAAGTTGTGACTCTTCTTGCAGGTGCCTCTTTGGGATCAGTCTTTTCAGGCACTTGAGTTGATCCTCTGACCTTCACCATAGGTGTCCTCTTGGTAGGGACCTTCCTATTGAGTCCAGGCTTTGTGTTCTTTGCTGAGGCATACTCCTTTTTAAGCACTACCTTCTTGGAAGTAGCCTCATCTTCTTCTGCCATATAATCCTCATCCTCAGATTCTGAGGTTCTCTTCTTCCTTGTCCTGCTGGCAGCTTTAGGCAAATTGCTTGGGGTGCTCCTGCTGCCATCATCTGAAGTGCTAGAGGGACTAGTGCCCTCCTCATGTGATTGTGCTCTTCTGACTTGTTCTGACTATCACTATGGTCTGACATGCTGCAAAATCTGACTGCTGACCCTGTGAATAGTTATAGATGAGATAGAATGGATGAGCATCACAAAATGCAGAGATTTTTGCAAAAGAATGATTCAAAAACTTAGTTTTAGCTTTCCACAGAAAGCATTTCGGATCAACCGATTCTCAAACTCGGTGATACCGAAGCAGTTTTGTAACCTAAACTAGTGAACTCGTCACAGTTCGGTGGCACCGAGACTGCTAGTGTTTCACAAAGTTCTAAAATCGGTCACACTGATTAGCTATTCTCGGTCAGACCGAGAGGTACTAGTGCAATGGCGTTAGCCAAATCGGTGGGACCGAGTTTTTCAACCCGGTGGGTCCGAGATGGTTTCGGCGGAAACCTAGCCCTAAATTTTCAAATCGCATCTATTCTAAGGATTGTATTGACTGGATAGGAGTGTTTCAATCGTGGCAAGAAGCAAGAGGCTCATTAAGCAACACCTCATCCCTCCTTGATAGTATTGGCTTTTCCTATAGACTCAATGTGATCTTGGATCACTAAAATGTAAAATGAAGAGTCTTGAGCTTTTGAGCTTGAGCCAATACTTTGTCCTTGATATTTTGAGGGATCCACTTTCATCATCCATGCCATGCCATTCATTGAGCTTTCCTGAAATAATAGTCTTGGAATAGCATTAGCTCAATGAGCTATATGTTGTTATGAATTACCAAAACCACCTAGGGATAGTTGCACTTTCAGTCCGGCACTCCTAAGAAGGCACCAGAAAACTGGCCTTCAGAGTGGTTTTACATTGATGACGTTCCCCTTCCGGATCCAGTCCGGACAGGTCTCCCAAGTTCAAGAACGCTTGCCGAGGGCACGCTAAGTGGCGCCCGAGGCCCTCAAGAAGAGGATACGAGGGAAATACACTTCCTGATGAGCAGGATAAAGTTACTGGCCAAATCCGGACTGACGATAGTCGAAGTCATGGCTATATGCATAATGCGGGGAGTGCAACCGCTTCAATATCGGGGGAAGCCCATGTGGCATTTCAACAGGGAAGATGACGCCACCCACTGCAGCCATAAAGGTACGGACTCTGCCACTGCTCTGGCAAGGATATTGTCTGATTTATACAAAGGGGAAGAGGAGGAATTCCTTCGCATTAAACCGCGGGACGGAATCTCCATGTACAACCCCCAGAGTTGGTAAGTCGTCATTCCTTTCCCTGTTTTTACTTACATTAGCGTTCTTCTGATAAGTTTACCCGCATTGATGTTTCCGAGCAGGAACTGAGGAGGGCCGTAGAAGGAATCTTCAGCCCCTCCCCGCAGCCAGAGGACCCCGGGAGGGCCCTAGATCTAGGACTCAAAGAAGATTCGGATATTACCATGGAGCTTGTCAATGGGGTATTTTATCAAGCGAGCTGGGATGGTGCCTCAGTGGCCATTACGGCCGACTATCCCGGACTGCTCCCTGTGTCGCGTGTAAGCCGAACTAAAAAAAACTATCCTCCGAAGAGGACTCCCCTCAGGCATTATGCTTTACCCTTAAGGTGTCGTGCTGTTTGCAGAGACGACGGTCGGAGCGCGGGGCCGAGCCCCTAGGGACTCGTCAACCACGGGCGTCCGGATCTGGCAGGCTCAAGAGGAAGGCGGTGAGGGTCGACACACCGCTGCAGAGGTAATGTAATAACCTGTCCTGTGATTATAGTGTTTGAAATATAACAACGCCCTTTGTGTCTGGCAAGAAGAGAAGCAGCCGGACTCTATCCGGGGATCTCGCCAATCACGCCTCCACCAGCCAGGTTCCAGAACCAGCTTCAAGGGCGGAGGCGGACACGGGGCCAGTTCCGCATAGTTCTCCGACAGAGGATGCGGATATGTTTTCGGCCACAAACTCTGAAGTGGAGAGCGCCATGAATCACCGGCGCCGGAGGGCCATGCTTCAGAACAACATCTTTTCCGAAGAGGCATTTAATGCCTTCAATTCGGCAGACGCATACATCCGAGCTGCTCAAGGCGGGCTTGCCCGAGCGACGAACCAGTATACCAAAGATATACGGGTAAGAAGCTTTGATAAGTATGTATAACAGTAGCCCCTGAGACTTAAAATAGTTGGAACAACTGTTTGAAGGATCCAATTATGCACAGGTCCTTGTAGAGAAGAATGAACAATTGGCTCGGGAGCTGGAGGAATGCAAGGCCCAACTAAGGGACATGGCTGCCAAGTTAGAGGAATCCCAGAAGGCCTCATCTGGTAACATTTGTCTCAATGGTATGAAGATGCACCAGTTAGTACATGGCTGGTATGACTAGTCTAACAGAAAATTCTGTAGACAATCCCGGGGTGAATCCGGGGGTCGTAATGGATGACGATTTGCATATTAAAAGGCAGCTAAAGGCTGGCGAGCGCATCCTTACGCAAGTTAAGCAAGAGAAGAACAATCTTCAAGATGCCAATATTCGGCTGGACGTGGAATTAAAAGACGTCCGCGCTCAACTGGCGGATTCCGTGAAGGAAAATAAAAGGCTTCAACGCGACATTTATGGTGAGTGCCTAGACGAACTGTATGATAGTTCGACGAGGAAGTATATTCAAAGAATTTTGCTTGCAGGAATGTTAACGGGTTGCCCTGAAGAGGAGATGCCCTCATCTGCAAGTGATTTACTACAAGACCTCTCGCAACTACACGAGCGAGCTAGGCAAGTGATGCGGGGTGTTGCTCAGGCCTTGTGGCCATCAAGCTTATTGCCGAACGGCATGGGGGAGCTTGTGGATATGCCTCAAGGAGCACGGCGGCGCTTCCGATTGTGGAAGATGTCAGCCTGCCAGCAAGGTGCAAGAGAAGCCTGGGCTATGGTGAAGACGCGCTACACCAAGCTGGACCCGAACCATATGGCCAAAGTAGGACCGGTTGGGCCCGATGGGAAAGAAATTCCCGTGAGCCTAGTATATGACCAGGTAGCGTTAGCCGCCAAGTATTCTCAACAGGATTGTAAGCTAGATAGCCTGATGGATGGTATAGAGGAAAAATATAGTCAGTCCAAGTGACTATGTAATTTAATGGACATAATTAGTCCCTAGCCGGATTAAAATCATTTGTCGTGGCAGACCTTTTCGCTTCAGCCCCCGGATCCCATAGTCCGGGGTGTGTCCGAATACCCGCTCAGTTATACAAGACCGGCGTATGCATGAAGACAAGGCGTAGGGGTCATAGGTGCTTGAACAGACAAGTACCCAACTAGTTATGTTATATTACATGGATAGTAAGAAACATCTTCCAGGGAGAATAGTTCTGTTAGGGGTTCCTTTCCCTGGGTACGCATGCGACAATGCACATGTCCGGAATGCGAACGATGGCGCAGGATATAAGACTTTTGGGGATTTACGTTGTAATAAATGAATACATCTTTTGTTCACCGATCCAACATTCTCTTAAGGAAACTAGCTTTCGGCTTCACCCAGTCTGAGGTACACATCCGGCTGAACCGGCAGTAACAATCGCAGAGGTGCTCCCCTTATGCCCTAGCCAAATTAACGGGAACGTAGGGCATAAACACAAGAGCCAAGCAACCCAACTTGGCCACATCTTAAGTCATATCGATGCATATAATGGTGAAGAAAAGGCACATATGGAAAAAGAATGCGTATGTGATGGGCAAAAAGCCATTTAAAGTAATTATGTTTAGCTTCCGAATAGGAAGCCCCCAGGTATAGCTTATACACATAGTACGACCAGAGTGATCCGGGAGTCCGCACTGTATTAAATACTTTGTGTGAAGAGAAAAAAAGGGTCGGGAAAGGAAAAAGGGGTGGAGCATAATTAAAGAGGAGGGGTAAGGAGTGGAACACTGAGTTCGGCGTTAGGCGTAGAATCTCCGGAGTCTGGCCGCGTTCCATGGGTTCGGCTCGAGTCTGTTATCGGATGCACTAAGTAAGCGGTACGCTCCTCCAGTGAGAACTTTGTCAATGATGAAGGGACCCTCCCACTTGGGTTTGAGCTTGTCCTTCTTCTTCTCCGGTAGGCGTAGAACGAGCTCGCCAATATTGTAAGTTTTGGCCCACACTTCTCTGCTTTGATATCGTCGAGCCTGCTGCTGATAGAATTCAAAGCGAGCTTTTGCAACGTCGCGCTCCTCCTCCAGGTCATCCAGGTTATCCTGCCGATCTAACTCGGCTTCCTTCTCTTCGTACATGCGTATGCGTGACGAATCATGTATTATGTCGCAGGGGAGTACAGCCTCCTTGCCGTATACCATAAAAAATGGTGTATATCCGGTAGTGCAATTCGGCGTGGTCCGCAGCCCCCAGAGTACGGAGTTGAGCTCTTCGACCCAGTGCGTATCCGACTCTGTCAAGGATCGCACTAGTCTGGGTTTGATGCCGCTCATGATGAGACCATTTGCCCGCTCTACCCGACCGTTTGTTTGCGGATGGTAGACGGAAGCGTAATCAAGCTTAATGCCCATTTTTCTGCACCAAGTTTTCACTTCATCTGCTGTGCAAATGAGCCATTATCAGTGATGATGCTGTGGGGGACACCGTAGCGGTGTACGACCCTGGATATGAAGTCTATTACTGGTCCGGATTCGGCCGTTTTGACTGGTTTGGCTTCTATCCATTTGGTGAACTTGTCCACCATGACCAATAAGTATTTTTTTTCTTATGGCTTCCCCCTTTAAGAGGTCCGGCCATATCCAGCCCCCAGACCGTGAAGGGCCAAGTTATGGGGATTGTTTGGAGAGCGGTAGGGGGCATATGACTCTGATTGGCGAAGAGCTGGCAACCGATGCAATGTTGGACAAGGTCCTGTGCGTCTGCTTGGGCCGTCGGCCAATAGAAGCCTGTACGGAAGGCCTTGCTGACTAGTGCTCGAGCCATGGCGTGGTGCCTGCCCATTCCGGCATGGATTTCAGCCAAGAGCTGTCGCCCTTCCTCTTCGGCGATGCATCTTTGGAGCACTCCGGTAGCACTTTTCTTGTAGAGTTCCCCTTCGTGGACTTTGTAAGCTTTAGAACGCCGGACTATGCAGCGTGCTTCATTTTGGTCTTCGGGAAGCTCCTGCCTATTTAGGTAGGCCAGGAAAGGCTCGGTCCATGGGGCGATTACGGCCATGATTTCGTGGGCCGAAGATGTTATTTTGGTGGCAGAGCCTCCGATTGTGTCTGATGGTTCGGGATCTAGGGGTGTGTTCGAATCCGTGCTAGTATTGCCGGACTCCCCTTCCCATACCACGGATTGCTTGAACAACC
The DNA here is from genome assembly GCA_021437245.1 of Aegilops speltoides. Taxonomy (NCBI): domain Eukaryota; kingdom Viridiplantae; phylum Streptophyta; class Magnoliopsida; order Poales; family Poaceae; genus Aegilops; species Aegilops speltoides. Next base: position 131,206,766 of record CM038144.1, read on the forward strand.
TTTCCAGGAATATGTTAGGTGGGACAGGGTCGCGTTTGGCACTGATGCGGGCGAGGACGTCCGCCGCTTGATTGTTTTCTCGAGCCACATGGTGGAATTCGAGCCCCTCGAACTGAGCTGATATTTTGAGGACGGTGTTACGGTAGGCCGCCATTTTCGGATCCTTGGCATCAAAGTCTCCGTTTATTTGTGATATTGCGAGGTTCGAATCCCCGCGCACTTCCAGGCGTTGGATGCCTATAGAGACTGCCATCCGAAGACCGTGCAAGAGCACCTCATATTCGGCTGCATTATTGGAGCCTGTGTATAATATTTGAAGGACGTACTGGACCGTGTCTCCGGTGGGAGATGTCAGAACTACACCTGCTCCCAATCCGGCCAGCATTTTAGAGCCGTCGAAGTGCATGATCCAATTTGAGTATGTGTCGTACTCTTTAGGGAGTTCGGCTTCTGTCCATTCGGCGACAAAGTCGGCCAGTACTTGCAACTTAATGGCTCGCCGTGGTTTGTATATTATGTCGAACGGAAGGAGCTCGATAGCCCATTTAGCAATCCGACCCGTAGTGTCGCAGTTATTTATTATGTCATTGAGTGGTACTTCAGAGGCCACCATAATCGAACACTCTTGAAAGTAGTGTCGCAGCTTCTAGGATGCCATGAAGACCGCGTATGCTATTTTTTGATAGTGTGGGTATCGGGATTTGCATGGGGTGAGGACCGTGGATACGTAATAAACCAGCTTTTGAAGCGGGAATTTGTATCCGTCCACCTCTCATTCGATGGCGAGCACCGTGCTTACCACTTGATGTGTTGCAGCTATGTACAGTAGCATAGGGTCGCCGATATTTGGCGCTGTTAGGACTGGATTACTGGCCAGTAAGGTCTTTATTTCATCGAGTCCGGCCGCGGTGCATCCATCCAGACGAAGTGTTTGGTGCACCAAAGGAGGCGGTAAAGAGGCAATGCCTTTCCTCCTAACTTGGAGATAAAGCGGCCCAAAGCGGCCACGCATCCAGCTAGTTTCTGGATGTGCTTGAGGTCTGTTGGTATAGCCAACTGCGACAGAGCTCGGATTTTTGCCGGATTCGCTTTAATTCCTCTATTGGAAACAATGAAGCCCAGCAGTTTCCCCGAGGGGACGCCGAAAATGCATTTTTCCGGATTCAACTTGATGTCGTATGTCCGGAGGTTATCGAATGTAAGCCTCAAGTCATCTATTAGTATTGGAGATATAAATATTGAGTATAAACCGCCCAGGAGGGGCCGGTTTACCCTCAACCATAACGAAGCCCATGAAGACTCAGAAGATGGCGTTTTACTATGAAGCTTAGAGGGCCGGAGCCCAAAGGCGGATTAGGGCCCATGGTAGCAAACCGCCATGGTTATGTAAACTTGTGTTGTAAGTTAGGAAAGGATAGACCGAGCCAGACCCTTGTATGAGTCGGTCTCGGGACTCTGTAGACCGGTCGGGCGTCAACCTGTGTATATAAAGGGACGACCCGACGGCGGTTCAGGACAACAGACAACAACTCGAGACTCAGGCAAAGCATATCCGCTCCCTGATCATCGAAACCCAATCAATTCCATCACAACTAGACGTAGGCTTTTACCTTCATCGAAGGGGCCGAACTAGTATAACTCCTGTGTCCCTTGTCAGGTTTAACCCCTTCAAGCTAACCCGTAGCAATGGCTCCACGACTAAGTCCTTTCTTGAGGACATCTGACGTGTTAATTCCACGACAGTTGGCGCCCACCATGGGGCTATCGCACGGTGGTTTCGAGTTATTTAAGGGCAGCTCTGAAGGACTTAAGGGATACATGATCGGCCGGATGACCAAGAGTCGTCGCGGCAAGCTCTACATCGACGACGAAGGGTGGGTCCCCGAGGCCGGCTCAATCGAGTACGGGTACCGGGTCCCCTTTGGCAGAATTCATGTCTTCATCGGCAAGATCAGCGAACCGGGCCCTGAGCCGGACATCTCCACCGACCTCGTCGAAACGGCTCAGCGTGCGAGTCCAGCCCGGGTTAAGCCTGCCATGAAGCGTGCGTTCATAGGATGTGTCCATGAGATCGGATCTGAACCGGTGTCTGAAGGCGAGACGGCCATCTATTCCGGTGGCGAGTCATCCACTGGCAAAACCGAGTCCTTGTACCGGGTTCATAACGGTGTGTTCGAAGGATATTCCAATGGCAACAGTATTCCGGACCTCCTTGAACCGTCAAGTCGGGTTGCTGTTTACATGGCCGGAACACAGCCCACTTTGCAGTATTCATCTATAGCAGCAATGAATACCGGATCAGCAGCCGCGGTAGGAGTCCCGGTGCGCCGACCGGCTCAAGTCCTCTCCGGTTTGATGGATGCCTGGGCAACTTTGTTAACCACGGCAGTCACCCCGGAGACGTGGGATCAGCACAATGCGGACATTGCGAAGCTGAAGGACTAAATAACACATGATAAGGAGGACCTGGCAACTGAGGATGCTAGGATGGCATAAGAACGGGCCGCTTTGGATGCCCAGTCACATCGGATACATGCGCAGAATTATCAGCTCATGCTGGATCGGACCACATCAGAGGATGTAATGCGAAGGAAGTACCAGTCTCGTCTGCCGCCGGTCTATGAAGGATTAAATCTCTTTCAAACGCCAGGCGCTGGGCCGAGCAATCCGGCAGCTGGAAACCGGACTGATGCGCCTAGGACAGCTCCGGATCAACTACAGATAACAGAACCACCCTGACAAACAGATAACCCGCCGCGTGTCTACACCACCGGGCCACTTCTCGAGCCCTCTGGATAACATGATTGCCGCAGCATCACGCCTGGCAGCCATTCCGATGGAGGGTGATTCACTGGCAGCAATTGAAATGCGGCGAGCTAGGGTCCCTCTTCAAACCACCGTGGTATAGCAGTAGGCTTATTCTTATAGCCGGGATAGAATTCATTCAACCCCTCGTTCGAGCCCAAGCTATAGCAGGCACATGGATGAACCGGAAGTGTCTAGCAGTGCTCGGCGTCGTAATGCTCAAGACGTGGTGGATAATGGTAGAGCATGAAGGGAGGCCGCTTTGGGTTGTCATCAACCCGCCTCGGTTCAGCCAGCGGTGTCAGTAGACCGAGGCACCGGGCTTGCCTTTAGTTCCTGGGGAGTGCCGTGTCTTATTCCGGCTCTCCGTAATATACGTCTGCCCAAAGATGTCAAGGGTCCACGTAAAGTGCCTAATTATACGGCGGATCAACCACCTGAGGCATGGGTCGAGAGTTATGACATGGCAATGGAGATGCTAGATGTGGATGAAGCGGACTGTGCAAAGTACTTCACGATGATGTTGGAAGGGACGGCCCATACTTGGTTGAAAAATTTGCCAACTAACTCCATCGAGTCGTGGGATCAGCAGAAGGCCCGGTTTATAGCCAATTTCAAAGACATGTGCAAACAGCCCATGTCCATTGTGGACCTGGATGATTGTGTTCAAGGGGAGAACAAGTCCACAACTCATTGGGTATGCCGGGTTTCAGAAGTTTTGCATTCGTCCGACCGGATTAACGCTGGTCAAGCGATCATAACGCTGGAGCGCAATTGCCAGTTTAAGTCACTGATGATGAAGTTAGGATGACTCAAGCGCCATTGCAACAACATAGGAACCCTCATGGAAGCCCTGGTCAAGTATGCCGATTATGATAATACCGAGGATCCCGATTCTGATGATGAGAAACCGGAGAAGGGAAAGAAGAACGGCTGTGCAAAGGGACAGCAGCACAAACAAGGAGGCCATGGGAATAACGGTAAGCGTAAAGAGGATTCAGATTTTGTGGCTAACGCTAATGTGCAGCATCGTAAGGGTAAACCGCCCCAGCGCGGCAGTGGAATGAATCTGGAGCGCTTGTTGAATCAGCCCTGCCCAAAGCATGGGACCAAGGATGCTCCTGCAACGCACCTCTGGAAGGATTGTAACATTATGAAGGAGTTCAAAAACTCTGATCTTTTCTGGTATGATCAAGGTCCATCAGGCGGTTCAGGTCTAGGTTTTCATGGTGGCGGCGGCTCAAACTCTGGATTTCAGAATAATCAGGGCAACCAGAACAACCATGGTGGTAATAACCAGTAGAGTAATCAAGGAAATCAGCAGCAGTCAGGTTACCAGAGTCACCCAAAGCAGTTCAATGGTGGACAGTATCATGTGTTCACCACTAGTTTGTCTGGCGTGATCGAAGCTTCACAAGAGGCGATTAATCTTTGTTGAACCAGCAGTACCACGTTATCTACGGTGGTCCGAACAACCTATTGTGTGGAGTAGGGAGGATCATCCGCCCCGGGTTGACAATCTGGGTCACCTGGCTTTGGTGGTGGTGCCTCAGGTGGGAGGTTATAAGTTCACCAAGGTACTCATGGATGGAGGAAGCAGTATCAACATTCTGTATTATGAGACCTTCCGTCGCATGGGGTTGACAGACAAGAGTCTTAAACCATCCAACATTGTTTTTCATGGCGTGGTACTAGGTAAATCGGCATATCCTGTAGGTAAGATTGCTTTGGAGGTTGTGTTTGGTGATGAACATGACTCCCGGTCTGAGACATTGACCTTTGAGGTGGTGAGAATCCAGAGCCCGTACCATGCACTATTTGGGCGACCGGCTTATGCAAAATTCATGGCGAGGCCTTGTTATATTTACTTGCATCTCAAGATGCCGGGTCATAAAGGGAATATTACGATTCACGGAAGTCGAAAAATCGCTTTGGATTGCGAGGAAGGTGATGCGGCTTATGCTGAGTCGGTTTGTGCTACAGAGGAGCTAAAGTTTTATAAGGAAAATGTTGATCCGGCAGATATGACCCCTCTGAATAAGCCCACCACTGAGCATGACCCAACCCTGCATTTCAACCCAGCTGATGAGACCAAACTTGTTGACTTTGTGCCTGGCGATTTGTCCAAGTAGTTCAGCATCAGCACAAATCTGGATCCGAAATAGGAAAGCACGCTCATCGAGTTCATCTGTGAGAACCGGGACATTTTTGCATGGAAGCCTTCTGACATGCCAGGTGTACCAAGGGAACTCGCTGAGCACACTCTTAATATAGATCCCAAGTTTAAACCGGTCAAGCAATTTCTTCGTCGCTTTAATGAGGAAAGACGCAAGGCAATTGGTGAAGAGGTAGCCCGGCTGTTGGCTGCGGGGTTTATCGTTGAAGTGTTTCATCCTGAATGGCTGGCTAATCCGGTGCTTGTTCTTAAGAAAAACGGCACTTGGCGTATGTGTATGGACTACACGGACTTGAATAAAGCTTGTCCAGCCGATCCCTTTGCTCTCCCGCGTATTGATCAGATCATTGATGCGACGGCGGGTTGTGAGCGCCTGAGTTTTTTGGATGCTTATTCAGGATATCATCATATCAAGATGGCAGTTAAGGACCAGGAGAAGACATCCTTCATCACTCCTTTTGGAGCCTTCTGCTATGTTTCTATGCCCTTTGGGCTTAAGAGTGCCTAGGCAACTTATCAGCATTGTGTGCAGAATTGTCTTCACACATAGATTGGGCGTAATGTTCATGCCTATGTGGATGACATTGTGGTAAAATCCAGGAAGAAGGAAACACTGATAGATGACCTCAAGGAGACGTTTGACAATCTTCGGGTTTACAAAATGATGCTTAATCCGGATAAATGTGTTTTTGGTGTTCCGGCAGGCAAGCTCCTAGGTTTTCTGGTATCCAACCGGGGCATTGAGGCTAATCCAGAAAAAATCAAGGCGATTACATCCCTAGCTAAAGCGAAGTGTATCAACGATGTTCAGCGTCTGGCGGGTCGGATTGCAGCCCTTAGCCGGTTTATCAGCCGTTTGGGAGAGAAGGCAATTCCTTTGTATCAGATGTTGAAAAAGACGGACGACTTCGTCTAGAGTGATGCAGCCAGTGCGGCTTTTGAGGAGTTAAAGCGGCAGTTGGTTGAACCGCCGGTTCTTGCAGCTCCGGTTGATAATGAGCGCTTGCTGTTATACGTGGCTGCCAATGCCCGAGCAGTCAGTGTGGCAATTGTGGTTGAGCGTAAGGAGGCTGGGAAGGAATACCCGGTTCAACGACCTGTATACTACATCAGTGAAGTCCTGATCGAGTCAAAACAGCGCTATCCACATTGGCAGAAGTTGGTGTATGGGTTTTTTATGGCAAGTCGAAAACTCAAGCAATACTTTCAAGGACATCCCATCACAGTGGTTAGTTCTGCTCCTTTGGGTGATATAATTCAAAACAGGGAAGCGACTAGCCGGGTTGCAAAGTGGGCAATTGAGCTTGGTCCACATGGTTTGAAGTATGTGCCTCGAACAACCATCAAATCTCAGGCCCTTGTGGACTTTATCAATGATTGGACCGAGTTGCAAGCACTAGAAAACAAACATAATACATACTGGACTATTCATTTTGATGGGTCCAGGCAGTTGGAGGGCTCGGGGGCTGGAGTTGTCCTTACTTCCCCTCGAGGTGATAAAATTTGCTATGTTCTCCGCTTGATGTTTCCCTGTACTAACAATGCTGCTGAGTACGAAGCTTTACTCCATGGTCTCCGTGTGGCTAAAGAAATGAACTTAAGTCGAGTTCGTTGTTTTGGAGATTCTGATCTGGTGGCTCAGCAAGTTTCTGGTACTTGGGATTCTAAGGATCCACTCCTGGTGGCTTAGAGACGTGAGGTGGATATTGTGGCTGGTCACTTCAAAGGGTATCAGGTGGAGCATATCGATCGGTGCAAAAACGAAGCAGCAGACGCTTTAAGCCGGCTTGGCTCTCAGCGTAAACCGGTACCTCCCAATAACTTTTTAGATATCTTGCATAACCCGTCTGTTAAGTTACCTACAGAAGAGGATTTGGCTGTTCCTGATCCGGAGGCTCAATTGGTGGCCGCTTTACATGCTGTCCCGGATTGGACGGTTCCATATCTGGCGTATATGAACCGGGGCGAGTTACCAGATGATGAAGTCCTGGCTCGACAGATAGTCCGGTGACCCAAGTCCATAGTTGTTCACAATGGCGAGTTACATCGCTGTAGTGTTTCAGGCGTATTTCAGCGTTGTGTTTCTCCGGAAGAAGGCCAAGAGATCCTACGGGAAATTCATGAAGGGGATTGTGGTCATCATGCTGGTTCAAAGTCCCTGGTTGCAAAAGCTTTTTCGTCATGGGTTTTCTTGGTTGTGACTCATGCCGATGCGGAGGATCCGTAAGCGATGTGATGCTTGTCAAAATATTTCACGCAGAGCTCATGTTCCGGCTCAAGAACTACGGATGATTCCTATCACTTGGCCTTTTGCTACTTGGGGGCTTGATATGGTGGGACCCTTTACGCATTCCAAGGATAAGAAGACTCACCTGTTGGTGGCAGTTGATAAATTCACCAAGTGGGTTGAAGCGGAGCCTGTCAGCAAGTGTGATGCAGCTACGGCGGTTCAATTTCTCAAAAAGATTATCTTCCGCTTTGGCTTTCCACACAGTATTATCACGGGCAATGGTGCAAACCTTTCCAAAGGTGAGATGGAGGATTTCTGTCAGAGAGAGCACGTCCGGCTTGACTTAGCATCTGTGGGGCACCCTCAATCCAAAGGTCAAGCGGAGCGAGCCAATCAAGAAATTTTGAAGGGTCTTAAACCCCGGCTCATGATTCCCTTAAAGCGTACGCCGGGTTGTTGGGTGGAAGAATTGCCTTCTGTGTTATGGAGCATCAACACCACCCCCAATCAATCAACAAGTTACACACCTTTCTTCATGGTATACGGAGCAGAGGCAGTCTTACCAAGTGATATTCGTCATGACTCGCCCCGGGTTGCTAATTATGTTGAAGCGGACAACAAGCAAGCACGCCAAGAGGCACTGGACCTGTTAGATGAGAAACGGGACATGGCTCTAGTTCGATCGGCGGTTTATCAACAAGACCTATGGTGGTATCACAGCCGCCGGGTTAGGACAAGAACCTTTCAAGAAGGCGACTTGGTGCTCCGGCTCATCCAGGATCAGACTGACATGCACAAGTTATCCCCACCTTGGGAAGGGCCCTTTGTGGTCAGCAAAAATCTGCACAATGGATCATACTACCTCATTGACATTCGAGACAACTCACGCAACTCTGAGGAGGAGACCCGGCGGCCGTGGAACATAGCTCTCTTACGGCCTTACTACACTTGAGCCATAGGCTTTTCTTATGTACATATTTCAACAATGTATATATTATGATCAATAAATAAACCAGCATCCTTGCTATAAGCAGGGCCTCTGCTGTTTTTCTCATATATCCTTTGATTTACATGGGGGCTTTAGCTGACAAAGCGGAGTACTGCCTGTTAAACCGGCTATCACGCCACAACATAGCTTGGGAGCTTCACACCCAAGGGGCCAAAGAGAGTCTAGATGCTATGCACAGCTCAAACATAGGCACCCAATGAGCACATCTCATCACGTTACTTGGGGCTCCTTGTGTCAAATACCAAGGAGTTTGAAAGGACCCTTGTAGCTGGGTATCGACCCACGGCTTGGAAGCCTGGTATATTTACCTAAAACCCTGGGTTAACCTGCCTTCATCAAGTAAGACACTCCTATCCGGGTAATCTGGCATGACTCTCAAGCGTTTGTGATTACTCTCATTGAGACCACGAACTTGTCAAAGTTAAAAGCGGTGATTGGTTAGTTGGAGGTCCATCTTAAAGGCTTTGCTAAATGGTTAAACTCAGCGATGCGGCAGCCCATGAAAAGCCTCGAATTTGGGCTGGTAGCCCTTGAAAAGCCTCGACTACACGGTTTTATTTGCGTTTGTCACTTCTCTTTTGATAAATTTTACATTAAACGGTTTCTTTGACCTGGTATGACTTATCGGTCATCTTATTAGCCCGGTGTTCCTTAAACCGGTTTGGTCTTCAACTACACGTTGACAGACCTTATTATCAGACCGAAGTTCGTTAACCCGGCCTGGCTTTGACTATTGTCGCCAGTTTTGATCATCTGGTGTTTATCATCACCCGGTATGACTTATTATACGCCATCAGTACATGATGGAGTTATACAAGAATTTTAGATTTGCGTTTTCACCCTTATTACAATCAAAGTTGGTCAACCAACTAAAGTGATATTACATCACAGGTATGAGTCATTTCATACTTTTTACGGTTTGATTATCAATGAGGCCTTATCTTGGGCATTATGACCCGTCCGGCTGTAAACCGCCAGGACACTTTCTTTTCATGCAGACAAAGAGATTGCATATTATGATACATGAACCAACATTGAAATTATCATGGCGGATCACATAAAGTATCTCCTACTACACGATGGCAGCAGATCAAAGTATTTTTGCTACCCTATTACAAGGGACTTAGCGGCCCAAAATATGGAATTGTTTTAAACCGGACAGTTTCTGACATATCAACCGGATTGCCGAATCAAGCTTCATTGCCATGTTGATGTGAAGTAGATGGGTCATCTGGCGTCGGTTCAGCCTCCTCCTCCCCATCCAATGGTTGGAAGTCAGTGGTGGTCCAGTCAATCCGGGTTAAGGCCTGAAAGACAGCCTCTTCACTTATAAGCCCAGTCGGATCAACGTCAGGGGCGTTAGTGTGCTTACGGATTGGCGGGATAAGATTTTGCACTTCTAGAATGACATTTGTTGTTAGAATCATAGAAGGATCGGTGAACCGTCAAGTTAGCTTCTTCTGCCAACTGACTCGCCAGAGGACGCATCTCCCTCGTCACATGTTTGAGGGCTTCATTATCAAACACTTCCCCATTTTCTTGTTCACTGGGGAAGCCCTTGGCTATATCAACCGGATCAAGATCAGCTATCCATGCCTTGGCTCGAGTAAGTGCTAACAAAGTGCCAGCCCTGGCAGCAGATCGCTTCACCTCTTCTATCTGTGCTGGCATCATAGATAACCTGGCCAGCGTGTCCTTGATCAGTGTTGGGGCCGCATTGTCGTAGGAAGATGCGCAGATAACCCGTTGTGCACAGGTATACAACTGTTCAATCAGTGTATAGGCGGCCTTTAGTTTCTTCCGCATATCAGAGCCCAAATGAGCAATGCGGCTACCTACAGCGGTTTAAGAATTTCATGTTAAACCGGAGAAATTTCAAAGCTAGACAGTTACAAAGCCTTGGCAAAAGATACTTACCAAATATTGCAGAAGTCATGGCATTAACTTGGCGCTTCAATCCACTAAGTTCTTCCGCCACCGGTTTAAGAGCTGATTCAGCATCTTCCGTCCGCTTCAGCAATCCAGCCTTTTCGGTGTCCCAGTTGGACCTTTCAGACTTGAACCACTCTTTGAGCTGCTCCATGGTGGTTAAGGCGGCTTTTAATTCATCTTTTGCCTTGGTGGTTTCTACTTGTTGGGATTTCAGATTCTCTTGAAGATCCGCAATTTGAGAGACTTGTTGATTTATCTCAGTCTACAACAGTCAGAAGAGTGTGTCAATATCTTCTTTCAAAGTCCCAAGCATATCACTAGTTATACACTTGGCACTTGGGGGCTAATGTGGATCATTTTTTCCTACTAATTGTTGAAGTCCCACGGATTAATACAAGTTTTAATCATGGCACTTGGGGGCTAATGTATATTTGCTCAAAAAATACGCAAGGAAAATCAACAAAGTACAGTACGGAATATAAAAGTCCCGGTTTGGCTTTCTAAGACAAACCGGCCCTTGGGGGCTACAATACAAGGAGTGGACAGAATAAAGATGTGGTTTTCAGAATTACCTCATAGCGCTCCTTCATTAGATTTACCAAACCGGCTTCATAATCCCGGCTGGTGTAAAGCCGGTTCAAGAAACCGGAGTGAAGGTCTTGAGTAGAAAGATCAACATAGGCTGACAAATCAGTCTTCCCCTTCCCCTTGCTCATAGCAGCAAATTCATCCTTGGCAGTGTGCTTTGATAGAGCAACCGGATTACCTGGGGCGGTATATGTAGTGCCAGTAACGACAACATCATCATCTTTGGACGGGCTTGATGGATTGACATTCTTAACAGGGCTTGGCGCTTTGGCAGGAGAGCTCAGCGGTCTGTTAGCTGGGCTTGGCGGATCAGCAGTTGAATCCCGCTGCTCAACAGTTGGACTTGGAGGGGCATGAGGATGTGATGTATGAACGTGTACATCCGGTTCAACTTCTGGCGGGTTAGCATCAGTGCCTGGGTTTTGCGGAGCAGAGCTGTCTATGGCAATCTCAGGATTTTCGCCATCATTCTCTGGGGTCTTCTCGGATCAACTGACATCGAGGGGTCGCTTGGCTTTCTTACTTAATCGGGCCTTGGCACTACAACATCAAAAGTTAGAATATGATAAATCGACTAATGAAGAAACAAGTTAAGGAACAATGTACTTACCCGGCGACGGTCTTGAAGGGAGGCAGCTGAGTGGTTGATGAACCGCCGGATGAGTTGGAAGACGCCTGATAATTTGGGTCACACAGATTGAGTGGGCATCGAAAGAAACCCTTCAAAGGATAAAGTTTTTCAGGAGAACAAGTCACCTCTGGACGACGTTTCCGGGTTGGTGTATCTGCTAAACCGGACGAAGTGATTTGCTGACCACAATGCCGGGTTGTGCGACGCTCTGCAGCTTGCTGTGTCTTCAAAGAAAATTTTGGATCCAAATGAGCAAGGGGGTGAGATTGTTTTACTTTCCGGACCGTACGGCGAACTCTTTGAACCGGTACAAGATCTGTATCGGAAGAAAGAGTAATTACCTCAACATGGTCTGCGCGGCTGGCCTCAGGATCATCCTGGGAATAATCATTGTCAATAAGATGTACGAAAAAGGAACCAAGTGAGTCAAGTTCTACCTCTGCGTCTGATTCCTCATCTTCTGGCGGATCAGAAGACTCGGTGGTTTTCTTCTTGGCAATTTTCTTGGTGACCTTGCTTTTTGCATGAGGAGCCCTGGCCGGTTTAGTCCGTTTCCAGAAGGAGTTGTTAGCCTGTGAAATTCAGGCAAGGAAAGGTTAGCACATAATTAATGCGGAGGCGAATCAATAAGTATTAATGAACTTTACCGCTGGCAGTTTATTGGAGACGTAAAAAGGTGGCAACCCGGTTTGGCTGCATGCAGAGATCGTCTCATCAAGCATTTTCTTCACAGATTCAGTAACTTCAAGATCGGTCATTACTACTTCATGATATCATTGAGGGTCTTTGACGTTGCCAGTATATTCATGCATCAATCAGGGGCGGCGGCTTAAAGGCAAAATGGCCCAAGAAACCTAGCAGCGGACAAGATCAATGCCAGTCAAACCGTTGGCCATGAGAGCCCGGAGCTTGGCGAGTTGAGGTGCAAAGTTTTTCCGTTCTGCGGCGGATAAGCGTGAAGGTAATGTGTGACCGTTGCTAAGCCGGCGAGGGCGATAACCCGACAAAGGATTTTCTCCATCAGGGGCAGTGTTCCGACAATAAAACCAAGTTTGGTTCCAATCTTTAGGATGGCTATGATGTTTTGCATGAGGGAAATCAACTTCTTTCCTTTTTTGAATTGAAACGCCACCAAGCTCTGTGTTGGGACCATCCGAGAATTCCGTTCGGCGGTTCAAATGAAAAAAATCCTGGAACAACTCCACAGATGGTTCTTCTTGAAGGTAGACTTCGCAGAATACTTGAAAATTGCATATATTGGACACAGAGTTTGGTCCAATATCTTGTGGATGTAGTTGGAAGCTTGCGAGGACATCCCGGAATTTTTTTGATCCGGGCGGGCTGAATCCCCGGTCTAAGTGTTGCATAAATACAATCACTTCTCCATCTTGAGGTTCAGGTGGACATTTAGAGCCCGGAACTCGCCAATGAAGGACCCTTTTTTAGGCTAAAGCGCTAGTGGTGACGTATCCGTTGATTTCAGTTTCCGTGATCCGGGACGGAACCCAATTGCAAGCTGAGAATTGTTTAGTCATCTTGGAAGGGGAACTTGTAACGCCCCGAGACTGATGCTCGAGTTGCCTTCCATTTATTTTTGTTGTTGTTGTCGTGTGTTTATTGTGTTTGTTGCATTATCATAATTATTGTTGCATATTTCATTCATATATGTTTGTTGCCTTGTCCATGTTGAGTGCTTGTCATGTCTTTACTTCCTGCACCATGCTCATCTCACTTGTTATGTTGCATTGTGCCCTTGTCATTTTGCATTCCATCATGATCATCATGAGCATTGCTTTCTTCATGATGTTGTCTTGCTCTATTCATGTCGTATGTATCACCCCGTGCCATCTCTCTCTCAAACCATGCCCATGCACCATCATCTCCTCCTTCCTTCTTCTTTCTTTCATTTTTTTGCAAGTGACATTATTCCTGCCTCCATTAATGTTCATTTGTTTTCTGACAATCTTAATCCATGTGTTTTACCTCTTTGCCAAATTTCCCCCTTTTTGAAGTTGTTTTGGTTAGGTTCAAAAATGGAGCAAGTTTGAATTAAATTCAAACTTGATCTGTCTTTAAAAATTCCCAAAGCAATTTTTACAAATAACCCATAATTCCAGGAGCTTGAGGATATTTTCATATCTGCAAAACTCCCCTCTTAGCCCCCTGGCCTTTTCTTTTCGTGTAGCAGTTTATTTAAATAAACAGAAATTGAAAAGAAAGGAGAAGACTTACCTGGGCCGATCTCACTGGGCATGCCCAAAGCCAGCCTTGTTCTTGAGAGAAAGCAGCCCAGCCTAGCCTCCTCCTGGTAATTTTTCTCTCCAATGCAATCCTTCGGCCCCACCTGTCATCCTCACTCCTCTTCCTTTTCTTCCACCTTTGTACTTTTCTTCTCTCACAGTAACTCTCGGTGAAGAAGCGCACATGGCCACCGCGGTGAAACCACGACGCCTCGATGCCTAGTAGCCCTCCTATAAATTCCACCCCCGGCTTCCCTAGGGTTTTCCATAGCCCTCTTCTTCCTCTCCGCCGTCGCCGCAGGTGAGTCGCCACCATAGCCGTCGCCCTCCACTCACCCGAGACCACCAGGAACACCGGCTCGCCGCCGACGTGCTCTCCATCGATCCCAGGCGGAGCCCAGGTGTCCAGCAGCTTCTCCAAGTTCACCTCGGTCCCCTACGTACTCTGCATCGCCGTGGGACGCCAAGGCCGCGAGTCCCGCATCCTCTTCTTCCCCTGCCTCCTCTGCTTTGTGGACACGAGGACGCCGCCCCGATCAGCGCATCTTCTCGCCATGCCCATTCATCTCCAACCCCGTACAACTTCAACAGCACCCCCTCGGTGAGCAGCCGTTCCTCCCAGCCCTCTCCGGTTCATTTTTTTTATCGCTGTGGCCGCCGATCCCGTCGCGTCCGAGGCCGTGTCCACCATGGACGACCATGGCAGCGAGCCCAAGCTCGTGTTCTAGGCCCTGCTCGCTTCACCTTGCATGCATCCTCACACACGCTCCACCGCACCCCGCTCACACTCGCCGCCGCACCCAACAGCTTTGCCGATTTCCTCGCGTCGCTGTCGCCCGAGCCGAGCCATGCTCGTGCTCGAGCAGGTTCCTGCTGCTGCCTGGCCTGCTTCTCCTTGCTGCGCATCCTCTGCACACGCCGCCCCTTTTCTGCACCTTCGCGGGCACACCTCCACGCACACGCATCTGCATACGCGCACGGCTGCGCTCGATCGCGAGCCCGTGGCCCTACTTCGTCTTGCCGCCGCCAAGGCCAAGGCGACCTCGAGTATTCCCGCGCTCCTGAGCCTTTTGCATGATATCACCTCATAGCGCACCCTGGCACGTTTCCGCACCCCCGCCGGTCCTCTGCAACCACAGCAGCGGTTGCTGCTGGCTCCCGTCGCCGGCGAGTCCCCACGCGCACTTTTCAGTTTTGGTCCTGGTCGCGATGGCCATATGTGTTATCTTCTGTCGATCTCCATTTGTATCATGGTCACATAGCTAGTCCAGTGGCTACCGCAGCCACTATCCATGCGAGGGATCTGGGGTTCAAATCCCAGGCGCCCCAGCCGAACCCATCCAATGTCGCCTATCCATCGTAGCCCAGCTGGTCAGCCACACGCGTTCGCAACCGGAGGTCTTGGGATCAAGTCCCAGCCGGCCCCTAATTTTGCTCTGTTTCCCTGTTATTTTGCACACCCACATCCGCTTCGGGCCAGATCTGTTGCTGTGCTTGCACTGTGCATTGCATTCGGCCCACAACGTTTTTTCCAATCTGTGATTTTGCCATATTTCCAGTGCATGAATATTTTCAGAAATGCCATTAAAAGTGCATTGCTCATATCTAAATATCCATGCATCCAAATGAAACATGTCATATATGTAAAATGCTTAGAATTTCATGTACTTTCACAATATGCAACTTTCCTCCCTGTTAAAAATGCTTAAAATTGTTGTTTGTAGTCATTTGCATAAATGACATGTTAAAATGGTTTATTTCATAACTTAATAATCGTAGCTCGGTTTTAAATGTTCTTTATATGTAAATGGGCTAGAAAAATGCATAGTTTAATATGGTAACATTACTTGGCATGTTTAACAACTCTAAAATTGTGTATAGGGCAGAAAAGTACCAATTTCAAAATATGCATATGAGGATTTTCCGGAATTGTTGTTTGTTGTTTCCGGCCTCATTTAAAATTGCCTAGATAGGTAGTTTTGTTATACTTCACCTCTTGCCATGTTAACAACATTTAATCTTGTCATGCATCATACTTGTTTGTGCATCATCCATGTTTATGCTTGTGTTTACCATGTTGTTTGTTTCTTTCCGGTGTTGCTTCTTAGTCCCGGTAAATGTTGCGATTGTGAGGATTCGTTCAACTACTCCCGTTCGTCTTCTTCACAGACTCGTTCTTCTTCCTAGCGGGATTTCAGGCAAGATGACCGCTACCCTAGATCTCACTATTATCATTGCTATTCTAGTTGCTTTGTTCTATCGCTTTGCTGTGCTACCTACCACTTGCTCTTCAAGCCTCCCAATTTGCCATGTCAGCCTCTAACCTTTTTCACCCTTCCTAGCGAATTGTTGCTTGGCTATGTTACCGCTTTGCTCAGCCCCTCTTATAGCGTTGTTAGTTGCAGGTGAAGTAGAAGATTGCTCCATGGTGGACAGGATTTTGTTGGGATATCACAATATCTCTTATTTAATTAATGCATCTATATACTTGGTAAAGGGTGGAAGACTCGGCCTTATGCCTGGTGTTTTGTTCCACTCTTGCCGCCCTAGTTTCCGTCATACCGGTGTTATGTTCCCGGATTTTGCGTTCCTTACGCGGTCGGGTAATTTATGGGACCCCCTTGACAGTTCGCTTTGAATAAAACTCCTCCAGCAAGGCCCAACCTTGGTTTTACCATTTGCCTCACCTAGCCCTTTTTCCCTTGGGTTTACGGGCCCGAGGGTCATCTTTATTTAGCCCCGGGCAGTGCTCCTCAGTGTTGGTCCAACCTAAGCGATGTCCGGCGCCCCTGGCAAACCAGGTCTATGCCAACCCGACGTCTGGCTCATCCGGTGTGCCTTGAGCGAGATATGTGCAGCTCCTATCGGATTTGTCGGCACATCCGGCGGCTTTTGCTGGTCTTGTTTTACCATTGTCGAAAAGTCTTGTAAACCGGGATTACGAGACGATCGGGTCTTCCGGGAGAAGGTATATCCTTCGTTGATCGCGAGAGCTTATCATGGGCTAAGTTGGGACACCCCTGCAGGGTATTATCTTTCGAAAGCCGTGCCCGCGGTTATGTGGCAGATGGGAATTTGTTAATGTCCGGTTGTAGATAACTTGACACCAGATCCGAATTAAAACGCATCAACCACGTGTGTAGCCGTGATGGTCTCTTCTCGGCGGAGTCCGGGAAGCGAACACGGTTTTGGGTTATGTTTGACGTAAGTAGGAGTTCAGGATCACCTCTTGATCATTGCTAGCTTCACGACCATTCCGCTTGTTCTCTTCTCGTTCTTATTTGCGTATGTTAGCCACCATATATGCTTAGTCGCTGCTGCAACCTCACCACTTTACCCCTTCTTTTCCCATTAAGCTTTGCTAGTCTTGATACCCATGGTAATGGGATTGCTCGATCCTCGTGGCTCTGATTACAACAACAACGATTGCGTGTACAGGTTATCACGATGATCATGATGCGAGAGCGATGTTTTCTTGTCTTGGAGTTCTTCTTCTGGTTCTTCTTCGATCAGGGGATAGGTTCCAGGTCGGCGGCCTGGGCTAGCAGGGTGGATGTCGTTTGAGTTTCTGTTTGTGTTCCATCCGTAGCCGGATGTTGATCTTATGTATGTTGTATTGTGGTATTCGTGTGGCATTGTATGCCTCTTGTATGTATCCCCATCTATCATGTAATGTTGATGTAATGATTTCCACCTTGCAAAAGCGTTTCAATATGCGGTTCTATCCTTGGTGAGACCTTCGAGTCTCTTTAGGATAGTATCGCATATTGGGCGTGACAAGTTGGTATCAGAGCCTCGACCGACCATAGGAGCCCCCTTGATTGATCGTGTAGTTTGGCCGTTCTTGAGTCTAGAAGATAACTATTTTCGGAGTCTAGTTATATCGGAGAGTAGGAATTCTTTTTACTCCTCTGCCCCTTCGTCGCTCTGGTAAGGAATCTTGACGTAGGTGTTTTGGACTACTTCTCTTCCCTTTCAAACTTTTTTTAGGATCACGCAGTTGTTTTTTTATCGTTGTTCCTCAGCTCTTTGCATCCGGTGCATTTCTCGTCAAGGTGATTCGACCCTCTCCGTTTTTGCAAGTTCAATCCTCAGTTCGCTCTCAATGAAGTTGTTTTCCCATCCTCAGTTGTTTTCTTTTCCCACCCGCCCACCCCTTTGCATCTCGGAGTCGGAGTCCGTAATCGAGTATCCATCCTACTCGTGCGAAGCCTTTGCATTCTTTCAACCGGTGTTTTCTATTCAAGTTATTCATCGGTTCCCCCTTCCAGGTGCCTTTGTTTTTCCCGCCCTCCCACCCTCTTCTTCCCGGAGCCTGAGTCTGTTTCGAGCATCAATTTCATTCGTGTGGAGCCTCTACAGTCTTTCGCCAATTGTTTCAACTGGTGAATTCTCTTTTGTTTGACATTCTTCATCTCTTTTTCTTTTCTGGTGGATTGAATTCAAGTTTTTTTCCGGGTTGATCATATTCTTTCCCTCGGCTCAAGTGTTTTCCCCGCTCGTTTGCCTCTCGCCATTCAATCATTCCGGAGTTTGGAAGACATATCAGGAGATTCGTCTGTGTTCCAATTAATTCGAGGTTGTCACCTCATTCAAATATTTCAATTGTTCCGGTGTATCATCTATCTGTTCAACATTCCTTTTCAACGGTGTTTTATTTTTAGTGGGCCCTAACCCACAGGTCTTTCCCCAGGATCTTACCTGACTCTTCTAATTTCCCCGGAGTTATTCTCAATTCTTTTCAAGTATGACGTAAGTATGAATTCCATCAGTCACATGCCTTCTCCAAGATCGCTTTCAAATTCTTTTCATCTTTGGTTCAACCCTTCCTCTTTTACAATCCCGGAGTGCCTTAACAAATGTTGATGGTGTTTTCTCGTCGTCATTTGAAGAACGAAGAAGAGTTTTTTCTCTAAATCTTGTCTATTCTCTCAAAGTTTCGTGGTTCTAGCTTCATGTTATCCTCTTGAATTATTCCATTTATCAGTTATTCTTTTCATCCATCCGGAGTATTTCAGGAGTTGTATTGCCATCTCGATCATCCGGAGGCCATCTTTTCAGAATATTGCTTCGTTCCAAGTTTTCAGATTCATTCCCCAATTATTCTATATCCGTGCCCCTTCGTTCATCTCAATATTCTTCCGGTGCTTCTCTCAAGTGTTCTTTATCAGCTCATGATCTCTTTGTTCTTTTGGATCGAAATCCCCTCTAGCATATTGGTTCTTCTGATTCTTCCTGGTGATTCATTCGCTTTCGTCAGTCATTGCCAAATTCTTACGGTGGTTCGTTCAAGATTCTTTTTCCTTGATTATCATTTTAATCCTTTCGTTCTTTTCAATCCTACCGGTGGTTCATGAAGACCTTCTCAAGTTTGCGATATGTCACTTCTCAATCCTTTTCAAGAAGAATAAGTAGTATGCAAAATCCATTGCTTGTCATCAATTTAATTTGACGAAGGATAAGCATACAATAAATCTTATTTTTATTTCATGAGTAATCCCTTCCTTCGGAGTTTGTTCTTGGTGAATAAATTCTAGTTCCAAGTGTTCTCATCTTTTCTTTTCTGGAGTTCAAATTTCCTCGGCCATTTTGTCGGAACCCCCATCTAAATCATCGCAAGCTTTAATCTTATTATTTTCATCCTTCAATTCTATCTCATTGTCCTTTTGTTTACCGGAGTTCTTCATGGTGGTTCTTCATGATTTAATTCATTCTTCAAGAGTTCATTAAGACTTTGTTGGAGAAATTCAAGCATCTTTTCTTCTCGCGTCTCGAAGTGTAATTAATTCTCTGTATTCTTTTGAAGTGGAGTTTTGCATTTCTTCGTTCCTCTCAGCTATTCAATCTTTTCCGCTTGTGGTCGGTTATCACCTCAGAATTTCAAGGTGCTTTCTATAAGTCTACAACAAGCTTATTCTTTTCGTCATTCTCGTCATTCCTCTCTTCTTCTCGAGTGCTCTCGATTCTTTGCTTCTTCTCTTGAGTTCTTGTTTCACTCATCCCTTTTGCCCTTCCGTCTCGGTACTAAGATCTCGGGATGAGATCTCTTGTTAGTGGAGGAGAGTTGTAACGCCCCGACACCGATGCTCGAGTTGCCTTCCATTTATTTTTGTTGTTGTTGTTGTCGTGTGTTTATTGTGTTTGTTGCATTATCATAATTATTGTTGCATATTTAATTCATATATGTTTGTTGCCTTGTCCATGTTGAGTGCTTGTCATGTCTTTGCTTCTTGGACCATGCTCATCTCACTTGTTATGTTGCATTGTGCCCTTGTCATTTTGCATTCCATCATGATCATCATGAGCATTGCTTTCTTCATGATGTTGTCTTGCTCTATTCATGTCATATGTATCACCCCGTGCCATCTCTCTCTCAAACCATGCCCATGCACCATCATCTCCTCCTTCCTTCTTCTTTCTTTCATTTTTTGCAAGTGACATTATTCCTGCCTCCATTAATGTTCATTTGTTTTCTGACAATCTTAATCCATGTGTTTTACCTCTTTGCCAAATTTCCCCCGTTTTGAAGTTGTTTTGGTTAGGTTCAAAAATGGAGCAAGTTTGAATTAAATTCAAACTTGATTTATTTTTCTCTTTAAAAATTCCCAAAGCAATTTTTACAAATAACCCATAATTCCAGGAGCTTGAGGATATTTTCATATCTGCAAAACTCCCCTCTTAGCCCCCTGGCCTTTTCTTTTCGTGTAGCTATTTATTTAAATAAACAGAAATTGAAAAGAAAGGAGAAGACTTACAGGCCAATCTCACTGGGCGCCTGCCCAAAGAAATAGCTTGTTGAGAGAGCAGCAGCCCAGCCTAGCCTCCCCCTGGCATTTTTTCTCTCCAATGCAATCCTTTGGCCCCACCTGTCATCCTCACTCCTCTTCCTTCTCTTCCACCTTTGCACTTTTCTTATCTCACAGTAACTCTCGGTGAAGAAGCGCACATGGCCACCGCGGTGAAACCATGACGCCTCGATGCCTAGTAGCCCTCCTATAAATTCCACCCCCGGCTTCCCTAGGGTTTTCCCTAGCCCTCTTCTTCCTCTCCGCCGCCGCCGCCGCAGGTGAGTCGCCACCATAGCCGTCGCCCTCCACTCACCCGAGACCACCAGGAACACCGGCTCGCCGCCGACGTGCTCTCCGTCGATCCCAGGCGGAGCCCAGGTGTACAGCAGCTTCTCCAAGTTCACCTCCATTCCCTACGTCCTCTGCATCGCTGTGGGACGCCAAGGCCGCGACGCCCGCATCCTCTTCGTCCCCTGCCTCCTCTGCTTTGTGGACACGAGGACGCCGCCCCGATCAGCACGTCTTCTTGCCGTGCCCGTGTCACATCCCAAGTTCTGGCCTGACCTATGTTATGTTTCCATGCGTGCATCATGTTTAAATTCAAATGAAATTTGAATTGAGGAATTTTCAAAAGCCTCCGAAGACCTCTAAAAATAACCAACATTTAAATGTTCTCAAATGAGTCCAAGAAAATGTTCCTGTTATTCTATAGAAATATTGGTAAGAGGTAAAATTCAAACCAATATTTTTGGAGTCACAGAAATATTTATTTTGGCCATTTGAATTAATCCAATAACTATTTGCTTTGGATTTATATTTAATATATATTAAATATGACTCAATAATTACGGAAGTTTGTGAGTGGCTTTGTATATATTTTAGCAAGCCACATAATAACCTACAGAATTTATTAAAATGATTTAGTTGCTAAACTAAATCAAAACAGAGGAAGAAAAAAAATAGAAAACAATAATTAAAAGCAGAGAGCAGAAACTTACCTGAGCTCACCGTGTAGCCCACCTGTCTGGCCCAGCTGGCGGCCTGGCCAACTGGCCCAGCCCACCACCGCCTTCTCCCCTGTCGTCTTCCCCTCGCCAGGAGGACAAGTCGTGGCAGAGCGCGCGTCGCCGGTCGCCACCTCCTGCTTCGACGTGTCCTAGCCGCCCCGACCCCTCCAGCGCACCGTTGGAACGCCCCGTGTTCTCTCGTTCCTTCCCCTCCTCTCCCTCGCTCTCTCTCACCGCGCCCGAGCGCTGCCCTCGCCGTCGCACGCCGTTGCCGTGCCACCACCACTGCCTCGCCTCTCCGTCAAGCCCATTAGCTCCGCGCTGCCGTCCTCGACTTCTATGACGACTCACGCAAGCCAGGATGCCCTGCAGAGCTGCCTCGATGTCGTCCTCCTCGTCGGTGCCGCAGATCGCCGCCGTCAAATTCGTCGTCGTTCGGGCTTCCCCGAGCTCGCCGTCCACCTCTACGGGATCCACGTGAGCTCGCCGTCCGTTTCCCCCTCTCCGTTCCTTTGCTCGCGCGCCGTAGCCGTGCTAACTACCGGACCCGAGCGGTCGCGCCACCGTGGATTCTCACCTCGTGGCCAGAGTCACCGCAGCTCACGCTCGCGCATGCCATCGCACTCAGGAGCCTCCCATAAGACCAAAGCCACCGCCTGCAGCTCCTGCCGTGCCCTGCAGCACCCCGCGCGCACCTGGCCGTGCTCCGGCCACCGCCCCGAGCTCGTTCCCGGCGAGCTCAGGCCGCCCCCGCTTCTCCCGCTTGCTCTAGACGACGCGGACGAGCCGTGGCTCCTCGCCCGTTCCCTCTGCCGCCCAAATGGTCGCCGGAGCGACGTTTCCGACGTCCTCCGCTGCCTCGGGTCGTCGCCGGCGGCTAAACGCCGGCCTAACCCCGTTTTAGTTAGTGTTAATGACGCCTCTAACTTAACACCCTGACCCACTTACAAGTGGGACTCGTGACCTAATTAACCACGGGGTAAACCCCTGTTTAGTTTTAACTAATCACTGTGGCCCCACGCGTCAGCGTTGACCATGCTGACGTGGCACTTGACCGACCCCACCCGTCAGCCACACAAACCAGCACTGTGTCACCAACCAGTGGACCCCACTGGGTTAGGTTTGACCCGGACGCCCCAGTTGACTTGATGACGTCACACCGACGTCATGCTGACGCAGTTAACCATTTTCTGGATTTAAAATAAATCAGGAAATTTCATAAAATAGTATAAACTTCTAAAAATCATAGAAATTCAACTGTAACTCCAAATGAAATAAATTATATATGAAAAATGATCAAAAAATCCAATCTATCCATCTGTACCATTTTCATGCATGTTAGAACAACTTATGGCTGCTGTTTAGGTGAAATCAATTAAATGGCACTTGAATTTCACATATGGAGTTTGAATTTGAATCTTGTATTCAAACCAACTTCATTTAATCCGTTGCTAGTTGCATTAACTCAAATCACAGCATATTGCCATGTCACATTCATGCATCATATTGTTGCATTGCATTGATTGTGTTTCTTCTCTGTTTGCTGGTGTTGTTCCCTCTCGATAGACGTGGGTTCGACGATGAGATCGATGACACCGCTGAAGAGCTATATTATCTTCAGAAGTGCCAGGCAAGTAAAACCCCCTTGTTCATTCCGATACCATCCTACTCTCTCGCTCCTGCTCTCTTTTACTGCATTAGGACAACAACGATTCAACTGTTACTTGCTGCGGTAGCTGAACCCCTTT
This sequence comes from Aegilops speltoides, assembly GCA_021437245.1. Taxonomy (NCBI): domain Eukaryota; kingdom Viridiplantae; phylum Streptophyta; class Magnoliopsida; order Poales; family Poaceae; genus Aegilops; species Aegilops speltoides. Next base: position 131,229,920 of record CM038144.1, read on the forward strand.
ATCCTTTGCATGAACTGTCATTCCACAGTAAATAGATGAAACCCACTAGCATGAGTAGGAGTTGTTTGAGAACTGTTGTGCCTACTCATTCATGCTTGTTTGTCATGCCTGCTATTGCTTAGAGTTGTGTCAGGTCTGATTCATCTGGGATGAATCAGAGGTGTGTGAACATGTCCTCTTGTGTGTGAGCTAAGTGTGTGAACACGATTTGGTAAAGGTAGCGGTGAGAGGCCATGTAGGAGTACATGGTGGGTTGTCTCATTGCAGCCGTCCTCGTGAACTGAGTTCGTGTTTGTGATCCATGATTCAGCTACTACCACGCATTGGGCCCAAACCAATGGACCCTCTCGGCTTCTTAATCACGCTTGTCCTCTGTCCAGAGTTGCAAGTAGTTTCGGTGTTTGTAGTATCTTTGGAGGCCGCGCTTGGCGCTGACCGTAGGGTGGGCTGTGATGCGGTAGGCACGTGGCCGGGTATACCGGGCACCCGTTTGGTGTCACGGAACCCTGTACACATCGTTTGGGGCAGTGAGCGAAACGTCGGCCGGATCTCCTCATGGATGGAACCCGAATAGGCGATAAACCTGGACTAGGGACTTGAGTGTTTAGGTAGGTCGTGGCCGACACCCTTGTTGGGCTTCCGCTTGAAGATTGCCGAGTACATGTCGTGTAAACGGCGGTAAGTGGTGAGAGTGTGTGTGAAGAAGTACACCCCTGCAGGGTTAACATTATCTATTGAATAGCCGTGTCATGTAAAGGACTTCGGGTTGCACATGCGGTTCATAGACAAGTGAAAGTGGATACTCTAAAATGCGCAAGATAAGCGTGAGTGCTATGGATGGCGTTCTCGAGGGAGACGGGAGTGGATCCATAGTGGTGTATTGATATGGTGAATATGTGGACTCGTGTGCGCCACCTCAAAAGAGTTATTGCGCAATGTAGTTTAGGATAGCCACCGAGTCAAAGCTGGCTTGCTGCTGTTAAACTCCACCATCCCTTTGTTGATAATGATGCATATGTAGTTAGTTACGATGTAAGTCTTCTGGGTACATTTGTACTCACGTTTGCCTATTTTATGTTTTTGCGAGAGAGACTTGGTCTCGCTAGTAGTTCCACGTGGACTTCGACGTTTAGCTTGTTACCTCAGCTACGATCTTGTGCCCTCGGCAGGATCTGGTAGATAGTCAGGCTTCTAACCCTTTTTCATTTGTAGATGTCTGTACTCAGACATATTAGCTTCCGCTTGTGCTTTGGTTTGTATGCTCTGAATGTTGGGCCATGAGACCCCTGTTTGTAATATCTCGCTCCTCGGAGCCTAATGAATAAATACTTGAGTCGTAGAGTCATGTTGTGATGCCATGTTGTATTTGCACATATCGAGCATATTGTGTGTATGTTATTGAAATGCTTGGTATGTGTGGGATCGACTATCTAGTTGTTTATCTTTAGTAGCCTCTCTTACGGAAATGTCTCCTAGTGTTTCCACCGAGCCATGGTAGCTTGCTCTTTGCTCAGGAACACTTAGGCTGGCCGGCATGTGTCCTTCTTCGTTCTGTGTACGTCCCTTCAGGAAATGTCACGTGATGAATACCGGAGTCCTGTTAGCCCACTACAGCTCGGTTCACGGAGTCTGCTAGCCCAGTGCTACAGCCTAGATTCACTCGGCGATGACCGACACGCTCGATCTTTGGGTCATGGATGCTGTCCTGTAAGTCTGTGCCGCTTTGGGTTTACGACTAGCCATGTCAGCCGGGCTCCTTATCATATGGATGCTAGCGACACTATCATATCGTGTGCCAAAAGGCATAAACGGTCCCGGGCAAAGGTAAGGCGACACCCGTGGGAATACCGTGCGTGAGGCCGCAAAGTGATATGAGGTGTTACATGCTAGATCGATGTGGCACTGAGTCGGGGTCCTGACAGCGTTGGTATCAGAGCTTGACTGCCTGTAGGATTACCAAGCCAAACTGGTCGAAGTTGAGTTTAGAAATGCTTTAGTTATATGTAGGGGAATTGATTGTGGGATGGAACATAAGGCTCTTTTTACTCCTTATACCTTATGGCCTTCTGATCTGAGTCATCCTATCTTTCCTATGGGGTTAAGGAACTAGGCTCTCTCCTTTTTCTATCAGGATCACGTGTTACTAATCTATAGACTTATAGGATTGTTGGATCCAAGCCTCAGTTTTGTTTCTACTATCTCCGTGTATTCATAGTTGATCTCAGAACCTTGATATTATGATGATCGAGTGGTTATGCCACCATTTTTGTAGCATGTCTAAAATTCTTTTGAGCATTTACAGCCGTTATGCTATCCGAGTCATCCCAGGTTTCTAAACAGTCTGATGCATTTGCAAATCCCTTCTTACCGTTCCAATGTTCCTTTGGGCCAGATTAACCACACTAAACGGTGAGTTGAGGTACCATATTGCCTTGACGTATATGTTGGAGCTATTATTATGACCCTAGATGTCTAGAGTATCACCTAGTAATCTAGCCATGTATTGTGTTCCCAGTGTGATCATTCTGGCCAACATTCTCAAAAGCATCCCGTGATGCAATTTAGCTAGTAGATATTCTATTCCTGGGTTCTTGAACCCGAGATTCACCCTACTTACTTCATGTTGATAGTGTTTGCTAGTTCCTTTAGGTTATTAGTAATCTTTGCGATAATCCTCGAGGTCCGTGGTACTTCCTTCTTCCAAATACCATGAACCATTCTTGGTAGAAGTTCTTTTGAACCGAAAGATCACAACAAAAGTGCTCTCAATGAGTTCTCCATTCTATATTGTGAATCTGCCAGTCCTTCCTCTTCGGCATGGGTTATCCGGAAGAAATATGTTGAACTTGTTCGACATTCTAATCCATGCATCCACAACTCAGAAAATTATATGTTCCTTGAGTTGTCCCCCTTTAGTTGTATTCCGACCTTAGCCTATCAGTTGATAGTCAAGAGTATGTGTGCATTCGTGTTTATCGGTGCCTTTTACTCTTGTGGTCCGTCAAGCCATTCTATTCCGGAATGACTAGGAGAAACAAACTCCAGTACCTCATCCATATCCAGGATTGGGTCAAAGTAGTTGTGTTCTGCAGATCAAATGCCAATCCAGCTTTTGCTCAGCTGTACCTTGGAGTGTTACCATCTTTATGTCAAGAGTGCCATGAGAATTGCACCACCTCTTATGAGTTCTTGACGCAGTAATACTTCTTGCCATCATTGTTCATTCCTCAGTTTCCGTGTTATTGTAACCGGAATGCCGACAAGTGAATTGTGATGTGTGAAATCGATACTCCTAGTAACTCATTGCTTGGTAGTTAATGGACAATACTCTCATTCTTAGCGTGCTGGTTACTGAATTATCATTCTAAGACTGATCGTGCTACCTAGTCCATTTTTCCTTGTGCACCCTTCGATCAAGAGTTAGGATTGCATTAATCCCTCTCTTGTTTGGTCATATCGTCTTGCCCTAAAAAGCAAGATTGTTCTCGAGCTTAGTAACATATCGGTGGTTCGTGATTCTCCGAATGTCTTCTCGGAGGTATCACCAGGATGTCACCTGACCGCTATGTTGAGTTCGTGATCAAGTTGGTTTATCTCTGTAAACCACCCCTTCTCCAAGAATCTGTGTTGGAGAACCCCTGAGCTAGTTGGTTAAGCTGAACAACAACTTGGAGAGTTGGAAGATAGAAGCTTGTCTGATTTAGTTCATCTTAAGGTATATCTTGTATATGTGTTGAAGAAAGATGATATCTTCGTCTGTTGATCTCGGTGATCAATTGTTGGACCTATTGTCTTGCCCAAACTTTGATTTGAGTGTGGGCTATTCTCAAATCAAATCAGAACCAACGATGTTTGTAATGTTGTCTTACTCGTGAATTTTCCTCGAGCATACACCATTATATCTTTTGTTCTGACCAATGCTATCACCGTGTTCACATAACTGTGGAATTCCATTTATATGGAAACTGGATGAACTGTTGTTGAGCCCATTGACAACATCTTTATCTTCTCCATAATCTTGTTGAACATTAAGCTAGTATTGGAAACTTTTGAAAGCATTTCTTCGTGCTAACTCATGAAGCATATGCCTGGAAGAAAGAAGTGACTTCCTCTAATTCATGTGCATTTGATGCAAGTTGCTGCCGTGAATTCGATAAAGTCAATGTTGCTTCCTTGGAATCATCCCAAGTTAGTCACACATGTGCAAAGTATACTATGGTTTGGTAGATTAATTACCTCCACTCCATATGTATTCTGTAGCATACCAAGCCACTGATTGATTTGTTCAAGGAGAAGAAGCTCCTTCTTAAGAGTATACCCTATGCAAGGACTTCGATATCCTCGATGATGGTTCCCCACCGGAACTCGGTAGTGTTTTATTGTAAGACTACCATGGGATCATGTTTGTCTGGGACAACGTGTTCACATGTTTGTAGCAGAACCAGCTCTTGTTTTGGAGCTTGCTATCGTAGTTCATTTCCCGAGAATCACGCAACGTCATCTCGTCGATTTATGTTGCAAACTTTCATTTTTCTTTCTAGACTCGATGAGTCTGGATTATTCTGACACCAGCCAGATCTGAATCTCAGGCAGATATGATGGTTGGAACTTTTCCAGGATCTATGATGTAGGTCCTGACAGGGTTGATGTTCTGGCCGATGCACCTAGTCGGAGGATCTGTCACTATAGTATCTTGATTGGGCAATTTGTCCATTTTCTCCATGAGGATTTCGTAGTATTTACTCCATACTTATTCCTTATGGATTCTTGTGCTCCCGAAGTACGACCTTTACTTGATGATCTAGATATCAAACCATATCTATGAATGGGATATGCTAGCGCATCAAGGAGAACATTAGAAGCGGAGTGCTAAATGTCTCTCGGTCGATCGTCCAGATTTTTTCCCCTTGGTCTCGCTAAGATGAAATCTGAGAAAGTGTTATCTTCCTTTGCATCTGCATCGTCCATCGCTATTCATCATGGTAGTATGTGGTGTTGTCAGCACCCTTGACACGGATGTTGGTAAAACCTTGATGAATATGGAAATGCTCAAGTTCTTGAGAGCACACACAAGCACTATGTATTATCACCAGTACTAACATCATTCCTTGTGTTGTTTTCAACAAGGTAGTCCACATCATCCATTCTAATCCGGTTATGCCATTCTACCGAACCCCTTAAAACGATCGCTCAAGAATTGCCTTAGGCTGGTATAAACAGTTCCAATGATCTCCGAATCAAAGGTAATTCTTTTTGCCACTTAAGGAAATAGTTCTACGAGCCACCTCTTCCAAGGTGCCCCATTCTGAAGTCATGGCATATATTCCCTCGCTACCTTGAAACCCTTGTCACTTTGTTTCTTTTGTCCTTCTCGATGTGCCCTTTGTCTCTAAGCTCAAGAGATGTTTCTACGCCTCATTCCGCGAGTTGATCTTGTGATCATTAAGATGATCCATCGGTGTAGACATGTTTCACTCTATTGCCGTCGTGTTGGATGAAGATCTCGAAAGTAAGGACGTCAAGATCAATTTGAGTCAACAAATCAACAACCTCGAGAAGGCAGTTGGATCATGAAGTTTGTGATACTTAGAGTCCCCTTTGTCTTCTTACTCACGCCTTGAATCTCAAGAGATTCTTGTTTAGTGGGGTGAGTTGTCACATCCCAAGTTCGGCCGGACCTATGTTATGTTTCCATGCGTGCATCATGTTTAAATTCAAATGAAATTTGAATTGAGGAATTTTCAAAAGCCTCCGAAAACCTCTAAAAATAACCAACATTTAAATCTTCTCAAATGAGTCCAAGAAAATGTTCCTGTTATTCTATAGAAATATTGGTAAGAGGTAAAATTCAAACCAATATTTTTGGAGTCACAGAAATATTTATTTTGGCCATTTGAATTAATCCAATAACTATTTGCTTTGGATTTATATTTAATATATATTAAATATGACTCCAATAATTCTGGAAGTTTGTGAGTGGCTTTGTATATATTTTAGCAAGCCACATAATAACCTACAGAATTTATTAAAATGATTTAGTTGCTAAACTAAATCAAAACAGAGGAAGAAAAAAAATAGAAAACAATAAATAAAAGCAGAGAGCAGAAACTTACCTGAGCTCACCGTGCAGCCCACCTGGCCGGCCCAGCTGGCGGCCTGGCCAACTGGCCCAGCCCACCACCGCCTTCTCCCCTGTCGTCTTCCCCTCGCCAGGAGGACAAGTCATGGCAGAGCGCGCGTCGCCGGTCGCCACCTCCTGCTTCGACGTGTCCTAGCCGCCCCGACCCCTCCAGCGCACCGTTGGAACGCCCCGTGTTCTCTTGTTCCTTCCCCTCCTCTCCCTCGCTCTCTCTCACCACGCCCGAGCGCTGCCCTCGCCGCTGCACGCCGTTGCTGCGCCACCACCACTGCCTCCTCTCTCCGTCAAGCCCATTAGCTCCGCACTGCCGTCCTCGACTTCTATGACGACTCATGCAAGCCGGGATGCCCTGCAGAGCTGCCCCGACGTCGTCCTCCTCGTCGGTGCCGCAGGTCGCCGCCGTCAAATTCGTCGCCGTTCAGGCTTCCCCGAGCTCGCCGTCCACCTCTACGGGATCCACGTGAGCTCGCCGTCCATTTCCCCCTCTCCGTTCCTTTCCTCGCGCACCGTAGCCGTGCTAACCACCGGACCCGAGCGGTCGCGCCGCCGTGGATTCTCACCTCGTGGCCAGAGTCACCGCAGCTCGCGCCCGCGCATGCCATCGCGCTCAGGAGCCTCCCATAAGACCAAAGCCGCGCTGCAGCTCTGCCCGTGCCTGCAGCACCTGCTGGCAAGACTGCCGTGCTCCGGCCACCGCCCCGAGCTCATTCCTGGCGAGCTCAGGCCACCCCCGCTTCTCCCGCTTGCTCTAGACAACGTGGACGAGCCGTGGCTCCTCGCCCGTGCCCTCTGCCGCCCAAATGGTCGCCGGAGCGACGTTTCCGACGTCCTCCGCTGCCTCGGGTCGTCGCCGGCGGCTAAACGCCGGCCTAACCCCGTTTTAGTTAGTGTTAATGACGCCTCTAACTTAACACCCTGACCCACTTACAAGTGGGACCCGTGACCTAATTAACCACGGGGTAAACCCCTGTTTAGTTTTAACTAATCACCGTGGCCCTACGCGTTAGCGTTGACCATGCTGACATGGCACTTGACCGACCCCACCCGTCAGCCACACAAACCAGCACTGTGTCACCGACCAGTGGACCGCACTGGTCAGGTTTGACCCGGACCAGCCCCAGTTGACTTGATGACGTCACACCAACGTCATGCTGACGCAGTTAACCATTTTCTGGATTTAAAATAAATCAGGAAATTTCAGAAAATAGTATAAACTTCTAAAAATCATAGAAATTCAACTGTAACTCCAAATGAAATAAATTATATATGAAAAATGATCAGAAAAATCCAATCTATCCATCTGTACCATTTCCATGCATGTTAGAACAACTTATGGCTGCTGTTTAGGTGAAATCAATTAAATGGCACTTGAATTTCACATATGGAGTTTGAATTTGAATCTTGTATTCAAACCAACTTCATTTAATCCGTTGCTAGTTGCATTAACTCAAATCACAGCATATTGCCATGTCACATTCATGCATCATATTGTTGCATTGCATTGATTGTGTTCCTTCTCTGTTTGCCGATGTTGTTCCCTCTCGATAGACGTGGGTTCGACGATGAGATCGATGACACCGATGAAGAGCTATATTATCTTCAGAAGTACCAGGCAAGCAAAACCCCCTTGTTCATTCCGATACAATCCTACTCTCTCGCTCCTGCTCTCTTTTACTGCATTAGGACAACAACGATTCAACTGTTACTTGCTGCGGTAGCTGAACCCCTTTATCCTTTGCATGACCTGTCATTCCACAGTAAATAGATGAAACCCACTAGCATGAGTAGGAGTTGTTTGAGCCCTGTTGTGCCTACTCATTCATGCTTGTTTGTCATGCCTGCTATTGCTTAGAGTTGTGTCGGGTCTGATTCATCTGGGATGAATCAGAGGTGTGTGAACATGTCCTACTGTGTGTGAGCTAAGTGTGTGAACACGATTTGGTAAAGGTAGCGGTGAGAGGCCATGTAGGAGTACATGGTGGGTTGTCTCATTGCAGCCATCCTCAGGAACTGAGTTCTGTGTTTGTGATCCATGATTCAGCTACTACCACGCATTGGGCCCGAAACTAATGGACCCTCTCGGCTTCTTAATCACCCTTGTCCTCTGTCCGGGGAGTTGCAAGTAGTTTCGTGTTTGTAGTATCTTTGGAGGCCGTGCTTGTTGCTGACCGTAGGGGTGGGCTGTGATGCGGTAGGCACGTGGCCGGGTATACCGGGCGCCCGTTTGGTGTCACGGAACCCTGTACACATCATTTGGGGCTGTGAGCGAAACTTCGGCCGGATCTCCTCATGGATGGAACCCGAATAGGTGATAAACCTGGACTAGGGACTTGAGTGTTTAGGTAGGTCATGGCCGACACCCTCGTTGGGCTTCCGCTTGAAGGTTGCCGAGTACATGTCGTAAACGGTGTAAGTGGTGAGCGTGTGTTTAGAAGTACACCCTGCAGGTTAACATTATCTATTCAATAGCTGTGTCATGGTAAAGGACTTCTGGGTTGCCTGTATAGTTCATAGACAAGTGAAAGTGGATACTCTAAAATGCGCAAGATAAGCGTGAGTGCTATGGATGGCATTCTCGTAGGGAGACGGGAGTGGATCCATAGTGGTGTATTGATATGGTGATTATGTGGACTCGTGTGCGCCACCTCAAAAGAGTTATTTGCAGTCGTAGTTTAGGATAGCCACCGAGTCAAAGCTGGCTTGCTGCTGTTAAACTCCACCATCCCCTTTGTTGACAATGATGCATATGTAGTTAGTTCTGATGTAAGTCTTGCTGGGTACATTTGTACTCACGTTTGCCTATTTTATGTTTTTGCAGAGAGACTTCAGTCTCGCTAGTAGTTCCATGTGGACTTGACGCTTAGCTTGTTACCTCAGCTACGATCTTACGCCCTCGGCAGATCTCGGTAGATAGTCGCTTCTAAGCCTTTTTCATTTGTAGATGTCTCGTACTCGGACATATTAGCTTCCGCTTGTGCTTTGGTTTGTATGCTTTCAATGTTGGGTCATGAGACCCTGTTTGTAATATCTCGCTCCTCGAGCCTAATGAATAAATACTTGAGTCGTAGAGTCATCTTTGTGATGCCATGTTGTATTTGCACATATCGAGCATATTGTGTGTATGTTATTGAAATGCTTGGTATGTGTGGGATCTGACTATCTAGTTGTTTATCTTTAGTAGCCTCTCTTACCGGGAAATGTCTCCTAGTGTTTCACCGAGCCATGGTAGCTTGCTACTGCTCCGCAACACTTAGGCTAGCCGGCATGTGTCCTTCTTCGTTCCTGTGTCTGTCCCTTCGGGGAAATGTCACGCGATGAATACCGAGTCCTGTTAGCCGCCACAGCCCGGTTCACCGAGTCTGCTAGCCCAGTGCTACAGCCTGGATTCACTCGCTGATGACCGACACGTTCGATGCTGGGTCATGGATGCCTGTCCCTGTAAGTCTGTGCCGCTTTGGGTTTACGACTAGCCATGTCAGCCCGGGCTCCTTATCATATGGATGCTAGCGACACTATCATATACGTGTGCCAAAAGGCGCAAACGGTCCCGGGCAAAGGTAAGGGAATACCGTGCGTGAGGCCGCAAAGTGATATGAGGTGTTACATGCTAGATCGATGTGGCACTGAGTCGGGGTCCTGACAGCCCGCTCATCTCCAACCCCTTACAACTTCAACAGCACTCCCTCGATTAGCAGCCGTTCCTCCGAGCCCCTCTCCGGTTCGTTTTTTTGTCGCTGTGGCTGCCGATCCCGTCGCGTCCGAGGCCGTGTCCGCCATGGACGACCTTGCCGCGAGCCCAAGCTCGTGTTCTAGGCCCTGCTCTCATTGAAGGAAATATGCCCTAGAGGCAATAATAAAGTTATTATTTATTTCCTTATTTCATGATAAATGTTTATCATTCATGCTAGAATTGTATTAACCGGAAACATGATACATGTGTGAATGCATAGACAAAACAATATGTCACTAGTATGCCTCTACTAGACTAGCTTGTTAATCAAAGATGGTTATGTTTCCGACCATGAACAAGGAGTTGTTATTTGATTAACAAGGTCACATCATTAGTTGAATGATCTGATTGACATGACCCATTCCCTTAGCTTAGCACACGATCGCTTAGTATGTTGCTACCGCTTCTATCCATGACATATACATGTTCCCGTAACTATGAGATTATGCAACTCCTGTTTATCGGAGGAACACTTTGGGTGCTACCAAACATCACAACGAATCGGGTGATTATAAAGGAGTACTACAGGTGTCTCCAAAGGTAGATGTTGGGTTGGCGATTTGAGATTAGGTTTTGTCACTCGATTGTCGGAGAGGTATCTGGGCCCTCTCGGTAATGCACATCATCAAGCCTTGCAAGCATAACAACTAATGAGTTAGTTGTGAGATGATGTATTACGGAACGAGTAAAGAGACTTGCCGTAACGAGATTGAACTAGGTATTGGATATCGACGATCGAATCTCGGGCAAGTAGCATACCGATGACAAAGGGAACAACGATGTTGTTATGCGGTCTGACCGATAAAGATCTTCGTAGAATGTGTAGGAACCAATATGGGCATCCAGGTCCCGCTATTGGTTATTGACCGAGAATGGTTCTAAGTCATGTCTACATTGTTCTCGAACCGTAGGGTCCGCACGCTTAAGGTTTCGATGACAGTTATTAAGAGTTTATGTATTTTGATGTACCGAAGAAGTTCGGAGTCCCGGATGTGATCACGGACATGACGAGGAGTCTCGAAATGGTCGAGACATAAAGATTGATATATTGGAAGCCTATGTTTGGAGTTCGGAATGGTTCCGGGTGAAAACAGGAATTTACCGGAGTACCGGGAGGTTACCGGAACCCCCCGGGGGGTAAATGGGCCTCGATGGGCCTCGAGGGAGAAGAGGAAGGGCCGGCCAGGGGTGGCCACGCGCCCCTCCCCCCCAGTCCGAATAGGACAAGGAGGGGGCGGCCCCTTCCTCTTCCCCTCCCCCAATCCTATTCCAACTAGAAGAGGGGGAGTCCTACTCGGTGGGAGTAGGACTCCTCCCAGCGCCTCCTCTAGGCCGCCGGCCTCCCCCCTCCCTCCTTTATATACGGGGGCAGGGGGGCACCCTAGGACACACAAGTTTGATCTATGGATCGTTCCTTAGCCGTGTGCGGTGCCCCCTCCACCATATTCCACCTCGGTCATACCGTCGCATGAAGCTTAGGCGAAGCCTCGCGCGGTGAAACATCAAGATCGTCACCACGCCGTCGTCTCGACGAAACTCTCCTCGACACTCGGCTGGATCGGAGTATGAGGGACGCCATCGAGCTGTACGTGTGTCAAGAACTCGGGGCGTCGAGTAACGGCGCCGGATCGGTCGGATCGCGAGGAGAACGACGACTACTTCCTCTACGTTGTGATCGCTTCCGCCGGGTCTACAAGGGTATGTGGACAACACTCTTCCCTCTCGTTGCTATACATCACCATGATCTTGCGTGTGCGTAGGAAATTTTTGAAATTACTACGTTCCCCAACAAATGGCATCCGAGCCTAGGTTTTATATGGTTTGATGTTTTGCACGAGTAGAACACAAGTGAGTTGTGGGCGATACAAGTCATACTACCTACCAGCATGACATACTTTGGTTCAGCGGTATTGTGAGATGAAGCGGCCTGGACCGACATTACGCAGACGCTTACGCGAGACTGGTTTCACCGCCACGAGCACTCGTTGCTTAAAGGTGACTGGTGGGTGCTGTCTCTCTCACTTTAGTTGAACTGAGTGTGGCTACGCCCGGTCCTTGAGAAGGTTAAACGAGTCTATTTGACGAAGTATCGTTGTGGTTTTGATGCGAGGTAAGACTGGTTCTTGCTTAAGCCCGTAGCAGCCACGTAAAATTTGCAACAACAAAGTAGAGGACGTCTAACTTGTTTTTGCAGGGCATGTTGTGATGTGATATGGTCAAGACGTGATGCTATATTTTATTGTATGAGATGATCATGTTTTGTAACCGAAGTTATCGGCAGCTGGCAGGAGCCATATGGTTGTCGCTTATTGTATGCAATGCAATCATTCGTAATGCTTTACTTTATCACTAAGCGGTAGCGATAGTCGTAGAAGCATAAGTTTGGCGAGACGACAATGATGCTATGATGGAGATCAAGGTGTCGCTACCGGTGACGATGGTGATCATGGTGATGCTGCAAGATGGAGATCATGAAGCACAAGATGATGATGACCATATCATATCACTTATATTGATTTGCATGTGATGTTTATCCTTTTATGCATCTTATCTTGCTTTGATTGACGGTAGCATTATAAGATGATCTCTCACTAAATTATCAAGAAGTGTTCTCCCCGAGTATGCACCGTTGCCAAAGTTCGTCGTGCCCAGACACCACGTGATGATCGGGTGTGATAAGCTCTACGTCCATCTACAACGGGTGCAAGCCAGTTTTTGCACACGCAGAATACTCGGGTTATACTTGACGAGCCTAGTATATGCAGATATGGCCTCGGAACACAGAGACCGAAAGGTCGAGCGTGAATCATATAGTAGATATGATCAACATAAGATGTTCACCATTGAAAACTACTCCATTTCACGTGATGATCGGTTATGGTTTAGTTGATTTGGATCACGTGATCACTTAGATGACTAGAGAGATGTCTTTCTAAGTGGGAGTTCTTAAGTAATATGATTAATTGAACTTAAATTTATCATGAACTTAGTACCGATAGTATCTTGCTTGTTTATGTTTGATTGTAGATAGATGGCTCGTCTTTGTTGTTCCGTTGAATTTTAATGCGTTCCTTGAGAAAGCAAAGTTGAAAGATGATGGTAGCAATTACACGGACTGGGTCCGTAATTTGAGGATCATCCTCATTGCTGCACGTAAGAGTTACGCCCTGGATGCACCGCTAGGTGACAGCTTCTTCTTGATGCAACCGACGACGTTAAGAACGTCTGGCGAGCAAAGCTGATGACTACTCTATAGTTCGATGTGCCATGCTTTACGGCTTAGAACCGGACTTCAACGATGTTTTGAACGTCATGGAGCATATGAGATGTTCCAGAGTTGAAGTTGATATTCCAACAGAATGCCCGGATTGAGAGATATGAAGTCTCCAATAAGTTCTATAGCTGCAAGATGGAGGAGAATAGTTACATTAGTGAACATATACTCGTAATGTCCGGGTACTACAATCACTTGACACAATTGGGAGTTAATCTTCCGGATGATTGTGTCATTGATGAATTCTTCAATCACCGCCACCAAGCTACAAAGGCTTCGTGATGAACTATAATATGCAAGGGTTAGTAAAGACTATGCTCGAGCTCTTCGCAATGCTAAAGGCTGCGGAGGTAGAAATCAAGAAGGAGCATCAAGTGTTGATGGTCAATAAGACCACTAGTTTCAAGAAGAAAGGCAAAGGGAAGAAGAAGGGAACTTCAAGAAGAACAGCAAGCAAGTTCTGCTCGGGAGAAGAAACCCAAGTCGGACCTAAGCCTGAAATCGAGTGCTTCTACCGCAAGCGATCGACTTTGAAGCGGAACTGCCCCAAGTATTTGGCGGATAAGAAGGATGGCAAGGTGAAAAAGGTATATGTGATATACATGTTATTGATGTGTACCTTACTAGAGCTCGCAGAGCACTGGTATTTGATCTGGTTACATTGCTAATATTTGCAACTCAAACAGGACTACGGATTAGCGAACACTTTGGGAAAGGACGAGGTGACGATGCGCGTGGGAAATGGTTCCAAAGTCGATGTGATCGCGGTCGGCACGCTACCTCTACATCTACCTTGGGATTAGTTTTAGACCTAAATAATTGTTATTTGGTGCTGCGTTGAGCATGAACATTATATCTGGATCTTGTTTGATGCGAGACGGTTATTCATTTAAATCAGAGAATAATGGTTGTTCTATTTATATGAGTAATATCTTTTATGGTCATGCACCCTTGAGGAGTGGTCTATTTTGATGAATCTCGATAGTAGTGATACACATATTCATAATGTTGAAGCCAAAAGATGCAGAGTTGATAATGATAGTGCAACTTATTTGTGGCCTTGCCGTTTAGGTCATATCGGTGTAAAGCGCATGAAGAAACTCCATCTTGATGGACTTTTGGAGTCACTTGATTATGAATCACTTGGCACTTGCGAACCGTGCCTCATGGGCAAGATGACTAGAACACCGTTCTCGGTACTATGGAGAGAGCAACAGATTTGTTGGAAATCATACATACAGATGTATGTGGTCCGATGAATGTTGAGGCTCGTGGCGGATATCGTTATTTTCTCACCTTCACAGATGACTTAAGCAGATATGGGTATATCTACTTAATGAAACATAAGTCTGAAACGTTTGAAAAGTTCAAAGAATTTCAGAGTGAAGTTGAAAATCATCGTAACAAGAAAATTAAATTTCTACGATCTGATCGTGGAGGTGAATATTTGAGTTAGGAGTTTGGTCTACATTTGAAACAATGCGGAATAGTTTAGCAACTCACGCCGGAACACCACAACAGTAATGGTGTGTCCGAACGTCGTAATCGTACTTTACTAGATATGGTGCGATCTATGATGTCTCTTACAGATTTACCGCTATCGTTTTGGGGTTATGCTCTAGAGACGGCCGCATTCACACTGAATAGAACACCATCGAAATCCGTTGAGACGACACCTTATGAACTATGGTTTAGCAAGAAACCAAAGTTGTTGTTTCTTAAAGTTTGGGGATGCGATGCTTATGTGAAAAAGCTTCAACCTGATAAGCTCAAACCCAAATCGGAGAAATGTGTCTTCATAGGATACCCAAAGGAGACAGTTGGGTACACCTTCTATCACAGATCCAAAGGCAAGACATTCGTTGCTAAGAATGGATCCTTTCTAGAGAAGGAGTTTCTCTCGAAAGAAGTGAGTGGGAGGAAAGTGGAACTTGATGAGGTAATAGTACCTTCTCCCTTACTTGAAAGTAGTTAAATCGCAGAAACCGGTTTCGAGACACCTACAACAAGTAGTGAGGAAGTTGATGATGTTGATCATGAAACTTCAGATCAAGTTACTACTGTAACCTCGTAGATCAACAGAGTAAGATCCGCACTGAGTGGTACGGCAATCCTGTTCGGAAATCATGCTACTAGATCATGATGAACCTACGAACTATGAAGAAGCGATGGTGAGCCCAGATTCCGCAAAATGGCTTGAGGCCATGAAATCGAGATGGGATCCATGTATGAAAACAAAGTATGGACTTTGGTTGACTTGCCCGAGGGTAGGCAAGCAATAGAAAACAAATGGATCTTCAAGAAGAAGACCGACGCCGACGGTAATATTATCGTTTATAAAGCTCGACTTATCGCAAAAGGTTTTCGACAAGTTCAAGGGATTGACTACGATGAGACCTTCTCACCGAGCGATGCTTAAGTCCGTCCAAATCATGTTAGCAATTGCCGCATTTTATGATTATGAAATTTGGCAAATGGATGTAAAGACCGCATTCTGAATGGATTTACGGAAGAAGAATTGTATATGATGCAACCTGAAGGTTTTATCGATCCAAAGGGAGCTAACAAAGTGTGCAAGCTCCAGCGATCCATCTATGGACTGGTGCAAGCATCTCGGAGTTGGAATAAACGCTTTGATAGTGTGATCAAAGCATTTGGGTTTGTACAGACTTTTGGAGAAGCCTGTATTTACAAGAAAGTGAGTGGGAGCTCTGTGGCATTTCTGATATTATATGTAGATGACATATTGCTGATCGGAAATGATATAGAATTCTGGATAGCATAAAGGATACTTGAATAAGAGTTTTTCAATGAAAGACCTCGGTGAAGCTGCTTACATATTGGGCATTAAGATCTATAGAGATAGATCAAGACGCTTAATTGGACTTTCACAAAGCACATACCTTGACAAAATTTTGAAGAAGTTCAAAATGGATCAAGAAAGAAAGGGTTCTTGCACGTGTTACAAGGTGTGAAGTTGAGTAAGACTCAATGCCCGACCACCGCAGAAGATAGAGAGAAAATGAAAGATGTTCCTATGCTTCAGCCATAGGCTCTATCATGTATGCAATCTGTGTACTGACTGATGTGTGCCTTGCTATAAGCCTAGCAGGAGGTACCAAAGTAATCCAGAGTGGATCATCGACAGCGGTCAAGAACATCTGAAATACGAAAAGGACTAAGGATATGTTTCTCGATATGGAGGTGACAAAGAGCTCATCGTGGCAGTTACGTTGATGCAAGCTTTGACACCGATCCGGACAATTCTAAATCGCAGACCGGATCGTATTTACACTAAACGGAGGAGCTGTCGGTTGGTGCAGTTCCAAACAAAGCGTCAGGCGGGATCTACATGTGAAGCGGAGTACATAGCAGCTTCGAAGCAGCTAATGAAGGAGTGCGGATGAAGGAGTTCATATCGATCTAGGTGTCATACCTAGTGCATCGGGTCCAATGAAAATCTTCGTGACAATATCGAGCAATTGCCTTAGCAAAGGAATCCAGATTTCACAAGAGGACCAAGCACATCAAGAGACGCTTCAATTCCATCCGGACTTAGTCCGGTGGGAGACATAGAGATTTGCAAGATACATACGGATCTGAATGTTGCGCACCGTTGACTAAGCCTCTTCCACGAGCAAAACATGATCAGCACCAAGACTCCATGGGTGTTAGAATCATTACTATGTAATCTAGATTATTGACTCTAGTGCAAGTGGGAGATGAAGGAAATATGCCCTAGAGGCAATAAAAAGTTATTATTTATTTCCTTATTTCATGATAAATGTTTATCATTCATGCTAGAATCGTATTAACCGGAAACATGATACATGTGTGAATGCATAGACAAAACAATATGTCACTAGTATGCCTCTACTAGACTAGCTTGTTAATCAAAGATGGTTATGTTTCCTGACCATGAACAAGGAGTTGTTATTTGATTAACAAGGTCACATCATTAGTAGAATGATCTGATTGACATGTCCCATTCCCTTAGCTTAGCACACGATCATTTAGTATGTTGCTACTGCTTCTATCCATGACATATACATGTTCCTGTAACTATGAGATTATGCAACTCCCGTTTACCGGAGGAACACTTTGGGTGCTACCAAACGTCACAACGAATCGGGTGATTATAAAGGAGTACTACAGGTGTCTCCAAAGGTAGATGTTGGGTTGGCGATTTCGAGATTAGGTTTTGTCACTCCGATTGTCGGAGAGGTATCTGGGCCCTCTCGGTAATGCACATCATGAAGCCTTGCAAGCATAACAACTAATGAGTTAGTTGTGAGATGATGTATTACGGAACGAGTAAAGAGACTTGCCGTAACGAGATTGAACTAGGTATTGATACCGACGATCGAATCTCGGGCAAGTAGCATACCGATGACAAAGGGAACAACGTATGTTGTTATGCGGTCTGACCGATAAAGATCTTCGTAGGATGTGTAGGAACCAATATAGGCATCCAGGTCCCGCTATTGGTTATTGACCGAGAATGGTTCTAAGTCATGTCTACATTGTTCTCGAACCGTAGGGTCCGCACGCTTAAGGTTTCGATGACAGTTATTAAGAGTTTATGTATTTTGATGTACGAAGAAGTTCGAGTCCCGGATGTGATCACGGACATGACGAGGAGTCTCGAAATGGTCGAGACATAAAGATTGATATATTGGAAGCCTATGTTTGGAGTTCGAATGGTTCGGGTGAAAACAGGAATTTCTGGGAGTACCGGAGGTTACCGGAACCCCTGAGGTAAATGGGCCTCGATGGGCCTCGAGGGAGAAGAGGAAGGGCCGGCCAGGGGGTGCGCGCCCCCCCCAGTCCGAATAGGACAGGAGGGGGGCGCCCCTTCCTCTTCCCCTCCCCCAATCCTATTCCAACTAGGAGAGGGGGAGTCCTACTCGGTGGGAGTAGGACTCCTCCCAGCGCCTCCTCTAGGCCGGCCGGCCTCCCCCTCCCTCCTTTATATACGGGGCAGGGGGCACCCTAGGACACACAAGTTTGATCTACGGATCGTTCCTTAGCCGTGTCGGTGCCCCCTCCACCATATTCCACCTCGGTCATACCGTCATGAAGCTTAGGCGAAGCCTGCGCCGGTGAAACATCAAGATCGCCACCACGCCGTCAGGTTGTGAAACTCTCCCTCGACACTCGGCTGGATCGAGTACGAGGGACGCCATCGAGCTGTACGTGTGTCAAGAACTCGGGGCGTCGGAGTAACGGCGCCGGATCGGTCGGATCGCGAGGAGAACGTACGACTACTTCCTCTACGTTGTGATCGCTTCCGCTTCGGGTCTACAAGGGTATGTGGACAACACTCTTCCCTCTCGTTGCTATACATCACCATGATCTTGCGTGTGCGTAGGAAAATTTTTGAAATTACTACGTTCCCCAACACTCATCACCTTGCATGCATCCTCACACGCGCTCCACCGTACCCTGCTCACACTCGCCGCCGCACCCGGCAGCTTTGCCGATTTCCTCGCGTCGCCGTCGCCCGATGCTCGTGCTCGAGCAGGTTCCTGCTGCTGCCTGCCCTGCTTCTCCTTGCCGCGCGTCCTCTGCACACGCCGCCCCTTTGCTGCACCTTCGCGGGGACACCTCCACGCACACGCATTTGCATTCGCGCACGGCTGCGCTCGATCGCGAGCCCGTGGCCCTGCTTCGTCTTGCCGCCGCCATGGCTAGGGCGACCTCGAGTCTTCCCGTGCTCCTGAGCCTTTTGCATGATATCACCACACAGCGCACCCTGGCACGTTTCCGCACCCCCGCCGGTCCTCTGCAACCACAGCAGCGGTTGCTACTGGCTTCCGTCGCCGGCGAGTCCCCACGCGCACGTTTCAGTTTTGGTCCTGGTCGTGATGGCCATATGTGTTATCTTCTGTCGATCCCCATTTGTATCATGGTCACATAGCTAGTCCAGTGGCTACCGCAGCCACTATCCATGCGAGGGATCTGGGGTTCAAATCCCAGGCGCCCCTATTTTCCTTTTTGCTCTCTGTTCATTGATTCTTCAGTCTAGATCAGTTCGACAGCATGTGTCATCTAGAGCCGAACCCATCCAATGTTGCCTATCCATCGTAGCCCAGCTGGTCAGCCACACACGCTCGCAACCGGGAGGTCTTGGGATCAAGTCCTAGCCGACCCCTATTTTTGCTCTGTTTCCCTGCTATTTTGCACACCCACATCCGCTTCAGGCCAGATCTGTTGCTGTGCTTGCACTGTGCATTGCATTCGACCCCCAACGTTTTTTTTTCCAATCTGTGATTTTGTCATATTTCCAGTGCATGCATATTTTTAGAAATGCCATTAAAATTGCATTGCTCATATCTAAATATCCATGCATCCAAATGAAACATGTCATATATGTAAAATGCTTAGAATTTCAAGTACTTTCACAATATGCAACTTTCCTCCCTGTTAAAATTTCTTAAAATTGTTGTTTGTAATCATTTGCATAAATGGCATGTTAAATGGTTTATTTTTGCTCTGTTTCCCTGCTATTTTGCACACCCACATCCGCTTCGGGCCAGATCTGTTGATGTGCTTGCACTGTGCATTGCATTCGGCCCACAACGTTTTTTTCCAATCTGTGATTTTGTCATATTTCCAGTGCATGCATATTTTCAGAAATGCCATTAAAATTGCATTGCTCATATCTAAATATCCATGCATCCAAATGAAACATGTCATATATGTAAAATACTTAGAATTTCATGTACTTTCACAATATGCAACTTTCCTCCCTGTTAAAAATGCTTAAAATTGTTGTTTGTAATCATTTGCATAAATGGCATGTTAAAATGGTTTATTTCATAACTTAATAATCGTAGCTCGGTTTTAAATGTTCTTTATATGTAAATGGGCTAGAAAAATGCATAGTTTAATATGGTAACATTACTCGGCATGTTTAACAACTCTAAAATTGTGTATACGGCAGAACAGTACCAATTTTAAAATATGCATATGAGGATTTTCCGGAATTGTTGTTTGTTGTTTCCGGCCTCATTTAAAATTGCCTAGATAGGTAGTTTTGTTATACTTCACCTCTTGCCATGTTAACAACATTTAATCTTGTCATGCATCATACTTGTTTGTCCATCATGCCATGTTTATGCTTGTGTGTTTACCATGTTGTTTGTTTCTTTCCGGTGTTGCTTCTTAGTCCCGGTAAATGTCGCGATTGTGAGGATTCTGTCACGACCGGTTTTCCGGGAAATCAATTTCCAGAAAAGACCGTCGTGCTCATCAGCCCTGTGATTCTTGTTAATGATGAGGCTCCAACTTGATACTGAAATTCCAAGCAAAATACAAAATATGTAGTACAAGACCATTACGGCTGTGAGTACAACAAATGGTTTCTAGTGGTTGATGGCGAAGCGGTTTGTGGGTCCTCTGTGTCTATGGGACTCCATTTCCCACAGAACAGTGACCAGGTTAACTCCTATCTTCGCGAGGCTGCTATCTCCATTGCTTAGGTTCCGGGCTGTCGTCGATCGCTCTTCTCCGCACAAAAATCTGGCCAAGACAATAGCTGTGGACAAGCCGGTGAGTACTTTGAATGTACTGCAAACATTAAGAACACAGGTATAACATATCTATGGTGTGATGGAAAATATATGATGCTCATGACGTCTACCACAAGATAAATGTAACTATGATGCGTGCAAGCAAGTTAGTTATGAATGTGTAAAGATATAGTAGTATAAAAATTTGTGAAGTAAATAACGAGAAATGCCACGATCGAGGCGTCTGGGCGACACCGCATAAAGGGCTTTAAAATAACAATCATAGCGAATATCCCGGAGGTAGAACCATCCTGGAGATACCGCATAAAGAGCTTTAAAAGAAATGCCACGGGAAGGCGTCGAGCGACACCACATAAAGGGCTTTAAAAGAAATGCCACAATCAAGGCGTCGAGCGACACCACATAAAGGGCTTTAAAAGAAATGCTACAATCAAGGCGTCGAGCGACACCACATAAAGGGCTTTAAAAGAAATGCCACGGTCAAGGCGTCGAGCGACACCACATAAAGGGCTTTAAAAGAAATGCCACGGATCGAGGCGTCGAGCGACACCACATAAAGGGCTTTAAAAGAAATGCCACGATCAAGGCGTCGAGCGACACCACATAAAGGGCTTTAAAAGAAATGCCACGATCGAGGCGTCGAGCGACACCACATAAAGGGCTTTAAAAGAATGAACAAACATAGTGAGTACCGGAGGTAGAACCATCCCGAGATACTCAATAATAACAATAATATCACGGGTTAGTCAACATTAATAAAATTCATAATCATCATTAGTCACAAGTCACAATTCATGTTGTTCCAGCTTAAGTTAACAGTTTCACCTCCAAGACCGACACTAAGACCGACACTTGACCCGTCCCTGCATCAAATCCTTAACCATGGACACGGCTATTCAATAGGTTTTAAATCTCTGCAGAGGATGTACTCTTTACCCACGAGCAACGGATTCCTTTAGTCCATCGGGACTAATTCCGCTTCGGTCTTTTAAATGAAAACACACCGACTTGCACACACCAGCTTAACTCACTCGTGTGCGAATCACCCACGACACTTGTCAAGCAAACTCTAAGTGGGAGGCTACAACCTCGAGTAGCATGGGATCAAATTTATATCGCAAGACTAAGGGGTGGCCTCCTCTCGGTCCCAACCGAAACACCCATGCCCCTGCACCGGATGGTGGCTTTAATCCAGGCCATGGTACCCTCATCCCGTCCCTCATGCGGTGTGTGCTAGAAAGGGGTTGACAATTTATCGAACTGCACCCTTACCCGTGGCAGGGACAAGTGGTAGCACGAAACAAGTGTGGGGTTATCGAACAAGACTCGATCTACGGTCGACTCAGAGGTTTATAGTTTCTGCATGACATGTATAACAAATATATTCCAACCAATGCAATCAACCCTCATCATATCTTATCATGCCATACGGACATACCCGTCTCCGACGGAGACCGGCGACAAACTCACACCTACCCAAGGCAGAGGCTTTCCCGGACTTTCTCTCCGCATGTATGCAAGATACATGAGGATGATTACCATCACAAGTATACTCATTTCCAACAGCATGGAAATCACCAATATGCATCCATGCAAATGATCATATCACATGAAATAACGAGTCCTTCGAAAGAAGGTGGTGTTATAAACGTGTCAACAAACACACCAAAATATTATGCCGGGGTTCAGAATGCTTGCCTTCAACGTGTGGAAAGGCAGGGTGCACTTCAAACATTTGAATGTTTTCCCCTCTCTTCAAAATCCCTATTTTAGCAATATAAAGAATTAACACACAAAATAAAACAGCACCAAAAGTTGTTTGGAGAATTTTTCAAATAAATCTTAAAATAAACTAGATGAAATTTGAGAGAGGTGGGAAAAAGAATTAATTCATTTGGAGTTATTTTTAAAAAGATATAACCAGTCAAAGTTCGTCAATCTGGTTTTAAATAAAATGTAAAAAGAAAACGTTTGAGAGGGGATTACGTCAAGCGGGAAACGATTTGGCATTTACGCTTTCACTTATCCCGCGTGGAGCGCGTGGGAGTCACCGACAGTGGGTCCAGGGGCCCACTAGTCGTTTGACTAGTCGCCTCCTCCTCTTCCTCTCGTCCCGAGCCGAGGCGGGAGTCCGGCGATCGTCGCCGCGGCGAAGCGTCCCTGCTGGCGTCTCGAGTGCAGAGGATGGATCCGCCACTCCTAGGCGGTCCTTCGGTGGTCGCAGGTCACCGGGGTGGAGGGAGTTGTTGGCGCGAGCTCCATGGGCGGAGAGGTGGCTTCGTGACGGAGTGATTTTGTGGCGGCGATGGCTCCGAACCAAATTGATTAGGGAAATGGTTCACGGAGGATGAGGTAGCTCTTGGTGAAGAGAACGGAGAGGGGAGGCTCGAGGCGCCGGAGTGGACGAGGCATGGCGGCGGCCGTGGTTGCCGGAGATGAGGAAGACGGCGTTTCGGACGACGATTGCGGGCTGTGGGGGGTGGTCGTTGGGGTGGTATGAGGCTGCCTGAAGGCTTGTATGAGCTCCGGGCTTCCTTTTATAGCTCGTCGAGGTCGGTTCCGTGGCGGCGGAGATAAGAACGGCGGCGAACCGCCTCTCTGTGCTGTAGGGCAACGTGGCGGCGACGAGGGCTTGCGGACAAAGCTGCGGATGAGCTCGGGCTGTGCCAGGGGCCAGGTGGCGAGCGGGGAAGGCTCGGACGGCGCCGACATGAGCAGGGGCTGTCGGGCGACGATGGCGGCTAGCGCTTGGCCTGCCGGGGAGTGGCGAGGGGCGGCTTGGCGTGTTGCGGTGAGCACGGGAGCGCGTCGCGTGGTGCTGCAGAGCGGGACAAAGCCGTGGGGGCCAGCGTGTCGGCTCGGCGCATGTGCGTGCTAAACGACGCTCGCTCAAGGCTCTGGCGTGCACGGACGTGCTCGACGAAATGCCGAGCATGCTACTGAGCTTGGGTGAGGCTGGCATTTAGCAGATCTAGGTTAAGAGTAACGGGGAGTCTAGTGGACATGCTTGTTTGATCAGAG
Organism: Aegilops speltoides; assembly: GCA_021437245.1. Lineage (NCBI taxonomy): Eukaryota > Viridiplantae > Streptophyta > Magnoliopsida > Poales > Poaceae > Aegilops > Aegilops speltoides. Next base: position 131,253,619 of record CM038144.1, read on the forward strand.
GTGCAAGTTCATAGTGTAGACTTGAGATCATGCCAATTCAGGACATGCACATAGGGTGTTTGTCAAAATGCCAAAGGCACCTAGGCTATTCTTGGAGTGGCCAAAACGTCCAGATCAGTGTCTCTGTGGATGAAAGAGAGGTTGGTGAAGTTAGCTTGCAGAAATCAGAAACTTGCTAATGCAAGTTTTGCAAAACTTCAATTCTGGACAGAAAGCAAAGGGCATGTTGCAAGCGCTTAGAATCATCCTATGGGTCCACTCTCCTGGACTTAAGGGTTTAGTAGGGATGGCTATAAGTAGGAGAAATAATCACAGCAAAGAGAGCAAGTTAAAATATAGTTGTAGTACAAAACCTCAAGTTGGACCAGAATGGAAATGAGGATGATTCACTCAAAATTTTCAAAGAACATAACTGGGTTTTTGCACAAAGTGGAATGATATGCTCCTACTGACATCCCATAATTTTGGTGGAGGCTAGAAAGAATTATTTTAAAGGGTTGCAGTGCAAAGTTGCTCTCTGGACCAGAGAAGAAAACATGTGTAGCACTCAAAATAATTCAAGATTAAAAGATATTTTTGATTAAAAGTGATTTAAAAACATCACATGACCTCTCCAAATTTTTGTGGGATTTTAGATAAATATATCAACTGGTTGTAGTTCAAATAGGGCCATATAACCTTGAAAACCATTTTTCAAGAAAACAAAGATCAAGCAAAATAATTATGTAATTAGTCTTACTAATAAAAGAAAAGTTTTTCTTGAGAGGTTAAACAAGTCCAATAACATATCTGAAAAGTTGTCTCTATGGGGAAAACTCCATAATAGCAAGGAGAAAAAGTTTCAAAAATCAAAAGGAGCCCAGAAAACAAAAGTTTTAATTTCTGGCAAAATTTTAATTAATAAAACAAGGTCAAAATTTTGGGTGTCACAACACTACCCCTTAAAAGGAAATCTCGTCCTCGAGATTTGTTAAGAGTTGTAAAACAGAAAAATACTTTTACTTGGTCAAAAGATCATTTTACAGCGGTAAAAAGAGGCTACAGTGAGAGGACAATAAGTGGTGAGTAACTACTGAGCAGTAGTGTTGGGCTGCGTGGAAAAAAAAATCCATGCTATGAAAACGGGCAATTTCACGCTGACGCCGTGAATTTAGAATAAATTCTAAATTTAACAATACGCTGGTCGTGCCGAGAGCACATGCTCTCTCTGGTGTCGACATGCGGACCGGGCCCTTGTCGATCTCTCCTTCTTCCTCTAGCTCTCTCTTCTTCCTCTCTCCTTGCGCTTTCCGGCTTTCTCCACCGGCGGCGTCTAGCGCCAGAGGGTATCTAGGCCGTCGCGGTAGTGCGCGGCGTGCTTGCCGCCGTGCAGTGTGCACTCACCTCGCGGGCAGTCTTGCTGTCGGCATTGCTTCATGGATTCGCCTCGAACACCGGCGATCGGCGACGAACGGCGCTGGTGGACCTCGCCCACCGTACACCGAGCTCGAGCTATAAAATGACCGCGGCGTTCTCCTCTTCTTCCTCACACCGCCTCGCTCCTCCTTCTCTCTTCTTCTCCTCTGTTCTGCTGGCGGAGCTCGAGACGAGGCTCTAATGGCGGAGGTGGTGCCGGACCGGTACGTGATCCGCCAGCGGAGGGCTGGCAGCGTGTTTGGGGCTCTCCGTGCTCTGGCGCTGATGATCCTTGATGATCGCCGTGATGCTGCTGCTCGGTGTTGGCTCTCCGTGGTGGCGGTAAACACGAGGAGTAGGTGGGGTGTGCCGGTGCTAGCTGTTGTTAGGGGTGGTTAGCCAGATGTAACACTGTTGTAAAATTTTGCAAACAGTGTAGGCGCTCGGATGATTATGGTCGAGTGTCTGTGGTCGTTGTGCTGTGTGAAATAAAATATCCCATGTCGTGAGGAAATGTACGATGTGGCAATACGGTAAGGAGAAAACTCTTACTAGGATTGTTCGCGGTTACACGAGTTATTCACGAAGGAACTTACTCATATTAGTAGAAACTAAATACGCGACTCACCGCACAATTTCGAGGTACCACGCGTAAGTTACAATGCAAATATAAATGCTGCAAAACAAATACAGCAAAGTGGCGTCTAAAAGGAAAACGGTGGCGGGTGTGGTCCCGATAAAATGTCTCGGTAAGGGATACACTCCTCTTCTATCGGAGGCAATGGATTGACCGATCGATGTATCGTCTCTCCGGGTCGGGCTTCAGTGATCTGCCGATTGCAATCTGAGGATTTAAATCAGCGAAGTTCCGGAGATAATCCATCACCCGCTGGTTCAAATGCTCTAGAGCGATGATATACTGGATAAGGTTGGCTAGGACCGGGTCCTTCTCAATCGCCCACCGAAAAGATGTCACTCCTCCGGGTGTTGCACGACTCGGAAAATAATAATATCCGCGTTCGCGGGCATAGGGTACTGCGGATCGAAGGCGAGCAATTGCTTCTTTCGCAGCATCTTCTATGGCCAGTTGTGGGGTTGGCATAGATTTCCCATGAAGGAAACTTCGTTGGATCTTGGTTGGGGTCTATGGGAGGAATGTGTACCGCTGCCCAAAGATTACGAGGTGGATGGGGTGATCCTTGTTTTGAACAGCTCGTCTTTGGGGTGGCTGGGTAGAACCCATGGTATCTGCGGGTAAAGTCCCACAATATTTTGACAAAGCCACCTGGGGTTGCATCTGGGGTTCTCAGATGAATGCTATGGCTCGGCATGACAAGAGATGGTTGTGAGAGTGGTGCACGAGGTGAGGGTTGCTGGGTAAGGTCACAAGGTGGCCTTCTTATATAGCATCTGGGCTGGTTCATTTACCGTGGTGAAAGGTAATAAATCTGCCAGATTACCTCAAGAGTCGGGGTCCGTGCCGGAGATACACATATCTCATAAAGAGACGATATTCTTGTGGTTGCCGTCAAGGTTGGTCTTAGTAGCGCGTGCGGAAATTATGCAATTGCGTCTCGACAAAATACGCAAGGCCATTCTATTAAAATAGGGCACGTCAACAAAGCTGCGTTAATATACACAGTTGCATGACTACAAAGTAAGGATACACTAAGACTCGGTACCATTCGCACGGCTTAGTCTACTTCGTTTATGTCTAAGCGGGCGCGCTGGTGGATGTCGAGTCTTCCACGTGCCTCACCGCCGGGATTAGTCGGAGATGGCGGAGGAACGCGTGGTCGGGTAGCGATGATGACCATCACGGGATTGTTGGCCACAACCCGTTGGAGTGTGTTCCCAAAAGGTGACGAAGCACTTCGGGGTCATCAAGGCATCTCGGTTGATGGCTGGAGTTGCCCTCGTGGTCTCGATCGGCTGTCCAAACAAGACGACCGGGTTGTCGGCGTCGGGCTCGTCTTCTCCTCTAGCTGGGTCCGACGAACCAGCTCTCCTCGAGCTGCGATCAGATCAATGGTGATCTGGTCGAGCAGTGCCTCTAGTGCACTTACATAGCGCACTAGGTGCAACAATGCGGATCCATCTCGTGATCTCCGTTGGCAACTTGGGTGGTCTACCATACCCTTCGCGTGCAGGGTAGTAGTGGAGCAGGCGACGTTAACTCAGGCGATAAGTGCACGAGATGAACTATAGCCTCTCGAGCAGCTAGTTGAATGGCTTGTGGCTCAAAGGAAGTTGTTCTTCGGTGAAACTGTAAAGGCGTTCAGGCGCTAGACCCCACCGTAGATGTGCACTGATGGCCTGTAATTGACGGTCTTCACCGCTCATGGGTCCTTGGTACACAACATACTCTGGTGGCTCCTCTAACGCATAGGCACGACGGGTGAGGTTTGCGAGGATGGTCACAAAACCTCCAAGGTTGGTTGCTGTGGTTTCATTGTGCACTATGGGGCCAGGCATTGTGGCTAGGTTGGGGAAGGCGCTGTGCTGTGCTGGGGTTAGCGTGCCCTTTTATAGAAAAAGGGGACGGAGTCTTCCTCTGCGCTTGTGGGGAGACATCCCGGTGCTGGTTCTCGGGCGTGATCGACAAGCTAGGTTGGTAGGTTGGGCACCGAACGCCTAAAATGTCGGGTCTTTGTGTGGCTATCTTGCACGAGAAGCTTGGCTGGGTTTTGGTTATGGCCTGGTGGGTTGGTTTGCTCGAGTTTATTGACTGGCTATGATAGGATTAGCCAATGGTCACTGGCTCGATACCAAGTCTGTCACGACCGGTTTTCCGGAAATCAATTTCAGAAAAGACCGTCGTGCTCATCAGCCCCAGGATTTCTTGTTAATGATGAGGCTCCAACTTGATCTGAAATTCCAAGCAAAATACAAAATATGTAGTACAAGACCATTACGGCTGTGAGTACAACAAATGGTTTCTAGTGGTTGATGGCGAAGCGGTTTGTGGGTCCTCTGTGTCTATGGGACTCCATTTCCCACAGGAACAGTGACCAGGTTAACTCCTATCTTCGCGAGGCTGCTATCTCCATTGCTTAGGTTCCGGGCTGTCGTCGCATCGCTCTTCTCCGTGCACAAAAATCTGGCCAAGACAATAGCGAGGACAAGCCGGTGAGTACTTTGAATGTACTCGCAAACATTAAGAACACAGTATAACATATCTATGGTGTGATGGAAAATATATGATGCTCATGGCGTCGGTCACAAGATAAATGTAACTATGATGCGTGCAAGCAAGTTAGTTATGAATGTGTAAAGATATAGTAGTATAAAAATTTGTGAAGTAAATAACGAGAAATGCCACGGTCGAGGCGTCAGGCGACACCGCATAAAGGGCTTTAAAAATAACAATCATAGCGAATATCCGGAGGTAGAACCATCCGGAGATACCGCATAAAGAGCTTTAAAAGAAATGCCACGATCAAGGCCTCGGCGACACCACATAAAGGGCTTTAAAAGAAATGCCACAATCAAGGCGTCGAGCGACACCACATAAAGGGCTTTAAAAGAAATGCCACGATCAAGGCGTCGAGCGACACCACATAAAGGGCTTTAAAAGAAATGCCATCAAGGCGTCGAGCGACACCACATAAAGGGCTTTAAAAGAAATGCCACGGTCGGGCGTCTCGGCGACACCACATAAAGGGCTTTAAAAGAAATGCCACGATCGAGGCGTCGAGCGACACCACATAAAGGGCTTTAAAAGAAATGCCACGGTCAAGGCGTCGAGCGACACCACATAAAGGGCTTTAAAAGAATGAACAAACATAGTGAGTACCCGGAGGTAGAACCATCCTGAGATACTCAATAATAACAATAATATCACGGGTTAGTCAACATTAATAAAATTCATAATCATCATTAGTCACAAGTCACAATTCATGTTGTTCCAGATTCGGTTAACAGTTTCACCTCCAAGACCGACACTAAGACCGACACTTGACCCGCCCCTGCATGAAATCCTTAACCATGGACACGGCTATTGAATAGGTTTTAAATCTCTGCAGAGGATGTACTCTTTACCCACGAGCAGCGGATTCCTTTAGTCCATCGGGACTAATTCCGCTTACGGTCTTTTAAATGAAAACACACCTGACTTGCACACACCAGCTTAACTCACTCGTGTCTCGAATCACCCACGACACTTGTCAAGCAAACTCTAAGTGGGGAGGCTACAACCTCGAGTAGCATGGGATCAAATTTATATCGCGCGCACTAAGGGGTGGCCTCCCCTCTCGGTCCCAACCGGAAACACCCATGCCCCTGACGGATGGTGGCTTTAATCCAGGGCCATGGTACCCTCATCCCGGTCCCTCTGTACGGTGTGTGCTAGAAAGGGGTTGACAATTTACTGAACCGTACCCTTACCTGTGGCAGGGACAAGTGGTAGCACGAAACAAGTGTGGGGGTTACTGGAACAAGACTCGATCTACGGTCGACTCAGGAGGTTTATAGTTTCCTGCATGACATGTATAACAAATATATTCCAACCAATGCAATCAACCCTCATCATATCTTATCATGCCATACGGACATACCCGTCCGACGGAGACCGCGACAAACTCACACCTACCCAAGGCAGAGGCTTTCCCGGACTTCTCTCGGCATGTATGCAAGATACATGAGGATGATTACCATCACAAGTATACTCATTTCCAACAGCATGGAAATCACCAATATGCATCCATGCAAATGATCATATCACATGAAATAACGAGTCCTTCGAAAGAAGGTGGTGTTATAAACGTGTCAACAAACACACCAAAATATTATGCCGGGGTTCAGAATGCTTGCCTTCAACGTGTGGAAAGGCAGGGTGCACTTCGAAACATTTGAATGTTTTCCCCTCTCTTCAAAATCCCTATTTTAGCAATATAAAGAATTAACACACAAAATAAAACAGCACCAAAAGTTGTTTGGAGAATTTTTCAAATAAATCTTAAAATAAACTAGATGAAATTTGAGAGAGGTGGGAAAAAGAATTAATTCATTTGGAGTTATTTTTAAAAGATATAACCAGTCAAAGTTCGGTCAATCTGGTTTTAAATAAAAGCGAGAAAAAGAAAACGTTTGAGGGGATTACGCAAGCGGGAAACGTGCCGGCATTTACGCTTTCACTTATCCCGCGTGGGCGCTGGGAGTCACCGACAGTGGGTCCAGGGGCCCACTAGTCGTTTGACTAATCGCCCTCCTCCTCTTCCTCTGTCCCGAGCCGAGGCGGGAGTCCGGCGATCGCCGCCGGCGAGCGGCGCCTCATGGGCGTCTCGAGTGCGAGGATGGATCCGCCACTCCTAGGCGGTCCTTCAGTGGTCGCAGGTCACCGGGGTGGAGGGAGTTGCCGCGGCGAGCTCCGGGCGGAGAGGTGGCCGGTGACGGAGTGATTTTGTGGCGGCGATGGCTCCCGAACCAAATTGATTAGAAATGGTTCACGGAGGATGAGGTAGCTCTTGGTGAAGAGAACGGAGAGGGGAGGCTCTGGAGGCGCCGGAGTGGACGAGGCGATGGCGGCGGCCGTGGTTGCGGAGATGAGGAAGACGGCGCTTCCGGACGATTGCGGGCTGTGGGGTGGTCGTTGGGGTGGTATGAGGCTGCTGAAGGCTTGTATGAGCTCGGGCTTCCTTTTATAGCTCGTCGAGGTCGGTTCCGTGGCGGCGGAGATAAGAACGGCGGCGAACCGCCTCTCAGGCTGTAGGGCAACGTGGCGGCGACGAGGGCTTGCGGACAAAGCTGCGGATGAGCTCGGGCTGTGCTGGGGCCGTGGCGGCGGGAAGGCTCGGACGGCGCCGACATGAGCGAGGGGCTGTCGGGCGGCGATGGCGGCTAGCGCTAGCCTGCCGGGAGTGGCGAGGCGGCTTGGCGTGTTGCGGTGAGCACGGAGCGCGTCGCGTGGTGCCGCAGAGCGGGACAAAGCCGTGGGGGCAGCGTGTCGGCTCGGCGCATGTGCGTGCAAGCGCACGCTCTCGCTTTCAAGGCTCTGGCGTGCACGGGCGTGCTCGGCGAAATGCCGAGCATGCTCTGAGCTTGGGTGAGGCTGGCATTTAGCAGATCTAGGTTAAGAGTAACGGGAGTCTAGTGGACATGCTTGTTTGATCGAGGTGCAAGTTCATAGTGTAGACTTGAGATCATGCCAATTCGGGACATGCACATAGGGTGTTTGTCAAAATGCCAAAGGCACCTAGGCTATTCTTGGAGTGGCCAAAACGTCCAGATCGGTGTCTCTGTGGATGAAAGAGAGGTTGGTGAAGTTAGCTTGCAGAAATCGAAACTTGCTAATGCAAGTTTTGCAAAACTTCAATTCGGGACAGAAAGCAAAGGGCATGTTGCAAGCGCTTAGAATCATCCTATGGGTCCACTCTCCGGACTTAAGGGTTTAGTAGGGATGGCTATAAGTAGGAGAAATAATCACAGCAAAGAGAGCAAGTTAAAATATAGTTGTAGTACAAAACCTCAAGTTGGACCAGAATGGAAATGAGGATGATTCACTCAAAATTTTCAAAGAACATAACTGGGTTTTTGCACAAAGTGGAATGATATGCTCCTACTGACATCCCATAATTTTGGTGGAGGCTAGAAAGAATTATTTTAAAGGGTTGCAAAGTGCAAAGTTGCTCTCTGGACCAGAGAAGAAAACATGTGTAGCACTCAAAATAATTCAAGATTAAAAGATATTTTTGATTAAAAGTGATTTAAAAACATCACATGACCTCTCCAAATTTTTGTGGGATTTTTAGATAAATATATCAACTGGTTGTAGTTCAAATAGGGCCATATAACCTTGAAAACCATTTTTTCAAGAAAACAAAGATCAAGCAAAATAATTATGTAATTAGTCTTACTAATAAAAGAAAAGTTTTTCTTGAGAGGTTAAACAAGTCCAATAACATATCTGAAAAGTTGTCTCTATGGGGGAAAACTCCATAATAGCAAGGGAGAAAAAGTTTCAAAAATCAAAAGGGAGCCCAGAAAACAAAAGTTTTAATTTCCTGGCAAAATTTTAATTAATAAAACAAGGTCAAAATTTTGGGTGTCACAGATTCGTTCGACTACTCCCGTTCGTCTTCTTCATGGACTCGTTCTTCTTCCTAGCGGGATTTCAGGCAAGATGACCGCTACCCTGGATCTCACTACTATCATTGCTATTCTAGTTGCTTCGTTCTATCGCTTTGCTGCGCTACCTACCACTTGCTCTTCAAGCCTCCCAATTTGCCATGTCAGCCTCTAACCTTTTTCACCCTTCCTAGCGAACCGTTGCTTGGCTATGTTACTGCTTTGCTCAGCCCCTCTTATAGCGTTGTTAGTTGCAGGTGAAGTTGAAGATTGCTCCATGGTGGACAGGATTTTGTTGGGATATCACAATATCTCTTATTTAATTAATGCATCTATACACTTGGTAAAGGGTGGAAGACTCGGCCTTATGCCTGGTGTTTTGTTCCACTCTTGCCGCCCTAGTTTCCGTCATACCGGTGTTATGTTCCCGGATGTTGTGTTCCTTACTCAGTCGGGTGATTTATGGGACCCCCTTGACAGTTCACTTTGAATAAAACTCCTCCAGCAAGGCCCAACCTTGGTTTTACCATTTGCCTCACCTAGCCCTTTTTCCCTTGGGTTTCCGGAGCCCGAGGGTCATCTTTATTTTACCCCCCTGGGCTAGTGCTCCTCCGAGTGTGGGTCCAACCTGAGCGATGTCCGGCGCCCCCTGGGCAACCAGGGTCTATGCCAACCCGACGTCTGGCTCATCCGGTGTGCCCTGAGAAGGAGATATGTGCAGCTCCTATTGGGATTTGTTGGCTCATCCGGGCGGCTTTGCTGGTCATGTTTTACCATTGTCGAAAAATCTTGTAAACCGGGATTCCGAGACTGATCGGGTCTTCCTGGGAGAAGGTATATCCTTCGTTGATCGCGAGAGCTTATCATGGGCTAAGTTGGGATACCCCTGCAGGGTATTATCTTTCGAAAGCCGTGCCCGCGGTTATGTGGTAGATGGGAATTTGTTAATGTTCGGTTGTAGATAATTTGACACCAAATCCGAATTAAAATGCATCAACCACGTGTGTAGCCATGATGGTCTCTTCTCGGCGGAGTCCGGGAAGCAAACACAGTTTTGGGTTATGTTTGACGTAAGTAGGAGTTCAAGTTCACCTCTTGATCATTGCTAGCTTCACGACCGTTCCGCTTGTTCTCTTCTCGTTCTTATTTGCGTATGTTAGCCACCATATATGCTTAGTCGCTGCTGCAACCTCACCACTTTAACCCTTCCTTTCCCATTAAGCTTTGCTAGTCTTGATACCCATGGTAATGGGATTGCTGAGTCCTCGTGGCTCACAGATTACTACAACAATAGTTGCAGGTACAGGTTATGCGATGATCATGACGCGAGAGCGATGTTTGCTTGTCTTGGAGTTCTTCTGCTTCTTCTTCGATCAGGGGATAGGTTCCAGGTCGGCAGCCTGGGCTAGCAAGGTGGATGTCGTTTGAGTTTCTGTTTGTGTTCCATTTGTAGCCGGATGTTGATCTTATGTATGTTGTATTGTGGTATTCGTGTGGCATTGTATGCCTCTTGTATGTATCCCCATCTATCATGTAATGTTGATGTAATGATATCCACCTTGCAAAAGCGTTTCAATATGCGGTTCTATCCTTGGTGAGACCTTCGAGTCTCTTTAGGATAGTATCGCGTATTGGGCGTGACAGAACTGAAAGGAAAAATAAAGCCGGTTTACAAATTAACGGTTTAAGTGTACTATTCAAGTGTTAAACCGGAGAATTGCCGTGCAAATTCAGTTGGCGGTTTAAGAGAGGGCTAATGATACATGGCGGATTGGTTGTCATAGGTTAAACCGCCCGTAGGCAGAAGGGCCAGGATTCAAAAAATCTGCTAGCTGTCACAAAAACAGGTTTCACAATATCGCAGTATACTTTTGGATCTACCGTGGATAACTAAAGAAAATTTTCCTGAAGGCTACAATGGTGCTAAGAGGAACAGAGAAGATCCAGACACAGTCTGTTTGGAGCAGCAAGAAGCCATGGGATGGTGGACTATAAAAACGAATCTAGCCGCAAGTCAAAGCTAGCAGATGCATATATATACCCTCAGTAAAAGGACTAAAGGGAAGGCTGTAGAAGAGCTCGGGAATGGCGGCGGACATGGATGAACTCGAAAACCCTAATGAAGATCTAGGGTACAAGGAAAATGAACTTACTAGGGCCGCTCGGCGATGGAGGAACGCGACAGAATCTCTAGAACAAACAGGATGATGCAGCGGCCTTGGTCGGTGCAAGTTCGAAGATCAACGGCGGAGGCGGCGCTAGGGTTCTTTGGGTCGTGAGGTAGAAGATGAGAAGAAAGGGAAGGAAATGAAGATACCTGTCGGTCTTATTTATAACAGGGAAGGGAGATAAGTGACAGGTGTGAAAATCGAGGAGTCCAAAGCGGCAAGTGGTGTAGCTGTCGCCTCGATTTCTGGGATGATATTAAATGAAAGGAATCTTTTTTATTCATTTTTTACAGAGATGACATCATGATGATCCGTTGCTATATCCAGAGGACGACGTCATGGCGGATTAACAAAGTTTACAAAAGAAGACATCATGGCGTTTTACGAGAAATGAAGGATGATATTTACAGGATTTTTTCTCAGTACTAAAGATTGACATGAACAGGTTCAAGTCATTCTGGGGCCTAATGTTGGGGATATAACTATTGAGTATAAACCGCCCAGGAGGGGCCGGTTTACCCTCAACCATAACGAAGCCCATGAAGACTCAGAAGATGGCATTTTACTATGAAGCTTAGAGGGCCGGAGCCCAAAGGCGGATTAGGGCCCATGATAGCAAACCGCCATGGTTATGTAAACTTGTGTTGTAAGTTAGGAAAGGAGAGACTGAGCCAGACCCTTGTATGAGTCGGTCTCGGGACTCTGTAGACCGGTCGGGCATCAACCTGTGTATATAAAGGGACGACCCGACGGCGGTTCAGGACAACAGACAACAACTCGAGACCCAAGCAAAGCATATCCGCTCCCTGATCATCAAAACCCAATCAATTCCATCACAACTAGATGTAGGCTTTTACCTTCATCGAAGGGGCCGAACTAGTATAACTCCCATGTCCCTTGTCCGATTTAACCCCTTCAAGCTAACCCGTAGCGATGGCTCCACGACTAAGTCCTTTCTTGAGGACATCTGACGTGTTAATTCCACAACAATTAGGGTTTCAACGTGTCTTGTTTTTATGACCACGTCGTCCACGTATGCCTCCACTATTTTGCCGATTTGTTTTTCCAGGCATGTTTGAATCATGCGTTGATAGGTTGCGACGGCGTTCTTAAGCCCGAAAGGCATAGTGTTGAAGCAAAAAGGGCCATATGGCGTTATGAAAGCTGTTGCAGCTTGGTCAGACTCTGCCATCTTTATTTGATGGTATCCAGAGTATGCGTCGAGAAAACACAGCGAGTCGTGTCCAGCTGTGGCATCAATGATTTGATTGATGCGAGGGAGGGGAAAGGGATCCTTGGGGCAAGCCTTGTTGAGGTCTTTAAAGCGACACACATGCGCCAGGATTTGTCCTTCTTTGGTACCATTACTAGGTTTGCCAGCCAATCCGGATGCTTGATATCTCTGATGAATCCGGCCTCGAGTAGTTTGGCTAGCTCTTCCCCCATGGCTGGCCTTTTGGGCTCTGAAAACCGTCTTATGGTCTGCTTGACCGGTTTGTGTCCTTTTAGAATATTCAGGTTGTGTTCGGCCAATCTGCGTGGGATTCCCGGCTTGTCTGATGGGTGCCAGGCGAAAATGTCCCAATTCTCGCGTAAGAAATCTCGCAGTGCGGCGTCCATCGCAGAGCTCAACTGTGTCCCGATGGATGCTGTCTTCATGGGGTCCGTTGGATGAACTTGGAATTTGACTATCTCGTCTGTAGGTTTAAATGAGGCGGACTTGGGTCTCTTGTCGAGTATCATGTCGTCCCTGTCCACGGTGGCCCGCAGTGTTGTTAACTCTTTGGCTGCTAGGGCTTCAGATAATGCTTCCAGGGCTAGTGCTACGGTTTTATTTTCGGCGCGAAGTGTGACGTCCGGATCACTAGCTAGAGTGATGATTCCATTGGGTCCGGCCATTTTAAGCTTCATGTACCCGTAATGGGGTACAGCTTGAAAGCTTGTAAACGCGTCGCGCCCTAGAAGGGCGTGGTATCTGCTGCTAAAGGGAGCCACCTGGAATGTGATTTCTTCGGACCTATAATTCTCTAGGGTGCCGAATACCACATCAAGTGTGATTTTTCCCGCACCGCGCTTCCCGAGTAGGGATAATTCCCCTGAAGGTTATGCCGCTTTGTTCAATGCGGCTTTTATCAATTTCCATCTTGCTGAGTGTTTCTTCATAGATCAGATTCAATCCGCTTCCACCGTCCATGAGTACTTTAGTGAGCCAAAAGCCATCTATGATCGGGCTAAGGACCAGAGCGGCTGGTGCCCGGACAGTCTGGAATCGAGGTTCATCACTGGCATTAAAAGTTATAGCGGTGTCGTTCAAGGGGTTTATTTTTGCCACATGGCAAATTTCAGCGGAGCTTTGATGAGCTCGCTTGCGCCTATTGTTCGAGGCAAAAGTCTCGAAGACTGTTAGTACCGTATTGTGTTCATTGGCAGGATGTTGTTCCGCTTTATGGCTTACAAGCAGATCCTCGCCACTTTTTGCCACCTGCCGGAGTATCCAACATGCCCTAAGGCTATGAGTTGGTATTGTATCCAGAGTACTATGGAGCTTACATGGCCCGTCGAGCCATTCTTCCAATACGGTTCCCCGCCCTGGGGTGGGCTTTGGTTTCTTGGGAATTGGATTGGCTGACTTATGAGAGTTCGCCCGTTTAGTTCGGGCAAAGTTCTTGGTGAGAGCAGTACTATCCGAAATTCTGTTTGGGTTTTCCAGGCGCTTTCCATCGCATAGTACTTCCGTACTATGATCGCCAAGTCCGCGAAGTGTACTATGTCACGGCGGCTTATAGCATTGAGGAGTCCTTCGTCCGTGCAGTTTTTGCAGAAGAGTGAGACCACGTTCTCCTCGCAGCGGTCCCTGACCTTGTTAAGCGCAAGGAGGAATCTGGCCCAGTAGCGATGTACAGTCTCCTGGGGCTCTTGCCTAATGCGGGAGAGATGGTTTAAGTCTAGGTGGGCATTGTTAGCTGAATCCGGATTTTGATCCGATCTAACACCAGTAGCGGGAGGTTACGAGCTTAACAGCTCGTAATCCGAATCTTGCCCAATTCTTGACCCAATGCCCGATTCTAAGCCCGGGACCCGGGTCATGTCTTACTTCGAGCAGGTGTTCGGCTCAAGGAGTTCGGTGATCCGAACATTATTTGTCCTCAAAGTTGAGGGGCAATCCGCGTGTGGTTCCTCCACTATCGCTATCTCATGGGTGGCCAGCGGGGATCTGATGTCCCTTTGGTCGGGTTTAATCCCGATCCGGTCATAGTCTGTAGCGACTCCCAGAGCAGCGATGCGATCCAAGAGCTCATTAAGGGAGGAGAGCTCCATTGGATCCATCTGTTTGGCAAGTTCCGAACTGACGCGAAGGTTATGCTTGATGACCCGAGAGGCCGTCGTCGGCGCAACCGCCGATGGGGCAGCCATAGTAAAGCTACCAAGTCGGAGATTTTGGTCTACAGCCAGGGCTCCCCCCGAGGTAATGTCGTGCTTGACGACAAGACGAGCCATCGAGCCTAGTAGCGACGACACAGAGGAACTCTCAATGAAAGCACCAATGTCGGTGTCAAAACCGGCGGATCTCGGGTACGGGGTCCCGATCTGTGCGTCAAGGCTGATGGTAACAGGAAGCAAGGGACACAGATGTTTACCCAGGTTCGGGCCCTCTCGATGGAGATAAAACCCTACTTCATTCTTGATTAATATTGAAGATATGGTTAGTACAAGAGTAGATCTACCACGAGATCGTAGAGGCTAAACCCTGGAAGCTAGCCTATGATGGTATGATTGTAATTGTGATCGGCCTTCTAAGGACCAACCTCTCCGGTTTATATAGACACCGGAGAGGGCTAGGGTTTACATGGAGTTGGTTACAAGGAAGGAAACACAATATCCGGATCGCCATGCTTGCCTTCCACGCAAAGGAGAGTCCCATACGGACACAGGCCGAAGTCTTGAGTCTTGTATCTTCACGCTTCAATAGTCCGGATGATGTATATAGTCCGGCTGTCTGGATACCCCCTAATCCAGGACTCCCTCAGTGGCCGCCTGCCAGACGCCGGCCTCTCTGGAGGCCATCTGCTAGGAGCCGGCCGATCTTGGTGCTGTATGCTGGTGCTTGGCCGTCTTCGGGCAGCCGGCTGTTAAGCCCAGCCGGCCACCGGAAGGCGGCGCTTCATTTTGAGGTTTCGTGGGGTGAAGCCGGCCCAAAGTCTTGAAAGGTTCAGGAGCTCGGGTGAGGCTACCCATGGCCCATTACTCTGACACCAATAAACGCCCATGATTTGTCCCTCTTCTAACCGACGCATGGCCAAACTAGCCGGGCGGGAAGCTTGCACGGTAAACTGCGCGGTTGCGCGGGAACAGGCTCACCAACGATACATTTGGCGCCTCCTCGAGTCCACATGTGGTCAAATGAAACACGTGTGGTGTTCTCAAGTGTGCACTAGAATTCTCCGCTATGAACACGGTGACAAGACGTGACGATTGCAAGCCGGCCAGCCCCCATTTATTACAGCGGCCATTTAACCCTTGTGTCTCTTCAACCTTTCAATCTTGCCCCACTATTGCAAGAAGCACATCTACCATGACAAATTCTTAGAGGGTATCCTGTGCGGCTCAAATGGCACTCCGAGCGGCTGCTGACGATGAGTAGAAGTTCACCATGCATGCCGGAGTGGACACCCACATAAGGTTCACGGAGCTCTCGGTGGTGTATACCAACAACCCGGTCTGGGTGGAGGACTCCATCCACATCATGGAGTTTATGCTTGCTGAGGAGAAGTACAAGGTGGTCGGGTTCGAACTCGAGTACATCCACGATCGTGTCGGGTCTCATCCCAAGGTCGTCATCGCCCAGATGTGCGTGTGCAATCACGTCCTCGTCTACCACTACTGCTTGGCCACAAGGCCTTGTGAGCATTTTGCCATGTTTCTCAAAAGACCCCACTACATGTAAAGGTGCTCAAGAATTCGGGATTGCCTGCTAGAACCTTGTCGACATCCAGGGCCAATACAAGATCTGGCACTCGACCTGGATGGAGAAACTCAACAACGCTCACGTCGTGTATGTGACCAAGGAGGTGTGCACGAGCTACGAGATGTACAGGCGGATCATTGACATGAGGAAGTGCCTCCTTCCCCAAAACGGCCAGGGATCCAGCCGGAAGCAGAGCAATGGCAAGCGTCATCACAACAAGAAGTAGATGATTAGATCCTTGTTTCTCCTAGTTTAATATGCATGTAATTGCTTACTTTGGTGTGTGGAAATGTTATGTGTGTAGTCACTTGTGTAATTGTATGCATAATTTTGTTATGCAATGCTATATTTTTAAGTATATATGTTGATGCTTTGTGGACAGAGCATAGATGTTGTGCAGACAGAGCAAATCACATCGCACACGGACTAAACAATGGAACCCGTCAGTGATGTTTTCATCAATCACTCACAATTGTATACCAGCATTCGTTTGCTCACAAGACACATGGCTTATTAACAGGAATCATCTTTGTTGTTATCAGTCTTCCCACACATTTCCGATTGCAGACCTGTTTGTCACATATCACACACATCTTGTTAAGTTGAAACGTTTCTGTTCTCTTGGCTCAACGCACACAGTTCATCTGAGTGAACTGTATGTCGTATACTGCACACATATTCATTGAGTGACCATTTCTTCTGTGTTGCCTAATCACAAACAGTTCATCGGAGTGAATTGTATGTCGTATATCACACACAACTTCATCTGGCTGCCCATTTCTGTTGTTCCGCCTCATCACATACAGTTTATCGGGGTTCACTGTATGTCGTATATCGCACACACCTTGACCTGGCTGCCCGTTTCTGTTGTTTTGTCTCATCGCAAACAGTTCATATGGATCAACCGTATGCCCCGGATCGCACACGCATCTAAAATCTGAACGTGTTTGATGTATCCACCATTGCAAATATTTTGCATCTTTTTTGACGGTTTTTTACATCACCGTTTGTGATTAATGCATCGCACACAGCTTTGTCAAAGGGTCTCTGATCGTAGTGTCGCGTTAGCAGCATCCTGCAGTAGTGATAGCATCCCCAAGCTTGTGGCTTGTAATATCATAAGCATAATCCCTCTCATCATTAATAGTATGACAATTATTATCATAATAATTTTCCAAGTTGGTGCCAAAAAGATTTTCAAGATTATAAGAAGTATCATTATCTTCCCAATCATAATCATCACAACAAGCAACAGGCATAACAAATCATCATCAATAGTTCTTTCGAACATTGTGCCATAAGACAAAGAAGTAATATCATCATCAAGTGCATCATCTTCCATAATTATTTTTGATTCATTTTCCTGGGGCACAACAATAATAGGAGCAGTATCATTTGGGAGGTGTTGGGGATATAACCTCATGGTGTAACCCGCCCAGGAGGGGCCGGGTTACGCTGTTGGCGACTTAGCAATGAAGCATAGACAGTCCCAAGAAGCCAAGATGTGCAAGCTTGGAGGTGGCTTATGAGGCGGGCCGACTGAAGGCCCAAGACCCGGAGACGATGCGTGACCCGAAGGTTTAAGTCGCCCAATGGCGATTTGCCTAGCAAGGCAAGGCGACTTAGAACCAGGGTCGGTCACGGAGTATGACCCGATCCGGACTCTTGTAGGCCCAGGGTCTCGACCTGTGTATATAAGGGCGAGTCTCTGAAGTGGGTAAACTTAAGTTACAATCAATCGATATCTAGGTCAAGCAAATCCGCTCCCTTGTAATCGGTACTCAAGTAATAGAACACAAAGTGGGACGTAGGCTTTTACCTCGATCGTGAGGGGCCAAACCTAGGTAAACCCGTGTCTTTTGTCCCGCTCAACCCCTTTATGCTAATCACGGTAGCCATGCCCTCGCACCTATAAGTCCTTTCATGAGGGTATCTGCCATGACAAAACAATGATAGTTGGTGCCCACCGTGGGGCCAGCTCATGGTGGTTTCGAGTTCTTGAAGGGCTCTTTCCCATGGATCGACGCATACGCCGTTGGCAGGATGACTAAGAGTCGCCGTGGTAAGCTCTACATCGACAATGCTGGCTGGGGCCCTAAGGCCGACTCAGTCGAGTACGGGTACCGGGTCACCTTCGGCGGGATTCACGTCTTCATTGGCAAGGTCGGCGGATCAGAGCCTGAGCCGGACATCTGCATCGACATCGTCGATCCAGCTCGGCGCATGCAGCCCGCCCGGGTTCAACCCGGCCGAACGCGTGTTTTCGTTTGTTTCATGCAAGGCAAGGAGCTTGCGGAAGATTCTGCATCTGGGGTAGAGACCCTCATCTACTCAGGTGATGACTCCTCAACTGGAGAGACAGAGTCAATCTATTGGCTTCAAGACAACGGGCTGGGGGGCTATTCTAATGGTGACAGTATTCCAGACCCCTATGAGCCGCCGTGCAGGGCTACTATCTTTATGGCCGGTACAGGGCCGGCTCTCAATTGTCCATGGCTGCGGCTATGACATCAGGCACGACCGCTGCTGTGGCAGTTTGTGCTAGCAGCTCAAGAAGGTCGTCGGTTCAGGTTTTATCGTATCTCTTAGGCACTCTGACAACTTTGCTAGCAACAAAGGTTACTGCGGCGAATCAAGCGGAGCGCAATGCAGAGATTGTAAAGATTCAGGTGGAGATCACTAAGGCCCAGGAGGATATCAATGCAGAGAATACCAGGATGGCAGCGGAATGAACTCAGATCGAGGATGAGTCAGAGTGCATGAGGACAAAAGCTTGGTGTTTAAGTTCTGATCAGAATGCCTCTAACACAGTTCTTCATACGAGGCACCAGCCCGCCTGCCTTTGCGTTATGAGCCCATGAATCTATTTAACACACCGGCGGCAGGTCCAAGCACTCCAGATGCAAGGGTGATGTAACACCCTGGATTCGATATGCCAGGTGTCTGCTAGTTATTCGCCGTCGTTGCCATGTCATTTGCTTGCGTGTTGCATTTTGCCATGTCATCATGTGCATCTTTTTTGCATACATGTTCGTCTCATGCATCCGAGCATTTTCCCCGTTGTCCGTTTTGCAATCCGGCACTCCTATGTCCTCTGGCGTTCCCCTCTTGTCTCTTGTTGTGAGCGGGTGTTAAACATTCTTGGAATGGAACGAGGTTTGCCAAGCGGCCTTGGTATAGCACCGGTAGACCGCCTGTCAAGTTTCGTGCCATTTGGAGGTCGTTTGATACTCCAACGGTTAACCGGGTAACCGTAAAAGCCTCTCTTGTCTTGCAGCCCAACACCCCACCAAAGTGGCCCAAAACACAACAAACTCCCTCCATGCCCTCCGCCGTTCGATCACGATCGAGTGGCCGAAAACCGCTCCTCATTCCGACTCTCCTAGCTCCAAGAATCTATAAAAAGGCCACCTCCCCCGAAATTCGCGGATGAATCCCCCCAAACCCTAGTCTTCTTCCACCTTCCGCCACCAGACATGTCCGTCCCGAGTCGGACGTGTCCGCCCGTCGCCTCCGGCCAATCCCCGCCTGCCACGTGTCACCACCGCCTCCCCACCGCGCCGGCCCGCTCAGCCCGCAGCGGGCCTCCGAGGCCCGATCCGCCTGCCGCCGTCGCCTCCCGTCCCGCCGCCCGGCGAAGCGGAGCGCCGCCGCCGCCGCCTCCGGCACCTCGCCGCCATCTGCGACCCCACCACCGTGTGCCTGCCGCGCCGCCGCCGCCCTCGGCGCTCGCTCCGTCGTGCCTCGCCGCGCCCGCGCGAGGTCAACGCCGCCGTCGGCTCGCGCCGCCCCCTGCCGAGCTCGCCGGCCCCGTGCTCCCTCTCCGGCCTCCTCCCTCGTCGCCGTCGCCTCTTCTCCGGCGAGCCCGGCCCCGCCTCGATCTGTGCCCTGATCTGGATCCACGAGGTTGACCCCAGATTTCCCCGTCCCTAATATTTTTGCATTCTGGAGCCTTGTTCATCGCATCATAACTCCGCATCCATGGCTCCGTTTTGGGCGTGTAGCATATCATATTGTTAGTCTCAACGATTACTTCATTTCATTCCATTGCATCATGTCCGTTTGAGTCCATGTTGATGCCTGAATCATCGTTGCAAGGGTGCTATATAATGTTATCTGCTATCTGTTTACAGAACATGCTCATTTGTCATTTTTGCCATGTTTGATGTGTGCATCCTATGAGGTTGATGTCTACATGAGTTTTGATCTATAATGTGCCGTCTTTACAGGGGTGCTATCCATTTATTTTTGTGAATCTTGTAGTGAGTGCATTAAGCTTGTTAAGTAGGGTACTTGCTGTTGCTGTTTTGCTAGGCTGATTCTGTTATTTTTTGTTGCTATGTAAACCTGCTGCTACAAGTCATTCTATGCATAATCTGGAGATGTTCACTAAGGATATTTGGTTATACATGTCATGCTCTATCCATTCATGCACCTGGTTGCATTTATAGCCTTCTGTAACTGGTTGTTATCTTGCTCCAAACTTGCGAAATAATGTTGCTGTCAGCCTGTTAACATTAAGTTCAATGTTGCCATGGTTGTTGTTAGTGATCCATGCACCCTATGAACTTGCTCTTGCCATGCTTAGCTTCATAAACATGTATTCTTACTGTTGGTTGCCTTGCCATGCCATGTATTGCTCTGTGATGAGTGGTTCAAGCTCGCCAACATGCCTACTTATTGTTGTTCCTGCCATGTTTGAATCTGTCATATAACTTGCCATGTTTACATGGGTGCCATCATATCTTCTGATCCTTTTTGGCTCATGGTCAGTAAGGGACTTTTGTTCTATGTATTTAGTAGTAGCATGCCATGTTTTTGGTTTCCATGATAAGTTCCTGTAGCATGTTGTTTGATAGCTCTAAACATTGCAACCTGATGTTATTACTGCAAAGTCTGAAACTGTTAATATATGCAATCTTGCCATGTGTGTTTGAGCATGTTCTAGTGATTTCTGGAGATAGCTCAGTGTTCATGTTTTGTCATGCATTACCTGTGCATCATGTACATGCCTCTTGTTTTCATATTGTGGTACTGTAGCATGTTGTTTTGATGCTTGCTAGATGCCTAGTTGCTGTTTTGGACAGCTTGTCTTTTAAACTTGTATAGAGTGTATGTGTTGAACCGTTGCTCCGTTTCGAGTGTGCTCTATATGAAACTTGCTTGATTTTGCATGTAGCTTCATATTATCATGTTGCATCCATGTTTGGGAGTGTTTTCTTGATGTTTGGGTGCATTTTGCATCAATGCCGTGCTTAACTTGTTTTGCCCATATCTTCTAGGCCGTAGCTCCAAATCTAATGAACTTTATATGTTACTTGACTAGAATCTCGTGTAGACCATCTTGGTGCATCTTAACTTGCTGTTTAACAACTTGAACATTAGGTTTATTCATATCTGGACCAACTTTGAAACTTGCATATGAGGACTTACCGGAATTCTTATATGTTGTTTCCGGCCTCATTTAAACTTGCCTTGATGTGTTGCTCTTGTTTGCATCATCTCTTGCCATGAGTAGCCTCATTTACTTTTGTCATGCATCATACTTGGTTGAGCATCATGTCTTGTCATGTGTGGTGTGTTTACCATGTTGTGTGCTTCTTCTCGATAGTTCCCGTTTCGTTGCGATCGTGAGGATGCGTTCGTCTACGTGTGGTTCGTCTTCGTGGCTTCATCTTCTTCATGGACTCGTTCTTCTTCCTAGCGGGATTTCAAGAAAGATGACCGTCACCCTGGATCTCACTACTATCATTGCTATGCTAGTTGCTTCGTTCTATCGCTTTGCTGCGCTTCCTATAACTTGTTCTTCAAGCCTCCCCAAATTGCCATGAACCTCTAACCTTTGACACCCTTCCTAGCAAACCGTTGTTTGGCTATGTACCGCTTTGTTCAGCCCCTCTTATAGCATTGGTAGTTGCAGGTGAAGTTGAAGATTGCTCCATGGTGGACAGGATTATGTTGGGATATCACAATATCTCTTATTTAATTAATGGATCTATATACTTGGTAAAGGGTGGAAGGCTCGGCCTTATGCCTGGTGTTTTGTTCCACTCTTGACGCCCTAGTTTCCGTCATATCGGTATTATGTTCCCGGATTTTGCGTCCCTAACGCGGTTGGGTGGTTTATTGGACCCCCTTGACAGTTCGCTTTGAATAAAACTCCTCCAGCAAGGCCCAACCTTGGTTTTACCATTTGCCTCACCACCATCTACTTTTCCCTTGGGAGTAATTAACCCAAGGGTCATCTTTGTTATAGCCCCCCCGGGCCAATGCTTGTCTAAGTGTTGGTCCAAACTAGAGCACCGTATGGGACCATCCCTTGGCAACTTGGGTTACGTCGGTACTGTGACGCTTAGCTTATCGGTGTTGCCACGAGAGCGAGATATGTGCAGCTCCTATCGGGATTGTCGGTAGCATCGGGCGGTCTTGCTGGTCTTGTTTTACCATTGTCGAAATGTCTTGTAAACCGGGATTCCGAGACTGATCGGGTCTTCCTGGGAGAAGGAATATCCTTCATTGATCACGAGAGCTTATCATGGGCTAAGTTGGGACACCCCTGCAGTGTTATTATCTTTCGAAAGCCGTGCCCGCGGTTATGTGGCAGATGGGAATTTGTTAACATCCGGTTGTAGATAACTTGACACCAGATCCGAATTAAAACGCATCAATCGCGTGTGTAGCCGTGATGGTCTCTTCTCGGTGGAGTCCGGGAAGTGAACACGGTTTTGGGTTATGTTTGACGTAAGTAGGAGTTCAGTATCACCTCTTGATCATTGCTAGCTTCACGACCGTTCCATTGTTTCTCTTCTCGCTCTTATTTGCGTATGTTAGCCACCATATATGCTTAGTCGCTGCTGCAACCTCACCACCTTACCCCTTCCTTTCCCATTAAGCTTTGCTAGTCTTGATACCCATGGTAATGGGATTGTTGAGTCCTCGTGGCTCTGATTACTACAACAACGATTGCGGTATAGGTTTTGCGATGATCTGGCGTGAGAGTGATGTTTGCTTGTCTTGGAGTTCTTCTTCGCTTCTTCTTGATCGGGGATAGGTTCGTGTCGGCAGCCTAGGCCAGCAGGGTGGATGTCGTTTGAGTTTCTGTTTGTGTTCCATCCATAGTCGGATGGTGCTCTTATGTAAGATGATGTTGTATTCGTGTGGCATTGTATGTCTCTTGTATGTATCCCTTTCTATTATGTAATGTTGATGTAATGATATCCACCTTGCAAAAGCGTCTTCAAGATGCGCTTCTATCCTTGGTGGGACCTTTGAGTTCCTTTAGGATAGGGTCGCATCTTGGGCGTGACAGGTGAATCCTCGGTTAAACCTTGATGTGCTAGGAAATTGGGCGGCGACTCAACCTCGTCAGCCTGAGCCGCTACGGAGGGAGGAGCGGGTGCCTAACCCACCCCAATCAAACACCGCCTCAATATTTTCTAACGCCGCCGCCAGGGCACTTTTCTAACCCGGTGGATATTTTGTTAGGAGCGGTGACCCGGCCGGCGGCTATTCCGATCAAGGGCTAGTCACCGGTTGCGGCGGAGACTCGAAATGCAGTCGAGCTCCTTCAAACAGTAGTTGCGCAGCAGGCGGCTTATTCCTACAGTCATGATCATGCACACTCAACTCCCCACCCAAGTCGTAGTTATAGCTGGCGCATTGAGTCGCCCGCAGTCTCCAGTAGAGAACGTCGAAATAACCCGCCCCGTGATGATAACCCGCCACATAACCCAATGGGTAATGCTAGGCGATCGTGGATGAAGCCAGAGCTCGCCATGAGGCAAAAGCGGTGGCTCAG
Source organism: Aegilops speltoides (assembly GCA_021437245.1). Taxonomy (NCBI): domain Eukaryota; kingdom Viridiplantae; phylum Streptophyta; class Magnoliopsida; order Poales; family Poaceae; genus Aegilops; species Aegilops speltoides. The sequence goes on from CM038144.1 coordinate 131,277,011, forward strand.
TAGGGGGTTAACAGCAGCCTCCAATGACCCCTTCGGCCTTGGCCGGGACAATTTCTAGGACGGTTGGAGTGCCGTGTTTAGTACCGGCTTAGCATAATGAACGTCTGCCGAAGGACTTTAAGGGTCCTCGTAAGGTGCCCAATTATACAGCTGATCTCCCTCCTGAAGGTTGGATTGAGAGATATGAGTTAGCCATGGAGATGTTGGATGTCAATGATGTTGTCTGTGCCAAATACTTTACTATGATGCTAGAAGGGCCAACTCGTACATGGTTGAAAGGTTTACCTCCTAATTCCATCAGCTCATGTGTAGAGTTGAAGGCGCATTTCATCAAAAAAATCAAGGGACATGCAAGCATCCTCTGGCGATTCTTGACCTGGATCACTACATGCAACGTGAGAATGAGTCAGCCCACCATTGGGTCTAGCTGGTCTCCACTATTATTCACTCATCGGATAGCATTGCAGCGGGTCAGGCGGTTCTGATCTTAGAAAAGACCTGTCACTTTGTCCCCCTTAAGCAGAAGCTTGGGTGGATTAAGCGTTATTACAATGACATGGGCGAACTCATGGTGGCTCTCATTAAGTATGCAGACTCTGATAACACAAAAGACCTTGGATTTGATGATGAGAAATCCAACAAGGGCAAGAAAAATGGTAATGGTAAGGGTCAGCAGCAGAATGTGGCAGGGCATAATAGCAACAACCAGGGTAACAGTGGTAAGCGCAGACACCCCAACGGCGGGTCAGATCTAGTAGCTAACACCAACACTGGGTACAAGAACCAGCGCCGCAATGGTAATGATAATCCGCCCTTTGGCAGAGAAAAGCCTTTTAATCTTGAGGCAGCGCTTAATGACCCATGCCCGAAGCATAGTCTTCCCAACAGGCCATCCACTCATGTGTGGAAGGATTGTTTCATTATGCGGGAGTTCAGAAATCACAACCTTAACCAGCATCATGATAATGGCAATGGGCCGACAGGCGGGTCAGGATCCGACTCTCAAGGGTCCGGCTTTGGTGGTGGCGGCTCAAACTCTGGTTACCAGGGTCAAGGTGGTTATAATCAGCAGTCTGGCCAAGGTAACCAGCAGCAAAATAATCAGTGAGGATATCAAAGTAATCCAAAGCAGCTTAACGGAGGTCAATGCCACGTTTTCACTACAAGTCTTTGCAAGCGAGATCAGAAGGTTCACAAGCACAGTCAACACTGTTGAGCCGGCAGTACCCAATACTTACGATGGTCAGAGCATCCAGTAACATGGAGTCGGGAGGGTCACCCGCCCCGAGTTGTGAATCCGGGTCATCTGGCATTGGTGGTAGCCCCTCAAGTGGGCAGCTATAAGTTCACAAAAGTGCACATGGATGGTGGTAGCAGCATCAACATCTTGTATTATGATACCTTCCACAGAATGGATCTGACTGACAAACATATCAAGTCGTCCTCTATAGTCTTTCATGGCGTGGTGCCTGGTAAGTCGTCTTATCCTGTTGGGAAGATATCACTAGAAGTGGCTTTTGGTGATGACAGAAATTATAGAACAGAGACCTTGTGGTCCGAGGTGGTCAAGATCAAGTATCATGCTCTGTTTGGGCGGCCGGCTTATGCTCGGTTTATGGCTCGCCCTTGTTATATTTACTTGCACTTTAAGATGCCAAGGCCAAACGGGACGATTACAGTACATGGTGATCGGAAAGTCATCCTAAGAGATGCAGCTTATGCAGAATCAGCTTGTGCTACTAAAGGGCTCAAGTTTTATAAGGACAATGTTGACCTGGCTGATATGACGCCTCTGAAGAAGCCCAGTACTAAACAGGGCCCTCTGTTGAAGTTTAAGTCGGCTGATGATACCAAGCAGGTGGATTTTGTCCGTGATGACTCATCTCAGCAGTTCACTGTCGGGGCTAATATGGATCCTAAATAGGAAAGTGTGCTCATTGAGTTTATCCGTGAGAACCGGGACATCTTTGCATGGAAACCGTTTGACATGCCAGGTGTATCGAGAGAATTTGCTGAGCACACCCTTAATGTGGATCCCAAGTTTAAGCCGGTCAGACAGTTCCTCCGTCGTTTCAATGAAGACTGATGTAAAGCTATTGGAGAAGAGGTAGCCCGGATCTTAGCTGCTGGTTTTATCATGGAAGCTTTTCACCCTAAGTGGTTGGCTAACCCTGTGCTTGTACTTAATAAAAATGGCATGTGGCATATCTGTGTTGATTACATAGATCTCAATAAGGCTTGTCCGGCTGATCCATTTGCTCTCCCCCATGTCGACCAAATCACTGATGCAACAGCGGGTTGTGAGAGCTTATGCTTCCTGGATGCATATACTGGTTATCATCATATCAAGATGGCAGTTAAAGACCAAGAGAAGACGGCTTTCATCACACCTTTTGGAGCTTTCTGCTATGTTTCCATGCCTTTTGGGCTCAAGAGTGCCCAGTAACGTTCATGCTTATGTGGATGATATTTTGATCAAGTGTAGGAAGAAGGAGGCTCTCCTGGATGATCTGAAAGAAACTTTTGACAATCTCCGGGTCTACAAAATGATGCTTAACCCGACCAAGTGTGTCTTTGGTGTGCCTCCAGGTAAATTGCTAGGTTTCATGGTTTGAGAACGGGGTATTAGCTAACATGGAGAAGATTAAGGCCATCACTTCTCTTTCTAAGCTGGTGTGTCATTGACGTTCATCGTCTGGCGGGTCATGTTGCGGCTTTGAGCCGGTTCATAAGTCGCCTGGGAGAGAAGGCAATACCCCTGTACCAGATGATGAAGATAAATCACTTTGTCTAGAGTGATGCTGCTGATCAAGCATTTGAGGCCCTTAAAAATAGTTAGCTGAGCGCCGCAACGTTTTGTACCCATGAGATCCCATCTAGGGGCCTTTTCCGGCGTCCTGCCGGAGGGGGATTCAATCATGGAGGGCTTCTACATCAACGCCATTGCCTCTTCGATGAAGCGTGATTAGTTTACCTCAGACCTACGGGTCCATAGCTAGTAGCTAGATGGCTTCTTCTCTCCCTTTGATTCTCAATACCATGTTCTCCTCAATGTTCTTGGAGATCTATTCGATGTAATACTCTTTTGCGGTGTGTTTGCCGAGATCTGATGAATTGTGAATTTATGATCAGCTTATCTATGAATATTATTTGAATCTTCTCTGAATTCTTATATGCATGATTTGATATCTTTGCAAGTCTCTTCGAACTATCGATTTGGTTTTGCCAACTAGATTGGTTTTTCTTGCAATGGGAGAAGCGTTTAGCTTTGGGTTCAATATTGCGGTGTCCTTTCCCAGTGACAGTAGGGGCAGCAAGGCACGTATTGTATTGTTGCCATCGAGGATAACAAGCTGGGGTTTTCATCATATTGCTTGAGTTTATCCCGCTACATCATGTCATCTAATGCATTACTCTGTTCTTCATGAACTTAATACTCTAGATGCATGCAAGAGTCGGTCGATGTGTGCAGTAATAGTAGTAGATGCAGGCAGGAGTCGGTCTACTTGATACGGACGTGATGCGTATTCATGATCATTGTCTTAGATATCGTCGTAACTTTGCGCTTTTCTATCAATTGCTCGGCAGTAATTTGTTCACTCACCGTAATATTTTCTATCTTGAGAGAAGCCTCTAGTGAAACCTATGGCCCCCGGTTCTATTTTCCATCATATAAGTTTCCGATCTACAATTTTAGCTTCTGATTTACTTCCTTTGCAATCTTTTACTTTCTGTTCCATAAACCAAAAATACCAAAAATATTACTTTGTTGTTTATACATCTCTATCAGATCTCACTTTGCAAATAACCGTGAAGGGATTGACAACCCCTTTATCGCGTTGGGTACAAGTTGGTGTTTGTTTGTGCAGGTATTTGGTGACTTGTGCGTTGTCCCCTACTGGATTGATACCTTGGTTCTCAAAAGTTGAGGGAAATACTTACACTACTTTGCTGCATCACCCTTTCCTCTTCAAGGGAAAAACCAACACAAGCTCAAGAAGTAGCAGTTTGGCCAACTAGATTAGTTTTTCTTGCAATGTGAGAAGTGCTTAGCTTTGGGTCCAATCTTGCGGTGTCCTTTACCAGTGACAGTAGGGGCAGCAAGGCACATATTGTATTGGTTCCATCGAGGATTAAAAGATGGGGTTTTCATCATATTGCTTGAGTTAATTCCTCTACATCATGTCATCTTACTTAATGCGTTACTCTGTTCTTCATGAACTTAATACTCTTGATGCAGGCAGGAGTCGGTCAATGTTTGGAGTGATAATAGTAGATGCAGAATCATTTCGGTCTACTTGACACGGACGTGATGCCTATATTCATGATCATTGCCTTAGATGTCATCATAACTTTGCACTTTTCTATCAATTGCTAGGCAGTAATTTGTTCACCCACCGTACTAGTTGCTATCTTGAGATAAGCCACAAGTGAAACCTATGTACCCTGGGTCTATTTTGCATCATATAAGTTTCTAATCTACTATTTGCAATCTTTTACTTTCCGATCTACAAAACAAAAATACCAAAAATATTTACTTTATTGTTTATCTATCTCTATCAGATCTCACTTTTGCAAGTAACCATGAAGGGATTAACAACCCCTTTATCGCGTTGGGTGCTAGTTGTTTGATTGTTTGTGCAGGTATTCGGTGATTTGTGCGTTATCTCCTAATGGATTGATACCTTGGTTCTCAAACTGAGGGAAATACTTATCTCTACTTTGCTGCATCACCCTTTCCTCTTCAAGGGAAAAACCAAAGCAATCTGAAGAAGTAACACACGACAATCTCAACGGCTTCCAAGACGGATACCAAGGGGGTCGCACGACCGGGAGCCAACGCGGGGGCCAATGCACCTGCTGCCTAGATGCCCTAACTTTTTTCTGCCTTTTACTTTTGAGCAATAGTTAGTTATCAAGTCCGCCCACTAGGGGTGTAGTGGTTGTACTGAACCTTGGGCTTGGGTCGTATCTGTGTATATATGCAAGTGTTTCTGCACATATGTGTTTGTCCCGTATGCTAGCTCGCCTTCTTCCGTAGTCCCTTAGCCATTTTCTTGTCTGCCCCTCCTTTTGGCTTTTGCCCTTGATCGGACAGCCAGGTTGTGGTATATAGCTGGGACGGGGAGTGGGATGGAAGGGTGGCAAGACAATAGTTAGGCTTTTAGGAGTTAGGTTCGAGCGAGCGGGCAGTGAGCCAGCTGGGCGGCAGGTGGCATGTCTGACTGCGGTTCAGCCGATGAGTGCGGTGGAGATCGAAGGGTGTAGCCAGGGTACCCGAACCGAACGTTTTCCTTAGTCTTTGTCGTGTGCAAGTGCACCCAGCCTTTAGCTCTTGCCAGTCGGGTAGTCGGGATGAGGTCTGTAGTTGGAGATGAAGAGAGGGCCTTTGTGTAGGATATCAGGTTCCGGCAAAACCCTTAAGGTTCGAACTCTAGGGTGCGCACGAAGATCTTCTCCCTACCAAAACACGCCCACAACCTCACCGCGAATCTAAGCTAGCACGATGAACAACACAAGATACACGAGGTTTATACTGGTTCGGGCCACCGTTGTGGTGTAATACCCTAATCGAGTGTGTGGTGTGGAGGATTGACTCTTGGGGTGATGATGAACAGTACATAGGAAGAACAACCTCGCGAGGAGAGGTGTTCTTGTGGTGGTGGGTGTTCTGCTTTGTCAGGATTTCATCCCCTCCTACTGTGGTGGCTATCTCTATTTATAGAGGCCCTGGTCCTGTTCCCAAATATTGAGCGGGAAGGGAGCCAACAACGGCCATTTTGAAAGGGGACAGCTAGTACAAGCTATCCTGACTAAAGGTGGTCTTTGACTGCCAAAGGCACTGGCGATGACACCGTATTGGGATCCACGATGACCTCCGTCCTGCCATCCTGCTGGTCTTGGTCTCGTTGCACTGATATGGAAACCTTTGCTTGATGCCTCGGTACTCCGCGCCTGCGCTTTCCCCCTTTGCACCAAAGAGGAAACGAGGACACTACGCAGGCTGGCGCCCGCCTGGTCTTGGTCGTCATGGCTTGTGTCATGGGCACCTCGCGAGGTACCCCTTGCCTTGATCTCTCCGCCTCCTCGCGAGCCTTCCTGGCGAGGCCGCCCCTGGGGAGGCCTTGCGTCGTCCGCCCTGCGAGGCTTGGCCCCTCGTGAGGGTGTTGAGCGTTTGTTGACGAAGACGGGCTATACTGGGCCGCTGGTGAGCCACGCTGCAGGCCTCAGGCAGGAAAGTCTGGGGACCCCCTTTCCCAGAACACCGACAGTAGCCCCCAGGCCCAAGGCGCACTCGGACTTGGCTTAGCAGCGAAGCCAAAGGGCATGTGCAGAGCGCCGCGGGCCCCGACAGCCTGCGGCCTTGGTTACCGCGTGACGGTTGATTGGACGTGGGCGTCTCCGCTTCCCCACGCCGCCTCGGCAACTGCCCGATTTGACGAGTCCATGTTGCATGCAAAAGGAGTCATCATTACCTGTAATCGTGGAGGCCGACGGTTGGCCTCCCTTGGGCTATAAATGGGGAGGGGCGAAAGCCCCCGTTGTCCATCTCTTCTTGCTCTGCCTGCTTCATCTCCTACTCGCTCCGGTTGCTCGCATCATCCCATGGCGCCCGTGAAGAGGTTCTCGGCCACGGAGAAAGGAAAGGCTCGTCAGGAAGGGCCTGGCTCTCTTCCGCCCAAGCGCGGCCGTCCCTGCAAGCATCCCATGACTCCCGTCACGGCTTCTCGTGGTCGCGGTGGTGGCTCTTCATGCGGTGGTGGCCGCCCATATCGAGGCAGCCCAGTCGGGGGAGGAAGGCGTGATGTGGCAGCGCGGCCACCCCAGCCGCGCTTCCATTCGGCAGAGGTGCTGCCAGAGTTTGTTGTGTGGTCAGACAACCCGGCCGGCAACTGGCTCCAGCTCCCCCGCTTCTTCGCGGGCGAACTGCCGGCCGCTGGCCTCGGCAGGCTCTGGCTGCAAGCGGACGGCTACTGCAGCAGGGCCTCCTGGGTTGCGATGGAGATCTCCGTCACCGGGAACGTGGCCCTAGCCCGAGCCTGGCAGATGTTTGCCCGCGCGCGTGGCCTGGGCCGGCGGCGCAACCTCCACTTCAAGTATGATGGCGACGCGACCCTCTATGTGAGGGTGTTCGGAGAAGATGGCCGCCGTGTTGGGTGCTGCCCTGAAGACGATGACGGCGACAGGGTGCTCGTCCTTGGCAACGGCCGTGACGAGGGCGAAGGCGAACCCGCTCCCGGCGGCGACCGCAGCTCGCCGAGCTTTAGCGGTTCCTCCTCCGGCGACAGCTCCTCCAGCGGTGGCCACGACCAGCCACCACACCGATGCGCCCGCTTCGAGGGTGGAGCGGGTTGTCCCGTCGCCGTGCCCCGGTGAAGCGCGAGGCGGAGTCTGATTGAGCACAAGAGGATGACGCAGATCCCTTCTCGCAAGCTGTGCGCTGTTTTATTTTGTTTTTCTCCTTTCCTGCGTTGTGAGAGAGAAGTATGGAGCCTCATGGGGGCGTGCAACAGACTATGATCCCCTAATTATCGTGCTACACTCATTGTCCCTGTGTTGTGTGATGGTGTCGTGGTTATGTGCCTGTGCGTGGGAACAACTTAGCTTGGGATGTTTGCAGTAGTTTCTGCCTTGCTAGGTGCCTGCTTGAGGCCTCACCGGGTGCCTTAATAGCTGCAAAAATCAATTGGGAGAATCCTTTCCGAACCTTAGTCGCAAGGGTGGCCGGCTATGGCCTGGTGCTCTGCGTCGCGATGCCAGAGGGGCATGGACCGGGAGGGGTGCTCCCACTGTGAGCTTGAACGAGGGGGCCTCGCGAAAGCCAGACGAGAAAGGGCTCACGAGGGCGCCCACGCAGCCCCCTCGCGAGGCTTGCGAGAGAGAGAGTGAGCCAGACAAAAGCTGAAAACAGAGAACAGGGGTAGAAGACGACAAACAACACTAGAAGCAACTTCAGTAAAGGTTCAAACAAGGGAGAACAAGCCAACTGCGGAAAGCAAATGAAAATCCGCGTCCGGCACCTAGTCTAGTCTTCGAAGTCTTCTCACCAGCGCGGAGCTAAGTGCTGCCACTGGGCGTGGGCGGGAGCCCCCAAGGCCCAAGGGCGGCACTTCGGAGACTCCGGGGCGTGTACAACTCTAACTCATTATTACGTGAGAGTGTCATGGGCGGCGAGCTTCACAGGCACCGGGCCTTTCTTTGGGCGGCGAGCTTCACAGGCACCAGGCCTTCTTCACAGGCACTAGGCCTTTCTTTGGGCGGTGAGCTTCACAGGCACCGGACCTTCTTCACAGCTACCAGGCCTTTCTTCAAGGGTAGAACTTCCAGAGGTGTTGAATGTTCCAAGTGTTTGGGATGGGCACCCCTTCCTAAGTCCAGGCGCGCGGCGCAAGGCCTGGAAACATGGACAACCTTGAACGGTCCCTCCCACATGGGAGAGAGCTTATGCAGCCCTTCCACGAGAGCACCCTTTGAGCACGAGGTCACCTACCTCAAGAGTCTGGGCGGATGTTGCGGCAATGATATGGCCCATGTGGCCTTTGCTGGTATCTTGCTACCTGTAGTGCGGCTTCTCGATGGCGCTCCTCCCCCAGCACGAGGTCCATCCCCCGCATGACGTCCTGTTGTGCTTCTTCAAATGCTAGGACCCGCGCGGAGCGACGCCTGACCTCGTGAGGGAGGACCGCCTCTGCTCCGTAGACGAGGATGAACGGGGTCTCTCCAGTCGACTTGGTGGTGGTAGTGCGGATGGACCACAACATGGACTGGAGCTCGTCGTACCAACCCCTGCCGCAGGCCTCCAACTTCTTTTCAAAGGTCCTAGTTTTGAGGCCCTTCAGGACCTCCGCGTTGGCGCGTTCGGCCTGACCGTTACTCCGGGGGGTGCCACTGAAGCATAGCATATCTGTGTTTCAAGGTTAGCGCAATATGTTTTGAAGAGATTGCTGGTGAACTGTGAACCATTGTCGGTGATGATGCGATTAGGGACCCCGAATCGGCTCACGAGGCCCTTGATGAACTTGACTGCAGAACCAGCTGGGATGGTGCGGACGGCTTCCACCTCCGCCCACTTCGTGAACTTGTCGATGGTGATGTAGAGGTAGCGGTAGCCCCCAGGCACTCGAGGAAATAGGCCCAAGATATCCAGCCCCCGGACCGCGGACGGCCACATGAGTGGGATGGTCTGCAGGCCCTAAGCTGGCTGATGGATCTGCTTGGCATGGAACTGGCAGGCTTTGCAGGCGTTCACCAGCTCAATTGCGTCGTTGAGTGTCGTAGGCCAGTAGAACCCGCTGTGAAACGCCTTGCTGACGAGGGTCCGTGACGACGAGTGGTGTCCGCAATCTCCGTCGTGTATGTCAGCTAGCAACTCCTTCCCATATTCCCTGGAGATGCAATGCAGAGAAACGTCATTTGGCCGCTTTCGGTAGAGCTCTCCGTCTTGGATCTGATGGGTGTGGCTCGCCGAACCCGCGTTCGCGTCCTCCTCTTTCTCTGGCAGCGTCCCTTGCATCAGGTAGTCCTTGAATTCCATGGTCCAGCATCCCTCCTGAGGCTTCAGCGCCAGGAGTAAGCGTGCTCCCGAGGAAGGGCCACAGGCCGGGGCTCCTGTGGCAGGTGTCTGAGGGAGTTCCTCCTGAGGTTGCGCTGTGCTTGATAGTGACGGCACTGCCGATGGCTTGAAGAGTCGTTCCTCGAAAACACCAGGCTCCTGAGGCAGCCGCCTGGATGCCCTTCTAGCGATGTCATCAGCCTCTTGGTTGGTGCCGCGGGGCACATGCTGCAATTCCAGCCCCCAAAACTGCTTTTCCATCCTGCGCAACTCCGCAAGATACGCTTCCATGTGCTCGTCCTTCGGCTCATATACCTTGTTGGAGAAGTTGAAGAGGAGCTGTAAATCACCCTTGATGTTGAGGCGCTTCACCCCTAGTGCTGCTGCAGCTTTCAAACCTGCTATGAGGCCCTTGTATTCTGCTATGTTGTTGGAGACCTTCTCACCATGCGGGAAACAGAGCTGCACATTGTAATAGAGCTTGTCCCGAGTGGGGGATATAAGCACTGCACCAGCCCCCGCGTCGTGCCGCGAGAATGCTCCATCGAAGTACATGACCCAGCCATCCGGTGCCTCACTTCCCGGGGAAAGTGACCGATCTTCGCCCGCTTCGAGCCCTGGCACCTCTGTCCATTCTGCCACAAAATCTGCAAGTGTGGCTCCCTTGACAACCCTGGTTGTGCTGAATTCCAACTGAAACGCTTGCAACTCGATGTTCCGTTTGGCAACCCTTCCAGCGGAGTTGGGGCTCCTAAGTACCCTTTCCAATGGGTAGGCAAAGACGACCTTGATGGGGTGAACTTGAAAGTAGTGCCGCAGCTTATGCGAGGCCACCAGCAGCGCGAGCAAGAGCTTCTGAGGCATGGGGTACCGTGCCCTTGCGTTCCGCAACACTGTGCTGACGAAGTACACCGGATGCTCGGCGAGGGTAGGTGTGCTGACGAGGTCTGTGCCCTTCGGAGGGTTAGGCACCTCCTAAGACAATGGAGCTCCCAACGCCTAGCCGCCTGGCGCGGCCTCTTCAGCCCTAGGGGCGTCTTCCTGCTGAGGCTAGTCTCCATCTGCCGAGGCCATGGTCTTCGCGAGGCCTTCCTGATCTTGTGCTGCCGCGGCCGGGGCCGCGGCTGGTCGTGACGCAACATTGACCCGGCGCTCCTCTCGAACTGCCACTAGAGCTGCACTGGCAGAGTAGGGTGTGGCGGCGAGGTTGAGCCCCAGGGGCTCAAGAGGGCATGGCGCCACCATCACAGAAGGGCTGGTCAGATACTTCCTGAGGTCTTGAAATGCTTGGTCGGCCTCCTGTGTCCATTCAAACGGGCCCTTCTTCTTCATCAGCTTGAAGAAGGGCAGGGCTCGCTCCCCCAGCTTGGAGATGAAGCGCCCTAACGCAGTTAGCGCCCAGCGAGCTTCTTCATTTCTCTGAGGGTTTGCGGCGGACTCATGTCTTCGATTGCCTTGACCTTCTCTGCGTTGGCCTCGATCCCTCTGTGGGACACAACGAAGCAAAGAAGCTTGCCAGAAGGAACGCCAAGCACACACTTCTCCGGGTTGAGTCGCAGGTCCACTTCGCAGAGGCTCATGAAGGTCCCTTCCAGGTCCTGGATCAAGGTCTTTGCCTCCCGAGACTTCACCACAATGTCATTGATGTACGCCTCGGCGTTTTTCCCGAGTTGTCGGCCTAAGGCGATGTGTATCAGCCGCTGGAAGGTTGCGCCCGCATTTCACAGCCCGAACGGCATGCAGGTGTAGCAGTATACCCCACATGGGGTCAGGAAGGCCGTCTTCTCCACATCTTCTACCGCCATCTTGATTTGGTGATAGCCCGAAAACGCATCCAAGAAACACAGTAGGTCGCAGTCGGCGGTGGCGTTGACAATTTGGTCGATGCGAGGGAGTGGGAACAGATCCTGAGGGCAGGCTTTGTTGAGGTTGGTGAAGTCGACACACATGCGCTCCTTCCCCCCCTTTTTTGGCACGACAACTGGGTTTGTGTCGGAAATCGGGTTTCGGCAAAACCCTTAAGGTTCGAACTCTGGGGTGTACGCGAAGATCTTTCCCCTACCGATCCACGTCCCAACGCCTCGCAATAGATCTAAGCTACACGATGAACAACACAAGGGACACAAGGTTTATACTGGTTCGGGCCACCATTGTGGTGTAATATCCTAATCCAGTGTGCGGTGTGGTGGATTGCCTCAGGGGCTGATGATGAACAGTACAGAGGAAGAACAGCCTCGCGAGGGGTGTTCTTGGGCTGGTGTGATGAACTACTTGGGTGAGTTCGATCGCCTCTAGATCTGATGAGAACTCTATGAGATGCCCCCTACTGTGGTGGCTAGCTCTCTATATAAAGGCCCTGGTCCTCTTCCCAAATATTGAGCGGGAAGGGAGCCAACAACGGCCATTTTGAAGAGGAACATCTAGTACAAGTTATCCTGACTAAAGTCGGTCTTCGGCTGCCGAAGGCACTAGCGATGACGCCGTCTTGGGCTCCACAATGACCTCCGTCCTGCTGCTCTATTTATCTTGGTCTCATTGCACCGAAATGGTAACCTTTGCATGATGCCTCGGTACTCCGCGCTTGCGCTTGCCCCCTTTGCACCAAAGAGGAAACAAGGACACTGCACAGGCCGGCGCCCGCCTAGCGCCCGCCTGGTCTCGATTGTCATGGCTTGCGTCACGGGCACCTCGTGAGGTACCCCTGCCTTGATCTCTCCGCCTCCTCGCGAGCCTGCCTGGTGAGGCCGTCCCTGAGGAAGCCTTGCGGCGTCCGCCCCGTGAGGCTTGGCCCCTCGCGAGGGTCTTGAGCTTGAGTTGATGAAGATGGGCCATAATGGGCCACCACTTGAGCCACACTGTAGACCGCAGGCAGGCAAGTCTGGGGACCCCCGTTCCTAGAATGCCGACAGTAGCCCCGGGCCCAAGGCGCGCTCGGACTTGGCTTAGCAGCAAAGCGAAGGGGCAAGTGCGGAGCGCCGCGGGCCCCAACAGCCTGCGGCCATGGTCACCGCGTGGCAGTTGATTGGACGTGGGCGTCTCCGCTTCCCCACTCTGCCTCGGCAACTGCCCGATTTGACGAGTCCCTGCATGCAAAAATGGGTCATGATTACCTGTGATCGTGGAGGCCGACGATTGGCCTCCTCTGGGCTATAAATGTGGAGGGGCACAAGCCCCCGTTGCACATCTCCCATCTCCCCGCCTGCTTCTTCTTCATCCTTCTTCCCGCTGCTGGCCGCATCCAATGGCCCCTATGAAGAGGTTCTCGGCCGCGGAAAAGGGGATGGCTCGCCAGGAAGGGCCTGGCTCTCCTCCGCCCAAGCGTGGCTGGGGTCATCCCCGCAAGCACCCCGCGACTCCTGCAGTAGTTGCTCATGGTCGCGGCGGTGGTCCTTCGCACGGTGAAGGCCGCTCGATTGACGGGGGGAGATGCGCTGTGGCTGTGCGGCCTCCCCGTCTGCGCTTTCACTCGGCAGAGGTGCTGCAGGAGTTTGTCGTGTGGTCGGCGGACCCGACCGGCAACTGGCTCCAACTCCCCCGCTTCTTCGCCGGCGAACTGCCGGCCGGTGCCCCTGGCGGGCTCTGGCTCCAGGCGAACGGCTGCTGCAGATGAGCCTCCTGGGTCGCGGTGGAGGTCTCCATCACCGGAAATGTGGCATTGGCCCGCGGCTGCCAGACGTTTGCTCGCGCGCATGGCCTGGGCCGGCGGTGCACCCTACACTTCAAGTTCGACGGTGACGCCACCCTCTACGTGAGGGTGTTCGGAGAAGATGGCCGCCGTGTCGGGTGCTGCCCTGAAGATGATGACAGCGACCGGGTGCTTGGCCTTGGTGACGGCCGTGACGAGGACGGAGGCGAGCCCGCTCCTGTTGGCGTCCGCAACTCGCCAAGCTTCAGTGGCTCCCCCTCTGGTGACAGCTCCTCCAGCGGTGGCCGCGACCAGCTGCCGTGCCGCCGCGCCCGCTTCAGGGGTGGTAGCGGGTCATCCCGCCGTCGCGCCTCGTTGAAGCGTGAGGAGGAGTCTGATTGAGCTCAGGAGGGTGATGTGAACCCCATTCACGAGCCGTCGCAGGGCATGTCGCGTTTATTTTGTTTTCCTCCCTTTCTTTCATAGAGAGAGAGAGAGAAGTATGGAGCCCGCGGGGGCATGCTGGACTATTACCTTTAATTATTTTTCTATTTTCATTATTCCTATGCCGTGTTGTGGTGATGCAGCTGCGTGCTTGTGCGTAGGAACAACTTAGCTCAGGGGGCTCGCTACAGTTTTCGCCTTGCGAGTTACCCGCCTAAGGCCTCGTCAGGCGTCTTGAGGCCTGCAAAAATTAGCCGGAAGGATAGCTTTCGAACCTTTGTTGCTAGGGTGACTGGCTCTGGTCCTGTGTTTGCATCGCGATGCCCGTGAGGCACGGACCGGGAGGGGTGCTCCCGCTGTGAACTCGAGTGAGGGAGCCTCATGAATTTAGGCAAGAAGGTGCTCACGAGGGCGCCCGCGCAGCCCCCTCGTGAGGCTTGCGAAAGAGAATAAGTCAGGCAAAAAACAAAGACAAAGAATCATGGGCAGGGGACGGCAAACAACACTAAAAGTAACTCCAATAAAGTCTCAAACAAGAGTGAACAAGCCAACTGCGGAAAGCAAATGAAAAGCCGTGTCCGACACCTAGTCTAGCCTTCGACGACTTCTCACCAAAGCCTGAGCTAAGTCTTGGCCTTTGGGCGTGGTGAGGAGCCCCAAGGCCCAAGGGCGGCACTCCGGAGACTCCGGGGCGTGTATAGCCCCAACTCATTATTACGTGAGAGTGTCACGGGCGGCAAGCTTCATAGGCATTAGGCATTGGCCTTCTTCACAGGCACCGGGCCTTTTGTTGTAACGGCGAGCTTCACAGGCATTGGGCATTCTTTGCAGGCACTGGGCCCCTCTTCACAGGCGCTGGGCCTTCTTTACAGGAACTGGGCCTTACTTCAAGGGTAGAATCTCCGGAGGTGCTGAATGTTCCACGCGTTCAGAATGGGCACCCCTTCTTGGGTCTCAAGCGCCTGGCCTTGGTCCGAAACATGAACAACCTTGAATGGGCCCTCCCACATGGGCGAGAGCTTGTGCAGCCCTTCCCTGGAGAGCACCCGCCTGAGCACGAGGCCATCTACCTTGAGAGTTCTGGGGCGGATGTTGCAGCAGTGATACCGCCGCAGCGCCTGCTGGTAACTCGCCACTTGCAGCGCGGCCTCCAGACGGTGTTCCTTACCCAACACGAGATCCATCCCCCATATGGCGTCCTACTGCGCTTCGTCAAACACCAAGACCCGCGCGGAGCGACGCTTGACCTTGTGAGGGAGGACCGCCTCCACTCCATAGACGAGGAAGAATGGGGTTTCGCCGGTCGACTTGGTGGCGGTGGTGCGGATGGACCATAGCACGGACTGGAGTTGGTCGTACCAGCCCCTGCCGCAGGCCTCCAGCTTCTTCTTGAAGGTCCTAGTTTTGATGCCCCTCAGGACCTCTGCATTCGCGCGTTTAGCCTGGCCGTTGCTCCGATGGTGTGCCACCGAAGCGTAGCATATCTGCGTTCCAAGGTTAGCACAATATGTTTTGAAGAAATTGCTGGTGAGCTGCGAACCGTTGTTGGTGATGATGTGATTAGGCACCCCGAATCGGCTCACGAGACCCTTGATAAACTTGACTGCGGAGCCATCTGTGATGGTGCGGACAGCTTCCACCTTCGCCCACTTGGTGAACTTGTCAATGGCAACGTAGAGGTAGCGATAGCCTCCTGGCGCCTGAGGAAATGGTCCCAAAATGTCCAGCCCCCAGACCGCTAACGGCCATGAGACTGGGATGGTCTGCAGGCCCTGAGCTGGCTGATGAATCTGCTTGGCGTGGAGTTGACAGGCTTCACAAGCCTTCACCAGCTCGGTTGCGTCGTTGAGCGCTGTAGGCCAATAAAACCGCTGCAAAATGCCTTGCCGACGAGGGTCCGTGATGACGAGTGGTGCCCACAGTCTCCACCATGAATGTCTGCCAGCAACTCCTTCCCCTGTTCCCTTGTGATGCAACGCAGGGAAACACCGTTGAGCCGCTTCCGGTAGAGCGCTCTGTCTTGGATGCAGTAGGCCGTGGCCTGCCAGGCCACGAGTTCCGTGTACTCTTCTTTCTCTGGTAGAGTTCCTTGCATCAGGTACTCCTTGAGCTCTGCGGTCTAGCATCCTTCCCGAGGCTCCAGCGCCAGGAGTAAGCGTGCTCCTGAGGTCGAGCCACAGGCCGGAGCTCCTAAGGCAGGCGATTGAGGGAGTTCCTCGCGAGGTTGCGTTGTGCTTGATAGTGACGGCGCTGCCAAGGGCTTGAAGAGACGTTCCTCGAAAACTCCTGGCTCCTGAGGCAGCCGCCTAGATGCCCTCCTGGCGTTGTCATCAGCCGCTTGATTGGTGCCGCGGGGCACGTGCTGCAACTCCAACCCCCAAAACTGCTTTTCCATCCTGCAGACATCCGCAAGATACGCTTCCATGTGCTCGTCCTTGGGCTCGTACACCTTGTAGGAGAGGTTGACGAGGAGCTGTGAATCACCATTGATGATGAGGCGCTTCACCCCCAATGCTGCCGCGGACTTCAAGCCTGCTATGAGGCCCTCGTATTCTGCTATGTTGTTGGAGACCTTCTCGCCATGCTGGAAACAGAGCTGCACGGCATAATAAAGCTTGTCCTGAGTGGGGGATATAAGTACTGCACCAGCCCCCGCGCAATGTCGTGAGAACGCTCCGTCGAAGTACATGACCCAGCCATCCGGTGCCTCGCTTCCTGGGTAATGTGACCGATCCTCGCATGCCTCGAGCCCTGGGCATCTGTCCATTCTGCCACAAAATCTGCAAGTGCGGCTCCTTTGACGACCCTGGTTGTGCTGAATTCCAGTTGAAACGCTTGCAGCTCGATGTTCCATTCAGCGACCCTTCCAGCTTAGTTGGGAGTCCTGAGTACCCTCTCCAATGGGTATGCTGAGACGACCTTGATGGGGTGACCTCGCGAGGCCACTAATAGTGCGAGCAAAAGCTTCTAAGGCATGGGGTATCGTGCCCTTGCACCCTGTAGCACCGTGCTAACGAAATACACCGGATGCTCGACAAGGACGGGCGTGCTGACGAGCTCCGTGCCCTCCGGAGGGTCAGGCGCCTCCTGAGACGACGGAGCCCCCAGCACCTGGCTGCCTGGTGCGGCCTCTTCTGCCCTGGGGGCGTCTCCCTATTGAGGTTGGTCTCCATCTGCTGAGGGCGTGGTCTTCGCGAGGCCTTCTTGGTCTTGTGATGCCGCGGCCGGGGCTGTGGCCGGCCGTGACGCAGCCTTGACCTGGCGCTCCTCCCGTACCGCTACTAGAGCTGCACTGGCGGAGTAGGGTGTGGCAGTGAGTTACAGCACCAAGGGCTCCTAAGAGCGTGGAGCCACCATCATCGGAGGGCTGGTCAGGTACTTCCTGAGGTCCTGGAATGCTTCGTCAGCCTCTTGAGTCCATTCGAACGGACCCTTCTTCTTCATTAGCTTGAAGAAGGGCAGGGCACGTTCCCCCAGCTTGGAGATGAAGCGCCCTAATGCGGTTACCCGCCCGGTGAGCTTCTGCATTCCTTGAGGGTTTGCAACGGACTCATGTCTTCGATTGCCTTGACCTTCTCAGGGTTAGCCTTGATCCCTCTGTGGGACACGAGGAAGCCTAGAAGCTTGCCAGAAGGAACACCGAACATGCACTTCTCTGGGTTGAGCCGCAGGTCCACTCCACGAAGGCTCACGAAGGTTTCTTCTAGGTCCTGTATCAGGGTCCTTGCCTCCCGAGACTTCACCATGATGTCGTCGACGTAGGCCTTGGCGTTTCTCCTGAGCTGCCGGCCCAAGGTGATATGCATCAGTCGCTGAAAGGTTGCGCCTGCATTGCGCAATCCGAACGGCATCTGGTGTAGCGATACACCACCTTTGGGTCGAAGGCAGTTTCTCCACATCTTCTACCGCCATCTTGATTTGGTGATACCCTGAGAAGGCATCCAGGAAGCACAACAGGTCGCACTCGACGGTGGAGTCGACGATTTGGTCGATACGGGGGAGCGGGAATGGATCTTGAGGGCAGGCCTTGTTGAGGTTGGTGAAGTCAACGCACATGCGCTCCTTCCCTCCCTTCTACGTCCCAACAACAGGGTTGGCCAGCCATTCAGGATAGCGAACTTCGCAAATGACACCCGCAGCTTCCAGCTTGCGGGTTTCTTGGACGATGAAGGCCTGCTTCTCGGTGGCCTGCCGCCTTGCTTTTTGTTTCACGGGGCGCACGTTGGGGCACACGTTCAGATGATGCTCGATCACCTCCCTTGGGACTCCCGCTAGCTGCTTGGGTTCCCATGCGAACACCTCCTTATTCACGCGTAGGAATTTCACCAGAGCCTCCTCTTGTTTGGGGTTGAGATTGGCGCCTATGGTGAAGGTGGCGCTGGAGGATCCATCCTCATCGACTGGTACCTGCTTGGTCTCTGCCTTGTCTTGGGTGAGCAGCTGCTTCTTCTTGGTTGGCGCAGCCCCCTTGGCCTTGACGGTGTAGGCACTGGCGGGCTGCGCCAGTGCGGCCGCCTTCAAGGCGAGCCTGAGCGCCTGCAGATCATCTTTTGTATCTCCAGACACGGTGAGGACGCCGCTGCTCCCGGGCATCTTCATCAGGTTGTAGGCCGGGTGAGTCGCTGCCATGAACAGGGCCAAGGCAGGGTAACCGAGGATGGAGTTGTACGGGAGGCCGATGGGGGCGATGTTGAAGTCGACTAGCTCCGTGCGTGGGTGTCATAGGTTACCGGGAGGCAGATCTGCCCCGGGGAGCTGGTGGAACTACCTCCGACGCCCGAGAAGGGCTTGCCGGGTCGGAGTCGCTCCAGCGGCACATGGAGGAGGCTGAAGGCCTCCACCGAGGGCACGTTGAGGCCGGCACCACCGTCGATGAGGGTCCTGGTGACGGCCACCTGGTAGATGGTGGGAGTCCATAGCATCGGGAGCGCACCTGAGTAGGCGGTGTTGGCGGGGTGATCATCTGAGCTGAAGGTCAAGTCGGCCTTGAGAGCTACCCAACCCGGAGGAGCTTCACGGCGCATGAGGGCGGCGCCGATCTGGCGGACGAATGGCTTGACGTGGCGGCTCGAGGGTGGCGCTTGCGAGCCGCCTAGGAGAGTTGCGACGACCGGGAGCGTCGATGCATCATAATGGGCGAGGAAGAGGCTGCACAGCCCCTCCCAAGAGGCCACTGAAGCCATCGGCAGGTGGAGTTGCCACATGTGCGGAACGCCGGTGAGGGCCATGGGAAGCCAGTTAGCCATGACCCTGTCATCGCCCCCTGCCTTGAGGACGGCCTCCTCATATGCCAGCAGGAAAGCAAGTGGATCTGTCGCGCCGTCGTAGCGTGGCGGCATCTCTGGCTTGAACTTGTTCGACCACTGCACCTGTCGCGAGGCGGGGGCCAAGGCTCGGAGCCCCCTAGCCCCAGTGCGGCGTCGGCAGCCGGAGCGGGCGGCGTGTTGTCCGCCATGAGGACGAAGCGCGGTGCTGATGGAGAGCGGGTCCACGGAAGGGAGAGCTCCAGCACACCCCTACCTGGCGTGCGAAATGTCGGATATCGGGTTCTGGCAAAACCCTTAAGGTTCAAACTCTGGGGTGCGCGCGAAGATCTTTCCCCTACCGATCCACGTCCCAACGCCTCGCTATCGATCTAAGCTACACGATGAACAACACAAGGGACACAAGGTTTATACTAGTTCGGGCCACCGTTGTGGTGTAATACCCTAATCCAGTGTGCGGTGTGGTGGATTGCCTCAGGGGCTGATGATGAACAGTACATAGGAAGAACAGCCTCGCGAGGAGTGTTCTTGGGCTGGTGCGATGAACTACTTGGGTGAGTTCGATCGCCTCTGGATCTGATGAGAACTCTATGAGATGCCCCCTACTGTCGTGGCTAGCTCTATATATAAAGGCCCTGTTCCTCTTCCCAGATATTGAGCGGGAAGGGAGCCAACAACGGCCATTTTGAAGGGGAACATCTAGTACAAGTTATCCTGACTAAAGTCGGTCTTCGGCTGCCAAAGCCACTGTTGATGACGCCATGTTGGCCTCCACGGTGACCTCCGTCCTGCCGCTCTGTTGGTCTTGGTCTCGTTGCACCGAAATGGTAACCTTTGCTTGATGCCTCGGTACTCCACGCCTGCACTTGCCCCCTTTGCACCAAAGAGGAAACAAGGACACTGCGTAGGCCGGCGCCCGCCTGGTGCCCATCTGGTCTTGATCGTCATGGCTTGCGTCACGGGCACCTCGTGAGGTACCCCTGCCTTGATCTCTCCGCCTCCTCGCGAGCCTGCCTGGTGAGGCCGTCCCTGAGGAAGCCTTGTATCGTCCGCCCATGAATCTTGCCCTCTCGAGAGGTCTTGAGCTTGAGTTGATGAAGATGGGCCATACTGGGCCACCACTTGAGCCACGCCGCAGGCCGCAGGCAGGCAAGTCTAGGGACCCCCATTCCCACAACACTGACAGTTTGCCAGCCATTCAAGGTAGCGTACCTCGTGAATAACACCTGCTGCCTCTAGCTTGTAGGTTTCTTGGATGATGAAGGCCTGCTTCTCGGTGGACTACTGCCTTGCTTTCTGCTTCATGGGGCGTACATTGAGGCACACATTCAGGTGATGCTCAATCACCTGCCTTGGGACCCCCGCTAGCTGCTTGGGCTCCCATGCGAACACATCCTTGTTCGCGCGCAGGAACTTCACCAGCGCTTCCTCTTGGTTGGGGTCGAGGTTGGCACCTATGGTGAAGGTGGCTTATGAGGACCCGTCCTCCTCAATCGGCACCTGCTTTGTCTCCACCTTATCCTGAGTGAACGGCTGCTTCTTCTTGGTCGGCGCAGCCCCATTGGCCTTGGAGGTGTCCGTGCCGGCAGGCTACGTTGTTGTGACTATCTTGAGGGCGAGCTTGAGTGCCAGCAGAGCATCCTTGGTATCTCCAGCTACAGTGAGGATGCCGCTGCTCCCGGGCATCTTCATGAGGTTGTAGGTCGGATGGGTCGCTGATATGAACTGAGCCAAGGCAGGGTATCCAAGGATGGCATTGTACGGGAGGCTGATGTGGGTGATGTCGAAGTTGATCGGCTCCATGCGGAAGTTGTCGTGGGTGCCGAAGGTCACAGGAAGGCGGATCTGCCCGAGGGAGCTGGAGGAACCGCCTCCGACGCCCGACAAGGGCTTGCTGGGTCGGAGCCGTTCCAGCGGTACATGGAGGAGGCTGAAGGCTTCCACAGAGAACACATTGAGGCCGGTGCCGCCATCGATGAGGGTCTTGGTGACGGCCACCTTGCAGATGGTGGGCGTGCAAAGCACTCGGAGCGCACCCGAGCAAGCGGTGTTGACAGGGTGATCATCCGAGTTGAAGGTCAGGTCGGCCTTGGGTGCCGCCCAACCCAGAGGAGCTCCTTGCCGCGTGAGGGCGGCGCCGATCTGGCGGACGAACAGGTTGACATGGCAGTCCGAGGGTGGCGCCTGCGAGCCACCCAGGAGAGCTGCGATGAACGGGGGCGCCGGTGCACCATAGTGGGTGAGGAAGATTGCGCAGCTCCTCCCAGGAGGCCAAAGAATATATTGGCAGGTTGAGCAGCCAAACGCGCGGGATGCTGGTGAGGGCCATAGGAAACTAGTTGGCCATGACCTTGTCATTGCCTCCGGCCTTGAGGACGGCCTCCTCGTACGCCAGCAGGAAAATCAGCGAGTCTGCCGTGCCATTGTAGCGCGGCGGCATCTCTGGCTTGAACTTGTGCGGCCACTGCACCTGCCGCAAGGCGGGGGCCAAGGCTCGGAGCCCCCGGCCCCAAAGCTGGCATCAGCCGCCAGAGCTGGAGGCACGTTGTCCGCCATGAGGTCGAAGTGCCGTGTTGGTGGAGAGCGAGCCGACGGAAGGGAGAGCTCCGGCGCACCCCTACCTGGTGCGCCAAATATCAGATATCGGGTTCCGGCAAAACCCTTAAGGTTCAAACTCTGGGGTGCGCACAAAGATCTTCTCCCTATCGAATCACGCCCACAACCTCGCCGCGAATCTAAGCTAGCACAATGAACAAAACAAGAGACACGAGGTGTATACTGGTTCGGACCACCGTTGTGGTGTAATACCCTAATCCAGTGTGTGGTCTGGAGGATTGCCTCTTGGGGTGATGATGAACAGTACAGAGGAAGAACGGCCTCGCGAGGAGAGGTGTTCTTGTGGTGGTGGGTGTTCTGCTTTGTCAGGATTCGATCCCCTCCTACTGTGGTGGCTATCTCTATTTATAGAGGCCCTGGTCCTCTTCCCAAATATTGAGCGGGAAGGAAGCCAACAACGGCCATTTTGAAAGGGGACAACTAGTACAAGCTATCCTGACTAAAGGTGGTCTTCGACTGCCAAAGGCACTGGCGATGACGTCGTCTTGGGCTCCACGGTGACCTTCGTCTTGCCGTCCTGCTGGTCTAGGTCTTGTTGCGCTGATATGTAAACCTTTGCTTGATGCCTCGGTACTCCGCGCCTGCGCTTGCCCCCTTTGCACCAAAGAGGAAACGAGGACACTGCGCAGGCTGGCGCCCGCCTGGTCTTGGTCATCATGGCTTGCGTCATGGGCACCTCGCGAGGTACCCCTTGCCTTGATCTCTCTGCCTCCTCGCGAGCTTGCCTCGTGAGGCCGCCCCTAGGGAGGCCTTGCGTCGTCCGCCCCGCGAGGCTTGGCCCCTCATGAGGGTCTTGAGCGTTTGTTGACGAAGACAGGCCGTATTGGGCCGTTGGTGAGCCACGCTGCAGGCTGCAAGCAGGCAAGTCTGGGGACCCCCGTTCCCAGAACGCTGACACTTTGCGTTGCGCACACTACTAAGACGGCTCCAGAAAAAGAGGGCGCGGGCTAGCCGGCTAGCCCCCAAGCCAGACTTCCTAGACCCGGACAGAAATAGAAATGCAGTAAAGCATGGAGATTGCTTGATAAATATGAAAAGGTAGCCGTCGAGTGTCGTTTGGGGTACCATCTACTTCACTAAAGTACCAAAAGGTCATGATACATACATACATACACTACTTCAACTGTAAAATGGGTGGAGGAGCTCTGCGTTCCAGGGGCATTCAATTTCCTCGCCCAAGCTGTCCTTCTTGTTCTTCCTCACCTTCTGTGCGTCGATGAGGTAGTACGCATTCTTGCGTAGAGCCTTGCTAACGAGGAAGGGGGCCTCCAAAGGGGAGGACATCTTGTGTTGGCTAGCTATCCGCAGTACAAAAAAAAGACACATCCATGACATTTTGGCCCGAACGAATTTTTTTCCTGTCATGCTTATGACACTTCTATGACGATAATCATGACAAAACCCGATGTCATCATAGATGTGGTGGGCTCCTACTTCTATGACAAAAAATCATGACAGAAGATGGACATTCTTTGGGCCGTCCATGATGGAAAAAATCATGGTAGAAGCGAGGGCGAGGAAAATTTCGGGGAGTTCCCGATTATGGTGGGTGGTTGGCTGAGCGATGCATGGAGGTTTGCGTGTTTCTCTCGTACATGTACGTGCGTGTGTGCGAGGTGTTGGGCTCTAACTGAACCTGAGCGAGGCGTTCGCTTAGTGATCCCGAGCAATTGCACTAGCTACGTTACTGAACCCGAGCGATCGATCCCTTGTCTGTTAACTGAACCCGAGCGATTCCTTCGCTACTGCTGCTAACTGAACCAGAGCGATTGATCGATCGATCACTGTTGGTGCTGCTTACTAAAGTCGATCTAACCTGCTGCCTCTTGCTGAACAGTGAACGTGGGTGTTGGTTGAACGAGTCGAGACGTACGTGGTTGGGGTTGGATGAACAAGACTTGTGGTAGTAGGTCGTTGCCGCTGGATGAACATGACCTCGAGAGGAGGCCTCCACAGCCGAGCTGGTTGGGGGTGGATGAACAGGACCCTGTGGAGGGCTGGTTGAACAGTAGCCGGCAGAGGGCTGGATCAACAGTAGCCTGTGGATGAACAGTAGTGGTGGAGGCAGGAGGAAGATGCGGTGGATGAACAGTGCTGGTGGAGGCTGAAGGATGTCGACGGTGGGTGAACATTAGCCCGTGGAGTCCCGTTTTGCAGTAAGCCACACCCCTCCCGATGAACAGGACCGCCATTTCGACTATAGCACTCCAACACAAGTCTGTTTCCTCCGTTTTGCGGTACGCCAGACCCCTCCCGATGAACAGGATCCTGTTTCGACCATAACAGGTCGAACAGAAGGCTGTTTCCTCCGTACTGTGGTATGCCTGACACCGTTTCGGCTGTTCCGTCCAAGCCGGTTGGCTCCCGTTGAACATGACGCATTCCAACCCAGTATGTTGCCTCCCGATGAACAGGACGCTGTTTCTCTGTTCCGACCCAGCCGGTTGGCTTCCAATGAATAGGACGTCTTTGCTTCCGTCCATTGCCTCTCCATGTACACAAGCCCTGGCCGTACGTATGCACGAGTAGGCGTTCGAGACCCCGCCTGTATGTACTTACGTGGCCATATTTTTTGGCATGTGGTTGTATGTACGTGTACACGGTTTAGAAGGGACTGCCTGAACTGCTAAGTCAGGGGCTCTACTACTACACGTGCTGCTGCTTGCTCGGCCACGGTTCATCATTGCAGAGAGACCGATCGACCAGTATGTACACACACGTTCGTGACCAGAATGAAAACGCTACGTATGCTTCGACCAGGTGGGTCCTGGCTATCAGAGAGGATAAGGAGGCACTTCCTTGGGTGCGAAGTTACTGACGGTGGGTCCGAGCTTTCAGGAGGAGGATTCATTTTTTCTGAACCTAATATGGAGGCACTTCCTTGCATCCGAAGATATAGCTGGTGGGTGCCAGCTGTTAGGGGGAAACATTTTTTTGCAAAATACAGATGCCCTTCCGGTAGGTCCCCGCTGTCAGGTGGAGGAATCATTATTTTGCGCGTAATAAGGAGGCACTTCCTTGCTGCGGCCATGGACCTAGCTATCAGCCTCTCCACGTACAGTCCTCTTCTGATGTAAGTTGTTCCTTGACCACGTTGACCACGCCGCGCCGAGAGCACCAAGGCGTTGGATGACGCGAGGCCTAGGAAGGGAATGACACCGAGCAATGGAAGACTCGGCAGTTGTTTCCCATGTGGAGGGGAGTACAAGAGTTTACTCGTTCGTCTGCCATCGCCGGAGAATAACAGAAGGTGTGGGTGAGTAGAGGCATGGGCAGGCCAGCGATGGGAGTAGGGTGGAGTGGTGAGGCCTACGCGGCAGCACAGCCGGCCACGGGAGGAGGGAGCAGGCAGTCCCGCTGGCGCTCGTTTGAGCGGCTGGAGCAGGAAGAGAAGAGATTGAATAAGCATGACGGCCGTTGGATGGACATCCAACAGAAACTGCTCTCATGTGTTTACTAAGTTAACCTTTTTTAGGAAAGCGTACGCGTCAACCTAGTAGGCCCACAAGTCAGCCTTAAATATGTGGAAAACAGCATACAACCCATCTGCCATTATTGCTAGTAAATGTATAGCCCAATTGCTAATTCTTAAGGATTTTTTTGAAGCCCATATTCTTTTTATTACCATTACAACCCATATTCTGGCCACGGTTAAAAATTCAACAAAATTTTCATATTTCAGTGCGGTCTGAACTGTTATTAACCCCGATATTTCGAATCACGTTCAAACTAATTTAAAAATAATAATTTTATATCAATTTAAAATCCAACATAATCTTCCTCGCAAAAAAACAATTAAATTCAAAATCTCGAAATCTTAAAAAAAGATATCTGAAACTAATTGCCGGTTAGCTGCGTTTTTTTTAAATTTACATCCCATTTCTTACTACTTCATTTTCTTTTCTTTTTTTTGAGCAGAACTACTTCATTTTCTGGCCAAGAGAATACATCGCTCTCGCTTGAAAGATTTGCAGCCTAGCAGCTCGCCTTGAAAGATTTGCAGCCCAGCAGGGCTAAGAAAGAGAGTAGGCTTTCGTTGGGTATTTCTTAAAAAAAGGTAGAACTGGGCTAGCCATTTTCAGAAGAAAAAAACACAACTGGGCTCATGATGAGGTAAACATAAAATAAAACCCTAGCTAGACAGGACACAGCCCCCACACAGCCCCGTTGCTACCCTGATCCGTCTCTAAAACTAGTAAATAAGAACTGCATGTTCCTCAAAAAAGTTAATAACAACTGCGCGACCTGCTGGGTCCCTGGTGTCAGCCGCTCGTTGTGTAATTCTCTCGTTTATTGACTACGTTGACAATGGCGCGGGCCCCAGATGTCCAACCATTAGGAGGAACCATTTTTGGGGCTTGTAATAACGAGGCACTTGCTTGCGTACTACCATGACCCCAGTGGGTCCCTACTGTCATCCTCTCCACGTACAGTCATCTCCTTATTCCTCTCGGTTTTTAACCACATTAACAACGCCAGACGGCGGCACACTGCGCAGGGCGAGCGAACCAAGGCGGAGGACAATGGCGAGGCCTCGAACGGAATGAACAGGAGCCATGGAAGATGCGGCAGTCTAGTCGCAGGCGGAGGGGAGTACGAGGGTTGACTGGTTTGGGTGTGAGTGGGTGTTGGGGATAACGCTGCCAGAGAATAATAGGACATGTGGGGGATTAGAGGGATGGACTAGCCAACGTTTGAGGGTACGGTAGGGCGGCAAAGGCGCAGCCAGCCGTGGGAGGCGGGAGCATGCGAAACTGACGGGGTAGTTTGGTTTGGGCGGCTGGAGGAAGAAGACAAGAGATAGAAGATACACGACAGATGTTGGATGTTAATCCAACGACTGGTAGGCAGAATCGTTTGTTGACTAGTAATTCGACACCACCTTGGATAGGCTTTTTCCTCATGGGTCCCAAATGTGAGAATCCAAATCTGTCATGGCCATGCAACCTTTCCCATGAAAATTTACAACCCATTTGGTGTGCTAGTTCAAAGTAAGTTTGTGGGTGCGGGTGGGGGCTAATCACTTGGGTTCTGTAATGCACAGTGAGCTCAAGCAGCCAGTGAGAGTGATGTTATTTCCCTTGGTTGGGATTTGTTACAAAATTTCTCTCTTTAATAAAGGAAATGGCAAGCCATTGGCCTTGTTTCAAAGAAAATATGACAGTCACAGCCAAGTTGAAAAGGGCAACAACATCTAACTCAAGCTTACAAACCATACAAAAGCCCAAGGATTAATTGTTCATCAGGTTTAGACAAAACCCAGACTGAACATGCATGGCAATAACATCTAACCCAACCACTGTTTTTGGCAGTCACAAACAAATGGGTCAGTCTGATCCATAAAATCAACATCCTGTGCCGTAAAGTTTACTCGCAAATGACAACAAGTTGTTGTAAATAGAAGTCGAGCACGTTCAGAAGCCCATTTGTCGACCTAAAACTTCTTTTTTTGATGTTCAACATATCCATCCATGAGAAATTTCTTGTTGAAAAACTTAAGCCTCATGGACAATAGTATCCTTGCATTCAATAGGAAGAATGTGACGAAGTTTCTATTTTCCTGATCGGATGCATAAACTTCCATCATTATTGTCCTCAAACGAATGTCATGAGAACTGAGAAAATCCCGGTGCTTATTACACGCCGATTGGTTATATGTTTTTCTCCATCTGTTACTGCCTACGTAGACATGAAGATTAAAAACAATTAAGGTCTAAAAAGAGTATGTCGATAGAGCGACAGCCGAATGGTAATTCTAGTACAATATATGTGGGCTTTCAATGTGCATGAAATAATCACCTCTATATACAAATTCTCCAGACATGGAAAGCATCACAGCAAGCCAATAATTTTTTCAGATAAATACTAATCATTCCGATATATAAGATCTTGATAGAATCCAACACCATTGATAGGCTATCGATGGACGAACTCTTCATTGAGCATATAACATAATTTTAGTATCCAAAGTCTACTCCAAGATGATATAAAACTTATGCGCACAAATGAAAAATCCAGCTTGTGATTACAAAAGTGTAGATGATAATATACAGTACCTGAATAAGTGTGGAGCCAGACACCATGTCGTGATGTGCAAACGGATCATAAATTACACCCAAGGCCTCAAGTTTAGGCGCAGACACAACAGTTATTTGTGAAGGTTTATAACAAAAATCAAGGAGCATCCTTTGAAGTGAAGGGGCATCTTTGATGATGAGTTGCTGTCCTTCAAAATAAATTCCAATGCTTTTAACGTGAGGCGGCCTTATTTGGAGATAATGGATACGGATTTCTAATCCGAAAACAAACAGCAAGCACTCCAGGGCAGGGCAACCGGATTGGATGACGATGTGTAGTGAGGCCTCCGACAGATGAACCACCACAAGTGGAAGTATTTTTAGCAGTGGGAGTCGAATCATTAGTACCAGATTGTCTGGTAGATGGCACCGTGCTATGGTGACGGTGTGGAGAGAGGAGGAAAACCATGAGATGGAAAATGGAGGTGTGGGCACAAATATATGGAGTTGGGATCGCAACATATATTTTTCGTAGTAACGGTAGAACTCAAACTGCTGGAGTTTTTTGAATTCAGTGGATGTTAGCCAGGCGTCCACCATGTGGGGTATGGACAACAGGTAGCGTGTCGGGATGTAGAGGCATTGAACGGGGCCCTGGTGGGTGGATACGATGGCTCTGAGGAGATCAAATTCAGGAAGGACAGATATCTGGCAACAGTCGAGATTAAGAGGACTTGTGTGCAGCAGCCATCCTTGGTGGGGAGAAGGGAGATGATATCCCCAATGATGTCGTCCGGGAGATCGCTGATGCAGTCCACCGGAGATTCTATGGGTTCCTCAGATCCGGGTGGCGCTGGGCTCGCCGCTTCTCCCCGCGCTGCTGGCTGCGGGGTCTACAATCGACGTCGCCGCTGGTGGGAGCCTCATCTTCTTGGCACTGGGGCCAGCCGACTCCATTTTCCTTGCGGGAGTAGCACCGTGCTCACGGGTTTGAGTAGAGTAGCAAGAGATGAGCCTAGTGGTAGTGCGAGTGGGGAAGAAGGATGGTTGGGGTTTTCTGTAGGAGAGAGGAAGAAGAGGAGCAGGTGTTTTCTGTTCGAGTGGGCAAGAAGGTGAGCGGGGGTTTTCTGTACGAGTGAGGAAGATGGGGAGCGGGGGGAATTAGGGGAGACGGAAGCAGGAGAGTCCAGTGAGCTGCATCAAGTGGAAGCGAGGAGGAAGGACGTTTTTTCTGGGATCGCCCCTCTTCAAGAAATATTGGCTTTTCCTTGCAAGAAACAAAAAAATGGGCTTTAAGATGGATAGGCTTTTGTATCGACCTAGTCGGCTGCCCGTGTTTCGTACTGGATGACCTTGTACTAGAGGCAGCCCATTAGAGACACTCTCCAGCTCTCCAGCTTATTTCCCATTCAAAAGAAATAAAGAGATGCCTCCAGCTTATGGCTACTCATCGGTAACCTTTTTCAACTTGGAAAAAGGTTATAGCTCCTTCTCTGGCCGGCTTGGCATTGATGACCCACAAGTATAGGGGATCTATTAGTCCTTTCGATAAGTAAGAGTGTCAAACCCAACGAGGAGCAGAAGGAAATGATAAGCGGTTTTCAGCAAGGTATTTTCTGCAAGTACTGAAATAAGTGGTAACGGATAGTTTTGTGATAAGATAAATGGTAACGAGCAACAAGTAACAAAAGTAAATAAAGTGCAGCAAGGTGGCCCAATCCTTTTTGTAGTAAAGGATAAGCCTGGACAAACTCTTATAATAGGAAAAGCGCTCCCGAGGACACATGGGAATATCGTCAAGCTAGGTTTCATCACGCTCATATGATTCGCGTTCGGTACTTTGATAATTTGATATGTGGGTGGACCGGTGCTTGGGTACTGCCCTTACTTGGACAAGCATCCCACTTATGATTAACCTCTATTGCAAGCATCCGCAACTACAACAAAAGTATTAAGGTAAACCTAACCATAGCATGAAACATGTGGATCCAAATCAGCCCCTTAAGAAGCAACGCATAAACTAGGGTTGAAGCTTCTGTCACTCTAGCAACCCATCATCTACTTATTACTTCCCAATGCCTTCCTCTAGGCCAAAATAATGGTGAAGTGTTATGTAGTCGACGTTCACATAACACCACTAGAGGTTAGACAACATACATCTTATCAAAATATTGAACGAATACCAAATTCACATGACTACTAATAGCAAGACTTCTCCCTTGTCCTCAGGAACAAACGTAACTACTCACAAAGCATATTCATGTTCATAATCAGAGGGGTAATAATGTGCATAAAGGATCTGAACATATGATCTTCCACCAAATAAACCAACTAGCATCAACTACAAGGAGTAATCAACACTACTAGCAACCTACTAGCACCAATCACGGACTTGGAGACAAGAATTGGATACAAGAGATGAACTAGGGTTTGGAGATGAGATGGTGCTGGTGAAGATGTTGATGGAGATTGCCCTCTCCCGATGAGAGGAGCATTGGTGATGATGATGACGATGATTTCCCCCTCCCGGAGGGAAGTGTCCCCGGCAGAACAGCTCTACCGGAGCCCTAGATTGGTTCTGCCAAGGTTCCGCCTCGTGGCGGCGGAGTCTCATCCCGAAAGGTTGCTTCCTATTTTTTCTCATCGAAAGACTTCATATAGGACAAGATGGGCGTCGGAGAGCCACCAGGGGGCCCACGAAGTAGGGGGGCACGCCCAGGGGGGAGGGGCGCGCCCCCACCCTCGTGAGCAGGGTGTGGGCCCCCTAGCCTTCATCTTTGGCAACGATTTTTCTTTATTTATTTTAAGATATTCCGTGGAATTTCAGGACTTTGGGAGTTGCGCAGAATAGGTCTCCAATATTTGCTCCTTTTCCAGCCAGAATTCCAGCTGCCAGCATTCCCCCTCTTCATGGTAAACCTTGTAAAATAAGAGAGAATAGCCATAAGTATTGTGACATATCGTGAAATAACAGCCCATAATGCGATAAATATCGATATAAAAGCATGATGCAAAATGGACGTATCAACTCCCCCAAGCTTAGACCTCGCTTGTCCTTAAGTGAAAAGCCGATAACAATAAATATGTCCTCATGTTTAGAAGTAGAGGCATCGATAAAAATAAAATATGGACATGAAGGCATCATGATTATTTTCATAACAGCAACATATATAGATTTGTCATATGATTACTTATGTTCAAGTGATGATCTTTTCACACAGCCAAAGTATGAATCATAAACCTTATTGAGCACCAACAAATTATACCCTCAGTCATTGAAGCAATTGCAATTTATCATAACATCGGAAAGAGTCTATGTCAGAGCTTAAAAGCATGTCCACATACTCAACTATCACTTAGTCCTTCATAATTGCTAACACTCACGCAATACTTGTGGTTACGGAGTTTTAACCGGACACAGAGAAAGATAGGGGCTTGTACTTTTGCCCCACAACCTTTTACCTCAAGGGTAATGTCAACAATAATAATTCATGCTCCCCCACATCCAATTAGATATATATATCATGTTCTTTCCAACATGCTGAGCTTGCCAAAGGATAAAATGAAAAAGGAAAGGTGAAGATCACCGTGACTCTTGCATAAAGTAGAGGATAATAATAAAGGATGGGCCCTTCGCAGAAGGAAGTAGAGCCTGCCATGCGCTTTTATGGTTGGGTGCACAAAATCTTAATGCAAAAGAACGTCACTTTATATTGCCCCTTGTATGTGAACCTTTATTATGCAGTCCGTCGCTTTTATTGCGTCCACAACAAGTTCATACAAAGCTTATTTCTCTGCACTAATAAGTCATGCATATTTAAAGAGCAATTTTTATTGCTTGCACCGATGACAACTTACTTGAAGGATCTTACTCAATCCATAGGTAGATATGGTGGATTCTCATGGCTAAACTGGTTTAAGGGTATTTGGAAGCACAAGTAGTATCTGTACTTGGTGCTGAGAATTTGGCTAGCATGAGGGGGAAAGGCAAGCTCAACATGTTAGAGGAACCATGACAACATACTTTATCTCAGATGTAAGAAAACATAACTCATTATGCTTTCTTCCTTGTCCAACATCAACTCTTTAGCATGTCATATTTTAATGAGTGCTCCCAATCATAAAAGATGTCAATCATAATATATCTATATGTGAAACCTCACTCTCCTTATTACTTCATATTAATTGCAACGATGACCAAGCTATATTTGCCAACTCCCAACAACTTTTAATCATCATACTCTTTCTGTGTGGAGTCATTACTTTCACTAAGATCAATATAAACTCTTTGTTTCTTTTTATTCTTTTCTTTATTCACCCAAGATCATGGCAAAGTAATCACGCCCTTGACTCAACACTAATCTTTATTATATATAGCTCACAGACTCGATTGCATAGAGGGATCATAAAGCAAAACTCAAGACTAGATCGTGCCATGATGTTATTCTACTAAATCAAGATACTACTAATAGGATCGAACTAATAAAAACGGTAAAGATAGGAGTTGTGATGGTGATACGATATCGGGGCACCTCCCCCAAGCTTGGCAGTTGCCAAGGGGAGTGCCCATACCCATGTGATTATATCTCCTTCTTTGTCGTTGGCGGTGGAGGTGTTGTTGATGAGGGAAGCTTGTCGTCCACCTTCCATGGCATAGGCTCACCCTCATACAAGGATGATCGAGTCTCAGGAATCCTCAAATCTGCAACAGAAACAGTTCGAAACGAAAACAGAGGATATTTGCGTGATACGGTCATCAAAACCTTCGGGAGAATATATAATGAATTTTTACCGACCAAAATATGTATCGTGCAAGAAAACGGAGTCCGGAGGGCACACGAGGTGCTCACGAGGTAGGGGGTGCGCCTAGGGGGGTAGGGCGCGCCCTCCACCCTCGTGGAGGCCTCGTGTCCTCCCCGGACTGCTACTTATTTTTCTATTTTTCTAAATATTCCAAAACGGAGAAATATTGCTTTAAAAATTGTTTTGGGGTTGGTTTACTTACCGTACCACATACCTATTCCTTTTCGGAGTCTGGGACGTTCTGGAAAGTGTCCCTTATGTATTCCTCCGGGGTTACGGTTTCAATAATATTAGTTTCAACATTTATGGGATTACCTGAGATATAATGTTTGATTCTTTGACCGTTTACCACCTTTGGATTTGTGCCTGCGAAGTTGTTGATTTTTATGGCACCGGAATGATAGACCTCCTCGATAACGTAAGGACCTTCCCATTTGGAGAGAAGTTTCCTGCAAAAAATCTTAAACGAGAGTTGTATAGCAATACATAGTCACGTACATTAAACTCACGCTTTTGTATCCTTTTATCATGCCACCTTTTAACTTTTTCTTTAAACAGCTTGGCATTTTCATAAGCTTGCGTTCTCCATTCATCAAGTGAGCTAATATCAAACAACCTCTTCTCACCGGCAAGTTTGAAGTCATAATTGAGCTCTTTGATAGCCCAATATGCCTTATGTTCTAATTCAAGAGGTAAAATGACATGCTTTTCCATAAACCATTTTATACGGAGACATACCCATAGGATTTTTGTATGCAGTTCTATAGGCCCATAATGCATCATTCAGTTTTTTGGACCAATTCTTTCTAGACCTATTGACAGTCTTTTGCAAAATTAATTTGAGCTCTCTATTGCTCAATTCTACCTGACCACTAGACTGCGGGTGATAAGGAGATGCAATTCTATGATTAACATCGTGTTTAGCGAGCATCTTACGGAAAGCACCATGAATAAAGTGTGAACCGCCATCAGTCATTAAATATCTAGGGACTCCAAACCTCGGAAAAATAACTTCCTTAAGCATTTTAATAGAAGCGTTATGATCAGCACTACTAGTTGGAATAGCTTCTACCCACTTAGTAACGTAATCAACAGCAACTAAAATATGAGTGTAACCATTAGAGGCAGGAAAAGGTCCCATATAATCAAAGCTCCAAACATCAAATGGCTCAATAACAAGTGAATAATTCATAGGCATTTCTTGACGTCTACTGATATTACCAATTCTTTGACATTCATCGCAAGATAAAACTAACTTACGGGCATCCTTGAAGAGAGTAGGCCCATAAAAACCAGATTGCAATACATTATGTGCAGTCCTATCTCCAGCGTGGTGTCCTCCATAGGCTTCGGAGTGACACTTGCGTAGGATCTGTTCCTGTTCATGCTCAGGTACACAACGTCTAATAACACCATCTACTCCTTCTTTATAAAGATGTGGGTCATCCCAAAAGTAATGTCGCAAGTCATAGTAAAACTTTTTCTTTTGTTGGTATGTGAAGCTAGGTGGTATAAATTTAGCAACAATATAATTAACATAATCAGCATACCACGGAGTGCTACGAGAAGTACTTATGACATTTAATTGCTCATCCGGAAAGCTATCATCAATAGGTAGTGGGTCATCAAGAACATTCTCTAGCCTAGACAAGTTGCCTGCAACGGAGTTCTCAGCTCCTTTTCTATCAACTATATGTAAATCAAATTCTTGGAGCAAGAGAACCCATCTAATGAGTCTAGGTTTTGCATCTTTCTTTTCCATAAGATATTTAATAGCAACATGATCTGTATGAATAGTTACTCTAGAATCAACAATATAGGGTCTGAATTTATCACAAGCAAATACAACCGCTAAAAGTTCCTTTTCGGTAGTAGCATAATTTCTTTGAGCATTGTCTAGAGTCTTAGTAACATAATGGATAACATTTAATTTCTTATCAACTCTTTGCCCTAGAACAGCACCTACAGCATAATCACTAGCATCACACATAATTTCAAAGGGTAAATTCCAATCAGGTGGCTGAACAATAGGTGCAGAGACTAATGCTTTCTTAAGTATTTCAAATGCTTCTACACAATCATCATCAAAGACAAATGGTACATCTTTTGTAATAAATTAGTCGAGGACGAGAGATTTTTGAGAAGTCCTTAATGAACCTCCTATAAAATCCAGCGTGACCAAGGAAACTTCTTATACCTTTGATGTCCTTGGGACATGGCATATTTTCAATAGCATCAACCTTGGCTTTATCAACTTCAATACCTCTTTCAGAAACTTTGTGCCCCAAGACAATACCTTCATTAACCATAAAGTGGCACTTTTCCCAATTCAAGACAAGATTAGTTTCTTCACATCTCTGCAAAACTCGAGCAAGATTGCTCAAGCAATCATCAAAAGAGGAACCATAGACGGAAAAGTCGTCCATGAAAACCTCACAAATTTTCTCACAGAAGTCAGAGAATATAGCCATCATGCATCTTTGAAAGGTAGCAGGTGCATTACATAAACCAAAAGGCATACGTCCATAAGCAAAAGTACCAAAAGGGCATGTAAAAGTAGTCTTTTATTGATCTTTAGCCGACACAGGTATTTGAGAGAAACTAGAATAACCATTTAGAAAGCAATAATGTGTATGTTTGCATAATCTTTCTAGCATTTGATCAATAAAAGGTAAGGGGTAATGATCTTTCTTAGTAGCTTTATTTAATTTGAGGAAATCAATTACCATCCTATAACCTGTGATAATTCTTTGCGGGATCAATTCATCTTTATCATTAGGGACAACAGTAATACCTCCCTTCTTTGGGACACAATGGACAGGACTTACCCCGACTATCAAAGCGGGATAAATTATACTGCCTCCGAAGCTTGAGTATTTCTTTTCTTACCACTTCTTTCATTTTAGGATTCAAACGTCGTTGAGGATCACGAACTGGTTTGGCATCCGCTTCCAAATTTATTTTATGTTGACATAGAGTGGGACTAATGCACTTAAGATCATCAAGAGTATATCCAATAGCGACACGGTGCTTCTTCATAGTTTTCAATAATCTTTCTTCTTCATGCTCTGAAAGGTTAGCACTAATAACAACAGGATATATTTTCTTTTCATCAGGATAAGCATATTTAAGATTATCAGGCAACGGTTTGAGCTCAAACACGGGATCACCCTTGGGTGGAGGAGGATCCCCTAGGATTTCAATAGGCAAATTGTGTTGCAGAATAGGTTCCTGTTTAAAGAATACTTCATCTATTTCCCTTCTTTCATTCATGAACATCTCATTTTCATGGTCTAGCAAATAGTGTTCTAAAGGATCACTAGGAGGTACGGCAATAGAAGCAAGACCAATAATTTCATCCTTACTAGGCAATTCTTCCTCACGATGTTGTTTACTAAATTTAGAGAAATTAAACTCATGAACCATATCATCCAAGCCAATAGTGACAACATTCTTTTCACAGCCTATCTTAGCATTAACAGTATTCAAGAAGGGTCTACCAAATATAATGGGACAAAATCTATCTTGTGGAGAACCAAGAACAAGAAAATTAGCGGGATATTTGGTTTTCCCACACAAGACTTCAACATCTCTAACAATTCCCATTGCAGATATAGTATCTCTATTGGCAAGTTTAATTGTAACATCAATATCTTCTAACTCAGCAGGTGTGATATCATGCATAATTTCTTTATATAAGTTAATGGGTATAACTAGCACTAGAACCCATATCACATAAGCCATGATAACAATGGTCTCCTATTTTAACAGAAATAACAGGCACGCCTACCACGGGTCTATGTTTATCTCTATTACAGGGTTTAGCAATTCTAGCAGTCTCACTAGAGAATTCAATGACATGCCCATCAATATTATCAGGAAAGAGATCTTTAACAATAGCAATATTAGGTTCTACTTTGACTTGCTCGGGAGGTGTATAAGTTCTAGTATTGCT
The DNA here is from genome assembly GCA_021437245.1 of Aegilops speltoides. Lineage (NCBI taxonomy): Eukaryota > Viridiplantae > Streptophyta > Magnoliopsida > Poales > Poaceae > Aegilops > Aegilops speltoides. The sequence goes on from CM038144.1 coordinate 131,313,288, forward strand.
TTTACAAACAACAGTTGAAGCTTTAGCATGATCCTTTACTCTAGCAGGGAAAGGTGGTTTCTCAACATAAGAGGTGGGAACAATAGGATCATTCTAAGTGATGGTCTTTTCTTCAACTTTAATAGGTGCAGCTACTTTTACTTCTATGGGAGGATGATATTTAAACCACTTCTCCTTGGGGAGATCAACATAAGTAGCAAAAGATTCACAGAAAGAAGCTACTATCTCAGAGTCAAGTCCATATTTAGTGCTAAACTTACGGAAAATATCGGTATCCATAAAAGATTTAACACAATCAAACTTAGGTGTCATACCTGACTCCTTACCTTCATCGAGGTCCCAATCTTCAGAGTTGCGTTTCATTCTATCCAATAAATTCCATCTGAATTCAATAGTCTTCATCATAAAAGAGCTAGCACAAGAAGTATCGAGCATGGTTTGATTATTATCAGAAAGCCGAAGATAAAAATTCTGAAGAATTGTCAATTTTGAGAGCTCATGATTGGGGCATGAATATAACATGGATTTAAGCCTCCCCAAGCTTGAGCGATGCTTTCTCCTTCGCGAGGCCAAAAATTATATATATAATTGCGATCACGATGAACAAGATGCATAGGGTAATACTTTTGATGAAATTCCAATTTCACTCTTTTATAGTTCCATGATCTCATATCATCACATAGCCTATACCATGTCGATGCGTCTCCCTCCAAAGATAAAGGGAAAACCTTGTTCTTAACAACATCATCGGGTATACCTGCAACCTTAAATAATCCACAAATATCATCCAAATAGCGTAGATGCCCGTCGGGATGCTTTGTCCCATCTCCTGTAAAAGTATTAGCCAGCAGTTTTTCCATAATACCCGAAGGAAATTCAAAAGGAGTTTCATTTTCAATACGTTCAGTAGGTTGAGGAGCAACTATTTGCTCTACTGGACGGGGTGAAGATACCCCGAACAAGCCCCTCAGAGATTCACTTTCCATAGTAACAAGTGACAGAAAATTTCAGCACACTATATAAATTTTTCCTTACCAAATTCCACTTACCAAAGGCGCTACACTCCCCGGCAACGGCGCCAGAAAGGAGTCTTGATGACCCACAAGTATAGGGGATCTATCGTAGTCCTTTCGATAAGTAAGAGTGTTGAACCCGACGAGGAGCAGAAGGAAATGATAAGCGGTTTTCAGCAAGGTATTCTCTACAAGTACTGAAATAAGTGGTAACAGATAGTTTTGTGATAAGATAAATGGTAACGAGCAACAAGTAACAAAAGTAAATAAAGTGCAGCAAGGTGGCCCAATCCTTTTTGTAGTAAAGGACAAGCCTGGACAAACTCTTATAATAGGAAAAGCGCTCCCGAGGACACATGGGAATATCGTCAAGCTAGGTTTCACCACGCTCATATGATTCGCGTTCGGTACTTTGATAATTTGATATGTGGGTGGACCGGTGCTTGGGTACTACCCTTACTTGGACAAGCATCCCACTTATGATTAACCTCTATTGCAAGCATCCGAACTACAACAAAAGTATTAAGGTAAACCTAACCTTAGCATGAAACATGTGGATCCAAATCAGCCCCTTACGAAGCAACGCATAAACTAGGGTTTAAGCTTCTGTCAATCTAGCAACCCATCATCTACTTATTACTTCCCAATGCCTTCCTCTAGGCCCAAATAATGGTGAAGTGTTATGTAGTCGACGTTCACATAACACCTCAAGAGGTTAGACAACATACATCTTATCAAAATATCGGACGAATACCAAATTCACATGACTATTAACAGCAAGACTTCTCCCTTGTCCTCAAGAAAAAACGTAACTACTCACAAAGCATATTCATGTTAATAATCAGAGGGGTAATAATGTGCATAAAGGATCTGAACATATGATCTTCCACCAAATAAACCAACTAGCATCAACTACAAGGAGTAATCAACACTACTAGCAACCTACTAGCACCAATCCCGGATTTGGAGACAAGAATTGGATACAAGAGATGAACTAGGGTTTGGAGATGAGATGGTGCTGGTGAAGATGTTGATGGAGATTGCCCTCTCCCGATGAGAGGAGCGTTGGTGATGATGATGACGATGATTTCCCCCTCCCGGAGGGAAGTGTCCCCAGCAGAACAACTCTGCTGGAGCCCTAGATTGGTTCCACCAAGGTTCCACCTCGTGGCTGCGGAGTCTCATCCCGAAAGGTTGCTTCCTATTTTTTTTCTCATCGAAAGACTTCATATAGGAGAAGATGGGCGTCGGAGAGCCACCAGGGGGCCCACGAGGTAGGGGGGCATGCCCAGGGGGGAGGGGCGCGCCCCCCACCCTCGTGAGCAGGGTGTAGGCCCCCTGGCCTCGTCTTTGGCGATGATTTTTCTTTATTTATTTTAAGATATTCCGTAGAGTTTCAGGACTTTTGGAGTTGCGCAGAATAGGTCTCCAATATTTGCTCCTTTTCTAGCCAGAATTCCAGCTACCGGCATTCCCCCTCTTCATGGTAAACCTTGTAAAATAAGAGAGAATAGCCATATGTATTGTGACATATCGTGAAATAACAGCCCATAATGCGATAAATATCGATATAAAAGCATGATGCAAAATGGACGTATCAGGCATCCACCAAATTAGAGGGTGCGGTACTGCATGCAGACACTCACACTGGTCGTAGTGCGGCAAAATGAGGTGTCAAATAACAGGCCTACAATATACTTACTAGATTGTAAGGGTTCACAGGCTAGTCAACATTCACATTAAACTAAGCTTCAGACGATATAGTATGCATACTAACATTCACAAGCACAAAAGTTCAGCATGTTTATGCATCTCAATGATTCACCATACTATAACCAATCCAAAGCTGTGAGAATGTGTAGAAATAAAGAAAAACGATCAATGCTTCTCTGAGCAAGGGGCCCCCCTTCACACGCATTAATTTCCTGGGCATGCTAGTTTCTTCTCAATGTCGAGCATGTTGGAAACTCCACAGCTAGCTAGCTGCCTCATCTTGCAATTTATGCTGACACATTTGCAGCAAACACGGGAGGCAATATAGATGACTCAACATCAGACCATATGATGCAGTTCCCCTGAAATCATCTTCATTGTCCTGAATATAAAAATATAGGAAAACAATAGCTATACTTAAACGGTGTTGCAAAACAGTAGCACATATCAATAGCTCGGCATGACAAAACATGATCATCTAGATGAAGGGGATACTGACCTGCCTAAGATTATATATAATTTCATAAGTCGTTAGTTGATTTCCACCTTCGGATGCACTGCTTGTTTGCTCCTCCATGCATGATAGGATTGTTTCGCACTGTAATTAGCAAGTCAACATATGAATAAGCTAATTTCATCTTGCGGTGGTCATTGTACCTAGTTACGAATGTAGGAATACCTGGAGCACCATGAGGTTAGCTGACAGCAGGATGCAGCCATATAATTTTGTGCGGTGAAACCAAAATTGAGGTTTGTGTCCCTTCCCCTTCTTATGAGAATTCTTCTTGAAGTTGGTAGAATGTGACGGCTTGTTCTTTGCATCAAACTTGCCTTTCCCCTGAGATTTGTTCTTGTTGTTTTGCGGCTTGTTGGGCTGGAAGTTCTTCTCGTGTACCATGTGGGCACTAGAAGCTCCCTCAGCGACTCGATCATGTGTATCTTTTGCTCTCGCCTTCTCTTCAAAATCAAGTGCGCTAATGATATTCAAAACAGAAAACTCATGTCTCTTGTTTTCCATAGAAGTGGCAAAATTGTTCCACAAAGGTGGAAGGTTGGCAATGATGGTCCCAACAAAAAATTTGTCCGACACAGACACTTAAGGTACTCAAGTTCCTTAGCGAGTGACTATATCTCATGAGCTTGCTGAACAACAGAGCGCTCATCAGTCATCTTGTAGTCACATAACAGCTCCATGACGTACAACTCGCTACCAGCGCCCGAGGCCCGAAACGTGGCCTCGAGTGCAGCCCACATGTCTTTGCCGCTATCAAACGACATATAGGAATCCACAATGGAATCATCAAGAACACTCAGAAGGGTGGCTTTGAAGAGGGTATCCATGTTGTCAAAAGCTTCCTGCTGTGTAGGATTAAGATCACCCTCAGTCTTGCCCTTAGTGGCGTCATTGCAGTAGATGAAATGAAACCACTATACTATTCTCGTGCGCCACCTTTTATATTGCACCCCCCTTAAAGGTAGGCGGCTTCAAAAGCGCAACAAAACCACTCAGAGTAAATTGCCTATAATAAGGTTTTTGGATTCGATTGTTGAATATATTAGCAATTTACTATGATATTTAATGCGAATCAACGGTAAATAAATCACGACAACAATAGCAAAGATCAAAGTAATGATGCGGACTAAACCAGGAGGATAGAATCACATACAGTGCAGTGGGAGCAGAACCCATGTGGTTGATGTTGTCACTCATGTCATTGATGAAGAGGATACCAAGGTCGGGGAAGAAGGTTGTCGTTGAGGAAGTCATTGCTGGCAGTAGTCGCACGAGTGTGCTCCCCAAAAATCCGATCGCCCCTCTCCCGTACAGGATCATGAAAGGTGGGGTTCCGGAGGACTGCTGTCCCTTCTCAAGGTGCATACCGGAAGGAGGGATGGAGAAGACTTGCGTGGCGGTACTATGATCTGGGAAATCTCATGATCTCAAACGGTGCGAAACCATATGATACATCGGCGGCTGGGGTAGAGCCTGCTAGGTCGGCCGTGCAAGTATAATAGTAGGCCTTTGGCCCAAACCCCATGTCCAAGTCAATAATAGCCCCACTATCCAAAAGAATCGGAAACGGCTGACTAATTAAGGTGTCCATTAGTTATTAATTAATGACTTAATAAATTTTCTGACCAACAAAAATATAGACCACGTGCATAGCTTTTGTCCTTGGACAGGCTCATTCCTGAGGAGCGCGCATGTAGGTTTCCTGTTGTCATGCTCATGCAAATGCTAGAATAGATCATATTATAAAGTGGTGCATCTCACACTCACCTAGCAGTATGGGACTAAAATTTAGTCCCACTCACACCACACCATGCTCTAAGAGCATGGCCAACATCCGGCTATATGAAGTTGACACATCATCTAGAGCCAACCTAATAGCCTGCTAGTACAATATTTAGTCCCTTTAGTATACTATATCATTAATACATGGCCCCACCTTTTGTCTCACAAAGTATATTCGATCTCGTGCTACAACCAGCTACAAGTTTACAGCCCGCTTCTCTTCTCTCTCCTTCAACTAAGCACAAATATATATATATATATATAATCCTTATAACCTGCTTATGTCACCTTAATGTACTTTCTCCAAAGTTACTCTTCACTGTGACTAGTCAAAACGCCGGGCGTGCAGCGGGCGGCGCCCTCGGCCGACGAACCGCTTCAAAAGCGGACGCAGTGAGAGGTCCGTTGCCCTAACTTGCCATCAATTTGGAGCGGCGGGCTCAGCTGGCGCCAGGCGGGAAGCACGCGGGGGAGGGGGGAGGGTTTTTTGATGGGCCAGGAAGGTGAGAAGCCAGCTTGGGATCGGTCCGGACGGGGAAATATCAGGTGCTACCGTACTCCAACTGCTAGTACAATAAGTGTGGGCTATGTAGAGGGTGTAGTAAGCAAGCTTCTCATCGTTCTGTGAGTTGACAGGACACATCAAAGTAGTAGGTATTTTTAAAACGTACATCAAAGTACTAATGTAGTAGTCTCCACAAAGGGCTGAGCATGTCCATGGCTACCATCTCACCCGTTCTCCGTCATTGAGTACGTGCACGATTCACGTGCCATTAAATAAAAAACGGCGTATGTGCCATTGAATAAAAACTAGAAACAAACACACCACTGCATCATGGTCGAACTTTGATTCGTTCATGTGTGGTTCCCGACCCTCCACTAAGTGAAAAATTACTACACGCGTCAAATTATCACGTGAGCGGCCTCTTCATCGAGAAATGAGCTCCACCATGTACCCGCGCGTGTGTGTTAGGGAATGAGGCACAGAGTACGTGCGTCTGTGCGTGCAATTCTTCTCTTCGTGCACGTACTCCTTTTTTTATGGGTGATTCATGCACGTACTCGGCCTACGTTGGTGACCGTTGGTGAGTCTCACTTATCTCAACATGTACATCTACATCTACATCTACGTCTACACTACATCTACATCTACCTCTACTATAGTACAACAAGTTTTAAACATGAGACCAGCCATTTTCTTGCATGACACGACCAGCCTGTATCGCTTCTTGCTCCTCGTCTCTCTCAAAGTGTGCCTGGCAGGCGATTTTGCCGTCGATTGAGGTTGGTTTGCTCATACTCGGTACCACATGTTTTCAATCTAAAAATAATAGTGATATGGCAATAGTAAGTGTTCTGACCAGTGGACCAAACGCGACCGGCATGCCGTGAGTGGGACCAGTTTCTCGTAAGGTGACTTATGCACCTCGACGGAGGAAGCACCTTGCTCAAATTTGGCACTTTTCCATGCATTGTCTAGACATTTACAAGCCCAGATACTCCCTCCCTTTTTATTTACTCTGCATATTAGATTTGACTGAAGTCAAACTTTATAAAGTTTGACCTAGTTTATAGAAAAAAATATGAACATTTACAATAGCATATCTATATGATGGGAAAGTGTATTCAATAATGAATCTAATGGTATTCATTTGTTATTGTATATGTTAATATTTTTTCTATAAAAACTTTGTCAAAGTTTACAAAATCGACTTTGACCAAAGCTAATATACAGAGTAAATAAATATGGAGGGAGTACATCAAAAACCCACTACAGCTACACGAATGTGATGAGAAGGACGTGGATTGCCATTCGATTGTGGTGCATCCTATGGTGCACATGCGTGAGCCGCATGCCTAGGGTTCCGGCTAATCACAACGCAACCCCGGTCGGGTGAGCGCACATAGTTTCCAGAGGCAATAGAAATGAAGCGTGTGTAATAGTAAATGACCAAGATTGCAGGGGAATCTGAATTTCCTACCTCGTTTGTCCTTGAGCTCTAAAACACCATCGCACTGTACGGTTGTCCTCCTCTCTCACAAAATGTCGCCCGCTTCTCTTCTCCCCCTTATGGTTTACAATCCTACGAATCAAACAACGCACATAGGAAAAATTACTAAGGATCAGAATCCTCCAAAAATTCCTTTGAGAATCCTTTAAATCAAAAAAGCCCTTATACATGGCTCAATTATCAAATCTCACCAACCATTGGCACCGTATACTTATGGTTGCCTCGTATGAGCAAATTACTCTTGGAATATTGGAGTACGAGCACATTCAACGAAGCGTGACATGATGGTTGCTTCGCCCGAGCAACTTTTACTAGTACTGTGGGAAAGGTGGGGCTCTGTGATTTGACCGCTCATTAGTCATTATTACTGCGGTGCAATGAGCGGGGTGAATCTCGCCAGCGGTTGTGCACTCAATATTGGTGCATGGCACGTGGACCCGGATTCTGGCTGTCCCACATGTGGCCGAAAGGAAGTTTGAATGATTTGTGGCATTGCTATCAAGCTTCCAGGATATGTTTATATGTACACAAAATTTTCCAGCATAATGAAATTGTGTTGTAATGCTATGAAGCTTTCAACTTTGGTTTCATGTGTCCTCTTGCCTCTAAAGTTGTCTCGTTACAACATTCCATCAAATACAAAGGAAACTAACATGAAAGATAATGGATCTCAATGATTTGTAGATAAGCGTCAATATTTACGTCACAACTGAATACGAAGTTGTGAGAATGTGTACAAATAAAGAAAAATAAAAAATTGAAGGATGATGTCCACAGGCATGGTTCCATTTCCTGGCGTTCATTTGTTGGCAGCTAGTTTCACGCAGCTCAGTGGAACTGAACAAGACATGTTAGCCAAGAAAGGATTCTATGGTGGACATGGACCATTCGATCATTTTGTGCAGGTCAACTAAAATCGAGCTGAGCATCCCTGTTTGCAAAGATATTGAACAAGTGTGATTACATTAATAGTAGCACCAGTAGTAGTTGATGAATCATACACACACAAGTAGAAGCCGGTCACCTTTGCAATCTCTCATAAAACTAACCACTTCTTGGAGAAGATTAGGCTCGGGGTTGGATGAGGAGGATAGCAAAATCAATCTCCCTTTGTGCAGTTGTACTGAAATGTAGAGACGTTGTCCATGTGACATTTTAGTAGAACTGCACAAGACACTCTTAAGAAAAAACTGATTTGTGCAGTTCACTAAAAGGTCGCAATACCAACGAGGTGAAATAGATAGCCCTTTTTGCAAAAAAGAGCTAGAAAGGAAACAATTACTGGCCAATAACAGTTGATGACACATATGCTGGCAAAAAAGAAGCACATTCCTTGTCCTAAGGGAAGATAGCAGCATGGTTGTTTATGTAAAATAGTGTGAGGACGAGATTGCAACATGGAAAGTACGCCGGCCAAGCTATGTTTTGGGCAAAGAATTAGGGAAGATCCACATGCAGGATTTTCTACATGCTGCAACGTGGGAAGATGGGCAGTGGAGCAAGGCCGGAGGAAGTTGTACCTGAGGGTCGTCGGGATGTAACTCGGAGGGCGCGGGCGGCCGGGATCTGCCCATACTGCTGCAACGAGCAAGTGGCAAAGGCCCTGCCGCGCCGGAGCTTGGTCAAAGAAAACGATGAGTACCACAGATCGGGACGTGCTGCCTCGATGCCGTCGAACAGAGAAACGATGAACATCCTCCCTTTTCATCGGTGGACGAGATGCAGCCGGATCAGTGACCAACGGTGAGAGAGAGAGAGGCCACCGACGCCTTGTGTGAGATAGTATGACGAGAGACAAACCCTGACAAGCAGGCTCCATTGTATATAGTGGAGCAGATTTTTTTCTCAATGACAATCGTTTTATATTCTGTACATGCCATTGAGGAATATAACTTTATTTAATACTAACGTGTCAAGTCGAACTTTGTTCCGTGTACGTGTGGTACACGACCCTCCTTCAAGTAAACAACCGCTACACGCGTCAAATTATCACGTGGGCTGCCTTTCCATACAGAAATGAGCTCCAACATGTACCCGCGCAGGTGTGGCCGGGAACGAGACATGAGTACATGCGTCATGCGTGCACCTCTTCTTTATGTGCAGGTACGTACGTGGGTGGGTGTGAGAGAGATGGTTTGTGTGAAACAGAGGCAATGTGTCGATGGTATCTCAAACAAAAAAATGTAACATATGCAATGTGTGTGAAATAGAGTCATGGATAAATCATATATAGAGGGAGCGATCCACGAGAAGAGAGTGGAGGGATCATCGGCGTGAGATATCGATAGAATCGAAAACAGGGATGAAGTGTGTGGGTGCACGGCCGATAAAGAGTGCCATCAAATTTGTGTTTGTCCACGTCAAAGATACAGGGCGGCTGGCCTACTGGAATGTGAGAGGGCAGATGTGCAGTTTGTTTCTGTGGCATGGATACCTACCTACGACGTTCGACTATCAGTGTGTGGGGGGGAGAGGGGGAAGAGACTTAACTATAGAGAGGTAGATTGACTAGTATATGTGTGGACAAGGAGAGAGACCTAGCTATGTATTGAGGGAGATCGATCGGCATCCATTCATTGTGTAGCAGAGGAATAAGACTGGGAGAGAGACAAAGGTAGAGTGTCAGAGGGTTGGTGGTGATGTTGCTTCTCACAAACGGTGGGAGAGGCCTGCTAGAAAAACGGGGGGTGTGACTGCAATATCAATAAGAGAGGGGATGTCTGCCTGTCTATGCACGTGCTTGTGAGAGATGGGTCGGGAGGTATGCAAGGATGATGAGGGGGAACGATATGGTTGTGTTAAGCAGACATAAATACATAGGAAGATCAATCATCGTGTGTCGGGGAAAGGGAGAGACATAACTAGTGTGGTACATCGATCGGTTTGTGGGGAAAGACTTATACTCGACCTAGCTATATGTATACATGCATGCATGTGTTAGAAGCAAATAAGGTCCAGAGAGACGGACAGGGGGAGAGGGATGCGGCTAGGAGGTGGTGCAAGAGGCCTACTATATCAAGGGGGAGGAGTGTGCGAGTATGAGATCGATGAAAAGAGGGGTGGGAGTGTGCACGTGTGTGGAACCGCATTAGGCATAGGGGGGCATGGACGGTGAGAAGAGAAGAGGGAGAGTGTGTGTTTGTGGTTGGCACACTTGGCTAGAGAGGTAAATCGATCGGTGTGTGCCGGAAAGAAGGAGCCGGTGGGTCTACACACACCATGGGTGAATGACCTAAAGAGAAATAACGAATGTGCGCGATGGAGGGGACACTGAGGGAGGGTGAGAGGGGGCGTGTGCATGCACGAGAGAAAGTTAGCGCTACCTACAAAGAGAAAGAGGATTGTGTGGGTGTAAAAGACAAACATCGATCATAATTCATTATAAAAAGTGGATTCAGATATTTGAAGAAGATATTACAGTGTTTTAAACAACGCATGCATGAATATATATAATGATGATACACATGGTGTGGTTATGAACATGTTATACTACATATAATATATAGAACATTTATGTGAATTTGTGATAATGTGTGGCTTTTGCAGCTCAGGGCTAAATACTTGTCATAATGCAGGGGTGGGGCACTATACTTTGTGTGATAAACATAGTGTACATATGAAACATGGTTTAAATTATGAAGATCTAGTTAGTACATCAAATGTACTATTATTTGGAACCAACATCAAGTGTATTCAAAATTTTGAATTCGAGTTCATATAGTACACATAGTTCATATCTATCTCTATAGTAATCATGTGGTGTGTTGTTAAGATAATATACGAATGATGGTTTAATTGGCAACAATCATGATTGTAGATTTTTATTCAAATGGAGAAAGTAATTCAAATTTACTTCGAATTGCAGTGGTAGTATAGAAATTTGGAATGCAGTAAAATCTCCGTATGAGTAGGTTACATGCATTATACAGCCAGCAAAAAATAATAATTGGACATAACATGGATTCATAGCTTTGAATAGCATTACAGTAAAATGGGACAAGACTCTCTCTTTGTGTGGTGCGAATAATTTTATTTTTATTTTTATTTTCGTTGAGGGAAGTGCGAATTGATTTGGTACGTACATTATTACACGTTAGGCTTGTCCCCAAAATTCAACCCGCACCTTGTTATCCCGAAAATTCAGATATCGTGCTCCCCAAACACACGCCTTTCTATCCTAAAATTACAACGCATGCGAAAACTCCCTCCAGTTGCCAAATCCTGACACGCGAAATGCCCCTTCTAACCCCGAGCTGAAAGGCCGCTAGTTCAAATTGGTGGGGATTCTTTTGTAACACACCCTACATTTTGAACAAGCGCGTCCCTAAGTTATGGTCCCCCTCTCATCACCTCCTACAGGCCGCCATAACCTCTCTGATCCTGCTGCAAAACCCCACCCTCCTCCATCCGCCACCCCACCGCTGCCCAGTCGGAGCCTCTTCCCCGATTACATCGTCCATCGCAACAGCTCGATGTCCCTCATCCACCACCCAGATAAGGATCCATCGTCAATCTCGTCGTCTCGACGGTTCAGCCACCCCGTCCTCCACCTCCAAGGAGCTGCTCCGACAATCACCTTGTCTATCGCGGCTGCTCCATCCCCACAGTGCCGCCTTAACCTGCTCCACTGGAACCGCAACACCCTCATCGAACTCCTCAGACGAAGCCGAGGCCTACTCTATGCCACCGAAGAGGTTGTACACTCATCGCATTGCACCTTCTCCTTAACTTGCCCACTCGCCATCGTCGGTGCTCGATATCGCTCCCCCATGGCGCAGCTACCTCGTAGTCGGCGCCGCCGGCGACATCTCCACGGCGGCTGTCCCCAAGTGTGAGGCTCCCTCGACGGTGGCGTCCATACCAGTCGGAGTTTCTGCTGCTGCTCCGGCTCTCGCTCGCTCACGTTGCTGCTTTGTTGATGTTGCTACTGCTACGGCTCTTGCTCGCTCGCGCTGCTGCCCTGCTCTTCCCCTCGCTCGTTTTGCTGCTCTACTCTTGCTCTTGCTCGCGCTGCTGATGCAGCTACACGAGCTGTTGCAGCTACACGAGTTGTTGCTTTGGCTCTAGTTCGCGCTGCTGCTCCAGGCCTGCTGCTCCGGCTGCTATCTACTACTATGTTCCCTGTCGGTCGCCTGCTGATTTGGATCACTGTTTCTCTACTAGTAGTGCTCGAGCGGCCTAAACTACATGTGAAGTGCATCTCTTCTACCAGTGCATTCAGTTTCGACAGTAACATTCAGATTCCAAATTAAATTTCAGTTTTGACAGTTAAATTCAGAGTCAACAGTTTTTACCTCATATGTTGTAGTCAGTTGTTTTTTCGTGATGTACATTTTACATCTACTAGTTTTTGGTAATGTATTTTACATCATCTGTTGGAGATGCTATTAGAATCCCACTTGAGATTAACGATGTCTGTCTTGTGTTGCTTCAGCCTCGATATCTTACGGCTCATCGGAACTGCTCCAACAATGGAAACATCCATCACAATAGAGCAGTACCCTAGACGCTGTCTACAGACGCCTTAGATCTTCCACCACACCTTCAACAGCCATCTCAGCCGCAACTTCTTCGTCGACCAACCCAATGATGCCGAGGTCTACACGACTACGTCAAAGAGGTTGTACACTTGTCACATCACTTATTACTCTACATTAATATCGATCCATTAGGGCTATTTTGGTTCAAAGAAAAACGTGAATGAAAAACATAGCAATAGGAAACTTTCCTATGGTACTCTACTATTCAATTATTCATGCATTTGGTTGAAAGGAATGGAGCAAAACATCCACCTAGAGCTAATTTTCCTATGCATGAAAACAAGACTAAGTGCATTAGTGGCAGAATAACATTCTAACTGTACACGCTTTCATATTGTTTCACTTTAATTTGGCCATGTTTCTTTGCATTCCTCTGCTCTTCCAATTCCTGTGAACCAAACACCCAAGTTGATAGAAATCATGTGTTTCCAAATGCTTTGTTGCCCACGTGCAATCCTATCCTATTCCGGTGTTTTTCATATCCCTGCGTTTTGATAATCCGGCAAGCCAAAGGAGCCCTTACAGAATTACTTCAGTTACAGATAGGTGTCGAAGAAAACTTTGTGTAGTTTGTCCTGCTCCTGTTGCGACGTCGGCCACCTCACCTGAGCTGCTCCATCGACAGAAGCATCCACCATACCAGACATCATGACTCCCGACCATCTTTCGCCACCTCAGATGTCCTTCCCTGCCGCCGGCACCCACCGCAACTGCATAACCATTATCGACTCAGCAGATGAACATTATCGCACTCTTTTGTTTCTGCTTATGTTATGCATTGCTTAATATTACCTGCTACTTTATCGTCATGTTCACCTCTTCGACTCCAAGTCGGGTCCGAATTAATGTTCAAACTTGAGTTTTAAAATGCTTGTGGGGCACATATCGAGGCAACAAGGAATAGTATCTCTATCTATTATCTGGTTCACCAAGGGTATGTCTATGTTGTTCATCTTGGGTGGGAAACAAACAGTAAAGCAATCATCATCTGTCTTTTTATTAAGGTAAAGCTATCATCAGCCTGTTATGATCTATCCACTGGTTGTTACCATTACTCTATATTTCTGCATGCTCTCCTTACATAATCTCACTATATTTTTTCGTATGTATGTCAGATATTGTACACAGTCATGCTGAACATGTAGAGAAAAGGAGAAGAGTTTTACGCGGCAATACAATGGCATTCAGACATCGCGCCATGGTGGGTGCAATGGCAAACCCTCCCCCTCCATATTGTAATCCAGAGGAAGATATTTGTTCTGAGGCGGATTCACACTGAGCTGACCACTCCTATTTACCACCCCGAGGTGTTTGCTCTAACTTGGCATGATGATGTTGGTCATATCATGCATATGTTGCCTTGAAGTGCCTAATTTCGACATCATATATGTCATCTGCTTAGTTTAGACATGTTATGTGATGCCATCTGTTTAGTTTCTATATCATATATGTGAATTATGCAATCACATCTCTTTTAGCCAGCCATAATATATGTGAAATATGCAATGCCATCCTGTTTAACCAGGCATCATATATTTGAAATATATCTTGCCAATACTTTTCTTCATTACATTTCCATTTGTCGACAATGTTTGTACATTCAACTACTCTTCCTATAAATCATCCATTTGAGTGGGTGATGGAAAAATCTAGAGTGAAAACAAGGTCTTCAGAGCAGATAGTGCTACATGTCGAAGCAGATCTCTGGTTGGGTCCCGATAGCTCCTTAAAGATGGATTCAGAGATAGATGACTAGTCCTATTCCCCACATCGAGGTGTATGATCTAATTTGGCACGGTTACACTGCCCATATCATGCATATGGTGTGTTGCATTGCATAGTTTAGACATCATATACACAATATTTAATACCATGTTCTTAGTTCAGACATCATATATGTGAATGCCCTCTGCTAAGTATATAATCACATGTGTGAATTATATCATGTGATCCTGATTACTTAGATAACATGTATGTGAATTATGTCATGCCAACCTGTTTATTAAAGACATGATATAATTATCTCATGCCATCTTATTTAGTTAGTCATCATATCTTTGAATTATGTCATGCTATGCTACTCTTTTTTCCACACTATCTATTGCATCTATATCTCATATAAGGTCTGTACATTCAACTACTTTTTCTTGTTTATAAGCCATTTGAATTGGAGGGGGTTATGGCAGTATCTAGCGAAGTAAAAACACGGTTTTCAAATAAAACAGTGCTACCTCTTGGTGGAGATAGCACCCCGGTTGTACATGCACGAGAACCAGCCCTACCACACATAACCCAATCAAAACTCCAATGGCAGAACATGTATGTTTAAACATGTTTCTTTAACAGGTTTGCTCTTCTAAATTGCTCTATTGATTTCAATTTCAATTGCATACAGTTGACCTCTCATATCATGCACATTACTAGCATCACAACAGAGCCAATAGTGTTGTTGTACATGTATAACCGTGTTACCCTTCTGTAATCTTGTTGTGCCGTGTAGTTTCCCACACTTGTATTCTTTCAATGCTGCTTTGTCATGAACCGATATGATTTGAACCGTGTCTCTATTTTGATTTGGCAAGACAATGCAGTGACCATAGGACATAGATATAAGTTTGTTTGATGCTTTTATTATGTACTTACTACTTGGCAATAGAAGACTTGGTAGTTTAATCCTATCCACCTTACTACTGAACTGGTTCACCAAAATGAGTTTCATATACTACATGATAAACCTGTTATGTTTCTGCTTGTTTCTTCTTTTAGAATGCTGATAGAATATTTAGGAAGAGTACCTTATTAAGAAATGGTAAAGGAAGTAATGCAGTTAAGGTTCAGGATAGTGAGACATCCTTGTTGGTCTCCAACAAAGCTGATAAAAGAGCTAACAAAAACTATCTTGAAGACAGCGAGACAACCCCAAAGTCTTGTCTTGATGTAGTGTTTGAGTTACTGGCCACTACCGCTGGCACAAGCTCTTCAAACTCACTGTCTGAATCAGTTCAGTTTCTTGAGTCTCAACTGCAAGCTGAAATACATCGATCAGCTGTGTTGCGATAAGAAGCCGAAGGACTGAGGAAGTCCCTGGAGAATCCAGATGCATACTTTCTGGTGCAACAGCAAGCGTTGGAGGATTTTAGCGCCAAACAGGAGAAAGCTAATAAGCTTGCTAAGCTTCTTGCTAGCATGGATACCCAAGATAACGTTTCTTGAGATCTTGTGAAGTTGTTTCAGTTATGGACTTGTTTTGCTGCTGCTTGTTTATTTGCACTAGTGGCCAATTAAGATGCCCAGTGTATGTAATATGCCGCTTTGTTCCCAATAATAGCACTGGTGGCGAACTTTGATGTTGTGGCACCCCGGCTCAGAGCAACCGGATTACCTTGCATTGCCAGCCCGGAGATCAAGTCTTCTGGCAACACACAACAACATGGTACAGAAAATGACCACTTTATTGATGCTAGCGGAACATAGGTTCGGTATTACATCAAGTTGCGAGGCTAAGAGGCATACACGGTGCGGCGGAACGATATGTACATTATTTAATGAACATGAAGGGGCCTCGAGCATGATAACTACGTGGCAGCGGAAGGACGACATAGCGGAACTCCATAGCACAGGGACACCAATGTGGACATGATCTAGACTCGGGAAGCACTCTGATCTGGTGAGACTTTCCTGAAATCTGGCATGACACGCCAGGTCAGTACATTGAATGTACTTGCAAGCTCACAACAAGCATAAGCACAATGGCAAACAATATCATGACAATTAATCAGGTTAAGTGCAATGCAATAACATGCAGTGACCAAACTTATGCATCGAGTCCCTCGGACTCTCTTACCATACGGGTTACCTCGTAACCAAGCTCATCAACGCTGATCACTCCAGGATCACAAATGAACCAACACTTTGGTTTCCACAAATACCAACCATCTTCATGGTCACACGAATCTCATCAAGCAACCAGTGCCAAGCATAAAAATTTAGTGTGCAAGATTTCTTAATTATGTTGATCCATGGTGTGACTTACTCACGAGCTATGTCCATAACCGAGGACGCGGCTATCGATAGATTAATATGCACTCTGCAGAGGTACTACACTGTACCCACACCACAGAACCCATGGCCTCGCACTCCCATTCAGGTGGACCAACGGCATTCCGACGAAACCCTCCCATTGCCATGACACTCTCCCGGCCACTCCGACCAACTCCCCTCTGGGCTAAGTCATGGGTGGCCCCGTGCCTACCAAAGGCATCAACGGCCATCGTTGTGGCAAAACAAACGGTCCCAAATAGGGACAAGGTACCATATCAACAAACGGGCACACAAGGTTATGTCTTCTTACTGGGCCAGGGTACCGCATGCCCATAACCTTCCCTCGTTGGAGGTATCGACCAGATACATGACAACGGACCGAATAAAGGCCTTCCAATAAAGGAAAATGTGGTTGCACTAGGAAAAACTCGATTCAGTGGCACCATGACTCGATCAACATTATGTTCAAGTTAAATTATTAACAGGTTTAACTTGATATGAAAACAATTCGAGACACAATATGCCATGAACATGCAACTATTCAACATGCATAACATATAACTTCAAGTAAGCAGATCAACATAATCAAGTTTTCTACTTGTACTAGTCATCATTAAACTCCACTGGTTTTTAGCTCACTGGTTTTTAACACTCATCATTTTGATCATGCTATTATCATAATAAACTCAAAAACTCTATATGCAAAACATTACCGATCATAGTCAAATTATAACCATACAAGCAAAACTATTTCTACTGCCTCATACTAGTCCATGCATGCAACCTTACTGTAAACTAAGCATATCAAACATGACAAAACAACTAGCATGAGCATTATTCATTTAAATAATTAAATGCATGAAATAATTCATATTAGAGTTGGAAAAGTCACAAATATTGGAGTGAGACCATGCAAATGTTAGTGTGGCTTGCCTTAGTGCAGAGGAGGCTCACACTCCTCCTGGTTCACTTAAAGACAAGTTTCTCCTTCTGAAAATATTTAAAAAGAGCAAAAAGAAATATCAAGAATCCTTCTGAAATTCACCAGAAAATCTAGACAGCAGAGAAAATTCTCATTTTTGGTGTGCTGCTAGATCTTTTCAATGAGAACACAATGCAAAAAGAATCAATTCATTTGGACTTATGGTTTAAAAGTTATGGTTGTTTGAAATTTCTGTAAAATATTTGAATTAAAATCAAATAATAGAATTTCTAGGGGGGTGACGTCGATTGCGTATTTTCATAATACACCTCCACTTGTACTGCTTTGAGCGCGAGTGGTGAGACTGACACCGGGCCCCACCGGTCAGGTGTGGAGAGAGGGGGAGAGAGAAATAGTAGAGACGGTGCTTCACCGGAGCTCATGCCGGCGAGGAGGGGTTCTTGGCTGGTTTGAGAGGGAGGGAAAGCAAGAGGGGGTCGAGGTGCACCTGCATGTACCCGTGGCTCGACGAGAGACGGCCGGAGCAGCTCAGAATCAAGCTCCCAGGCGACAGCTGCGGTCGGGTCACGCCGGAGAAGAGGAAGACGACGGAGAGGGGCGGTTCCAGGGGCTCCAGCAGCATCAGCTAGTACCACTGGACCTCCAAGGTGTCGCCGGAGAAGTCAACGGGGCTTGAGGTGGAGTGGAGCATCTGGGGCGAGTAGAGGGGATAGCCGGCAAGCTCAATCTTGAGCACGGCGGCCCGAGGCCTCCCCAATCAGGCCATGGCTCCCTCTACTGCGTGTGGTGGCTCGTGAAGAGGCTGGATGGGTTGGAGAGGCCAGGGGCATCAATATTTATAGGTGGAGGGGGAAGGGGGGTCTCAGCTTCGCTGGAGCTCTCTAGAAGCCGGTAAGCAACGACGAGCGGTGTCAGCGAGGGGTGCAGGGGCTCAGCAATCATGCAGGGGCTATGCAGCATGCGGACGAGCACAGGAGCATGGGCGCGGACGAAGACAGTGGCATGGGCCACACTATGGCTTTGGCCGCGTCGTGCCCATGCCCGCTGCGGTGTCTCTGGCATCGGCGAGCACCAGGGAGAGGTCAAGGGTGAAGAGACGGAGGTGGTGGCATGGTGCGGCAGTCATTGGCGAGCTCTGCATCGAGCACGAGCTGCACAAAGACGTGGGCGCAGCGCAAAGCGCGTCGAACGCGTGCCAGAGGCCATGTCCTCACATGGTCGCCACACTAGCAGGGTCAAAACAACGACCACGCGATGCCAAACCTTGTCCCTCGTGTTGTCCGTGCAATGATTGGTCTAGGGGAAGAGATCCTACACTGCCAGGCCGGCCAGATTAGACTTGAGCTTGCGAGCAAGTTTCTGGTCAGAAACTTTGGCACTGTACGCGGCTAGCTTCTAGAAGGAGATTAGGGCTGATTCTCTAGGGCTAAGGTTTTGTTAGGAGGGTAAACAAGCTCAAGAAAACTCAGTTTCATTAGAGCAAGGAAAAATACACTTGCTGTAGAAACTGCATTTTGAGGCTGGAGCAGAAATGATTTTCTATAGCAAAAATATTCCAAATAAGTATGAAATATTTTTGCACAGAGGGGTGTGACAAGGTTCAAAGAATATTTGGAAATTTTCTCAGGATTTTAGGAGCAACAAAAATGAGGGTTGCTTTGGAGCATATGTTGCTGAAGTGCTAGGCAGAGAAGAAAATGAATATTTTTCAATTATGAAAAATATTCCTTGGGTCATTTTGAAATTTTTCAGAGAGGAAATGATGATTATGAGATGGATGGGTCACTTGGGTGAAAATCACGGACATGCCCAAGTGGTTTAGTCCAAATGAGTTGATGCAAAAATCCAACTGCAAAATCCAAAGGCAAACAAATTCCGAAAACTAAGAGAAGGCAAAAACCAGGCTGTCATAAAAAATTCCTCTCTTTCCCAAGTTGCTTCTTCCTCGGTGTGATGCTCCCACTGAACCTTATAAAACTTTATCACCTTACTGCGGGTGACCCTCTCGGTCTCATCCAAATTTTTGAACGGTCTCTCCTCATAGGTCAAATCCTTAGAAAGCTTTAGCTCTGCCACATCAGTCCTTTTCTCGGGTGGCGAGATACACCTTCTTAGCTGTGAGACATGGAACACGTTGTGCACTTTTGACAATTCCAGTGGTAGTTCCAACTGATACGCGACTGTGCCAACTCTGGACATAACTGGGAATGGACCAATATATCTGGGTGCCAGTTTTCCTCGAGTCTGAAACCTCTTGACTCCTTTCATAGGTGTGACACGGAGGTACACATGTTCTCCGGGCTCAAAGCTGATCTGACGGTGCTTGGCATGATAATAACTCTTCTGTCGAGATTTAGCCAACTTCAGTCTATCTTGGATCTCCTTGACTTACTTCTCAACCTCCGACATCAAGTCAGTTCCGAAAATGCAGCAATCTCCGGTTGGAGACCAATTTAGCGGAGTGCGGCACTTACGGCCATACAAAGCTTCATATGGTGACATCTTCAGGCTGGTCTGGAAACTGTTGTTGTAGGAGAACTCAGCGTATGGCAGATAGTCTTCCCACTTGGGTCCTTAAGCCAAAGCACATGCTCGGAGCATATCTTCAAGTATTTGATTTATTCACTTTGTCTGACCGTCTGTCTGGGGATGATAGGCCATACTGTACTTCAGTGCGGTCCCCATGGCTTGGTGGAGACGTGGCCAGAAGGCTGATGTAAAGAGGGATCCTCGGTCTGAAGTGATGGTTCTTGGTACTCCATGCAGACAGATTATTCTAGACACATATAGCTATGCGAGTTGATCGGCTCGGTATGTGGTTCGGCTGGGATTGAAGTGGGCTACTTTTGTCAACGTGTCCACCACAACCCATACTACATCATTGCCTTGGTAAGTCCTTGGCAGTCCTGTGATGAAATCCATGCAGATGTCGTCCCACTTCCATTATGAAATGGGTAAAGGTTGCAGAAGTCTAGCAGGTTTCCGGTGCTCCACCTTCACTTTGTTGAATATATCACAACAAGTGACAATGTATGTGATGTCTTTCTTCATTCCATCCCACCAGAATATCTATCGAAGGTCTTGATACATTTTGGTACCTCCTGGGTGAATCGAGTAGGAAGATTCGTGTGCATCGGCCAAGATCTTCTTTCTCAGGTCTGCTTGCTCAGGTAAACAAATCCATCCGCAAAACCTTAGCATACCTAGCTTATCTTAGAGAAATCATGGTTCTTGCCTTCTTGCATACGCTTGGCATGGTGTTCCAGGACTGGATCATCTTGCTGAGCCCTGCGGATCTCATCCTCTAGGGTAGGAGTTACTTCTAGAATATTGGCAAGGCCCGCATCAACAATAACCAAATTAAGGTGAGCGATTTCTTCTTGGAGTTCGGGAGGTAAGGACTCCATTAAGGCGTTCAAACTGGCAGGCTTGCGGCTGAGAGCATCGGCCACCACATTGGCCTTACCAGGATGGAGATTTATTCCAAGATCATAATCCTTGACCAACTCGAGCCATCTTCGCTGTCGAAGGTTTAAGTCTGGTTGAGTGAATTTTTTATACTTGAGACTCTTGTGGTTAGTAAATATATGACATCTTCTGCCAATGAGATAGTGTCTCCAAATCCTCAAAGCGTGTACAACCGCAGCCAACTCCAAATTGTGAGTAGGATAGTTCCCTTCGTGAGGTTGTAGTTTTCGAGATTCGTATGCTACAACCTTTCCATCTTGCATTAGTACGCATCCAATACCTTTCCTGTATGCATCACAATACACATCAAAACTGTGGTAGATGTCTGGAAGAGTCAATACTGGTGCTGATGTCAATATGGTCTTCAGCTCATTAAAGCTCTTCTCACAGTCCTCAGTCCATTCAAAATTCTTATCTTTCTTAAGGAGCTCAGTCATTGGCTTGGCAATCTTGGAGAAGCCTTCGATGAAGCAGCGGTAGTATTAGTCCAAGGAAACTCTGGATCTCGGATACTATCATGGGTGTCGTCCAATCAAGCACGTCCTTCACTTTGCTGGAATCCACGGCTATGCCTTCTGCTCACAGATCATGCCCTAAGAATCCGACTTTCTTGAGCCAAAATTCACACTTGCTGAATTTTGCATACAGCTGGTGGTCACGGAGTCTCTACAAGACTGCTCCGAGATGTTACTTGTGCTCTTCTTCGCCTTTTGACTATATGAGGATGTCGTCTATGAAGACCACCACAAACTTATCCAGGAAATCCATAAATACCTTATTCATCATATGCATGAAGAAGGCAGGGGCATTGGTGAGGCCGAAGGACATAACTGTATATTCATAAAGACTGCATCAAGTAGTGAATGCGGTCTTAGGAATATCCTCCTTCTTGATCTTGAGCTGGTGATATCCGGTCCTCAAATAAATCTTGGAGAATACTTTTGCCCGGCTGAGTTGATCGAACAAATCTTCAATCCTGGGGACTGGATATTTGTTCTTAATAGTGACATCATTCAACTGACGGTAATCCACACACATTCGCAGACTGCCATCCTTCTTGTCCACGAATATTGCGGGTGATCCCCATGGTAAAGAGCTAGGACGGATGTATCCTTTCTTAAGCATCTCGTCAAGTTGTTTCTTGAATTCCACTAACTCGGAGGAAGGCATCCGATAATACTTCTTGTATATCGTTGCAGTCCTGGGAACAAGGTCAATTGCAAACTCAAGCTCTCGGTCTGGCGGCACTCCTGCAATTCCTTAGGGAATCAATCTGGAAACTCACTGACCATAGGAATTAATTCCAATTCTTCAGCTACAGCGGTGAAGACCAATTCTGTTTTGGGTATGCTTCTACGAGCAAAGAACTTTGTAGACCGGCCTTCATGATTTTTCATTGTGACTTCTCTAGTCGCACAGTTGATGCATACTTGATATTGGGCCAACCAGTTCATTCCCCAAATAATATCCAACTTGGCAGACTCAATAACGATCAACGATGTGGGAAAGCTGACTCCCTTAATTCCAATTTCGAAATTGCGGCAGACCAAATTGCTTCTGAGCACAGATCCCAGGGATTGTACTAGCATACTTTTTCCCAAAATCGAGCAAGGAAACTTGATTTGGGCAACAAAACTCAGCAAAATAAAAGAGTGGGAAGCCCCCGAGTCAAATAAAATTATTGCAGGTATGCTATTAACAGGAAACATACCAATGATGACTTTTGGGTCCTCTTGGGCTTCGCCTGTGGACAGGTGGTGAACTTGCCCTTGAATGGTCCTCTGGGCAGGATGTGGCCCCATATGGTTGACTTGCGGCCTAAATGGAGCATTTGACTTGTCGCTCTTGGGGCACTGTCTGGAATAATGTCCGGTTTGCCCACAGTTGAAGCATGAATTGTTGCACTGGCACTCTTCGCATACCGGACTGGTTACGACATTCTTGACTTGAGTAGTGGTCTTGTTCACATTCTGATGCCAATTGGGCTTGTGCTCCACCTGAGTCTGCTGCAAGGTAAGAGCCTTCTGCACTGGTTGTCCATCCTTCTTCGGCTCGAATTTGCACTTGTGATCATTATTAACAAGCTTGTTGTCGTGCACGAGCTTGTGTTCTTTCGGCAATGAGAGCTTTGTTGACCAGAGTCTGGAAATCCAGAAAGTCGAGCATACTGAGCGTGCATCTGAGGTGTTGATTAAGTCCTCCAAGAAATCTGTCAATCTTTCTTTCTTCCGTGGCCACATCATAGAGAGAATAATGGGCCAGATGGTTGAACTGATGCAGATACTCACTGACTGACATGCTTCCTTGAGTGAGAGCGAGGAATTCGCACTGCTTGACCTTCATGATACCAGCAGGAATATGATATTTGCGGAAGTGGTCCTTGAATTTAATCCAAGTAATTTCTTCGTCCGCAGGCCACATGGCTTTTGCATTATCCCACCAGATAGCGGCATCTCCCTTGAGATAATGTGTAACGAACGGAACCTTGTCAGCTTTTTCAGTGCGGGCAATCTCAAGCTTCTTCTCCATAGTCCTTAATCAATCATCGGCTTCCAAGGGATTGGTAACTTGACTAAAACTGGGAGGCTTGGTCCTCTGAAAGTCTCACAGCTTGGAGTGATGACCATTCTGAGTTCCATTCTGCCAAACCATAGCTTGCACACTTTTCAATAGCTCAATCAGATCGTTGTTTCTCTTTCTTCAAACATGCGCATAATTTGTTCAGTGGAGGGCGGATGTGGCGGTGGAGGCGATGGTGTGGTATACGACTCGGGGGAATGTCCTGCCTACCTTGCGGAGCGACGAATAGGGACATCCTCACAAGCGTGACTGGTGCTGCCTCCCCGCATCATCCTATTGTTTTTTCCCAATATAAAGCAATTGAGATGAGCAACATCCAAAATGGGAAGAAAAGCCAGCGACAAACCCGAAAGAAGGCAGCAAAAATCAAGGCGAATAAGAAGGTCCAACATAATTATACATAGACTCATACATGAAAAGTAAACATCATGACGGGTTCGACTACCCTCATACATGAAACTAAACATCATGACATGCAGGACTACACCCGTACATCAAACTCATGACTGTGGATACTCTAGTGATCTAGTGCTCTGCTGGCTCTGCTCTTGAGCAAGACTCAGCTCCTGAGCTGATAGTGGAAACCTCCGGGTTAAAAGTGACATGACGACGCTGCCTCGAGGGATCTCCCTCAGGGGCAGGTGTGGGGTGAGACTAAAGCATAGGGGGTGCAGGAGTAGTGATAAGGGAAGCCCACGCAGCAGGAGCGTGCTACCTCTTGAGCACTGCGTTGGATTTCCCCGAAGAGGAGTGGATGATGCAGCAAAGTAGCGTAAGTATTTCCCTCAGTTTTTGAGAACCAAGGTATCAATCCAGTAGGAGACCACACACAAGTCCCTCGTACCTACACAAAACGATAGCTCCTCGCAACCAACGCGATTAGGGGTTGTCAATCCCTTCACGGTCACTTACTTAGAGTGAGATCTGATAGAGATGATAAATAATATTTTTGGTATTTTTGGTATATAGATGCAAAGTGAAAAGTAAAAGGCAAAGTAAAAAAAGCAAGTAATAAAGTAATGGAGATTGATATGATGAGAATAGACCCGGGGGCCATAGGTTTCACTAGTGGCTTCTCTCAAGAGCATAGATATTCTACGGTGGGTGAACAAATTACTGTTGAGCAATTAACAGAACTGAGCATAGTTATGAGTATATCTAGTAATGATCATGTATATAGGCATCACATCCAAGACAAGTAGATCGAAACGATTCTGCATCTACTACTATTACTCCACTCATCGACCGCTATCCAACATGCATCTAGAGTATTAAGTTAAAAACAGAGTAACGCCTTAAGCAAGATGACATGATGTAGAGGGATAAATTCATGCAATATGATAAAAAACCCATCTTGTTATCCTTGATGGCAACAATACAATACGTGCCTTGCTGCCCCTTCTGTCACTGGGAAAGGACACCGCAAGATTGAACCCAAAGCTAAGCACTTCTCCCATTGCAAGAACTACCAATCTAGTCGGCCAAACCAAAAGGATAATTCGAAGAGACTTGCAAAGATAACTCAATCGTACATAAAAGAATTCGGAGAAGATTCAAATATTATTCATAGATAAGCTGGATCATAAACCCACAATTCATCGGTCTCAACAAACACACCGCAAAAAGAAGATTACATCAAATAGATCTCCACGAGAGAGGGGGAGAACATTGTATTGAGATCCAAAAAGAGAGAAGAAGCCATCTAGCTACTAGCTGTGGACCCGAAGGTCTGAAGTAAACTACACACACTTCATCGGAGGGGCTATGGTGTTGATGTAGAAGTCCTCCGTGGTGGATGCCCCCTCCGGCGGAGCCGGAATAGGCCCTAAGATGGGATCTCGTGGATACAGAAGGTTGCGGCGGTGGAATTAGGTTTTTGGCTCCTGTTCTGATCGTTTGGGGATACGTAGGTATATATAGGAGGAAGGAGTACGTCGGTGGAGCAATAGGGGGCCCACGAGGCAGGGAGCGTGCCCTAGGGGGGCGCCCCCACCCTCGTGACCGCCTCTTTTGTTCCTTGGAGCAGGGTCCAAGTCTCCTGGATCACGTTCGGTGAGAAAATCACGTTCCCAAAGGTTTCATTCCGTTTGGACTCCGTTTGATATTCCGTTTCTTCGATCACTGAAATAGGCAAAAAAACAGCAATTCTGGGCTGGGCCTCCGGTTAATAGGTTAGTCCCAAAAATAAGATAAGAGTGGAAAATAAAGCCCAATATAGTCCAAAACAGTAGATAAAGTAGCATGGAGCAATTATAGATACGTTGGAGATGTATCAGGCATCCCCAAGCTTAATTCCTGCTCGTCCTCGAGTAGGTAAATGATAAAAAGAGAATTTTTGATGCGGAGTGATACTTTAGCATAATTTCAATGTAAATCTTCTTAATTGTGATATGAATATTCAGATCCAAAAGATTCAAGACAAAAGTTCATATTGACATAAAAATAATAATACTTCAAGCATACTAATCAAAGCAATCATGTCTTCTCAAAATAGCATGGCAAAAGAAAGTTCATCCCTACAAAATCATATAGTTAGGATATGCTTCATTTTTCGTCACACAAAGATGTTCCCAACTTCTATACCCCCGATGACAAGCCAAGCAATTGTTTCATACTTAAATAATCTCAAACTTTTTCAACCTTCACGCAATACATGAGCGTGAGCCATGGATATAGCACTATGGGTGGAATAGAATATGATGATGGGGATTGTGTGGAGAAGACAAAAAAGGAGAAAGTCTCACATTGATGAGGATAATCAACGGGCTATGGAGATGCCCATCAATTGATGTCAACATGAGGAGTAGGGATTGCCATGCAACGGATGCACTAGAGCTATGAATGCTCAACAAAAGAAAACTAGTGGGTGTGCATCCAACTTGCTTGCTCATGAAGACCTAGGGCATTTGAGGAAGCCCATTGTAGGAATATACAAGCCAAGTTCTACAATGAAAAATTCCCACTAGTATAAAAAGACAACTTATGAGACTCACTACATGAAGAACAAGGTGCTACTTTGAAGCTTAGAAAAAGGTGCTACTTTGTGCCAAGTTCTTTTTTTTGGGCCTTTCTTTTTTTCTTTTGGCCTTTCTCTTCTTTTTTTGTGTGGGCAATGCTCTAATAATGATGATCATCACACTTCTATTGATTACAACATAAGGATTACAACTCGAAACTTAGAACAAGATATGACTCTATATGAATGCCTCCGTGGTGTCGGGATGGTGCAATGAATCAAGAGTGACATGTATGAAAAATAATGCATGGTGGCTTTGCCACAAATACGATGTCAACTACATGATCATGCAATGGCAATATGACAAAAGTAATGTATGTCATGATGATGATGATGAAAGTTGCATGGCAATATATCTCGGAATGGCTATGGAAATGCCATGATAGGTAGGTATGGTGGCTGTTTTGAGGAAGATATAAGGAGGTTTATGTGTGATAGAGCGTATCGCATCACAGGGTTTCGATGCACCGTCGAAGTTTGCACCGACTGTCAAGGTGAGAAAGGGCAATGCATGGTACCGAAGAGGCTAGCAAAGGCGGAAAGGTGAGAGTGCGTATAATCCATGGACTCAACATTAGTCAAAAGAACTCATATACTTATTGCAAAAATTTAGAAGTCATCAAAAATCAAGTACTACGCGCATGCTCCTAGGGGGATAGATTGGTAGGAAAATACCATCGCTCGTCCCCGACCGCCACTCATAAGGATGCACAAGCCAGGTACACTTCATGTTTCAAATTTGTTACACAACTTTAACCATATGTGCATGCTACGGGACTTGCAAACTTCAACACAAGCAATTTTTGAATTCATAATCACCCAACTTGCGCGACTTTGATATTATCACCTCCATATCTCAAAACAATTATCAAGCATCAAACTTATCTTAGTAGTCAATTCACTCAAAAGAAAGTTTCACATATCTTGAACACCAAGTATATTAACATTAAGCAAATTACCATGCTATTAACGACTCTCAAAATAATCTAAGTGAAGCATGAGAGATCAATAGTTTCTTTAAAGCAAATCCACCACCGTGCTCTAAAAGATCTAAGTGAAGTACTAGAGCAAAAATTATCACGCTCAAAAGATATAAGTGAAGCACTATGAGCAAAACTATCAAGCTCAAAAGATATAAGTGAAGCACATAGAGTATTCTAACAAATTCCAATTCCTGTATGGCTCTCTCAAAAGGTGTGTACAGCAAGGATGATTGTGGTAAACTAACAAGCAAAGACGCAAATAATACAAGACGCTTCAAGCAAAACACATATCATGTGGTGAATAAAAATATAGCTCCAAGTAAATTACCGATGGAAGTGGACGAAAGAGGGGATGCCTTCCGGGGCATCCCCAAGCTTTGACTTTTTGGTGTCCTTGGATTATCTTGGGGTTGCCATGGTCATACCCAAGCTTAGGCTCTTTCCACTCCTTGTTCCATAATCCATCAAAAGAATTCACCCAAAACTTGAAAACTTCACAACACAAAACTCAATAGAAATCTCGTGAGCTCCGTTAGAGAAAGAAAAACAAAAGACTACTTCAAGGTACTATGATGAACTCATTATTTATTTATATTGGTGTTAAACCTACTGTATTCCAACTTCTCTATGGATTATAAACTATTTTATTAGCCATAGATTCATCAAAATAAGCAAACAACACACGCAAAACAGAATCTGTCAAAAACAGAACAGTCTGTAGTAATCTGTAACTAAAGCAAACTTCTTGAACTCTAAAAATCCTAACAAAATAGGAAGTCCTGTACAATTTGTTTATTGAACAGAAAAAAAAAATCAACGCAAAAGAACGTTCCTGTGATTTAACAAAATTATATTCGTGCGTGCAAAGTTTCTGTTTTTCAGCAGAATCAAATCAACTATCATCGCAGGTTATCCTATAGGTTCTACTTGGCATAAACACTAATTAAAAGATAAAACCACATACAAACAGAGGCTAGATGGATTATTTATTCCTAAACAGGAGCAAAAACAAAAACAAAAATAAAATTGGGTTGCCTCCCAACAAGCGCTATCGTTTAACGCCCCTAGCTAGGCATAAAAGCAATGATAGATCTAGGTATTGCCATCTTTGGTAGGCAATCCATAAGTGGCTCTCATGATAGATTCATATGGTAAAAAAAATTCTAGGGAAGTGTTCCATGCCCTTCTTTAAGGGAAATTGGAATCTAATATTCCCCTCCTTCATATCAATAATTGCACCAATCGTTCTAAGGAAAGGTCTACCAAGAATAATAGGACATGAAGGATTGCAATCTATATCAAGAATGATAAAATCTACGGGCACATAATTCCTATTTGCAACAATAAGAACATCATTAATTCTTCCCATAGGCTTTTTAATAGTGGAATCCGCAAGATGCAAGTTTAGAGAGCAATCATCAAAGTCACGGAAATCTAGCAAATCACACAAAGTTTTGGGAATAGTAGAGACACTAGCACCCAAATCACACAAAGCATGAAACTCATAATCTTTAATTTTAATTTTAATAGTAGGTTTCCACTCATCATATAGTTTTCTAGGGATAGAAACTTTCAACTCAAGTTTTCTTCATAAGATTGCATCAAGGCATCAACAATGTGTTCGGTAAAGGCCTTATTTTGACTATAAGCATGAGGAGAATCTAGAACGGATTGCAACAAGGAAATACAACCAATTAAAGAGCAATTTTAATAATTAAATTCCTTGAGATCCAAAATAGTGGGTTTAGCAACATCTAGGTTCTTATTTCTTTCAATCCCACATTTATCAATTTCATCATAAAATCTAGAAACTCCAAATTCTTAAAATGCCTTCTAGGTAAAGGAAGATCATCTTCAGTTTCATCAAGATTCATATTGCAAAACAAAGATTTAATGGGGGACACATCAATAACTTTTAGACCTTCATCTTGATTTTCATAGGAATTGGAAGAACACGCTTTAAAAAGGGCATCTTTGGAAGCACGCATCCTAGCGGTTCTTTCTTTGCACTCATCAATGGAAATTCTCATGGCTTTGAGAGACTCATTGATATCATGCTAATAGATCTAAGCTTTAAAGAATCAATTTCAAGATAAATTCTATCAATGTTCCTAGTCAAATCATCAACTTTAAGCAATTTCTCTTCAAGCAAAGCATTAAAATTATTTTGTGAATTCATAAACTCTTTAACACTACTCTCAAATTTAGAGGGCATCTTATTAAAATTTCCATAAGAGTTGTTTTAGGAATTTCCATAATTATTAGAAGGATTACCAGGATAAAGCCTAGGATTAAAATTCCCTATATACGCGTTGTTTCCAAAACTATTCCTACCAACAAAATTCACATCCATAGATTCATTATTATTCTCAATCAAAGTAGACAAAGGCATATCATTGGGATCAAGAGAAGTATTTTTAGTAGCAAACATCTTCATAAGTTCATCCATCTTTTCACTCAAAACATTGATTTCTTCTATAGCATGCACTTTTTTACTAGAAGATCTTTCGGTGTGCCATTGAGAATAATTAGCCATAATATTATCAAGCAATTTTGTAGCATCTCCTAACGTAATTTCCATAAACGTGCCTCCCATGTCGAATCTAAAAGATTTCTAGAAGCAAAATTCAATCCGGCATAAAAATTTTGTATGATCATCCATAAATTCAAACAATGAGTAGGGCAATTGCGAAGCATCAATTTCATTCTTTACCAAGATTGGGAAACATGCTCATGATCAAGTTGTTTAAAGTTCATAATATCGTTCCTAAGAGTGATGATCTTAGCGGGAGGAAAATACTTAGAGATAAAAGCATCTTTGCATTTGTTCCAGGAATCAATACTAATTTTAGGCAAAGTCGAAAACCAAACTTTATCACGTTCTCTAAGTGAAAATGGAAATAACTTCAATTTGACAATATTGTTATCCGTATCTTTCTTCTTTTGCATATCACACAAATCAACAAAATTGTTTAGATGAGTAGCGGCATCTTCACTAGGAAGGCCGGCGAATTGATCTTTCATAACAAGATTCAACAAAGCGGTATTGATTTCACAAGACTCATCATTATTAAGAGGAGCAATCGGAGTACTAAGGAAATCATTATTATCAGTATTCGAGAAGTCACACAATTTGGTATTATCTTGCGCCATGGCAACAAGTAATCCAACACACAAGCAAATAGAAAGGCAACGGGAAAAAGCAAATAGGAAAAAGAGGAGGAGATTGGGAAAGAGAGGGCGAATAAAACGGCAAGGGTGAAGTGGGGGACAGGAAAACGAGAGGCAAATGGCAAATAATGTAATGCGAGAGATAGGGATTGTGATGGGTACTTGGTATGGTTGACTTTCTCTTACGTGAGCGTCCCCGGCAACGGCGCCAGAAATTCTTCTTGCTACATCTTGAGCACTGCATTGGATTTCCCCGAAGAGGAGAGGATGATGCAGCAAAGTAGCGTAAGTATTCCCTCAGTTTTTGAGAACCAAGGTATCAATCCAGTAGGAGACCACGCACAAGTCCCTCGTACCTACACAAAATGATAGCTCCTCGCAACCAACGCGATTAGGGATTGTCAATCCCTTCACGGTCACTTACGAGAGTGAGATCTGATAGAGATGATAAATAATATTTTTTTTGTATTTTTGGTATATAGATGCAAAGTGAAAAGTAAAAGGCAAAGTAAAAAGAAAGCAAGTAATAAAGTAATGGAGATTGATATGATGAGAATAGACCCGGGGGCCATAGGTTTCACTAGTTGCTTCTCTCAAGAGCATAGATATTCTACGGTGCGTGAACAAATTACTGTTGAGCAATTGACAGAATTGAGCATAGTTATGAGTATATCTAGGTAATGATCATGTATATAGGCATCACCTCCAAGACAAGTAGATCGAAACGATTCTGCATCTACTACTATTACTCCACTCATCGACCGCTATCCAACATGCATCTAGAGTATTAAGTTAAAAACAGAGTAACGCCTTAAGCAAGATGGCATGATATAGAGGGATAAATTCATGCAATATGATAAAAACCCCATCTTGTTATCCTCGATGGCAACAATACAATACGTGCCTTGCTGCCCCTTCTATCACTGGGAAAGGACACCGCAAGATTGAACCCAAAGCTAAGCACTTCTCCCATTGCAAGAACTACCAATCTAGTTGGCCAAACCAAAAGGATAATTCGAAGAGACTTGCAAAGATAACTCAATCATACATAAAAGAATTCAGAGAAGATTCAAATATTATTCATAGATAAGCTGGATCATAAACCCACAATTCATCGGTCTCAACAAACACACCGCAAAAAGAAGATTACATCGAATAGATCTCCATGAGAAAGGGGGAGAACATTGTATTGAGATTCAAAAAGAGAGAAGAAGCCATCTAGCTACTAGCTATGGACCTGAAGGTCTGAAGTAAACTACTCACACTTCATCGGAGGGGCTATGGTGTTGATGTAGAAGCCCTCTATGGTGGATGCCCCCTCTGGCGGAGCTCCGGAACTGGCCCCAAGATGGGATCTCGTGGATACATAAGGTTGCGGCGGTGGAATTAGGTTTTTAGCTCCTGTTCTGATCGTTTGGGGATACGTAGGTATATATAGGAGGAAGGAGTATGTCGGTGGAGCAACAGGAGGCCCACGAGGCAAGGGGCGCGCCCTAGGGGGGCGCCCCCCACCCTCGTGACCGCCTCTTTTGTTCCTTGGAGCAGGGTCCAAGTCTCCTGGATCATGTTCGGTGAGAAAATCACGTTCCCGAAGGTTTCATTCCGTTTGGACTCCGTTTGATATTCCGTTTCTTCGAACACTGAAATAGGCAAAAAAACAGCAATTCTGGTCTGGGCCTCCGGTTAATATGTTAGTCCCAAAAATAAGATAAAAGTGGAAAATAAAGCCCAATATAGTCCAAAACAGTAGATAAAGTAGCATGGAGCAATCAAAAATTGTAGATACATTGGAGACGTATCAGAGCGTTGCAAGGAGTCATTGCCAAAGGGTTCGTGGTACCCTGAGTGGTCACCTGAGTGTCAGAGGAGGCAGAGGCTAGTGGAAGAACGGGACAAATCCGATAGAAGGTTGAGTGTTCCTATTATGAGCAGCGGCAAGAGCTATACAGGCTCGGGTTAGCTCTCGGGCCAACTCGTAGATCAAGAGATAACTGGCAGTGATATAGCGAGAAAGGTGGCTAGAAGGACGATCGCATGCCGGATCAATGAAGGGAAGCGGATACGCCAGTTCTTGTGAAGAGACGGGTAGAAGTAAAAACCTGGATGAGCCGGCATTTGAATCTCGTTGTAGCGGAAGTCTACAAGAGCTTCGAGTGCCGCAAACTCGATGGCCTGAGATGGCATGGAAGAAAAACCACCCTTAGAGGAACGGGTGTAAGCACCGGAAGGTGAACTGTGGTGTAAAGTGACCTCCGCATAATACTCATACAGCGAGCCGGCCAGATTCTCCCAATACACCTAGTACACTGGATCAGCACCCGCTGGGTAAAGTCGACGCCACATGTTCTGAAGCAGATGTGGTGAGGTGAATGGGGCTGACTCAGACTTCTACGGGAAGGGAACTAGAGCCATCTACAATCACAATCATTAGACGGTTAGCAATAACAATAAATAAAATGCATGCAATGCAGCAACCAATTTCTACTACTATCAGCACTCAAACTAACTGAACTACTGTTCAACTAGCGCGTTAACGGTCTAGCGTGTCCTATAGTCAGCACAGCTCTGATACCAAGAATTGTGGCACCTCGGCTCAGAGCAACCGCATTACCTTGCATTGCCAGCCCAGAGATCAAGTCTTCTAGCAACACACAACAACATGGTACAGAAAACAACCGCTTTATTGATGCTAGCAGAACATAGGTTCGGTATTACATAAAGTTGCGACGCCAAGCAGCACACATGGTGCGGTGGAACAATATGTACATTATTTAATGAACAAGAAGGGGCCTCGAACATGATAACTACATGGCAGCGGAACGATGACACAGCGGAACTCCAGAGCACAGGGACACCGATGTGGGAACGATCTAGACTCGCGAAGCACTCCGATACGGTGAGACTTTCCTGAAATCTGGCATGACATGCCACGTCAGTACATTGAATGTACTTGCAATCTCACAAGCATCAGCATAATGCCAAACAATATCATGACAATTAATCAGGTTAACTGCAATGCAATAACATGCAGTGACCAAACTTATGCATCGAGTCCCTCGGACTCTCTTACCATACGGGTTACCTCGTAACCAAGCTCATCAATGGTGATTGTCGGTGTCAAAACCGGCGGATCTCGGGTAGGGGGTCCCGAACTGTGCGTCTAGGCGGATGGTTACAGGAGACAAGGGACACAATGTTTTTACCCGGGTTCGGGCCCTCTCGATGGCGGTGAAACCCTACTCCTGCTTGATTAATATTGATGATATGGGTAGTACAAGAGTGGATCTACCACGAGATCAAGGAGGCTAAACCCTAGAAGCTAGCCTATGGTATGATTGTTGTAATGGTTATTCGTCCTACGGACTAAAACCCTCTGGTTTATATAGACACTGGAGAGGGCTAGGGTTACACAGAGTCGGTTACAATGGTAGGAGATCTACATATCCGTATTGCCAAGCTTGCCTTCCACGCCAAGGAAAGTCGATCCGGACACGGACGAAGTCTTCAATCTTGTATCTTCATAGTCTTGGAGTCCGCCGATGATGATAGTCCGCTATCCGGACACCCCTAGTCCCGACTCCTCAAGAGCCCTCGAACCAGGCTTCAATGACGACGAGTCAAGCGCGCATATTGTCTTCGGCATTGCAAGGCGGGTTCTTCCTCCGAATAGTTCATAGAAGATTGTGAACACCAGGATAGTGTCCAGCTCTGTAAAATAAATTCCACATACCACCATAGAGAGAATAACATGTACACAAGTTCAATCACGACGATTTTGTGGCGTGACATCACACCACTACCAAGCCTTTACTTGAATCGCTTTTATAATACCACCTCGGTAGCGTTTAGCTAAGCGGTTTCTTGGCACGCCTTGTCGGCAGTAGATCGTGTTCCCTTATTCCGGATTCCCATCAATACGGATGTGGGTAACCCAACCGCGCCATTGATTGTGGCGCTTGGGAGATAAGCTTAGTTTTACTAGGCGGTGCGGACGATAGTCTTCGCCCCGCCCATATATAAGGGATAAGGATCCTCCTTTTACCCACGCCTTCTTCCTCCTTTGCTTATCCATCTCCAAGACTGAGCTCCAGCGTCCAAGTCCGCACATCTCGCCTCAACCTTCTCCAGCCATGTCCAGAGCGGGAGGCAAGTGGATGGCCTCCTCCATTACGGAGGACACATCGAGAAGCTGCGCGGGCGCCGGATACCTATCCAATGACATCACAAGACCGGCCGCCCGACAAGGGGCGGCCCATCCCCACCCCAGTGCCCCATGAGAGGGTCGATTTCTTCCCCACTTCCTCCGCTGGATCGGGCTTCCCACTTCATCCCTTCGTCCGGGGCTCATGTACAACCACGGCCCGACTTCCACGATCTGGCGCCAAACTTCATCCTCAACATCTCGGCGTTTATCGTCAGGTGCGAGGCCTTCTCTCGCATCCAGCCTCACTTCGCTTCGCTAAAGACCTTCAATGTCAAGTCAAGGTGGTGAAGGGCGCCCAAGCGAGGGCGGAGGCGCCATGGTGGGCAAAATGCCCAACGCCATCCGCTCGAGGGTGCCTTCGTGGAGTCCGCCAAAGAGTGGCAATCGGGTGGTTCTACATCACCGAGCCGCGGACTTAAATGGGCAGCGGCCCCGAGTTCAGATCTGTACCCCATGCAGCTCACCTCCGGAAAGAGAAGGGCTTGCTATGGGGTAGTTCGAGGAGCCGACAGATTCCATCCTGTCTCACACACCGTGAACAAGAAGCTTAAGCTTGTCAACGTGATCCGTGTCATGCTCGTCACGGATTCTCCCCGCCAAAGAACGGGCCTTCAATTTGTGGGAGTTTGATCCGCAAAGCACCGGACATTGAGCGGCTCTTTGACACGACGCACGGTTGCCCGGAGGGTGTTGTTCAAGGGCGGAGAAGCCCCCGCATCCGCAACTGAAGATCGCGGATTCAACGCAGCGCCCGGCCGGCGAGGTAAGCTATGTTATCCTTTATGGGACACTCATTTCTTTCATAGTTTGACTCTATGTGGGATCTAAAACTCCCAATGCCTTTAACAGATCGGCAGAAGACGTCCGGACAGGTTAACCTGTCTGCTCCCTTCCCGAAGACCCAGCGGACACCCGCTTATCAGGTTGCTGGTTCCGCCCTTTACGTGGTGCCGAGAAGAAGGCCAAGAAGAAGGCCGGGGAACCCAAGGAGTTCCCGACGCCAGTAGTATCGACTCATCATCCGATGACTCCGAGGCGGACTCCTCCCCTGAGGAGGAGGAAAAAGAGGCCTCTTCCCCAGCGGGGGGAGAGAATAAGAGGAAGGCCTCCCCGACGAGGGCGGCCGAAGGGTTCAAGAAAGGACGGACCCTTTCTCAGGACTGCTCCGCCAACGCCGATGACGGCGACGAGGAGTGGCCCTCAAGGGCCAAGCCCCTGGCAAGATCGTAAGTGTCCGAATTCCTGGATAATTTATAATTTCTCTTTTTGCCACATGGTGTCCTTCTAATGCCGCATACAACCTGTAGTCCGACCAAGGACGATCTTCCCGCTTCATCGAGCGGGTCCTTGGCTCTGTCGGATATGGATTCCCTTCCAACCGCCTCTACCCCTCATGACGCTGATGACGCCGAGGTGGGATCCCAGGAGGGGACCCGCCAGGAGCGGGAGGCTCCGGAGGTGCCACAGGGCAACCTCCCGGACTTCGCACGGACTCCGCATCGAACTCCGCAGTGGATCCGAGTTCTGGCAGCGCCCCTTCGTAAGAAGGGCAAGACTGTGACACCGGGCCGCCGCCCAACCGAGGCGCAGATAACTTGTTGGAAGCGCCAACGGCGCTTCCATCGAAGAACACCGCACCTTGTCATGAGTGCGGTGATTGAAAAGGTTCAGCTCGCCAAGAGCGGGCTGACCAAAGCCTGAAAGTGCACTTCTAACAAAGCTTTGAGGTAAGAATTTTAAGACATGTAATATAATACCGCATAGACAAGAGCCTCGATGCTCGCTCGTGTTCGGAAAGAAAACCGGACCGAGGATCTTACAAAGATATACGCAGGAGTTCTAAAAATATGTCAATATGGGATTGCAGGCTGCGCTGCTTGACCTCTCGCCAAGACCGATCATGGAGGTCGATGCTTTGAAGCAGAACCTCGAGCGGTCCGAGAGCGAGCTCGGCCGTGCCAAGAAGCAGCTCGAGGAAAAGGAAGGTGAGCGACACCGTATTGTATTTTTACCTTACAGAAAAGGATTTTGGTTGCAAGAGAAATAACAAGGATAACGTGGGTACTCCCGGGGCCACGAATGAGGTGGCGACCCTGAAGGAGGCCGTGTCCGCAGCCGAACGTAATGCGGCCGCGGAACGAGATGAGCGAGAGAAGTAGGAGGCGCGGATGGCGGAGGTGCAGCAAGAGCTCCAGGCTCTCGTGGAAAAGCATGAGAGTTTGGAGCGCGACTCGAAGACTCGAAAGTCCGAGCTTGCATCGGCTCTTGAGAGTGCCAAAGGCACTAAGGCCAAAGCCCATAAGGCCCTCCAGGAAATTGAGGCGGTGAAGAAAATAGCGGCGGGTAAGGCATTTTTCATGCAAAGCAAGCATGTGAATGTGAATTACCTGTTACTTACCCGAATTCGGAGCTCTCCAGGAGCATTTGCAGATCTGCCTCGCAGCGTGTCTGATGCTGCCGCATTCTACCGGGCCGAGGAGGGGAGCTCGACGGAGAAGGTCTTCGGTCTCAAGATGTCGAGGCCGGACATCTGGTGCTTTTAGCGACCGGTGAAGCAGCTGGTCGAGCTCCACAAGGTAGCCAAACAGCCATGAAGGGCCTCATAGTTCGCTATGGCCCAAGGAGGCCATGCCTGGAGCTACTTCGCCTGGTGCGGCGGCTGGTGGATGCATGTCCTCGGTAGAAGTCGTCAAGCAGTCCGCCAGATTGAAGGTGCCGTTGGGCCCTTGCGCTGCAAAAGTGCATGGGGCGGGATGGACGCCGAGAA
Organism: Aegilops speltoides; assembly: GCA_021437245.1. Taxonomy (NCBI): domain Eukaryota; kingdom Viridiplantae; phylum Streptophyta; class Magnoliopsida; order Poales; family Poaceae; genus Aegilops; species Aegilops speltoides. The sequence goes on from CM038144.1 coordinate 131,351,035, forward strand.
GCTTCGACGGACGCGCGCCGGCGGGCAAGGAGTATCGTACGCCCGAAATGTACTATAAGAGTGTCCTGAAGGGAGCCCGCATGATTGCGGATGAGTGCTCCAAGGATGTAATATTTGAGTAAAATCGCATTATGTTATCCTGTGCGCTGAAAACTGTTTTCATATGCGCTAAGCAATGCTTATTAATTTAAAATATTACCTTCTGTGCGGCCGTTTATCAAATCTAAGAGATGGCAAGTCGTCGGCTTCAGCCCCCATGCCACTAGTGCTGGGGTGTTCGGGATAAACTTGAGCGCTCTTGTTCCCATGTTTGGGTCCATCTAGGGAGGCGCTCAACACAACGAACGAGGCAACCGGACTTATAATGCTTGAACACTCTCACTTAGCCATAGAATTCTATAATTTTAAATTTCGGCAAAGCCCCTAGTGTTTGGAAGACCGAGGTCGGGGCGCTATCCACGCCTGGGCCGGACAAAGCCGGTTCCTCGCTCTAAGCGGCATAAGTCTTTAGGGACTCGAAAAAACCTCTCGAACAGCGACCAGCTCTCGCCTTATCATGACGGTCAGTTTTAGCTTTCTCCACTGAGGCGCTTGCCCTGCTCAACCGGGGCGCAATCGCGGTGGTTCTCCTAGTGCTACCTTATCGATAAAACGGAACGTAAGGTACCAAAACATGGGAGCCGGGCAAACCCAACTATTGACCCAAGACATGATTCTGAGCCGATGCATATAATGCTATAAGTTCGGGGTGCCGCACTTGTGAAAGTGTTCGGACTTATCACACCATAATGCGGGGAACTTAAGCCCCTAGTGTATTCGGCCGTATCAAAGTGTACGGATGCAACATGTCATAAACGAACATATATAAGAAAGAAATGCGATTATAAGCAAAAAGCGAAGCACTGTTTATTCAGAAATACTGCCATGAATGCAGAGCGATACAAATAGTGCGGTAAGCAAGGGATTGGACTATTTAAACATGTCCCCCTCCAGGGAAAGGCTGCGGAATGGTGTATTAAACAGATTTAATGCTCGTATTGGAGACCACCTGAGTGTTCGTCGTAGCCTTTCTCCTTCCCTGGCTGTAGCATCGTGAGTTCGGCAGGTCTACTGCTGGACAAGGCCTCTGGTGAATGGAGTCCTGTGGGTAAGAAAAAAGAAAAAGGAAAAGACTGACGTACTTGGGAGCCCCTGGTGTGATTAAGACACACTCTGGGCCTGTCGTGGTCGTGCCCCTCCCCCTATGCCCATGGTATCTCCAGAGCGTAATGATGTACGCGAAAGACTGGTCTTGCAATTATTCAAGGGCTGGGGTTAGCCGCATTACTACGCTGCGGCTTCGGAACGTGCTGTGGTCTTGTTGTATGTTACTCCGGCGCGTTTGGCCGTGTCCGGCCGCTAACGGCCGGACTCAAAATTGCCTTAAGAGGCTGCTCAGATTTCGCCACGAGAGCCGCTGTGTGTTCCTCCGCTCGAGGGAGCGTTCAGTGTTTCCGTTGACCGTGATGACTCCTCGAGGGCCTGGCATCTTGAGCTTGAGGTATGCGTAATGCGGCACCGCATTGAACTTTGAAAACGTGGTCCGTCCGAGCAGAGCGTGATAGCCACTGCGGAACGGGACTATGTCGAAGATTAACTCCTTGCTTCGGAAGTTATCCGGGGATCCAAAGACCACTTCCAGTGTGACTGAGCCTGTACAATTGGCCTCTACACCTGGTATGACGCCTTTGAAGGTCGTCTTTGTAGCTTTAATCCTTGAGGGGTCTATGCCCATCTTGCGACCGTATCCCGATAAAGCAGGTTCAGTTGCCGCCGCCATCCATCGTGACTCGTAAGGTGAAATCCATCGACGATTGGGTCTAAAACCACGCGCAAATCCGCCATGGCGGATAATGGTGGGGGAACCATTCGATCAAAAGTGATCGGGCAAGAGGACCATGGATTGAACTTGGGCGATCGCTCCATCGCATATACATCCCTAAGTGCACGCCCGCTCCCTCTTGGGTATGTGGGTTGCGATATCATGTTTACCGTCCGCACTTGTGGGGGAAACCCTTCATCCTCACTGCTCGGCAGCCGGGTGTCTTCCTCGTCATCATTTGTGCAGCCCCTTGTCATTGTTTTCGCAATTAACTTGCTCGCCTGCTTAAATACCCAACAATCCCTGTTGGTGTGATTAGCTGGCTTTTCGGGTGCCATGTATCCGCAAGAGCGGTCGAGTATTCGGTCCAAATTGACGGACCGGAGTAGTTCTTTTGAATGGCTTTTTCCATCGACCGGGTTTGAGCCTCGAATCCGGCGTTGACCGCCAGATCCTCGGTGTTATCGCCGTTAACGCAGCGTTTGTTTTTGTTGCGACGCGACCTGCCATTGCGGTCCTTGTTATCCGGACTGCCAGAATTTTTGCTGAGGTTGTTACTACGGGCTAGCCAGCTGTCCTCTCCCGCGCAAAAGCGGGTCATGAGTGATGTGAGGGCTGCCATGGATTTCGGCTTTTCCTGTCCTAGGTGCCGGGCCGGCCACTCGTCGCGGATGTTGTGTTTGAAGGCTGCGAGGGCCTCTACATCCGAACAGTCGACGATTTGATTTTTCTTTGTTAAGAACCGTGTCCCGAATTGTCTGGCCGATTCGTCTGGCTGCTGAATTATGTGGCTTCGGTCATCGGCGTTTGGTGGTTGCACATATGTGCCCTGGAAGTTGTCAAGGAATGTGGCTTCCAGGTCCTCACAACACCCAATTGACTCTGCTTACAAGCTGTTAAGCCAATGCCGAGCTGGTCCTTTAAGCATGAGTGGGAGATATTTCATGGCATGGAGATCGTCACCGCGGGCCATATGGATATGAAGGAGATAGTCTTCGATCCAAACCGCGGGGTCTGTTGTGCCATCGTAGGATTCAATGTTCACGGGTTTAAACCCTTCAGGGATTTGATGATCCATTACTTCATCTTTGAAGCATAGTGGGTGTGCGGCGCCTCTATATTGGGCAATATCACGACGTAGCTCAAGCGAGCTTTGTCTACTGTGTTCGGCCCGGCCGGAGCTGTTGCATCCGGCGTGACGGTAATCGTCGTACATCGTGGGGTGCCCACGTGATCCATAGATCGATCTTGGTTGTCTTGCCTTGTCCTCCAATATGTCTCGCAAGTCCGGCGGATTCCCCCGTGGCTTCGTACTTTTCGAGCGGTGCCAGGGTACGGTCCTAATGGAGGGCCTAAAAGCCTCTCTGTCGCGACCACGGGTGGTCACCGCCAGACAGCGCTGGTGATGAGGGTTTATACTCCTCCTCCTCTAATCGGGGAGCAACTTGCGTTTTGGGTAGCTTTTGGAAGGGCATCCAAGTTCATACTCTTCGCCGCAAGGACTTGATCCATCCGTCGGCTAGCGTAACTTGATCAGCTCGAGCTGTTGCTGCTTTTTCTTTAGGCTGTTTGCCGTGGCCATAAGCCCGCGCTTAAAACGCTCTTGTTCGACGGGATCCTCCGCACGATTTAATTCATCGTCGTTGAGGCTTGCCTCGTCTCCGGAGGGAGGCATGTAATTATCATCCTCTACCTCTTCGCTCACCGCCTCTCGTGAGGGCTGGCTTCTCCGCCCTCTGTCTTTGAATCTTTTGGAGCGGGTTATCTTCGCACTCTCGGGTGTTATTATCTCCGCGCCGAATCTCCATTCTTGCTGTGACGGATTTAGAGCGGCGCCACGACGCCGGGCGCTTGGGCTGTTTCTTGGAGGAATCTGCCTCGCCGCTTCTTCGCCATTCCCATCCTTTGGGATGTCCACCATGTATATGTAGTATGACGAGGTGGTCTTCCAGTACCCTGCAGGTGTTGGTTCCTAGTCGTCTCCGGCATTGTCGTCCATACCGTCGATGTCTTCGGAGTCGTAATCTAGCATGTCGGTAAGATCGTTGACAGTGGCTACAAAGTGGGTGGTGGGTGGGCTTTGAATTTCTTCGTCGTCGAATCCCAACCGTCCTGACCGCAGTCCGGCCAGGGCTCTCCTGATAACGAGAGATACTTTAGCGAATTTAGGATGTCGCCAAAAGGTGAGTTCTAAAAGATGTCCGTGGCGGTGAACTCCATGATCGGCGCCCAATCGGATTCGATTGGTAGGGGCGCAGGAGGTTCGGAGTCCGGCAAGGAGTCCAGCACCTCGGAGTCACGAGCTTTACAAGGGACAAGGTTAGTATTCGGCTCCATCGCCATAGAGATTGCAGCCCTCGAGGCGGTGTCTAGCCACCCGTCCTCGATCTGCGCGGTCGACTCCGAACTAAGGGTCGGGCGGACTCGCAGCGGCCTCCGTGGCGCTGTCCGCAGCAGAGCTAAATCATGCCCATCGTGATAAAGGCGGCGCTGCGCTCATTTGTGGCTCGAATCCGTCAAGATCAAGTCCCCGCGGATGTCGGCCGTGAAGTTTAGATTTCCAAATCTGACTCGACGGCCAGGGGCGAGCTTTCGATCCGCTCCAGATGGCTGCTTAATTGGCCGCAAAGCAAAGCCGCCGAATCGAAAATCTGTCCGGGAGAAAAGTCTCACCTGGACCGTCGTTGTTGTTTCGATCGAAGGAGCCATCGAGCCTATCGGTGACGACACACCGAACTCTCAATGAAAGCACCAATGTCGTTGTCAAACCGTGGATCTCGGTAGGGGGTCCCGAATGTGCGCCTAGGCGGATGGTTAAAGGAGACAAGGGACACAATGTTTTTACCTGTGTTCGGGCCCTCTCGATGGAGGTAAAACCCTACTCCCGCTTGATTAATATTGATGATATGGGTAGTACAAGAGTGGATCTACCATGAGATCAAGGAGGCTAAACCCTAGAAGCTAGCCTATGGTATGATTGTTGTAATGGTTGTTCGTCCTACGGACTAAAACCCTCTAGTTTATATAGACACTGGAGAGGGCTAGGGTTACACAGAGTCGGTTACAATGGTAGGAGATCTACATATCTGTATTGCCAAGCTTGCCTTCCACGCCAAGGAAAGTCCCATCCGGACACGAGACGAAGTCTTCAATCTTGTATCTTCATAGTCTTGGAGTCGGGCCGATGATGATAGTCCGGCTATCCGGACACCCCCTAGTCCTGGACTCCCTCAGTGATCACCCCCGGATCACAAATGAACCAACACTGTGGTTTCCACAAATACCGACCATCTTCATGGTCACACGAATCTCATCAAGCAACCAGTGCCAAGCATAAAAATTTAGTGTGCAAGATTTCTTAATTATGTTGATCCATGGTGTGACTTACTCACGAGCTATGTCCACAACCGAGGATGCGCCTATCGATAGATTAATATACACCCTGCAGAGGTAGCACACTATACCCACACCACGGAACCCATGGCCTCGCACTCCCATTCGGGTGGGCCAACAGCTTTCCGATGAAACCCTCCCATTGCCATGACACTCTCCCAGCAACTCCGACCAACTCCTCTTTGGGCTAAGTCATGGGTGGCCTCGTGCCTACCAAAGGCATCAACAGCCACCGTCGTGGAAAAACAAACGGGCCCAAGCGGGGACAAGGTACCATATCAACAAACAGGCACACAAGGTTATGTCTGCTTACAGGGCCAGGGTACCGCACGCCGATAACCTTCCCTTGTTGGAGGTACCGACCAAAGGCATGACAATGGACCGAATAAAGGCCTTCCCATAAAGGCAAATGTGGTTGCACTTGGAAAAACTCGATTTACTAGCACCATGACTCGATCAACATTATGTTCAAGTTGAATTATTAACAGGTTTAACTTGACATGGAAACAATCCGAGTCACAATATGCCATGAACATGCAGCTATTCAACATGCATCACATATAACTTCAAGTAAACAGATCAACATCATCATGTTTTCTACTTGCACTAGTCATCATTAAACTCCACTGGTTTCTAGCTCACTGGTTTTTAACACTCATCATTTTGATCATGCTATTATAATAATAAACTCAAAAACTCTGTATGCAAAACATTACCAATCATAGTCAAATCATAACCATACAAGCAAAGCTATTTCTACTGGCTCATACTAGTCCATGGATGCAACGTTACTGTAAACTAAGAATTTCAAACATGACAAAACAACTAGCATGAGCAATATTCATTTAAATAATTGAATGCATGAAATAACTCATATTAAAGTTGGAAAAGTCAGAAATATTGGAGAGACACCATACAAATGTTGGTGTAGCTTGCCTTAGTGCAGAGGAGGCTCACACTCCTCCTGGTTCTCTTCAAGACAAGTTTCTCCTTCTGAAAATATTTAAAAACAGCAAAAAGAAATATCAAGAATCTTTGTGAAATTCACCAGAAAATCTAGACAGCAGAGAAAATTCTCATTTTTGATGTGCTGCTAGATCTTTTCAATGAGGACACAATGCAAAAAGAATCAATTCATTTGGACTTAGGGTTTAAAAGTTATGGCTATTTGAAGTTTCTGTAAAATATTTGAAATAAAATCAAATAACAGAATTTCCAGGAGGGCGACGTCGATTGTGTATTTTCAGAATATGCCTCCACTCGTACCACTTCGGGCGCGAGTGGAGAGACTGACACCGGGCCCCATCGGTCACGTGTGGAGAGAGAGGGAGAGAGATAGAGCAGAGGTGGCGCTTCGCCGAAGCTCACGCCGGCGAGGAGGGTTTCTTGGCTGGCTTGAGAGGGAGGGAAAGCAAGAGGGGGTCGAGACGCACTTGCATGTACCCGTGGCTTGACGAGAGACAGCCGGAGCAGCTTGGAATCAAGCTCCCAAGCGGCGGCTGCGGTCGGGTCTCGTCGGAGAAGAGGAAGATGACGGAGAGGGGCGGTTCCAGGGGCTCCAGCAGCGTCAGCTAGTACCACTGGACCTCCAAGGAGTCACCGGAGAAGTCAGTGGGGCTCGAGGTGGAGTGGAGCATCGGGGGCGAGTAGAGGGGATCACCGGCGAGCTCGATCTTGAGCACGGTAGCCCGAGGCCTGCCCGGTCGGGCTATGGCTCCCTCTACTGCGTATGGTGGCTGGTGAAGAGGCTGGATGGGTTGGAGAGCCCGGGGGCATCGATATTTATAAGCGGTGGGGGAAGGGGGGTCTCAGCTCCGTCAGAGCTCTCTGGAAGCCGGCGAGCAATGACAAGTGATGTCAGCGAGGGGTGGAGGGGCTCAGCAATCACGCGGGGGCTGTGCAGCGTGCGGACGAGCACAGGAGCGCTAGCGCGGACGAAGACAGTGGCACGGGGTGCACTGTGGCTTTGGCCGTGTGTAGGATCGGAAGTATGTCTAGAGGGGGGGTGATTAGACTACTTGACAATTTAAAAGTTTAGCCTTTTGATTAGGACAAGTTTTTAGCAAGTTCACAAATATGACCAAGTCAAGTATCACCCTACACATGCAATTCTAGAGTTATGGCAGCGGAAAGTAAATTGCACATGTAGTAAATAGAGGTGGAGAAGAGCAAACGCAGTTTGGAGACACGGAGATTTTTTCTCGTGGTTCCGATAGGTGGTGCTATCGTCAATCCACGTTGATTTAGACTTCAACCCACGGAGGGTAACGGCTGCGAGAGTCCACGGAGGGCTCCACCCACGAAGGGTCCACAAAGAAGCAACCTTGTCTATGCCATCATGGCTTACGCCCACGGAGGACTAGCCTTACTCGGGGTAGATCTTCACGAAGTAGGCGATCTCCTTGCCCTTACAAACTTCTTGGTTCAACTCCACATCTTGATGGAGGCTCCCAAGCGACACCTAACCAATCTAGGAGGCACCACCCTCCAAAAGGTAATAGATGGTGTTGGTGATGATGAACTCCTTGCTCTTGTGCTTCAAATGATAATCTCCCCAACACTCAACTCTCCTCACCGATTTGGCTGTGGTGGAAGAAGGGATTGAGTGGAAAGCAACTTGGGAAGGCTAGAAATCAAGTTTCATATGGTGGGAGTGGTGCAACTTGATCTCAACACAAGGGTAGGTAGTTCTCTTCTCTGAAATGTAAGGTAGGAGTGGTAGTTCTTTCGATGGCTCTCTCCACTAATGAAGAGGAGGTGGAGGGTATTTATAGCCTCCACACAAAATCCAACTGCTACACACATTTGAGCAATCTCGGTGAGACGAAGTTGACAACTCGGTGAGACCGAAAGTTCAAATCTTGTGAATGTTGGGATTTTGGTGGGACGAAAATACAATCTCGGTTAGTCCGATTCTTCCAAAGACTAGGGTTTGCCATTCTCGGTGGGACCGATTTTATCATCTCGGTGACACCGATTTGATTACGTATGTTCTGAAGCTTGGCAACACTAGTTTCGTGAGACCGAGTTTGGAATCGGAAAATCCAAATTACTAGGGTTTGGCTATATGGCTGAGGTGGTTCATCTCGGTGTGACTGAAGTTTATGGAATCGGTGGGACCGAGATTACTTATGAGCATATGTTAGAATGAGGGATTGTCGATCGTTTGGGAGATAGATCACTAAGCACTTTGAGCAACCAGATCATCAACATAACCTCATCCCCTTTAATAGTATTGGCTTTCCTATGGACTCAATGTGATCATGGATCACTAAACCAAAATGGAGTCTTGAGCTTTTGCCAATGCTTTCCTTAGCATTTTGAGGGGTCCACATCAACAGTCATTGCTGCACCCATATCACCGAACTTTCTGAAATATACTCAAGAAACAATTAGTTCAATGATATATATGTTGTTATTAATTACCAAAACCACCCGGGATTAGTTGCACTTTCAATCTCCCCTTTTGGTAATTGATGACAACATATAGATCAAAGCTTCGACAAATGATATAATCAATGAATGATATCGTCGCTTTGAGAAGTATGTGATAAGCAAGAGCTCCCCTAAATTTGTGCATTATTTAAGATTTATGCTTGAATGCAAATGCACAATCGATTAGGATCATGGGTCACTCTTCCATGTCACATACATCTTGGTGAAGCGCACAAAATGATAAGAATGAATAACATGCACCCAATCACCAAGACATGAGTAAATGATCATACAAGATATGAATAGCATATGATAAGCATTAAGCACACATTAAGCATAGTATGATCAGCACTCATCAAAGTAGAGCAAACGTAGTATCAAACACACGAAATGTCTCGAAAACTCAAAAGTATCTCAAAGAAAACCGCAAACGAAAGAGCAAAAGCGAGACACTCTCTCTCGAAGTCCTATGATCTATACAATTTCTCCCCTTTGGCAACAAGTTACCAAAAGTTCGAAGGTATAGAGCTAAGCGCCACTAGGGACTCTGCTGGCGGCTCCTGCCTGGGTCGATGGAGTGGAGATAGCTGCATCCGCAAAGGCTTCGGCCAAGTCTGTGGAGCTGGAGGAGGGACACTGGAGCTGGAGCTGGAACCGATGGAGCTGTGGAGGTCTTGATGTAGTAGCCCAGGGTCTCACATCGAACAAAGAATCGATCTGGGTCTTGTGGGAACTCGAGCAGGCTGCTCATAGTCATCTGGACTAAATCATCTTCCATCTCCTTCATGAGCTCGCCTTCTCCCTCTTGGCTTCCTCAATATCCGCCTCAAGCTTGTTGACAAGGACTTGCACCTCGGCCACTTGACATCCGAGCATGGAACTTGTCTTCAACTATCCTCTCAAGACTCTCCCGAGACGCACTATGCTGGGCAAAGCGTAGTTCAATCCTCCGGTAGCTTCAAGAAGTTGTTCTCCAACGCCTTGGCTTTTGTGCTTCGCCGCCGCTTCCTTCTCAGCTTTGGCTTGTTTGGCAGCTTCGACTTAGCTTGTCCTTCAACAGATGTAGGATCATCCTCTATCATCACAACTTCATTGTCCTCATGTTTAGCCTGCAGTGGCAAGTGGGGTCTATCCAACAAGTAGGTGTCCGTGCCAAACTTGGCATTGATGAGCATCTGAATGTGCGGAGCAAACCCACATGACCTCTTTCTCGTCTCCGTCATTGTCCTCTTGATAGTCTCAACTATCGTGTCCATCACCTTGAAAGGTGCCTTCGATCTAGAATATGCAGCATGTTGATAGAATACCCTCTTATCATGCGATGATCTCCTGACTTAGGCATCAAAGTATGCCTCAGAATAGTGTTAGTAGTTGGGAGACCTGCCTGAAGATGATACATTGATCCAAGCTTCCATATCTCAACATCTTTGGCTGGTACCTCATTGTACATATTTTTCATTGATTCATGGTTTTTCTTTGGAATTCCATAGACATCTACATCATCATCTCTTGATCTTTGGAGCGCTTAGCGAAGGTTTCCATTCTTCAACAGTTGAAGAGAATCTCCGCCTTCACCATCCATACAATTCGCCATCCGGATAGAAATGTGTGTGGCATAGAACCGCATGATCATCTCATCATTCCATGTCAGTTTCGACCAACAAACTCGCAACTCCACATGCAAGTGAAGCTCTCATGCACATGTGGGAAGTAGTCTCTGTGCTTTTCTTTGTCAATATATTCCCAATCAACATATCTAGTGTCAAGAATAATGGGCTTTTGTCCATGAGCACTGCCTCATAGAAATCTTGTTGCTCTCTCGGTGTGGAATCTTGAGTCAACAGCTGTCCTTCTCCTGGTGGCATATGGATCAACTTGCCTCCATAGCCCGAGGCCTTTGTCTTTCCTTTCCTTCATATTTTCTCGCCGAGGATGAGCATCATTGTGGATGGCGGTTTCATTCGAAGTTTCAAGAACACATGTGCCTCATCATCCGACTCACTGGTGGCACATTGTCCTTCTTCTTCTCTCAAGCAGGAATGTTTCTCACTGTTTTCTTGGGCTTGGCAGCAGCTTGGCTTGAGCTGCCTTTGCTTTGGAGCCGATGGCTTAGATTTGGTAGGTGCTCCCGCCTCGATGGCATCTCCCATCAACTTAGACTTCGAGGAGGGGCTGGGGTGCATCCTCATCGTAATCTTCTTCACCGCTTCATCATGTACTAACCTCTTCCTCTTGGAAGTTTTCTTTATCTTCTTTGGAGGTTTCTTCTTCCATGCTCAACTTCTTGGCAACTGTGGACTTCTTCACTTTGTTGGTGCCTTTCTTGGTGTGTTGCCCTTGATAGTCTTTGGCAACCACTTTCCTCTTAGGTTTGGAATTGATCTCTTCCTCAAGAACAAAGTCGTAATCCTCTTCATCGAATTTCTTCTTCCGCCCCGTGGCAGCAGCAGCAAACCACTTGGGTGCTCCTCTCACCATCATCGTAAAAGTTGTTGGCTTCAGACTAGTGCCCGCCTCGAATCTCAACCGTGATTCAGACTGCTCGCTGTCACTTGCATCGCATATGACCGATAACCCGTGAAGAGAATAGGTATAGGCAGAATAGAAGAGTTATCACAAACTGCAGAAGATTTTGCAAAAAGAATGAGTTCAAACTTCAGTTTTAAGTTTTCACAGAAAGCATTTCGGTCTGACCGAGTCTAAAATTCGGTGAATCCGAAGTGTCTAAACTGAACCTTTCACACCACTTTCGGTTGTACCAAAATGGGTTTCGGTCTAGCCGAGAACACTAGGGTTTCACTAAATCCTCATTTTGGTCTTACCGATTTGCACAACTCGTTGGACCGAAGGTGCAAAGGTAATGGCCAGAGGCCAAATCGGTCATCCGAGAATGTAGAATCGGTCACACCGAGATGTGTTCGCGGAAACCTAACCCTAAAATTTTCACTCAATTTCGTTCTAAGAACTAATCTGCTGGATAGGAAGATTTCAAACATGGCAAGAAGCTAGGCAAACCAATCGCATTGAATCGAGGTTGAAGACGAGAGGATCAAACTCACCCTAAGATGGAGTTTCTCACGGCGCAACGGCGCGATGAGATTGACCGCTGACGGCGATGGAGACCATGGGCGAGGGCGCACAGCGACGGCGGAGACGATCCGGAGACCACGGCGACGGCAGCTAAGGGTTTGGGGCGAGACGTTTTGAAGGAATAATCAACGCGCTGCCCTCGTATATATACCTTCACTGGTGTCGGTGGGACCGAGTTGAAAACTCGGTGGCACCGAGATGGTTAATCGCAAGCGCTACTCATATCGGTCACGCCGAATTTGTAACTCGGTTTCACCGAGGTGAAAACCTAGATCAATCTAAGTGACTTCGGTCTGTCCAATTTGAGTATATTGGTTTGACCGAAAGTACTTAGAAGGTTTTGGAAGTTAAGCTTTTGACGGATCGGTGGCTCCGAGTGCTCCTCACTCGGTCTGTCCGAAAAAGACTTGATCAAAGTTTGTGATATAAGAATGAATAGAGTTTGAGACAAGAAAGCATAGATAGCTAGGGGAGGAACTTAGGCATTCTTGTCCATCCATTTGGTCAAAAAGAGATAAAATCCAAAAGACCAAAGCAACAAATGGATGTCCTCGAATGGATAAAATTATGCATCCAACATGCTCACACAATAAGATAGTAAATGAAATATGTGTCAAACATGCACAAACAAATCTCTAGCAACTAGCACACAATTTGGCGATGACTAGGTCATCTATATATGAGTATATTGACTTAGGAGTCAAATGAGAACATTTGATCATAGGTCATACTCATCGTTTAAGCACAAGTGGGGTTACCACTTTTACATAATGCATTAATGTGTTCACATCATTTGAAGATGCTTTAGCTCATATCTTTAGAGCAAAGCTCCCCCTTGATGTGAGAACCCCTTTTAAAGGGTCAAACTAACCTTGGGTTGTCGAGAAGACTTCATGTAGATGTTGAAGATGTGGATGCTCAATGTTGATGAGGATCATCAAGAGTTGGGAGCAATCCTTTGGATTCGGGCACTTTCAATACCTACATGGGTTAGTCCCACAAGGAACAAACAAGGATATCCATGGACATAGATTGAAGTACACAATAGATGATGTCCATGAAAGCAATGATTACCTTGTCCCTTGACTTACCAACATGAGGGTTTGTGACTCCATGAACTAGTGCAAGATGTGGAAGTTGATTGCACAAGTTCTTGCCAAAATGAATATGAGCGAAGTATGTTGGCGGAGTCACCTCAAGAACTCTCTAGTTCTTCTTCTTCGATCCACACCATCTTGATGGGAATCCTTGGGGTAGTAGTTGAGCTTGTCAAGTAGAACTTGAAGTTTCCTTGGGAACCCACTTGACCATGGCCTTGGGTGCTTCAATGAATGCATCAATCTCCTCTTGAAGCTTGTCCTTGCCTTTTAGCTTGTGGTCTTGTGGTGGAAGGTCATCTTGAGCTTGTTCCACATTGGAGGAAGTAGGATCATACTTCTCCTTTTGAGAAACAAACTTTGGAGTGGGATATTGACCTTCTTCCCATTCAACACCCTCGGCGTTGAACTTTCGCTCAAAACCAATTCCTTGATTCTTCCGTGCCTTCCTTGCTTAAGTAACAATTTCTCAAAGTTCTTGCTTCCGCAAGGCTCTTGTAGACACCCTTCTCTATAATCCCTTTCAATAAACTATTTTCTTGCTCAAGTGTAACTTGGCTTGAAACATTGTTAGTGGAATCAAGAGAATTACTAGAACCAATTATGTTGCTTCTAGATGAAGAATTTTTCTTATGCTTGTCATGCTTAGTTTTAATAGGTGGCAAGAAATTAGACAAGAGAAGTCGTTTGGCAAGATATGAAGAACTCTTCTTTCAAGATCGCCATTGATAGCTTTTAGAAACTCATGTTCTTGCTCTAGATTGAGCTTCTCGAGCGTAGCTTCTCATGAGATCTTAGGAGCTCTCTATGATCTTCTTGAGTTGTTTCATGAGCTAACTTAAGAGTGTTTAGTTCTTTAGTTAGACGCTCAATCTCCTTCATAGCATTGTCATTCGACTCTTCTCGACTATAAAGACTACTAGCATGTTCATCATTACTAAGCTCACTAGATTTGTCATGTAAAAGCTCATCTTCACCAAGCAAGTCATCCTCATCACTATCAAAGTCAATGAATTCAGGGTGTGATACCTTGGGGCCTTTTGCCATGAAGCATCTTCTAATTCCCTCATTTGGTGAATCAAATATGTCATAGGAGTTGAAGTTGGAGGATACGAGAGCAAGACCGCAACACCTTCATCTTGATCAGATTCGAGTTGGAGTGATAGCTTCTTTCGAGTGATTGTCTGAGTCGGAGCGGAGACCCATTCACCAACACGAGCTTGATGTTTTCTTCTTGTGTAGCTCCTTGATGACTTGTCTTTCCTTTCCGAATCCTTGCTTCTCCGAGAGGATCTTCGCTCATAACGATCATCTCTACTCCTTCTCTCTTCCGAGGCGACTCTTCTCTTGAGCTTCTTCTTCTTGGAGATTCTTTCTTCTCTTGTGGGGAGTCGAACACTCATTTGAGTAGTGTCCGGTCTTCCACAATTGTAGCAGTTTCGATCACGGCTAGAAGATCTCTTTTCATCATATGATCTAGACTTTGAGCTTCTTTCCTTGCTTCTACTCTTGTAGAATTTGTTGAAGTTCTTCACCATTAGGCTTATCTCTTCATTGGAAACCAGCTTGTCGCTTGAGGTTGTGGGAGCTTCAACTGTAGCTTTGTAAGCACCACTTGACTTGTTGTGAAGCTCTTCCTTGTCTTTAAGTGTCATCTCATGAGCAACAATCCTTCCAATGACTTCGGTAGGCTTGAGATCCTTGTAGTTTGGCATCATTTGAATCAAAGTGCACACGGTGTCATACTTTCCATCCAAAGCTCTGAGGATCTTCTTGATGATGAATCGGTCGGTCATTTCTTCGCTTAATAAGCCGGCAATCTCATTTGTGATGAGAGCAAGCCTAGAGTACATTTCAGCGACTCCTTCACCTTCCTTCATCTTGAACTTGTCAAGTTGACCTTGAAGAACATCTAGCTTTGATTCCTTCACGGACTCGGTACCTTCGTGCATTTCGACCAAAGTATCCCAAATCTCTTTTGCATTCTCAAGACGGCTGATCTTGTTGAACTCCTCGACACAAAGCATTGAAGAGAATGTCACAAGCTTGAGCATTGTTCAGAACATCCGCAACTCATCCGCAGAGCTTCGCGATCCGAACTTTTCCTTCCTCAAGAATTCACCTTGCAAGCCAACTCAAATAATGCCCCATGCGCGTGGTTATGTCCAAGAATATGCATTTTCATTTTGTGCTTCCAACTAGCAAAATTTGAACCATCAAAGTAAGGACCTCTACTTAAAATTACCTCACTAGACGCCATACTCTCCTAGGTTGTGAAACCAAGCTTATGGAGTCCAATGCAATGGAAACCAATCCAATGGAGACCAAAGCTCTGATACCACTTGTAGGATCGGAAGTATGTCTAGAGGGGGGGTGATTAGACTGCTTGACAATTTAAAAGTTTAGCCTTTTGATTAGGACAAGTTTTTAGCAAGTTCACAAAGATGACCAAGTCAAGTATCACCCTACACATGCAATTCTAGAGTTATGGCAGCGGAAAGTAAATTGCACATGTAGTAAATAGAGGTGGAGAAGAGCAAACGCAGTTTGGAGACATGGAGACTTTTTCTCGTGGTTCCGATAGGTGGTGCTATCGTCAATCCACGTTGATGGAGACTTCAACCCACGGAGGGTAACGGCTGCGAGAGTCCACGGAGGGCTCCACCCACGAAGGGTCCACGAAGAAGCAACCTTGTCTATGCCATCATGGCTTACGCCCACGGAGGACTAGCCTTACTCGGGGTAGATCTTCACGAAGTAGGCGATCTCCTTGCCCTTACAAACTTCTTGGTTCAACTCCACATCTTGACGGAGGCTCCCAAGCGACACCTAACTAATCTAGGAGGCACCACCTCCAAAAGGTAATAGATGGTGTTGGTGATGATGAACTCCTTGCTCTTGTGCTTCAAATGATAATCTCCCCAACACTCAACTCTCCTCACCGATTTGGCTGTGGTGGAAGAAGGGATTGAGTGGAAAGCAACTTGGGAAGGCTAGAAATCAAGTTTCATATGGTGGGAGTGGTGCAACTTGATCTCAACACAAGGGTAGGTAGTTCTCTTCTCGTAAATGTAAGGTAGGAGTGGTAGTTCTTTTCGATGGCTCTCTCCACTAATGAAGAGGAGGTGGAGGGTATTTATAGCCTCCACATAAAATCCAACTGCTTACACATTTGACCAATCTCGGTCGAACCGAAGTTGACAACTCGGTGAGACCGAAATTTCAAATCTTGTGAACGTTGGGATTTTCGTGGGACCGAAAATACAATCTCGGTTAGTCCGATTCTTCCAAAGACTAGGGTTTGCCATTCTCGGTGGGACCGACTTTATCATCTCGGTGACACCGATTTGATTACGTATGTTCTGAAGCTTGGCAACACTAGTTTCGTGAGACCGAGTTTGGAATCGGAAAATCCAAATTACTAGGGTTTGGCTATATGGCTGAGGTGGTTCATCTCGGTGTGACTGAAGTTTATGGAATCGGTGGGACCGAGATTACTTATGAGCATATGTTAGAATGAGGGATTCTTGATGTTTGGGAGATAGATCACTAAGCACTTTGAGCAACCAGATCATCAACATAACCTCATCCCTTTAATAGTATTGGCTTTCCTATGGACTCAATGTGATCATGGATCACTAAACCAAAAATGGAGTCTTGAGCTTTTGCCAATGCTTTCCTTAGCATTTTGAGGGGTCCACATCAACAGTCATTGCCATACCCATATCACTGAACTTTCTGAAATATACTCAAGAAACAATTAGTTCAATGGTATATATGTTGTTATTAATTACCAAAACCACCCGGGGATTAGTTGCACTTTCACCGTGTCATGCCCATGCCCGACGTGGCGTCTCCAGCATCGGCGAGCGCCAGGGAGAGGTCAAGGGTGAAGATACAAAGGTGGTGGCACGGTGCAGTAGTCGTCGGCAAGCTCTACATCAAGCACGAGCTGCACAGAGATGCGAGCGCAGCGTAGAGCGCGTCGAACGCGTGCCTGAGGCCGTGTCCTCACGCGGTCACCACGCTGGCATGTTAAAAACGATGGCCACATGATGCCAAACCTTGTCCCTCATGTTGTCCATGCAGTGATTAATCTAGGGGAAGAGATCCTACACTGCCAGGCCGACCAGATTAGACTTGAGCTTGCGAGCAAGTTTCTGGTGAGAAACTTTGGCAGTATACTTGGCTAGCTTGTAGAAGGAGATTAGGGATGATTCTATGGGATTAAGGTTTTGTTAGGAGGGTAAACAAGCTCAAGATAACTCAGCTTCATTAGAGCAAGGAAAAATACACTTGTTGTAGAAACTGCATTTTGAGGCCAGAACAAAAATGATTTTCTGTAGCAAAAATATTCCAAATAGGTATGAAATATTTTTGCATAGGAAGGTGTGCAAGGTTCAAAGAATATTTGGGAATTTTCTCAGGATGTTAGGAGCAAGTAAAATGAGGGTTGCTTTGGAGCATATGTTGCTGAAGTGCTAGGCAGCGAAGAAAACGAATATTTTTCAATTATGAAAAATATTCCTTGGGTCATTTTGAGATTTTTCAGAGAGGAAATGATGAATATGAGATGGATGGGTCACTTGGGTGAAAATCAAGGATATGCCCAAGTGGTTTAGTCCAAATGAGTTGATGCAAAAATCTAACTACAAATCCAAAGGCAAACAAATTCGGGAAACAGAGAGAAGGCAAAAACCAGGCTGTCACAAATCTCCCCCACTTAGGATGAATCTTGTCCTCAAGATTCGGTTGCTCGGGAAATACATTCCGGATATGTTGCCCTTAAAAATTCCTCTCTTTCCCAAGTTGCTTCTTCCTCGGTGTGATGCTCCCACTGAACCTTATAAAACCTTATCACCTTAATACAGGTGACCCTCTCGGTCTCATCCAAAATTTTGAACCGTCTCTCCTCATAGGTCAAATCCTTAGAAAGCTCTAGCTCTGCCACATCAGTTCTTTTCTTGGGTGGCAAGATACACCTTCTTAGCTGCGAGACATGGAACACGTTGGGCACTTCTGACAATTCCGATGGTAGTTCCAACTGATACGCGACTATGCCAACTCTGGACATAACTGGGAATGGACCAATATATCTGGGTGCCAGTTTTCCTCGAGTCTGAAACCTCTTGACTCCTTTCATAGGTGTGACTCGAAGGTAGACATCGTCTCCGGGCTCGAAGCTGATCTGACGGTGCTTGGCCTCATAATAACTCTTCTGACGAGATTTAGCCAACTGCAGTCTATCTCAGATCTCCTTGACTTACTTCTCTGCCTCCAGCATCAAGTCATTGCCAAAAATGTGGCTATCTCCGGTTTGAGACCAATTTAGCAGAGTGCGGCACTTACGGCCATACAAAGCTTCATATGGTGACATCTTCAGGCTGGTCTGGAACGGATCGGAAGTAATTGAATGATGGAAGTGAGCCCAAGAATAAATGGGCCCTTAGAAGGCCGAAAGATCACATGGGCTAGAAAGAGCCCAATGGAATAATGGGCCGTTAATGGGTATAAAGCGATACACTGTTCATAATGGGCCAGTATCACCACGGGCCATTAATGGGCCAAGAGTTATATAGGGCCTCATATGGGCCAAAAGACATCATGGGTCATACATGGGCCGGAAGTAACAATGGACTGGAACCATATTGGACGGCCCAGATGCCGGTACTGGGCCTAATTCGGATAGGCCATAACGGGTCGTGAGTTAGCGGGCTGTAAATGGGTTATATGCGAACAGGATGTTAACAGGCTTTCCGTGGGCCGGTCCGCTACCTTTTGACCAAGTCAAATGGGCCGGCCTTTTCACCTGAATGGGCCACTGTTTGGCCGTGCCACGTGTCGATGTATCATAGGCACCTCCCGCCCAATGAGTGCACGGCATCTGTCCCAACGCCGAGCTGACATGTGGATACTCGAGCGAATCAGAATTTTACACGTGGGAAATCCCCATTGGTCCGGGCTCTTAACGGGTTATTGGATCCAAGTCGGAGCCCGATAGCTTCCCATTACGATGGATGCCACGTGTCGGTTACCCTTGACAAAAGCACTTCCATGACGCGCGATTTATCATCATGGAACTGGACACTTCCTTGATGATAATTTTGGTATTGTCATGGAACACTTCTACGACAGCACAGGTATGACTATCTTGATTCTGTCATAAAATGGTCATGGATGTACATGCATGACAGAAAACATGACCTACTGTGACAAACACGTATCATCACGGAAGTGTATTTTTTTTTAGTGCCCTTGGACCAGCCGGAGCACCAGGTCGCCTTCACGGAATGCGAGGGAGCAAATCTTCTTACTGTGGTAGCGACACATGCTCTATTGGTATATGGCTGACCAGCTCAGCGCCAGCTCACGCACCTCCTCAAGCAGGTCAACATCGTCCTCATGTGCCTCCGTTTCTTCCGCATCCGTGTACAAGGTGACTCGTGGCGAGTGGAACTTGATGTCAGTTGGGATGATGGCCTCAGCCCCATACATGAGGAAGAAAGGAGTGAAGCCGGTTGAATGGCTGGGCATGGTCCAGAGGCTCTAGAGCATAGCCGAAAACTCTTTGATCCGGCAGCCTACTGAATGCTCCAACGGCTCGATGATCCAGCGTTTGATGCCAGCTAGGATCAATCCATTGGCCCTTTCCGCCTTTCCATTTGACTTCAAGTGAGTGACAGACGCCATGTCGAGCTAGATCCCCTGGCTGGCACAGAAACGAGCCTACGCCCCCTTGGCAAAGTTGGTGTTGTTATCGGTGATGATGCTATGGGGAACATCGTAACAGACGGTGATGTCTTCGATGAACGTGACGGTTGTGGGGTCGTCCAGCTTCTTGATCGGCTTAGCCTCGGTCCACTTGGTAAATTTGTCGACGGTGACCAGTAGGTGCATCATGATGCCTCGAGCAGCCTTGAATGGCCCCACCATGTCGAGGCCCTAGACGGCAAAGGGCAACGTGATGGGGATGGTCTTGAGGGCCACAGCCGGCTGGTGGCTCCGCGCGATGAAGCGCCGAAAGTTGTTGCACTTGAGAACCAGCTGCTTGGCAACCTCGAGAGAAGTCAGCCAGTATAAGCATGGAACATCTTTCCCAAAATGGCCCTTGAGGAAGCATGGTGGCCACAATTCCCCTGGTAGATATCTGCGAGGATTCGACGCCCCTTGTTCGGCTCGACGCAGCGCTTGAAAACGCCAGACACGCTGCGCTTGACGAGCTTGCGGTTTATGATGGTGTATGCTGGAGCACTCCGCTGGATCTGCCGGGCCGCGACCTCGTCTGTGGGGAGCTCACCATTCACAAGGAAGGCAAGGATTGTTTGTGCCCAAGATGGCGCCTCCACCACCATTAATACAACAGCCTCCATGAGGCTGGCTGGGTCAGGAGCACCTGGGCTAGAGCCGGCAGGCCCAGAGGCTGGGCCGGAGCTGGCAGCACCCGAGACTAGGCCGGCAGCCCCCAGGCCAGAGCCGATAGCCCTCGAGGTTAGGTTGGCAGCCCCAAGTCGGCCGGAATGAAGATCAATTCGGAGTAGGGGGGGGGCTTGATGGAGGGTTTGCGTAGATGCTCAAGGGAGAAACCGACTGGAATGGCTTGCTAGGTGGAGCCCATCTTAGCTAGCATGTCTTCCGCCTAGTTGTTGGCTCGAGGGGCACGGTGGAACTTGCAGCCCTCAAAGCTGCCACACATCTACTGGAATAGGAAGCGATAACTGGCCATGTTGGCGTCCCTGGCATCCCACTCACCAGAGACCTGCTGCACCACCAGGTTAGAGTCCCCAAAGCAGAAGATGCGCCAGATGACGATCTCCTTGGCTAGCCAGAGGCCATGGATGAGGGCCTCGTACTCCGCCTCATTGTTGGATGCGACAAAGTGGATTTGCAGTACGTACTTCGGCCGGTCACCCTTGGGGGAGAGGATGATGCCGGCTCCCAAGCTAGAGCACATCTTTGAGCCAAGGAAGTGCATCCGCCAAAGCATCAAGTCGGGAGGTGGCGGCAGGTACTATGTTCCCGCCCAGTAAATCAGCCAGCGCCTGGGACTTGATGGTCATGCCGGGCTCGTAGAGAATACTGTGGGCAGCCATTTCGATGGCCCACTTGGTGACCCCGGCAGTAGCGTCCCTGTTACCGATGATTTCTGAGAGGGGGCCATGCTCACCACTGTGATGGAGTGCTCCTAGAAGTACTGCTTCAGCTTCTTGGCCGCCAGGTACATGCCATAGCACATATACTGCTAGTGGGGTAGTTCTTCTTGAAGAGGACGAGCACCTCACTCAGATACTACACCGTATGTTGGACCAGCTACACATTGCCATCCTCCCAGCACTCAACCACCAGCACCATACTGACCACGCGGGTGGTCGTAGCAATGTACATCGGCATGGGCTCCTTCTCAGCCGGTGTGGCCAGGATGGGCATGGTGGAGAGCATGCGCTTGAGCGAAAAGCCTCGTCCGCCTGCGGTATCCAGTCAAACTAGATCGTCTTCTTCATCAGCTGGTATAGGGACAAGGCCCTCTCCCCCAGCTGGCTGACGAACCAGCTGAGAGATGCCAGAAAACCGGTGAATTTCTGGACGTCTTATAGGCGAGCCGTCTTGCACATCCGCTCAATGGCCTTGATCTTCTCGGGGCTGGCCTCGATCCCACACTCCAAGATGAGGAAGCCGAGGAGTTGGCCGGCTGGCACCCCAAACACGCACTTATCTGGGTTCAGCTTGATTTGGTACTTGCGTAGATTGGCGAACGTCTCCTTGAGGTCATCCAGGAGGGTGACATACTGCTTGGTCTTGACCACAATATCGTTGACGTACACGTACACGTTCCTGCCAATCTGCGGGAAGAGGCACTTCTGCATGTAGCGCTAAAAGGTGGCGCCCATATTCTTTAGGCCAAACAACATGGTGATGTACCAATATGCCCTGAAAGGGGTGATGAAGGACATCTTGAGCCGGTCGGCCGGGTCCAACTTGATCTGGTGGTAGCCTGAATAGGCGTCCAGAAAGGACAGGAGCTCGCAACCGGCCATGGAACCGATGACTTGATCGATACGGGTAGAGCAAATGGATCCTTAGGGCAGGCCTTGTTCAGGCTGGTGTAGTCGATACACATGTGCTAGGTCTCATTCTTCTTCAGCACCAGGACTGAGTTGGCCAGCCATTCTGGGTGAAAAACTTACATGATGAAGCTGGCTACGAGCAGCTGGACGATCTCTTCACCAATGGTTCTTCGCTTCTCCTCGGAGAAGCGGCGGAGCGATTGCCGGACAAGGCTTGGCATCCGGTCGAACATGTTAGGTAGTGCTCAGTGAACTTCCTCGGGACACCCCGCATGTCTTTGGAGACCATAAGAAGATATCCCATTCTCACGGAGGAAGTCGACGATCTCGCTTTCCTATTTGCTGTCGAGGTGGGTGCCCATGTCAACGTACTGGTCAGGATTGGCCGGGTCCAGCAGGGTCATCTTGGTATCCTTGGATGGCTGGAATGCTTCCTCGTTGACCGGCATCTTGGTCGGAGTCGGCATGGACGGCTGCTCGCTTGCCAGAGCCACAAGCCGGTCGGGTTGAGGCTTCTCTTCGGTGATGACCAGGGACTCGGCCAGCCGGGGGCCAGCTGCAGCGCACTCGAGGGACTTCTTGTGTCGCCGGCAATAGTGATGATGCCCTTAGGGCCCGATATCTTCCGCTTCAAGTATGCATAGTGGGGCACCGCCATGAACATGGCAAGTGTGGGCCGGCCCAGGAGCGTGTGGAAGGGGCTCTCAGGTCGACCACCTTGAACCAGATCGGCTCGCAGCGGAAATGGTCCTTGGTGCCAAACCGAACGTCCAACCGGATCTTGCCGATGGGGTAGCAGGAGTGCCCCGACACGATCACAGGGAACACCATCCGGCTGGGTTGAGCTGGGACTCCTTGATCCTCAGTTTGAGAATGGTGTTAGGGTAGAGAATGTTGATGCTACTACAACCGTTGATCAGCACCCACGAGAAGCGGCAAGTGATGCTCTGGGAGGAGAAAGTGGGGTTGAGTATGAGGGCGCAACCACCCAGGATGGGCATCATAGCCGGGTGGTCCTCACGACTCCAGGTGACGAACCTTTCAGACCGGTGCATGAACTGATGAACAGGGGGAACAATGGCATTCACCTCATGCTGGTGCTTGCGTTGTATGTGCTTGTCGTTGCCCTCGCTGATGAAGACGAAGTATGCCACGTTCTGGCAGTGGAAATCATCGCGGATGCTGCCGACTTTCGATGCCGGCGGGGGTGAAAGGATGTTGCCCCACATCAGGCATTGAGTCTAGCCACACTGACGAGTGGTGTGCCTGGACGGCTTCGCACTGCTATGGTGCTTGCACGGCGTGTCGAGCATCTGCTCGAAAGTGAGCTTGGGCTACACTACTTCCCGCCGGTTTGCTGACGTTGGTTGCCGCCCTGATCAGCTAGTTGCTCCTCCTCGACGGTTGTGACTGGACGGTTGCCATAGCGGTTGTCTGGATGCTCGCCCTTCTGCTTGTTGCCGCTATTATGCTATCGCCTTAAGGAGTCGGAGCCGCCATGTCCAGTTGGCCGGGGGTTAGCCGGCTGGTTTTGGATCACCTTGCAGGCTGCTGAGCCGGATCTAGACTCGCATCACAGAGTTAGCTGTAGCGTACTTGTCCGCCGTGGCCATGAGGTCTACCATGGTAGCCGACTACGGGTGCAAGCTTGTGCTTGAACATGGTGCCCTCTCGGCGCCCCTCGTTGAAGTACTGGATTTCTTGTACCTCATGGACCCCTTCGCAGGGGTTGCGCAACTCCATCCGGCGCGTGAGGTAGTCGCGGAGGGACTCGTCCTTCTCCTGGACGCAGATGGAAAGCTGGCGCGGTGGGCCAAGGCACTTGTACGTGCCAGTGAAGTTATGCATAAACGCCTCCTTGAAGTCTAGCCTGGCGTTGACGCTATTGGTCGGCGGTTGTTCAGACACATCCTGGTCGAGTCGGGCAGCATGAGCGGCCTGTAGCGCTTCGCTACCCGCTTTGTTACTGCCGACAATGCTGACGGTCATGGTGTAGTCGATCAGCCAATCCTCTGGCTTGGTGACCATGTTGTACTTTGGCATGTCGCGGACCAACATGAAGCCCTTAGGGAAAGGCTCCTCGAGGATGCGTGACCCGAAGCAGGCCAGGCCGACAGAGTCTCCTCTTCTAGGGCGAGGGAGCGCCCCAACCGCTCGACACGGTGGCGGGCATCGTGCCCGTCATGAGCGGCGCGAGGCCCCAGCAAGTCAGTTATTGCAGGACGCGCAACCAGACCTTTGGAGGTTGGTTGGCCCCGCCGCGTGGGTGGGGCGGCCGTGCCGGCTAACAGCGGGGCTCGCTAGCCGGCTTGCCCGCCTGGCTGTTGACAGCCGGCGGCTCACGGTTGGGTCTGCCGCTGCTTTGACTACCGCCCCGCGATGGCAAGCAGCGGGAAGACTCTCGCCGCAGGTGCAGCCCCTCGACCGGACCCTGATCGACCATCTTAAGAGGGGGGCACTAAATCGGACGTGGCCCGGCTCGGTCGGGTCCCACTGTGCCTGTTATTGATTCGCAGCAGCGACGAGGTCGCGGACGCACTACTGCTGCTGCAGGTGTTCCAGTTCGACTGTGGCCACCTTTGCAGCCCTCATGTTATTGACAGGGGTGCTTTATGTGGGACGTTTTGTGCCCAGCATCTCACTGTCGACTCTGCCGTGGCATGGCACCTCCCCTCCCCCGAGCCGACTAACCCGTCGGTAGCCGGCGTGAAGGCGTGGGCGGTATTGTGCTCGCGCTGCATGGACTCCATCTGGCGCTATGCGGCAGCGAGCTCCATGGCCTCTCCGAGCAAGCGCTTGTGCGTTTACTCAAGCTTAACTGCGGCGAGAGTGGGGTCGGTGCTGGGCGCAATGGGGGTGTGAAGGTTCTGCACTGTCGTGCGCAGCGGGTTTGACCGGCCAGCGTTGGTTGCGGCCACTACAGCCGGATCCTTGCTGCGGCCGGTGTTGTGGTGGAGCTGATGGTCAGCACCTCCACGCGAACGTAGAGGTCGACGACATCGTCGGGGATGCCGCAACCGCCGGATGGCGGCGGCTCAGAGAAGGAGAGAACCTCGCTAGGGTACTTGTCGGGAACGAGCGCGACGTAGACGCGCAGCTTGTCGAAGGCGATGACGGAGCTACCTGCAGTGAAGGTGACGTCCGCGCCACGTGTTGCACCGACGTAGACAAACGAACCGAGCTTACCGACCAAGTCATGCGCGATGCGCTCACTGGAGGGATTGAAGGGTCTCATCCAGAATGTGACTCCGGCCGACGCCTCGTGCGGCCCCACGGTGGGTGCCAACTGTCATGGTGTTTTCACGGCAGATGCCATGGGATGACTTATCTCGAGTGGTTAGTGCCGATGAGCGTTGGTGGTGTCCGAACACAAGATTAGGTACGAGCACCAAGAGACGTGGAGACGTACCCAGGTTTAGGGCCCTCTGAGGGAGGTAACACCCCTAGTCCTGCCAAGATCACTATGAAGATCACACAAAGTACATGGTTGCTCCTGGGGCTGTTTGGGTAGAGGTGGAAGAGAGTGCGAGCCTGCTCTCTACTTTGCGTGAGTGTGTGTAGGTCTAGAATGAGCCGACCCCCCCTCCTTGGGGGGCTCCTGGGAGGTCTTATACTCGAACCTCCCAGGTTACAAAATGTTAAAGAAAGAGGGGCGAGCCCCTATTGCCAGCGTCTCTGGCCTCATTTGAGGACTGCTGGCTGAGGGGCCTACCAGCTGCTCATCATTGTAGTCAGTTGGTTATCGCGTCATAGAGCGGTTGGCACTGTGCCTCTACAGTGCCGGGTCGTGCTGACGTCGGTCGCCCCGGTCAGCGGTACCAGTGGCACTGTAGCCACACACTCCAGGACATGAGCGAGGTCTTGTCATACGAAGGGATTGGACAGGCGCTGACTGTTGGGGAACGTTGCAGAAAATTAAAATTTTTCCTACGGTTTCACCAAGATCCATCTATGAGTTCATCTAAGCAACGAGTAACGGGAGAGAGTTTGCATCTACATACCACTTGTAGATCGCGTGCGGAAGCTTGCAAGGTGATGATGGAGTCGACTCGAACGTGATTCAGATCACCGATGCCAAGTGCTGAACGGACAGCACCTCCGCTGCTCAACACACGACGGGACGAGCGACGCCTCCTCCTTCTTGATCCAGCAAGGGGAAGGAGAGGTTGAGGAAGACAGCACCACCGGCAAGACGACGGCGTGGTGATGGTGGTGAAGCAAGATCTCGGCTGTGGCTTCGCCGAGCTCACGGAGGAGGAGATGTGTTGGGAGGGAGGGCTGCGCCTTGGGAGTTGGTACAGCAGCCCCTCCTCCCCCTTTTTATAGGCCCCTGGTGGCTGGCCCTGGAGATCCAATCTCCTGTGGGGCGGCGGCCAAGGGGTGGAGTGCCCCTGCCTGTGGGCGCTTCACCCCTAGGGTTTCAACCCTAGGCGCAGGGTGGGCCTAGGGGCGACCAGCCCCTCGTGGGCTGGTTCCTTCCCCTATGGCCCATGGGGCCCTCCGGATGGTGGCCCCACCTGTGGACCTCGACCTTCCGTGGTCCCAGATTTTACCGAAACCCCAAACTTTCCCGATGGTCAAACACCACTTCCTATATATTATTCTTTACCTCCGACCTTCCGAACTCCTCGTGACGTCCGGATCTCATCCGGACTCAACAACATTCGGTATTCACATACTAGTCTTCCTACTAACCCTAGCGCCACCGAACCTTATGTGTAGACCCTACGGGTTCGGGAGACACGCAGACATGACCGAGACGACTTTCGGGCAATAACCAACAGAGGGATCTGGATACCCATGTTGGCTCCTACATGCTCCTCGATGATTTCATCGGTTGAACCACGATGTCGAGGATTCTATCAAACCCTCGTATGCAATTCCTTTGTCAATCGGATACGTTATTTGCCCGAGACTCGATCGCCGGTATCCCAATACCTCGCTCAGTCTCGTTATCGCAAGTCACTTTACTGCATCAGAATGCATGATCCCGCGACCAACACCTTGGTCACATTGAGCTCATTATGATGATGCATTACCGAAAGTGGGCCCAGAGATACCTCTCCGTCATACGGAGGACAAATCCCGCCTCGATCCATGTCAACCCAACAGATACTTTCGGAGATACCGTAATGCACCTTTATAGTCACCCGATTACGTTGTGACGCTTGATACACCCAAGGCACTCCTACGGTAACCGGAGTTACACGATCTCATGGTCGAAGGAATAGATACTTGACATTGGCAAAGCTTCTAGCAAACGAACTATATGATCTTTTATGCTATGCTTATGATTGTCTTGTCCATCACATCATTCTCCTAATGATGTGATCCCGTTATCAACGACATCCAATGTCCATAGTCAGAAACCATGACCATCTATTGATCACAACGGCTAGTCAACTAGAGGCTCACTAGGGACATATTGGGGTCTAAGTGTTCACACGTATTACGATTTCCGGATAACACGCTTATAGCATGAACAAAAGACAATTATCATGAACATTGAAATATAATAATACTTTTATTATTGCCTCTAGGCATATTTCCAACAGCCTCCCACTTGCACTAGAGTCACTAATCTAGTTACATTGTGATGAATCGAACACCCATAGAGTTCTCGTGTTGATCATGTTTTGCACGCGAGAGAGGTTTAGTCAACGGATCTCGCAACATTCAGATCCGTGTGCACTTTGCAAATCTCTATGTCTCCATCTTGAACATTTTCACGGATGGAGTTGAAACGACGCTTGATGTGCTCGGTCTTCTTGTGAAACCTGGGCTCCTTGGCAAGGGCAATAGCTCCAGTGTTGTCACAGAAGAGTTTGATCGCCCCGACGCATTGGGTATGACTCTAGGTCGGTGATGAACTCCTTCACCCAAATTGCTTCATGCGCTGCCTCCGAGGCTGCCATGTACTCCGCTTCACACGAGATCCCGCCACGACGCTTCGCTTGCAAAACCGCACCAGCCATCGCTCCACCATTCAACATATACACGATCCGGTTTGTGACTTAGAGTCATCTAGATCTGAGTCGGGCTAGCGCCGACGTAACCCTTTACGACGAGCTCTTCGCTCCTCCATAAACGAGAAACATGTCCTTTGTCCTTTTCGTGTACTTCAGATATTCTTGACCGCTGTTCAGTTGTTCCTTGCCGGATTACTTTGGTATCTTGCAACCAAACTTACGGCAAGGTTTACATCGGTCCGTACACAAAGATGGCATACATAATAGATCCTATGGCTGAAGCATAGGGATGACACTCATCTCTTCTTTATCTTTTGTCGTGGTCGGTGATCGAGCTGAGCTCAATTTCACACCTTGTAACATAGGCAAGAACCCTTCTTGACTGATCCATTTTGAACCTCTTCAAAATCTTATCAAGGTATGTGCTTTGTGAAAGACCTATGAGGCGCCTCGATCTATCCCTATAGATCTTGATGCCTAATATATAAGCAGCTTCTCCAAGGTCCTTCATTGAAAAACACTTGTTCAAGTAGGCCTTAATGTTGTCCGAAGTTTTGTATCATTTCCCATCAAGAGTATGTCATCTACATATAATAGGAGAAATGCTACAGAGCTCCCACTCACTTTCTTGTAAACGCAGGCTTCTCCATAAGTCTCACAGAACCCAAACGCTTTGATCATCTCATCAAAGCGTAATGTTCCAACTCCGAGATGCTTGCACCAGTCCATAAATGGATCATTTGGAGCTTGCATACTTTGTTAGCGCTCGAGGATCGACAAAACCTTCCGCTGCATCATATACAGCTCTTCCTTAAGATGTCCATTAAGAAATGCCGTTTTGACGTCCATCCGCCATATCTCATAATCATAGTATGCGCAATTGCTAACATGATTCGGACGGACTTAAGCTTCGCCACGGAGAGAATGTCTCGTCAGAGTCAATCCCTTGAACTTGTCGATAACCCTTAGCGACAAGTCGAGCTTTATAGATGGTAACATTACCATCCGCGTCCGCCTTCTTCTTAAAAATCCATTTATTTTCTATTGCTCGCCGATCATCGGGCAAGTCTGTCAAAGTCCATACTTTGTTTTCATACATGGATTCTATCTCGGATTTCATGGCCTCAAGCCATTTGTTGGAATCTGGCCCGCCATTGCTTCTTCATAGTTCAAAGGTTCATTGTTGTCTAGCAACATGATTTCCATGACAGGTTGCCATACCACTGCAGTGCGGAACGTGTCCTTGTGGACCTTCAAGTTCAAGAGTAACTTGATCCAAGTATCTTGATCATCATCAATGATTTCCTCTTCGCTTGGTGTGGGCATTACAGAACGGTTTCTCGCGCCGCACCACTTTCCCTGCTCGAGAGGTAGTACTTCATCGAAGTTCTACTTTCCTCCCACTTACTTCTTTCGAGAGAAACTCTTTCTCCGTAAAGCATCCGTCTTGGCAACAAAGATCTTGCCTTCGGATCTTAAGTAGAAGGTATACCCGACAGCTTCCTTAGGGTATCCTATGAATACACATTTTTCCGACTTGGGTTCGAGCTTTTCAGTTGAAGTTTCTTGACATAAGCATCGATCCCCAAACTTTTAGAAACGATAGCTTAGGTTTCTTCCCAAACCATAATTCATACGGTGTCGCCTCAACGGATTTAGACGGTGCCCTATTTAAAGTGAATGTAGCTGTCTCTAGAGCGATCCCCAAAATGATAGGGTAAATCGGTAAGAGACATCATAGACCGCACTATATCCAATAGAGTGCGACACGACGCTCGACACACCGCTTCACCGAGGTGTTCCAGCGGCGTGAGTTGTGAAACGATTCCACATTTCCTTAAGTGTGTGCCAAATTCGTGACTTAAGTATTCTCCTCCACGATCCGATCGAAGAATTTTATCTTTTCGTCACGCTGATTCTCCACCTCATTCTGAAATTCCTTGAACTTTTCAAAGGTCTCGACTTGTGTTTCATTAAGTAGACATACCCATATCTACTCAAGTCATCGTGAGAGTGAGAACATAACGATATCCTCCATGAGCCTCAACGCCATTGGACCGCACACATCGGTATGTATGATTTCCAACAAGTTGGTTGCTCGCCCATTGTTCCGAGAACGGAGTCTTGGTCATCTTGCCTAAGAGGCATGGTTCACATGTGTCAAACGATTCATAATCAAGAGACTCTAAAAGTCCATCAAGATGGAGCTTCTTCATGCGCTTGACACCAATGTGACCAAGGCGGCAAAGTACACAAGTATGTGGGACTATCGTTATCAACTTTACATCTTTTCGCATCCACACTATGAACATGTGTAATATTATGCTCGAGATTCATTAAGAATAAACCATTGACCATCGGAGCATGACCATAAAACATATCTCTCATATAAATCGAACAACCATTATTCTCGGACTTAAATGAGTAGCCATCTCAGATCAAACGAGATCCAGATACAATGTTCATGCTCAAACTTGGCACTAAATAACAATTATTGAGGTTTAAAACTAATCCCGAGGTAAATGTAGAGGCAGCGTGTCGACGGCGATCACATCGACTGAACCATTCCCGACGCCAAGATCGTCACCTCGCCCTTCGCCAGCCTCCGCTTATTCCGCAGCTCCCGCCGTGAGTTACAAATATGAGCAACGGCACCGTATCAAATACCTGTGAGTTACTACGAGTAATCGGTAAGGTACACATCAATTACATGTATATCAAATATACCTTTGGTGTTGCCGCCTTCTTATCCGCTAAGTATTTGGGGCAGTTCCGCTTCAAAGGACCCTTCCCTTGCAATAAAAGCACTACCTCGTGCTTGGGTCCATTCTTTGACTTCTTCCCGCAACAAGCTTACGGGCGCCGCAACATCCTTGCCGCCCTTCTTGAAGTTCTTCTTACCCTTGCTCTTCTTGAACTTAGTGGTCTTATTGACCATCAACACTTGATGTTCTTTCTGATTTCAGCCTCTCACGACTTCAGATCGAGAACACTTCAGAATGGTCTTTACCATCCCCCGCATGTTGTAGTTCATCACAAAGCTCTTGAAGCTTGGTGGGAGCGATCGAGGATTCTGCCAATGACCGCCTCATCTGGAGGTTAATGTTCAACTGGGTCATACGAGCGTGCAACCTGCATATCTTCGTGGATGTGCTCACCGACGTAACTGTTTTCTCCATCTTACAATCAGAGAACTTGTCGAGACATCATATCTCTCGACCCGGCATGAGCTTGGAAAACTAGTTTCAGCTCTTCAACATCTCATATGCTCCGTGATGCTCAAAACGCTTTTGGAGCCCCGGTTCTAAGTCTGAGAGCATGCCGCATCGAACGAGGGAGTAATCATCGAACGAGTCCGCCAGACGCTCAAATCGCCTTTGCAGCGCCGGAGAACAGTGGGTCACCTAACGGTGCTTCTAGGACATATTGTTTCTTGGCAGCTATGAGGATGATCTCGTGTTCCGGACCCAATCCAGATAGTTGCTGCCATCATCTTTCAGCTTGGTTTTCTAGGAACGCGCTGAAGTTCATGTTGACATTAGCGCTGGCCATTGATCTACAAGACATATTTGCAAAGGTTTTAGACTAAGTTCATGATAATAAAGTTCTAATCAAAATTATGAACTCCCACTTAGATTAGACATCCTCTAGTCATCTAAGTGTTACACGATCCGAGTCGACTAGCCCGTGTCCGATCATCACGTGAGACGGACTAGTCATCATCGGTGAACATCTTCATGTTGATCGATCTTCCATACGACTCGTGTTCGACCTTTCGGTCTCCGTGTTCCGAGGCCATGTCCGCACATGCTAGGCTCGCAAGTTAACCCTAAGTGTTTTCGCTGTAAAACTGTCTTACACCCGCTGTATGTGAACGTAAGGATCCATCACACCCGATCATCACGTGGTGCTTAGAAACGATTTAACCGTAGCAACGGTGTACGTTAGGGGAGAAAACTTTGAAATTTTATAAGGATCATCTTATTTACTACCGTCGCCCTAAGTAAACAAGATGTAAAAGCATAATAAACATCACATGCAATTATATAGTTGTGACATGATATGGCCAATATCATCAAGCTCCATTGATCTCCATCTTCGGGCTCCATGATCATCTTGTCACCGCTTGACACCATGATCTCCATCATCATGATCTCCATCATCGTGTCTTCATGAAGTTGTCACGCTAACGACTACTTCTACTTCTATGACTAACGCGCTTAGTAATGAAGTAAAGTAGTTTACATGGCGCTCTTCAATGACACGCAGGTCATACAAAAAATAAAGACAACTCCTATGGCTCCCGCCGTTGTCATACTCATCGACATGCAAGTCGTGAATCCTATTACAAGAACATGATCTCATACATCACAATTCATCATTCATCACAACTTCCGCCATATCACATCACATGATCAATCGCTGCAAAAACAAGTTAGACGCCCTCTAGTTGTTGTTGCATCTTTTACGTGGCTGCGATTGGGTTCTAGCAAGAACGTTTTCTTACCTACTAATCACCACAACGTGATTTTGTCAACTTCTATTTACCCTTCATAAGGGCCCTGTTCATCGATTCCGCCCAACTAAAGTGGAGAGACAGACACCCGCCAGCCACCTTATGCAACTAGTGCATGTCACCGGTGGAACCGGTCTCACGAAGCGCACGTAAGGTTGGTCCGGGCCGCTTCATCCCACAATACCGCTGAGCAAGAAAAGACTAGTAGGGCAAGTAAGATGACAAGATCAACGCCCACAACAAATTTGTGTTCTACTCGTGCATTAGAGAACTACGATAGACCTAGCTCATGATGCCACCGTTGGGGAACGCTGCAGAAAATTAAAATTTTTCCCACGGTTTCACCAAGATCCATCTATGAGTTCATCTAAGCAACGAGTAACGGAGAGAGTTTGCATCTACATACCACTTGTAGATCACGTGCGGAAGCTTGCAAGGTGATGATGGAGTCGCACTCGAACGTGATTCAGATCACCGATGCCAAGTGCTGAACGGACAGCACCTCCGCTGCTCAACACACGTGACGGGACGAGCGACTCCTCCTTCTTGATCCAGCAAGGGGAAGGAGAGGTTGAGGAAGACAGCACCACCGCAAGACGACGGCGTGGCAGGATGGTGGTGAAGCAAGATTCGGCAAGGCTTCACGAGCTCTACGGAGGAGGAGATGTGTTGGGAGGGAGGGCTGCGCCTTGGGAGTTGGTACAGCAGCCCCTCCCTCCCCCCTTATATAGGCCCCCTCAGTGCTGCCCCGGAGATCCAATCTGTGGGGGCGGCGGCCAAGGGGTGGAGTGCCCCTGCCGGTGGGCGCCTTCACCCCTAGGGTTTCAACCCTAGGCGCAGGGGTGGGCCTAGGGGCGCACCAGCCCCTGTGGGCTGGTTCCTTCCCCTATGGCCCATGGGGCCCTCCGGATGGGTGGCCCCACCTGTGGACCTCGACCCTTCCGTGGTCCCAGATTTTACCGAAACCCCAAACTTTCCCGATGGTCAAACACCACTTCCTATATATTATTCTTTACCTCCGACCTTCCGAACTCCTCGTGACGTCCGGGATCTCATCCGGACTCAACAACATTCGTATTCACATACTAGTCTTCCTACTAACCCTAGCGCCACCGAACCTTATGTGTAGACCCCACGGTTCGGGAGACACGCAGACATGACCGAGACGACTCTCGGCAATAACCAACAGAGGGATCTGGATACCCATGTTGGCTCCTACATGCTCCTCGATGATTTCATCGGTTGAACCACGATGTCGAGGATTCTATCAAGCCCTCGTATGCAATTCCTTTGTCAATCGGTACGTTATTTGCCCGAGACTCGATCGCCGGTATCCCAATACCTCGCTCAGTCTCGTTATCGCAAGTCACTTTACTGCATCAGAATGCATGATCCCGCGACCAACACCTTGGTCACATTGAGCTCATTATGATGATGCATTACCGAGTGGGCCCAGAGATACCTCTCCGCCATACGGAGTGACAAATCCTAGTCTCGATCCATGTCAACCCAATGATACTTTCGAGATACCGTAATGCACCTTTATAGTCACCCGCCACGCCAGACGCTTGATACACCCAAGGCACTCCTATGGTAACCGGAGTTACACGATCTCATGGTCGAAGGAATAGATACTTGACATTGGCAAAGCTTCTAGCAAACGAACTATACGATCTTTTATGCTATGCTTATGATTGGGTCTTGTCCATCACATCATTCTCCTAATGATGTGATCCCGTTATCAACGACATCCAATGTCCATAGTCAGGAAACCATGACCATCTATTGATCACAACAGCCTAGTCAACTAGAGGCTCACTAGGGACATATTGGGGTCTAAGTGTTCACACGTGTATTACGATTTCCGGATAACACAGTTATAGCATGAACAAAAGACAATTATCATGAACATTGAAATATAATAATACTTTTATTATTGCCTCTAGGGCATATTTCCAACACTGACCGCAGGTGGGTTGCCGGCTGCGGCCAGCCGGCCCATGCATGGCGCCGTCCCTAGTCGGCCTCCAGCAGGAGGAGCCAGCTGGAGGGCCGGCCTGTCTGATGCACTTAGGTTGTCCTGATGTTTTGAATTGTTGCCTTTCTTCCTCGAGCACACTCGGGGGTCATCCCCCCATCACCCTTTACTTATGGACATATACAGGATAACATTGAATAGCTGGCTCCCGCATCCGTGTTTGCAGATTGGTTTCCCTGTCCTCAGATGGATGCGGGAGCAAATTTGCGGATCAGATGCCCTTACAAAGTTTTCCAGAAAACTTGAGTGAGAAAATGCTCCCCCTAGAAAGTTTTCAAGAAAATTGAGTCAGCCAATCTCATGAGATCGAAGCGGCATATGTGCACTCTATCAGACATATTGTTCCTCTTTGATGTTATCAAGGTTTCACGGATATGCTCGTGGCAGCCTGGTGTGATAAGATGGTTTCCATGTGTACTCTGGTAGTGGCGAAAGCGCTCGAGTGCCTGGTCGGGCGTGTTGTGGGATGTTGGCCTTCCGGCGTTTTGTATGTCTTTGGTGCTTTAGGCCTAATTTAGCTAGGCAATCGTTTAGGTGTTTTCCTTGATAAACTCGATCAGCTCCTTTTTCATTTCTTGTTTTCTTACACTCACCTTTTATGTGATGCATTCCTCTTTGAGGGTGTTTTTGTAAGAGCAACTCCACTCGTTCGCCCCCCCCCCCCAGCGCAAAGGCTGGCGCTATTTCGGACCCTTGCCCGACGCTTTTTAGGCCCTGGGAGTGATCTAGGTCCCAGCCACGCCCCTAGGTGCCACCCCCAAGGCGTCGTAAATTCAAACTTGTTCATTCCCGCTAACCCCAAAAAGCCACAAGTCCGGCGATTAGCGCCACAAAGCCCCGGCGATCGGCGATCACCTTGCCACAGTTCGGCGATCAATAAAAAGTTTGGCATTCAAAAGAAATGACGCGTAGACAATGCATCTAACGGTGGCATCGGCCTCCAGCGTCGAACTGGCGAGAGTTAGCATGCGCGGGCTGGTCGGCATTGGCGCGGCTTCTGTGCTAGGCGTCATGGAGGCGTCGCTCGGGCTTAGCGGTGGTGTTAGGGTCAGTGTGGGAGTTGGCGCCGCCGTCGACGGCATATGGTTCAGAATGAGGCCGCGCTCCGCTAGGTACCACTGAGGGAGTGTTGGATTAAGGGGTCCTCGGGCGTCCGGGCTGTGTGACATGGGCCGGACTAATGGGCCATGAAGATACAAGACAGAAGACTTCCTCCCGTGTCCGGATGGGACTCTCCTTCACGTGGATGGCAAGCTTGGCATTCGGATATGAAGATTCTTTCCTCTGCAAACCAACTCTGTACAACCCTAGGCCCCTCCGGTGTCTATATAAACCGAAGGGTTTAGTCCATAGAGGCAATCATAATCATACAGGCTAGACGTCTAGGGTTTAGCCATTACGATCTCATGGTAGATCAACTCTTGTAATCCTCATATTCATCAAGATCAATCAAGCAGGAAGTAGGGTATTACCTCCATCAAGAGGGCCCAAACCTGGGTAAACATCGTGTCCCCCATCTCCTTTTACCATCGACCTTAGACGCACAGTTTGGGAGCCCCTACCCGATATCCGCCGGTTTTGACACTGACATTGGTGCTTTCATTGAGAGTTCCGCTGTGTCGTCATCTGAAGGCTCGATGGCTCCGTCAATCATCCAGAAGAATGCTGCCCCAAGGGAGGTCTTTCTCCTCGGCCAGATCTTTGTATTCGGCGGCTTTGCACTGCGGGCCAACTCACTTGGCCATCTAGAGCAGATCGACAGCTACGCCCCAGGTCACCAGATTAGTTTTGGAAATCTGGATTATGTCGCTGACATCCGAGGAGACTTGATCTTCCAAGGGTTCACGACCCCAACCTCCTCTCTGGCCTTAGATCTGGAGCGCATCACCAGGTCTGAAGACGGGATTCTTGAGCCCGCCGGACTATCTGCGGCCACTAAACCCAGTACGGTAGAGCCGGAGGAAGTAGTGTTGCTGGAAACCATCATGCAGTCGGACTCTTATCTAGACACTGGCTCCGAACCCTCGGAGTCAGCATCATGTGAGCTCAGCCAAGGAGTCTCCTTCTGTAACGCCCGGATAATTAGGCTACAGCAATTCCACGCTAATGATGCCATGTCACCTCGCTTACTGTTGTTAATCTCGCGATGGTTCAAAAACAATTAAAGTTTTCAAAAGTCAAAACTAAAATGTTCTTAATGTGACAAATAAATCATGGATATTATTGGTGGAATAACATCTTTATAAAATAATTAAATACCCTAAAGTGATTAAAACAAAATCATAACAATTAGTTATACTCCTAATATATTTTACCAAATACTAAACTATTTTTATTCTGAGGTAAAACTTCTTAGAACAGTGGATTCTTTTGACACACTATTTTTGGAGCTATTGTCATTTTTTACTAAACCAAAAATAAAGTGTAACTAAAATAAAACAGAAAAGAATAATAAAAAACCAAAAGAAATAAAATCCCCCCTCACTGGGCCTCGCCCAAGAGCCATCAGGCCGCCAAAGCCGCCCACACGCCCCACACCTCCCCATATCCACCCCACTGCGGGGAAACCCTAACCACCCACAACCACACACCCCCACTCCTCCCCCACGTCTCTCTTCCTCCCCGATCCAGATCGGATCGGGAAGGAACCCCACGGCGCTCGACCCTGCGGTTGCCGCCAGGCCAGCTTCCGCTGCCACGCATTGCCTCGCCACCACTCATGGACGCAACCTTCCCGCCGGACCGCCGTCACCTCCCGACCCGAGGAGGCTGCCGCCGCCCAACACCGACGCTGCTCGATGCCGCCTCGCCAAGACGAACGTCGCGGAGCAACCTCGCGGTCTGCCTCCTCCACGCCGTGTCGCTCCATCCTCCTCCTCAACCCTCTCGCTTAGACCCACGCCCGCAGTGAGCCCCGACCTCTCCTCTCTCGCCTCAGACGACTGTGGCCTCACCCACACGACACACGCCAAGACGCTGGCCGCCGCTCGCCAAGACGGGCTCCGCCACAAGATGCCGCTGGCCAGCGCTACCAAGGCCTCCCGTGCTGCTTCCCCGCCTCCTCGCGCAAGCAATGGCGCGCTACCACGCCGCCTTCCTTGCGCCGCCGCGCTGCCGCCCCACACCGCCACCATGCATGCGCCTGTTTTCGTCTGCCCTGCTGGGCGGCGTCTGCTGCTGCTGCCGGCGGCGGCGCCGCCTGCCCTCGGCTGCTGTGTCGATCGTCGTCATTGTGGCCGCCCAATACCACGCGCCACTCGCCCTGCTCGAGCCCCGCCGCCGCGCTTATGGACGGCGCCTGCCGATCTGGGCGTGTGCTCAATCGGGCTGGGTGCCAGCGCCCATGCGCCCGTCCGCCCACACGCCCGTAACCGCTAAGGCCCATAGGGCCTATGACAGCCGGGGCCCATGCCCCTGAGAACATTTAAAAAAATGAAAAAGAAAAAGAATTAAATAAATAAATAAAGAAATAAATAAATAGTTAATTAATTAATTAACTAAATTAATTAAGTTAATTAATCCTACTTAATTAATCTAATTAACCTGTTAGTCTAACTAAACAGTAATTAGATTAACCTAAACCCTAATCAACCTAACAGTATGATGATGTGGGTCCCATCGACCCACACGCCAGTTGACCAGGTCAATGGTCAACGCTGATGCACGACATCACTCGATGTCATGCCGACGTCATCATTTACTATTCTCGATAATGTTGGATTTAAATAATTAATTAAATTCCGAGATTAATAAAATCTTTAGAAAATCATATCTTTTAATCCGTAATCGGATGAAAATACTTTCGACATGAAAGTTGCTCGTAACGACGAGACGGATCCGGATATGCAGCCCGCTTGTCCGCCACACATCCCTAGCATAGCTTAACACGCAACTTTCCTCCGGATCACCGTCCAAAACGCTAAACACCGGGATACTTTCTGATGTTTCCTTTCACGCAGATCACCTACTACCGTGTTAGGGCACAATCAACACCACGCATCGCCTTGTTACACTTTGTGATGCTTTGATTGCTCATATTTATTGTGTTCCTCCGCTACTTCTTTCCGTAGACTCGAGACCGTGCCGATGTCCGTGTGTTCGACTACATCAAGATGACCCTCCTTCTTGCCGTGAGCAACCAGCAAGCCCCCTTTGATCACCAGATATCGCCTATTCTTCTCTATATCGCTTGCATTAGAGTAGTGTAGCATGCTACTCTTTGATTACTCCTATTCTATTGCATTGCCCGTCATTGTTGCATACCATTGATACCTTACCCGCAATCCTAAATGCTTAGTATAGGATGCTAGTTTATCATCATTGGCCCTACACTCTTGTCGGTCTCGCCTTTGCTATATTATCGGGCCGTGATCACTTGGGAGGTGATCATGTATATACTATACATACATACATACATACTATACAGATGGTGACTAAAGTCGGGTCACTCGCTGAGTACCCGCATGTGATTCCGATGTGGGGGCTGAAAGGACAGGTGGCTCCATCCAGAGAGGTGGGCCTGGGTTCCCGACGGCCCCGACCGTTATTTTTGTGGCGGAGCGACAGTGGCAGGTTGAGGCCACCTAGGAGACAGTGGGCCTGGCCTGCTCGGGCGCTCATGGATACTTAACACGCTTAACGAGATCTTGGTATTTGATCCGAGTCCGCCATTTGGTCTATACGCACTAACCATCTACGTGGGAGTAGTTATGGGTATCCCCGCCGTGGTATCACCAAGCCTTCGTGACGTCACGACTAAGCGGCGACGCCGGATTGGAACGTAAGCCCGCTTCTTGTATTAAGGGGGCTAGTTTCGCTTCGCCGCCACGCAACGCAAGTGTGTGCATTGGGCGATGGGCCTGCACTGCAGGCGCTTATGTTTAGACCGCGGTCGACCTCTCTCACAGCCTAGGTGGGCTGCGACGTGTTGATCTTCCACGGCGGGCATGACCCCAAAAGTGTGTCCGCCAAATGGGATCAAGCGTGTTGGGTTATGTGGTGCACCCTCACAGGAAGTTAATCTATTCAATATCCGTGATCTTCGTAACAGGACGACTTGGAGTTGTACCTTGACCTTATGACAACTAGAACCGGATACTTAATAAAACACACCCTTCCAAGTTCTGACAGACAACCCGGTGATCGCTTCCACAGGAAACGAGGAAAGGATCGCCGGTAGGATTATGCTATGCGATGCTACCGAGATGCTACTTGAGATGCAACTTGGAGGACTTCGATCTACTCTTCTACATGCTGCAAGTCGGAGGCTGCCAAGCGTAGTCTTCGATAGGACTAGCTATCCCCTCTTATTCTCGTGATTCTGCAGCTCACCCATCGATATGGCCTCCCTACACATATACCCATGCATATGTAGTGTAGTTCTTGCTTGTAGTACTTTGGATGAGTACTCACGGTTGCTTTCTCCCTCCTTTTTCCACCTTTCCTTTCTTTCTGGTTGTCGCAACCAGATGCTGGAGTTCAGGAGCCAGACACCACCGCCGATGACAACTACTACACTAGAGGTGTCTACTACTACGCGCGTGTCACGATTTACCACTCAGAGTAGTTTAGGAGGGTCCTGCAGGGAGGCCCGCGCTTCTTTCGATCCAGATCCCGCTTTGTGCTAGCCTTCTTAAGGCAAACTTGTTTAACTTATGTCCGTGCTCAGATATTGTTGCTTCCACTGACTCGCCTATGATCGAGCACTTGTATTTGAGCCCTCAAGGCCCCGGCTTGTATTATGATGCTTGTATGACTTATTTATGTTTTAGAGTTGTGTTGTGATATCTTCCGTGAGTCCTCGATCTTGATCGCACACGCTATGCGTGCATGATTAGTGTACGATTGAATCGGGGTGTCAAGTTGGTATCGAGCCGATCGCTCAGGAATCCCCTTTTCCAACTCCTTGGCCGGGTTGAGTCTAGTCGATGAAAATTGTTTTACTAACTTGGCTGTGCGCCCATGGGCCCACGCCGCCAATTGGGTGGTATTAGGATCTTTTACTCCTCGATCCGCACTCGGGAATCTGATCTCTTCTATTCGGGTTAAACAATTTTACTAACTCGACTCTAGGTTCTCGATAATACTTTCTCCCGAGAGCCTCTTCAGATGATGATTACCTTGTGCATCAAGGGATTCCGAAGATACCTTTCGATATTCTCTCGAGACCTTGTGCCCGTTGCTTTTGCAATTCCCTACCACTGCAATATCCATATGGATAAATACTTACACCCATCGTTCTTACTTTATACCCAATGATCTTGTTATTACAAGATACCTCAAATTTCTCTAGTGTTCCGAGAATACTTTGTGCCTATTGCCTTGCAGTTCTTTGTTACATGAATACCCCTACGGATAATTTCTCGCACTTACCGAGTATCCACTCATCCCCAGTTGATTCATGTATGTCACCAATCCTCGAAATATCACTCGATCTTCCGAAAATCTTGAGCATCCTATCGCTCTTGAAATTCTTGATTGCTTGCATTATGGTTAATCCCATAAGTCTAGTAATCTTATTGACATCCATTGTCATTGTCATTTTGAGTCCGTTGATTTGATTTGTTGCGAATGCTCGCAGTCCTGAAACAGATCCTAGAATTCATCCTTCCGGCTCAGACGTCGTTTTAATCATGAGCTGGTTCTCGCCAATTAAATTGTCATCGATTTTGCCCCTAAGTCTATTGAACTTATCCATCCTTGATCAGAGCGTCCGCTTCTGATTCTTCGCTTTGTAAATTATAACTCCTTAGCAATTGAGCTCTAAGTTATTCAGTTGTTTCGATAATCCAATGTCTTTGCCTTGCTTCTTCCTCTGGTTGTGTGTCGATACTCACCCCTGATCCTTTGCTGGATTTTATCCGACAATGTCCTTCATATTCAATAACCTTGAGCCTTTCCTAGGATATATACCGCCTTTGGTAAATTGTATCCTCTACTTTGCCAACCATGCTCTGCTATCGAGCTTGTGTTATTTACTCCTGAAGTTTGTGGTATATGTTCCTAAGAGGCCCCGATGGGTTGGACATATGCCTTCTCTAAACTGTGTGAACCCGGAAACCACTACGGGTCATACTCTACTAGTGTTATGTCAGATAAAATTTCAACACACAATTTCGTTGAGGGCGAGAAGTGAATGAAATGTTATGCATTAAAGAAGTGGGAGTTGACCTTGAACTTTGTGTTCATGCCCATGGACACGATGTAGATCCTCATAGAAGCTTCTTGTAATAATAACTATTTCCTTGATATGAAATCATCTGGTATCTATGTATTGATCATTTGCAAATGTGGTCCCACCACATTTTCTCCTTGATTCAATTTCTGACAAGTTAAAGTGCTTGCCTTTTGCGCATCAATACGCTTGCCCAACCTCTATTTTGATCTTCCTCGAGTATTAACCTTTGGTATCTCGAGAACTATGTTGCTTCCTGCGAGTCTTCATCTAGTATTGCTTCTCACCGATCTCGGATCCCCCCCCCCAGGGTCTGAGTTATTAGTCACTCGAGAACACGATAAGTGAATCGATTCCGCACTGTGATTCACTAACTCTAAGTAATTCTTGTTGCCTACGAGTTTAATAATCCTTCAAGTCATTCCTAGCCTTATCGGCTATATCATTATCGTGCAAACTTCTAACTGTGCTACCTGGTCCTTCTTCCCGGAGCACAAAATTTTCGACGATGAGCTAAGCTTATGTCGATCTTCCTCGTCATATCAGTTCGCCTTGAACAACAATCCTGATTTCAAGTTTGTGTCCTATCCATGGTTCCAATAACCTTCCGCTACCTCATTCCTTTGACTTAATGTCGTCGCTGAGTGATCACATCTTCATGAAATCTCTCGACAAATGTGTCGTGACCATCATCAACCTTATGAGCTCTTCTAGGATATCAATTGAGTTCATGATGAGAAATACCATCCTTGCCCTTGATGATCTGTGTTATCATCGACCACTTTATTGCCTTCCCACCAACACCAGCTTGTTCGTGTTTGGTGATATACCTTGAGTTCCTCGATATCCAGTAGTTGTCCTTCTTTATCTTGGAACATTAACATCTCTTATGTCTTCAATGTTGTGAGAATTTCACCACCTCTGGAGAATTCTTGATACAAGTGATACTTATCACCATCACCATTCCTTTCCTGGTCACCGTGTTATTTCTAACCACCGACAAATGGACTGTGATGTGTAATTCCAAAACTTCTAGCAACCCTATTGCTTTGAAAATAATGGTCGGCCGTTCATTCTTAGACTATTGATTGTTGAATCACCATTCGGACATTGGTTGTGCAACCCAGCCCATATTCCGGGTGCACCTTTCAACCAATGTTTAAATTGTGTATGTTTCCCTCGAGCACACATCATTATACAATTTGATCTGACTAATGTTATCTCCTTGTTCACTTAATTGCGGAAACCCATCTTTTGGAAACCTCGATGAATTGTCGCTGAGTTCATCAGCTACCACCTTATCCCTTCATGGGTTTAATGATGAGCTCCTATTTCGGAACTCGCTTCCGTAGTAGATTTCCCGAGAATCATACAATGTCGTCTCGTCAATTTGTTTTGCACCTTTCCTTTCTCAGGCATCCTGAGTCCAAGATCTCCTAACACCAATCGGATCTGAATCTCGGTCAGATATGATGGTTGGGACAACTTTCCAGGAGTTATGATGTTGGTCCTTTGATGACCCGGTAATATGATGTCATGCCCAGCACACTTGGCTGGATGACCTGCTGTTATAGTTTCCTTATTAGCAAGGTTATCCATTCTTCCACGAGGAAATTGTAAGACTTATTCTACAAGTTGTTCCTGATGGATCCTTCCTGTATCCAAAGTCTGACCTTTGCTTGAAGACCATGTCAATGCTATCTCGAAGCATGTATGTGGTACTCCGATTTTCAACAAGAACATTTGAAGCCCAATGCTAAATGTTTCTGCTCAATTATCCAAACACCGCTGTATGAGTAATGTCTTGAAATTTCTCTCCCTTACCTATCGGTTTTCTACATTATATCCTCGTCAGATATCATGCTCCGCTTGTCCTTGGGAAGGATATACCCTTGTAAAATGTGTGTAAACACATTTCCCCTTCCATTGTTTTGTTTAACCTCTCTTGTATGCTGACTTAACTAAGCAGAGATAATTCCCAGCTTAGGTAGGCACCTTGCTGTACCATTCTGTCTGTAAGATCCTGTTACTATTGTTGATGACATTCCGGTAACCACCGATGGGTGATAACTTTGCCAATTGGTTCGTCTCGTTCAACAAGTAGGAAAATTGCTCTTTGTTCCCTGTCTTTGGTACCGACATTATTGCCGACATAACTGACAGACTATTCTCTTACATGCCTTGCTTACATGATCGTGCAAGATATCACCGCCCTTCCTTCTTTTAACCCACATTGTGGGCCCATAACCCACAGCCCACGTGATCGAAACCCGACTCTCCTGCATAACCCTGCTTATAATGGTTATTCCTCACGCTTGGCTTCAGATTTAATTCACATGTGCCACCTTCCTAGTGTTCTATTCTCGTAGCAGACGCAATCCTTACTCTCGCTGCTCAACCCTTTCTCACCCGGTTCGCACCTCGAGCAACTATCTATCCGCTTGGAACCTCTTATTGTACCTTCGTACCTTACTCTCGATGTATTTTATATGTTGAACTCGAGAGATAATTTTATGCTCATTCTTGGGTTAACCCCAGATTGTTCCCTCATAAGCATTTTTGTCGTAGCCGAGATGCCCTTATTGATTCGTTAGTACATTGGAGATCCTGAATAAAGGATGACGGCTCCATCATGATGACCTGGAGCAGAGAAATGAAGACTTCAACGTAATGGATCCACCTCTTCGAGAAGAGCAACCAAAGACAAGAAGATTCGTTAGGATTTTGTAACCAGACCTTTCCCCCTATTCCCCCTTAAATCTCGGGACGAGATTTCTTGTAGTGGAGGAGAATTGTGACGCCCGGATAATTAGGCTACAGCAATTCCACGCTAATGATGCCATGTCACCTCGATTACTGTTGTTAATCTCGCGATGGTTCAAAAACAATTAAAGTTTTCAAAAGTCAAAACTAAAATGTTCTTAATGTGACAAATAAATCATGGATATTATTGGTGGAATAACATCTTTATAAAATAATTAAATACCCTAAAGTGATTAAAACAAAATCATAACAATTAGTTATACTCCTAATATATTTTACCAAATACTAAACT
This sequence comes from Aegilops speltoides, assembly GCA_021437245.1. Lineage (NCBI taxonomy): Eukaryota > Viridiplantae > Streptophyta > Magnoliopsida > Poales > Poaceae > Aegilops > Aegilops speltoides. The sequence goes on from CM038144.1 coordinate 131,395,725, forward strand.
ATTTTTATTCTGAGGTAAAACTTCTTAGAACAGTGGATTCTTTTGACACACTATTTTTGGAGCTATTGTCATTTTTACTAAACCAAAAATAAAGTGTAACTAAAATAAAACAGAAAAGAATAATAAAAACAACAAAAGGAAATAAAGCCTCTCTCTGGGCCTCGCCCAAGAAAGCCATCGGTCAGCCAGCCGCCCACCGCCGCCCCACACCCTCCCCCATATCCACCCCACTGCGGGGAAACCCTAACCACCCACAACCACACACCCCCACTCCTCCCCCACGTCTCTCTTCCCCTACCCGATCCAGATCGGGATCGGGAAGGAACCCCACGGCGCCCGACCCCTGATCGCCAAGGCCAGCCTGCCTGCCGCCATTGTCTCGCCACCACTCTGGACGCGACCTTCCCGCCGGACCGCCTCGCCACCTCCCGACCCGGAGGCTGCCGCTCGCCGCCCGAACACTGACGCTGCCCGATGCCTCCTCACCCTCGCCGCACGACTACATCACCGGAGCAACCTCGCCGGTCTGCCTCCTCCACGCCGTGTCGTCTCCATCCTCCTCCTCAACCCCCACTACCTAGACCCTATGCCCGCAGTGAGCCCCGACCTCTCTCTCTCGCCTCAGATCGACTGTGGCTCACCCGCCACACACGACACACGCCAAGACGCTGCTGCCGCCTCCGCCCGCCCAGACGGTCCACAGACACGCCGGCTGCCCGGCACGCCTTCCCTTGCTTGCTTCGCCGCCTCGCCGCTGCAATGGCGCGCCCTCACGCTGCCTCCTTCATTGCGCCATGGCGCTGCTCGCCCCACACCGCCACCATGCTCGCGCCTTTTTCCCGTCCGCCCCTGCTGGGCCCTCTCGTTGTTGCAGGCTTGGCGCCGCCGCCTCGCCATTCTTGGCATCGCAGACGTCATTGTCAGGCCGGGCGCCCACGCGCCCACTCGCCCCTGCCCGAGAGCCCCGCTCGCTGCGCTTATGGACGGTGCACCTCTGCCGATCTCGGGCGTGTGCTCAATCGGGCTGGTGCCAGCCCATGCGCCTGCGCCCGCCCACACGCCAGAATCGCTAAGGCCCATAGGGTTTATGACAAATGGGCCCATGCCCCGAGAACATTTAAAAAATGAAAAAGAAAAGAATTAAATAAATAAATAAATAAATAAATAGTTAATTAATTAATTGATTAAATTAATTAAGTTAATTAATCCTACTTAATTAATCTAATTAACTCGTTAGTCTAACTAAACAAGAATTAGATTAACCTAAACCCTAATCAACCTAACAGAGTATGACAGTGGGTCCCATCGACCCACACGCCAGTCGACCAGGTCAATGGTCAACGCTGATCGCCGACATCACTCGATGTCATGCTGATGTCATCATTTATCGCTCGATAATGTTGGATTTAAATAATTAATTAAATTCCGTAGATTAATAAAATCTTTAAAAATCATATCTTTTAATCCGTAATTCTGATGAAAATACTTTCTACATGAAAGTTGCTCGTAACGACGAGACGAATCCGATACGCAGCCCGCTTGTCCGCCACACATCCCTAGCATAGCGAACACGCAACTTTCCTCCGGATCACGTTCAAAACGCTAAACACCGGGATACTTTCCTGATGTTTCCTTTCGCCGGTATCACCTACTACCGTGTTAGGGCACACCAACACCACGTATTGTCTTGTTACACTTTGTGATGCTTTGATTGCTCTGTTATTTATTGTGTTCCCTCCGCTACTTCTTTCTCGTAGACTCGAGACCGTGCCGATGTCCGTGTGTTCGACTACACCGAAGATGACCCCTCCTTCTTGCCAGAGCAACCAGGCAAGGCCCCCCTTTGATCACCAGATATCGCCTATTCTTCTCTATACTGCTTGCATTAGAGTAATGTAGCATGTTACTGTTTGATTACTCCTATTCTGTTGCATAGCCTGTTATTGTTGCTACAGTCATTGTACCTTACCCGCAATCCTAAATGCTTAGTATAGGATGCTAGTTTATCATCATTGGCCCTACACTCTTGTCAGTCTGCCTTGCTATACTATCGGGCCGTGATCACTTGGGAGGTGATCACGGGTATATACTATACATACATACATACTATACAGATGGTGACTAAAGTCGGGTCACCTCGTTGAGTACCCGCAAGTGATTTCGATGTGGGGCTGAAAGGACAGTGGCTCCATCCTAGTAGAGGTGGGCCTGGGTTCCCGACGGCCCTCGATCGTTACTTTGTGGCGGAGCGACAGGCAGGTTGAGACCACCTAGGAGACAGTGGGCTGGCCTGCTCGGGCGCTCATGGATACTTAACACGCTTAACGAGATCTTGGTATTTGATCCGAGTCCGCCATTTGGTCTATACGCACTACCCATCTACGTGGGAGTAGTTGTGGGTATCGGCGCCGTGGTATCACCGAAGCCTTCGTGGACGTCGTCGCCGATCGAGTGGGCGCTACCGGATTGGAACGTAAGCCCGCTCTTGTATTAAGGGGCTAGTTCGCTCCGCCGCCCATGCAACGCAGTGTGTGCATTGGGCGATGGGCCTGCACTGCGGCGCTTTAGGTTTAGACCGACGTGCTGACCTCTCTGTTGTGCCTAGGTGGGGCTGCGACGTGTTAATCTTCCACGGCCGGGCATGACCCCGAAAAATGTGTCCGGCCAAATGGGATCAAGCGTGTTGGGTTAGGTGGTGCACCCCTGCAGGGAAGTTAATCTATTCGAATAGCCGTGATCTTCGGTAACAGGACGACTTGGAGTTGTACCTTGACCTTATGACAACTAGAACCGGATACTTAATAAAACACACCCTTCCAAGTTCCACAGACAACCAGGTGATCGCTTTTCCACAGGGCAACAAGGAGAGGATCGCCGGGTAGGATTATGCTATGCGATGCTACTGGAGATGCTACTTGGAGATGCTACTTGGAGGACTTAGATCTACTCTCTTCTACATGCTGCAAGTCGGAGGCTGCCAGAACCATAGTCTTCGATAGGACTAGCTATCCCCCTCTTATTCTGGCATTCTGCAGTTCAGTCCACTGATATGGCCTCCCTACACATATACCCATGCATATGTAGTGTAGTTCCTTGCTTGCGAGTACTTTGGATGAGTACTCACGGTTGCTTTCTCCCTCCTTTTTCCCCTTTCCTTTCTTTTCTCGGTTGTCGCAACCAGATGTTGGAGTTCAGAGCTGACACCACCGCCGATGACGACTACTACACCGGAGGTGTCTACTACTACGTGCTGCCGATTTACCACTGTGAGTAGTTTAGGAGGGTCCTGTGCAGGAGGCCCGCGCCTCTTCGATCTCAGATCCCGCTTTGTGCTAGCCTTCTTAAGGCAAACTTGTTTAACTTATGTCCGTGCTCAGATATTGTTGCTTCACGACTCGCCTATGATCGAGCACTTGTATTCGAGCCCTCGAGGCCCCGGCTTGTATTATGATGCTTGTATGACTTATGTATGTTTTTAGAGTTGTGTTGTGATATCTTCCCGTGAGTCCCTGATCTTGATCGTACACGTTTGCGTGCATGATTAGTGTACGATTGAATCGGGGGCATCACACCTTCCCGCCGTACTCCACGGACTCTCTTCTCCCTGGCCAAACCTCGCCTTTAAGACAGGCTCTGGACTTATGCGATCCCTCGTCATTATAGAGGAGCAACATACGAACAACGCCCAGCCCCGACTATGGGCTGAGAGCGGGGAATTTTACGTCCCACCCACCACCCACTTCATAGCCACTATCGAGGACTTAACTAACATGCTCGATTACGGCTCCAAAGACATCGATGGTATGGACGACGATGCCGGAGAAGAGCAGGCCCAAAACCCACCGTTCACCAAACGCTGGATGGCCACCTCTCTGTATGATGTGTACATGGTGGATACATCCAAAGAGGGTAATGGCGATAACGAGAAAATTCTAGTCGAGGATAAACCTCCTGGGCTACAACCAAAGCACCAACGTCAGCGGCGCCACTCTAAATCACGTCGTGGAAAAGACAGCAATACCGCACGAGGGACAACAATACTCCGGACGACGTCGAAGACCAAGAAGACCCCGTTGAGCCAACCTCCGAACAGGACGATCGGGAAGATGGGCAAGTTAGCCCTAATGAATAGGCCCTAAATGAAGACTCAGAGGACAGTAATTATCTTCCACTCTCTGGGGATGAGGTGAGCCTCGGCGACGAAGACTTTATCGTGCCTGAGGAACCCCTCGAGTAGGAGCGCTTTAAGTGCCGGCTAATAGCCACTGCAAGGAGCCTGAAAAATAAGCAGCAGCAGCTTCAAGCTGATCAAGATCTACTCAACAACAGGTGGACTAATGTCCTGGCAGCCGAGGAATACGGCCTCGAGCGCCCAACCAAAAGTTACTCGAAGCATAAACTGCTACCACAATTCGACGTCGAGGTACTTGAGCCCGTACCATCAGCGTATAACGCGGCTGACCGACCACCACGTGGCCAGGACAAAACGGCAACTCATGCCAAACACCAGCCCATACTACCTCGCCATAAAGGTAGAGACACAACAGCTCGGGGATATACATATGACCTGCGGCAGGACCTGGAAAATAGAGCAGGTCAAACCAGATCAATCTACGGATCGCGGGGGCGCGTCCCGGCACGCGACGACGGCTATCTAGCCGGACGTGACAAGCATAACTATGCCCGGGCCGAAAACCGTAGACGGACTCCATCCATGCTACGTCGCGACCTGGCCCGATATAGAGGCGCCGCACACCCCCTCTGCTTCACTGATGAAGTAATGGAGAGTAATGGAGCACGAATTCCCAGAAGGGTTTAAACCCGTGAATATCGAATCATACGATGGAACAACAGATCCCGCGGTATGGATTGAGGACTTTCTTCTCCATATTCATTTGGCCCGCGGTGATGATCTTCATGCCATCAAATACCTCCCGCTAAAACTCAAGGGACCAGCTCAGCATTGGTTAAACAGCCTGCCAGAAAACTCCATTGGCAGCTGGGAGGACTTGGAAGATGCCTTCCGCGACAACTTCCGAGGTACATACGTTCGACCTCCGGATGCCGATGACTTAAGTCACATAGTCCAACAGCCCGAAGAGTCAGCCAGGAAATTCTGGACTAGGTTCGTAACTAAAAAGAACCAGATCGTCGACTGTCCGGATGCCGAAGCCCTGGCGGCATTTAAGCATAGCATCCGCAACGAATGGCTCGCCCAACACCTCGACCAAGAAAAGCCGAAGTCCATGTCAGCCCTCACGGCACTTATGACCCGCTTTTGCGTAGGCAAAGATAGCTGGCTAGCCCGTAGCAATAATAATGCAGGCGAACATGGCACCTTGGAAGCCAGAAATAGCAACGCAAGCCTCGACGCAACATGCACAAGCGTCGAAGCAACGGTGACAATACCGATGACACGGCGGTCAATGCCGGATTCAATGGCTCCAAGTCCCGCCAGCGGAAGAAGCAATTTAAAAGAAACAATCCGGGCTCATCCAGGTTGGACCGCATACTCGATCGTCCATGTCAGATCCACGGCACCCCGACAAACCAGCCAATCATACCAACAGAAGTTGTTGGGTCTTTAAACAGGCCGGCAAGTTAAATACCGAGAACAAGGAGAAGGGGTCGCAAAGTGAGGACGACGACGAGGAGCCCTGTCCGCCGAACATAGGGGGATAGAAGAAGTCCCCTCCCCCCAGTTCAAAACGGTGAGCATGATATACATTACCCATATCCCCAAGAGGGAGCGCAAACGCGCGCTCATGGACATCTATGCGATAGAGCCAGTCGCCCCAAAATTCAACCCATGGCCGTCCTGCCTGATCACCTTCAATCGCAGGGACCATCCGACCAGTATCCGTCATGGCGGTTCAGCTGCATTTGTCCTCGACCCAATCATTGATGGATTCCACCTCATGCGAGTCCTCATGGACGGCGGCAGCAACCTCAACCTGCTCTATCAGGATACAGTCCACAAGATGGGCATCGATTCATCAAGGATCAAGCCCACAAAAACTACCTTTAAAGGAGTAATACCAGGTTAGAGGCCCGCTGCACAGGCTCAATTGGAAGTCGTCTTCGAATCCCCGGACAACTTCCGAAGCGAAGACTTGATCTTCGATACCGTCACCTTTTGTAGTGGCTATCACGGACTGCTCAGACGAACTGCATTTGCTCGATTCAATGCGGTGCCACACTATGCTTATCTCAAACTCAAGATGCCCGGACCACGCGGTGTCATAATAGTCAATGGAAACACGGAACGTTCCCTCCGTATCGAGGAGCACACCGCGGCCCTGGCAGCGGAAGTACAGAGCGGCCTTATCAAGCAGAATATTAATTCAGCGACCAAACTCCCGGACACTGTCAAACGAGTCCGGACTACTCCGCAGCATGATAGTCCGGCTCGTCAGGAGTTTGGCTAGCAATTTGGCCTCCGTCTTAGTCCTGACCAAATGGAGGCGTACGTACCACGCGTACATAAGTATGCACTCAAAATACCATGGGCAAAGACGAAGGCATAACTCGATTGTGGTCCATAATACGGCTTGACCTTCCCCGAGCACACATACTTTGCCTTTTCTTTTATCCTTTTCAGATTTCTATTGCACAGGCCCCTCACGACGGCCTGATCATCGATCCTTTTGAAGGATGGATATACCAAAGGCGGCAAGCAGCATAGACGCGTGGTGGAATATCTAGGTGAAAGCACAAGTGCTCCCTAGGTGGTTTTGGTAATTAATGTTAACATATCTCTTGTTGGACTAACACTTTTATCTAGTATGTTTCAGATGAGTTCAACAATGGAGTGGCATGGACTAAAGGATGTGGGAACTCCCTCAAGATTCTAAGGACAAAGGATTGGCTCAAGCTTCAAGCTCAAGATTCTTCATTCTACATTTTAGTGATCCAAGATCACATTGAGTCTATAGGAAAAGCCAATACTGTCAAGGAGGGATGAGGTGTTGCTTAATGAGCCTCTTGCTACATGTGCTTTGTGATATGCTCCAAAACCCTCAGCTACTTTCCTACTTCCACAAATGACCTAAACCCAAACCAAAATCGGTTACACCGATTCTTCCTATCCGGCGCAACCGATTCCAAAAGTCATAGCCACTGCCACAAACCCTAAGCAAATCGGTTCTACCGACAGGGATCTTGGTCTCACCGAGATGGGATTGTAATCTCTTTGGGTATGTCCATTATCAAAATCGGTCTCACCGAGTTTGAGCAATCGATACTACCGAGATTACAATGCAAACTCTCTGGATAACTTATTACCAAAATCGGTCCCACCGAGTTTGTGTAATCGGTCCAACCGAGTTTGCCTGACCAACTCTCTGGAAAGCTTATTACCAAATCGGTCTCACCGAGTTTGTGTAATCGGTCTTACCGAGATTACGTTTTGCCCTAACCCTAACCGAATCGGTCTCACCGAGTTGCATTTCGGTCCCACCGAAAACCCTAACGGTCACATTACTTGCTGAATCGGTCTGACCGAGTTTAACGATTTGGTCCCACCGAGTTTAGTAAATTGTGTGTAACGGTTAGATTTTGTGTGGAGGCTATATATACCCCTCCACCTCCTCTTCATTCGTGGAGAGAGCCATCAGACTGAACCTACACTTCCAACATACATTTTCTGAGAGAGAACCACCTACTCATGTATTGAGGCCCAGATATTCCATTCCTACCATATGAATCTTGATCTCTAGCCTTCCCGAAGTTGCTTTCCACTCAAATCTTCTTTCCACCAGATCCAAAACCTATGAGAGAGAGTTGAGTGTTGGGGAGACTATCATTTGAAGCACAAGAGCAAGGAGTTCATCATCAACGCACCATTTGTTACTTCTTGGAGAGTGGTGTCTCCTTGATTGGCTAGGTGTCACTTGGGAGCCTCCGACAAGATTGTGGAGTTGAACTAAGGAGTTTGTAAGGGCAAGGAGATCGCCTACTTCGTGAAGATCTACCGCTAGTGAGGCAAGTCCTTCGTGGGCGACGGCCATGGTGGGATAGACAAGGTTGCTTCTTCGTGGACCCTTCGTGGGTGGAGCCCTCCGTGGAGACGCGCAACCGTTACCCTTCATGGGTTGAAGTCTCCATCAACGTGGATGTACTATAGCACCACCTATCAGAACCACGCCAAAAACATCTGTGTCTCCAATTCCGTTTGAATCCTCCAAACCCTTCCCTTTACTTTCGTGCAAGTTGCATGCTTTACTTTCCGCTGCTCATATACTCTTTGCATGCTTGCTTGATATGTATTGTGAATGTTAAACTTGTGCCTAATCTCCTCTTAAACTTAAGGAAACTTAAAAAGTGCAACTTTGGTACTTAGTGTCTAATCACCCCCTCTAGAAACCTTTTCTCAAGGTCCTACAAGTGGTATCAGAGCATTGGTCTCTATTGCTTTGGTTTAATCACCATTTGAGGAAGATGGATGAGTCTACTATTGGGAGTCTTAGACATAGAGTGCCTATTCTTGATGGAGAGTATTTTCATGAGTGGAAAAATGAGATGCTTGTTATTTTCAATCAATATCATTTTAACAAGTACATTCCTAGCCCTTGTGCACCTTGTGTTGATCCTATGCATCCTACCCATGATGAGTCTATTGACATGATTAGGAATCTTAGAACTGCCAAACTTATCATTAGAGGATTGCCTAAAAACTTGCTTGGATGTTTGCCCACTTTCAAGTGTGCCTACACCATATGAAAATTTCTTGAGGAACAATTTCCCGATTATTCCTTGAAAAATCTTGATGAAATTCTCCATAAGTCTATTGCCTTGAGTAAGATGAATACTAGTGATCCTATGTTTGGTGACCATCTATTTGAGCTTACAAACCTTATGTGTGCCAATGGAAATGTTGGTATTATTAGTGATATTATTTCCGAAGCTATAAGAATTCATAAGCAAGATTATTGTCAAACTCATTCTAATGAATCACCCTCTCTAGGACTTGATCCACCACATGACGATGTTGAACATGGATACTATGATGAGGATGATGATAGTGACTTCGATCTTGATGATGCAATGAGACATTTTGGTCTTATGGCAAATCTTCGGGGATATATGTCAGGAGGAAAGGAATGGGTTCTTGGTAGTGGATGTACCGATCACATGACCGGAGATAAAGACATGTTCCGTGAGCTTGCTGATAATGATAGTCCTCGAAAGTATGTTACTTTCGGTGACAACTCAAAGGGTAAGGTGGTTGGCCTCGGTAAGGTGGCCATATCACATGATAGCTCCATACAAAATGTCATGCTCGTTGAATCTCTTGGTTACAACTTACTTTCAAGATTCAGACTTGCTGATTTCGGTTTCAATGTTCTATTTATCAAGTAGATTGCCAAGTGTTTTGTCGAGACAATCATAAAATGGTCTTTACCGTGTGCGAGAGGTGATCTATACATTGTTGATTTCACTAAAAGGCTCAACCTAAAACTTGCTTCATTGCTAAATCCTCAAAAGGTTGGTTGTGGCATAGACGATTAGGTCATGTTGGTATGCTAAACCTTGACAAGCTTATTAAAGGAAATCATATCCTTGGAGTTAACGATGTCATATTTGATAAGGATAGACTTTGCAGCGCTTGTCGCAGTAAACAAGTTGGAGGAAGGCATCCAAAGGAAGAACATCATGACCACAAGGAGGCCACTCGAGCTGCTTCACATGGATCTTTGGTCCCAACTCTTACAAGAGTCTCGGTGGAAATTCTTTTGGTCTAGTTATAGTTGATGATTTTTCAAGATTTACGTGGGTATTCTTTCTCGATGATAAATCGCAGGTCCAAAAGATCTTCAAAAACTTCGCTAGGAAGGCCCAAAATCAATTTGAAGTGAAGATCCAGAAGGTTCGCAGCGACAACGGAACGGAGTTCAAGAACACAAATGTGGACACCTTTCTTGACGAAGAAGGGATTTCACACAAGTTCTCGGCTACGTACACACCTCAACAAAACGGAGTTGTTGAGAGGAAGAACCGGATGCTCATCAAAATGGCGAGAACAATGCTTGATGAGTACAAGACGCCGAAGCACTTTTGGGCAGAAGCAGTTGAGACAGCTTGTCATGCAACAAATCGCTTGTATCTTCACAAGCTACTCGGCAAGACTGCATACGAGCTCCTCACCGGTAACAAACCCCAAGTTGGATACTTTCGAGTATTCGGCTCAAAGTGCTACATTCTTGATAAGCATCGTCGCTCTAAATTTGCTCCTAAATCTCATGAAGGTTTCCTACTGGTTATGGCTCAAACTTCACACTTACCGTGTTCACAACAATTTCACCCGAAAGGTTGAAGAGACGGTAGATGTGAAGTTTGATGAATCTAATGGCTCGCAAGTAGAGCAATTGCCAATTGATGCAGGAGACAAAGATCCTTCGGAAGCAATTCAAGACTTGGCCATTGGCAAGGTTCGTCCAACGGAGGTGAAGGAGAGTACCTCGTCCATCCAAGTGGAAGCTTCTACTTCACAACAAGGTGAACCAAGAGTTGATACGGAAGCATCCACAAGCGGGACACACCAAGATGAAGAAAACGAGGAAGTGCATCAAGATGAACGTCAACGACCTCCTTCTCCACCACGACAAGAGAACGACAATGCCAACAATGAAGAAGAACAAGATGAAGAAGATGTTCAACGAAGACCCAAGAAAAAGCTTTCACGAGTTCGAGCAAGAATTGCTAAAGATCATCCCGTCGAGCAAATCTACAATGACATTCAAACCGGGAGAATCACTCGCTCTAAAACTTGTTTAGCTAACTTTTGTGAAAACTATTCTTTCATCTCTAGCATTGATCCTATGAAGGTTGAAGAAGCATTGGAAGATCCGGATTCGATAAATGCTATGCATGAAGAGCTACATAACTTTGAGAGGAATCAAGTTTGGACATTGGTTGAGAAGCCCGACAACAACCACAACGTCATCGGTACCAAATGGGTGTTTCGCAATAAGCAAGATGAAGATGGACAAGTAGTTCGCAACAAAGCACGCCTCGTCGCCCAAGGCTACACACAAGTCGAAGGTATGGACTATGGTGAGACTTACGCCGCTGCTAGACTTGAGTCCATTCAAGATCTTACTTGCCTATGCTAATCATCATGATATCACCTTGTACCAAATGGACATTAAAAGTGCTTTTCTAAATGGTGAAATAGAGGAGGAAGTTTATGTTAAGCAACCTCCCGGCTTTGTCAATCCTAAGAAACCCAATCATGTTTACAAACTTCACAAATCTCTTTATGGTCTTAAACAAGCTCCTAGAGCTTGGTATAAATGCTTGACCAAGTTTCTTATTGAAAAAGGCTTTGAAATTGGGAAAATTGATTCTACTCTTTTTACTAAAAGGGTTAATGGAGAACTATTTGTGTGCCAAAATTATGTTGATGATATCATATTTGGTTCAACTAACCCTCATTTTAGTGAAAAGTTTGGGAAGCTAATGTCGGAGAAGTTTGAGATGTCTATGATGAGTGAACTCAAATTCTTTCTTGGGTTGCAAATCAAGTAAACTAAGGAAGGTACCTTTGTTTCTCAAACGAAGTACACCAAGGACTTATTCAAGAAGTTCAATATGCAAGAATGCAAAGGTATGTCTACACCCATGCCTACTAGTGGACATAATGACTTGACCAAAGGTGGTGAACCGGTTGATCAAAAGGTTTATCGCTCTTTGATCGGTTCATTGTTATATCTATGTGCTTCACATCCCGAGATCATGCTAAGTGTGTGCATGTGTGCACGATATCAAGCTGCTCCTAAAGAATGTCATCTTAAGGCCGTGAAAAGGATATTGAGATACTTAATCCATACACCAAACTTTGGCATTTGGTATCCTAAGAGGGCTTCTTTCGATCTTGTTGGCTATTCCGACTCGGACTATGCCGGAGACAAGGTTGATAGAAAGTCCACTTCGGGTACTTGTCAATTTCTTGGTAGATCTCTTGTGTCTTGGTCCTCCAGAAACAAAACTCGTATCCTTGTCCACCGCCAAGCTGAATATATTACGCTGGTTCATGTTGTGCTCAATTACTTTGGATGACCCAAACTCTTAAGGATTATGGGATATATGTGAGACATGTTCCATTGCTTTGTGACAATGAAAGTGCTATTAAAATTGGTCATAATCATGTGCAACATTCTCGAACTAAGCATATTGAAGTTCGTCATCATTTCATTCGAGATCATGTTGCTAAGGGTGACATTGATCTTAAGCATGTTCGCACCGAAAAGAAATTAGCGGATATATTCACTAAACCTCTTGATGAGAAAGTGTTTTGCAGGTTAAGAGGAGAATTGAACATCATTGATGCTTCAAACTTGGAGTAGAAACTCCATTGGATACATGCAAGACATGAGCTTATGACTAATCCTTGATATTTCTCTTATGATGAAACTCTTATGTCTTGGATATATTTGTATCTTGCATGTTATCTAACTCTTGTAGGTACTTGGTGGAATCAAATTCCATGAGATTGTAATCCACTCATATCTTGAGCAATCTCTACATCACCAAGTCTCTACACTATGGTGGTTGAAGACAAGGAAGCACGGAACCACTCAAACATATCCTTTGACAAATTCTATGTTGAGCTTCATGATTGTCATTTTGGATACACAAGTGCTCTTCCTTGCAAGGACTAACCCTTGTAGGTAGATGGACTAAAGTTCCAAGTGGTGCTCCAAATTCTTGATGAGCTATATCAACCTTGAGCAACCCACACAAGTTCACCTACATGGACAACACCACCAACCAAGGTATGTCATTCCATCTTAGAGAAGCTTTACTCCAAGTCATGAGCTAAAGCAACTCGACAAGATGTGAATACATCAAGATGCTTAAACGAAAAATGGCAACCCCTTTTTGATCTTAAACAATGAGTATGACCTATGATCAAGTGATCTCACTTGACTCCTAAGTCAATATTCTCTAACATAGGTGACTTTGTCGCCGACCATCTCTAGATGAAGTTCTCTTGTTTTCTTTTCTGTGTTTTTGCATTTGTCTCATGCATATTTGTTTCCCCTTTCAAAAAAAACTTCATCTAGATTTCTTTCTTTCTGTTTGTTCTGCCTTTTCTGCATTCCAATTCATTGCACATCTTTCAGTCAATTCCTTGCAAATCTTTGTGAGATCTTACCAGTCTAGTGAGCTGAGGTGACAAGTGTTTTCTCTGCGATGAACTCGGTTTCACCGATTTGTTATTTTCAGCCCAACCGAATCCTTTCGGTATGACCAAAGCATACCACTCGGTGCCACCGATTTCATAACAGGAAAAACAGTTTGCCACATAATTCTGTGTTTCTTCTGATCCAGCTCCACTCAATGAATCTTGTCCTCTACAAGCATCACATTTTCATCATTGCTTTGCTCTATGTCTCGAGGACCAAACCCATTCGACAGATTCCAGAAGGCCCTTCTTGGAAATTGATGTCAAAGGGGGAGAGAGAGAACATCAAAGCTTATCATTTAAAGAGAGAGAGAGCATCAAAGCTTATCACCTTCTTAAGGGGGAGAGAGATATCATCTCCTAAAGGGGGAGAGAGACCTTCTAGGGGGAGTGACCCTCAAAAGAAGAGAAAGATCTCCAGGGGGAGAGGATACTTAAGTAGAAAGTATTTCTCAAGGATCCCAGATGCTTGGTGTTCAAGAGGAGAGATGTCCACATGTCTTCTTGAGGGAGAGACATGTTCTTATGTTCTCACAGCCTATTTGCATTAGCATGCATCAGCTCTGGTTGGGGAACGAGTAATTTCAAAATTTCCCACGCACACGCAAGATCATGGTGATGTATAGCAACGAGAGGGAGAGGTTGTCCACATACCCTTGTAGACCCGGCGAAGCGATCACAACGTAGAGGAAGTAGTCGACGCTCTCCTCGCGATCCGACCGATCCCGCGCCAGCATCTGACGCCCCGAGTTCTTGACACACGACAGCTCGATGACGCCCCTCAGACTCCGATCCAGCCGAGTGTCGAGGGAGAGTTTCACAAGACGACGGCGTGGCAGGACGATCTTGATGCTTCACCGGCGCAGGCTTCGCCTAAGCTTCGCAGACGGTATAACCGAGGTGGAATATGGTGGAGGGGGCACCGACACGGCTAAGGAACGATCTAAAGATCAAACTTGTGTGTTCAAGGGTGCACCCCTGCCTCAGATATAAAGGAGGGAGGGGGAGGCCGCCGGCCTAGAGGAGGCGCTGGCCGAGGAGTCCTACTCCTACGGGAGTAGGACTCCCCTTCCTAGTTGAATAGGATTGGGGGGGGGAAGAGGAAGGGGCGCCGCCTCCTTGTCCTATTCGGACTGGGGGAGGGGCGCGGCCACCCCGGCCGCCCTTCCTCTTCTCCCTCGAGGCCCAACAAGGCCCATTTACCCCTCGGGGTTCCAGAACCTCCCTAAGATTCGTAAATTCCGCTGCCGAACCATTCCAACTCCAAACATAGGCTTTCCAATATATCAATCTTTATGTCTCGACCATTTCGAGACTCCTCGTCATGTCCGTGATCACATCCGGACTCGAACTTCTTCGTACATCAAAATACATAAACTCATAATAACCGCCATCGAAACCTTAAGCGTGCATGGACCCTACGGTTCGAGAACAATGTAGACATCACCTAGAACTATTCACGGTCAATAACCAACAGCGGACCTGGATGCCCATATTGGTTCCTACATATTCTACGAAGATCTTTGTCGGTCAGACCACATAACAACATACGTTGTTCCTTTGTCATCGGTATGTTACTTGCCCGAGATTCGATCGCCGGTATCCAATACCTAGTTCAATCTCGCTATCGCAAGTCTCTTTACTCGTTCGTAATACATCATCTCACAACTAACTCATTAGTTGTAGTGCTTGCAAGGCTTCATGATGTGCATTACCGAGAGGGCCCAGAGATACCTCTCCGACAATCGGAGTGACAAAACCTAATCTCAAATACGCCAACCCAACATCTCGCCTTTGGAGACACCCGTAGTACTCCTTTATAATCACCCGCCACGCTAGACGCTTGGTAGCACCCAAAGTGTTCCTCCGTAAACGGAGTTGCATAATCTCATAGTTACAGAACATGTATATGTCATGGATAAAAGCAGAGCAACATACTAAACGATCGTGTGCTAAGCTAAGGAATGGGTCATGTCAATCGATCATTCTACTAATGATGTGACCTTGTTAATCAAATAACAACTCCTTGTTCATGGTCGGAAACATAACCATCTTTGATTACCAAGCTAGTCTAGTAGAGGCATACTAGTGACATGTTGTTTTGTCTATGCATTCACACATGTATCATGTTTCCGTTAATACAATTCTAGCATGAATGATAAACATTTATCATGAAATAAGGAAATAAATAATAACTTTATTATTACCTCTAGGGCATATTTCCTTCAGCCTCCCACTTGCACTAGAGTCAATAATCTAGATTACATAGTAATGATTCTAACACCCATGGAGTCTTGGTGCCGATCATGTTTTGCTCGTGGAAGAGGCTTAGTCAACGGTCTCGCAACATTCAGATCCGTGTGTATCTTGCAAATCTCTATGTCTCCCACCGACTAAGTCCCGATGGAATTGAAGCGCCTCTTGATGTGCTTGGTCCTCTTGTGAAATCTGGATTCCTTCGCTAAGGCAATTGCTCCAAGATTGTCACGAAGATTTTCATTGGACCCGATGCACTAGGTATGACACCTAGATCGGATATGAACTCCTTCATCCGCACTCCTTCATTAGCTGCTTCGAAGCTGCTATGTATTCCGCTTCACATGTAGATCCCGCCACGACGCTTTGTTTAGAACCGCACCAACCGACAGCTCCTCCGCTTAGTGTAAATACGATCCGTCTGCGATTTAGAATCGTTCGGATCAGTGTCAAAGCTTGCATCAACGTAACTGCCATTTATGAGCTCTTTGTCACCTCCATATACGAGAAACATATCCTTAGTCCTTTTCGTATTTCAGATGTTCTTGACCGCTGTCCAAAGGATCCACTCGATTACTTTGGTACCTCCCGCTAGGCTTATAGCAAGGCACACATCAGTCTGGTACAAGATTGCATACATGATAGAGCCTATGGTCAAGCATAGGAACATCTTTCATTTTCTCTATCTTCTGCAGTGGTCGGGCATTGAGTCCGACTCAACTTCACACCTTGTAACACGTGCAAGAACCCTTTCTTTGCTTGATCCATTTTGAACTTCTTCAAAATTTTGTCAAGGTATGTGCTTTGTGAAAGTCCAATTAGGCGCCTTGATCTATCTCTATAGATCTTAATGCCCAATATGTAAGCAGCTTCACCGAGGTCTTTCATTGAAAAACTCTTATTCAAGTATCCCTTTATGCTATCCAGAATTCTATATCATTTCCGATCAGCAATATGTCATCTACATATAATATCGTAAATGCTACAGAGCTCCCACTCACTTTCTTGTAAATACAAAGCTTCTCCAAAAGTCCAGATAAACCCAAATGCTTTGATCACACTATCAAAGCGCTTATTCCAACTCCGAGATGCTTGCACCAGTCCATAGATGGATCGCTGGAGCTTGCACACTTTGTTAGCTCCCTTTGGATCGATAAAACCTTCTCGTTGCATCATATACAACTCTTCTTCCGTAAACCCATTCAGAATGCGTCTTTACATCCATTTGCCAAATTTCATAATCATAAAATGCGCAATTGCTAACATGATTCGGACGGACTTAAGCATCGCCACGGGTGAGAAGGTCTCATCGTAGTCAATCCCTTGAACTTGTCGAAACCTTTATGCATAAGTCGAGCTTTATAGACAAGAATATTACCGTCGGCCGGTCTTCTTCTTGAAGATCCACTTGTTTTCTATTGCTTACCTTCCTCGGGCAAGTCAACCAAAGTCCATACTTTGTTTTCATACATGGATCCCATCTCGATTTCATGGCCTCAAGCCATTTTATGGAATCTGGCTCACCATCGCTTCTTCATAGTTCGAGGTTCATCATGATCTAGTAGCATGACTTCTAGAACAGGATTACCGTATCACTCGTGCGGATCTTACTCGTTGATCTACGAGGTTCTGCGAGTAATTTGATCCAAGTTTCATGATCAACATCATTAACTTCCTCACTACTTGGTGTAGATGTCTCGTAAACCGGTTTCGCGATGAACTACATTCAAGTAAGGGAGAAGGTACTATTACCTCATCAAGTTCCACTTTCCTCCCACTCACTTCTTTCGAGAGAAACTCCTTTCTAGAAAGGATCCATTCTTAGCAACGAATGTCTTGCCTTCGGATCTGTGATAGAAGGTGTACCCAACTGTCTCCTTTGGGTATCCTATGAAGACACATTCGATTTGGGTTCGAGCTTATCAGTTGAAGCTTTTTCACATAAGCATCGCAACCCCAAACTTTAAGAAACGATAACTTTGGTTTCTTGCCAAACCATAGTTCATAAGGTGTCGCCTCAACGGATTTCGACGGTGTTCTATTCAGGTGAATGCGGCCGCCTCTAGAGCATAACCCCAAAACGATAGCGGTAAATCAGAAGAGACATCATAGATCGCACCATATCTAGTAAAGCACGACACGACGCTCGACACACCATTACGCTGTGGTGTTCCGGTGGCGTGAGTTGCTAAACTATTCCGCATTGTTTCAAATGTAGACCAAACTCAGAACTCAAATATTCACCTCCACGATCGATCGTAGAAACTTAATTTTCTTGTTACGATGATTTTCAACTTCACTCAAATTCTTTGAACTTTTCAAACGTTTCAGACTTATGTTTCATTAAGTAGATATACCCATATCCGCTTAAGTCATCTGTGAAGGTGAGAAAATAACGATATCCGCCACGAGCCTCAACATTCATTGGACCACATACATCGTATGTATGATTTCCAACAAATCTGTTGCTCTCTCCATAGTACCGAGAACGGTGTTCTAGTCATCTTGCCCATGAGGCACGGTTCATAAGTGCCAAGTGATTCATAATCAAGTGACTCCAAAAGTCCATCAAGATGGAGTTTCTTCATGCGCTTTACATCGATATGACCTAAACGGCAAGTACACAAATAAGTTGCACTATCATTATCAACTCTGATCTTTTGGTTTCAACATTATGAATATGTGTATCACTACTATCGAGATTCATCAAAATAGACCATTCCTCAAGGGTGCATGACCATAAAAGATATTACTCATATAAATAGAACAACCATTATTCTCTCGATTTAAATGAATAACCGCCTCGCATCAAACAAGATCCAGATATAATGTTCATGCTCAACGCAGCACCAAATAACAATTATTTAGGTCTAAAACTAATCCCAAGGTAGATGTAGAGGTAGCGTGTCGACCGCGATCACATCGACTTTGGAACCATTTCCCACGCGATCGTCACCTCGCCCTTTGCCGAGTTCGCATAATCAGTAGTCCCTGCTTCGAGTTGCAAATATTAGCAATGTAACCAAGATCAAATACCAGTGCTACTACGAGCTCTAGTAAGGTACACATCAATAACATGTATATCACATATACCTTTGTTCACCTTGCCATCCTTCTTATCCGCCAAATACTTGGGGCAGTTCCGCTTCAAAGGACAGTCGCTTGCAGAGAAGCACTCGATTTCAGGTTTAGGGCCGACTTGGGTTTTTCTCCGAGCAAAGAACTTGCTTGCTGTTCTTCTTGAAGTTCCCTTCTTCTTCCCTTTGCCTTTCTTCTTGAAACTAGTGGTCTTATTGACCATCAACACTTGATGCTCTTTCTGATTTCTACCTCCGCAGCCTTTAGCATTGCGAAGAGCTCTGTATAGTCTTTACTAACCCTTGCATATTATAGTTCATCACGAAGCCTTTGTAGCTTGGTGGCGTGATTGAAGAATTCATCAATGACACAATCATCCGGAAGATTAACTCCCAATTGTGTCAAGTGATTGTAGTACCTGCACATTACGAGTATATGCTCACTAATGTAACTATTCTCCTCCATCTTGCAGCTATAGAACTTATTGGAGACTTCATATCTCTCAATCCGGGCATTATGTTGGAATATCAACTTCAACTCTGGAACATCTCATATGCTCCATGACGCTCAAAACGCCGTTGAAGTCCCGGTTCTAAGCCGTAGCATGGCACATCGAACTATAGAGTAGTCATCAGCTTTGCTCGCCAGACGCTCATAACATCTGCAGTTGCATTAGCAAGAGTCTGCACCTAGCGGTGCATCCAGACGTAACTCTTCAGGCAGCAATGAGGATAATCCTCGTTATTACGGACCCAGTCCGTAATTGCTACCATCATCTTTCAACTTTGCTTTCAAGGAACGCATTAAAATTCAACGGAACAACAAAGACGAGCCATCTATCTACAATTAAACATAAACAAGCAAGATACTATCAGGTACTAAGTTCATGATAAATTTAAGTTCAATTAATCATATTACTTGAGAACTCCCACTTAGAAAGACATCTCTCCAGTCATCCAAGTGATCACGTGATCCAAATCAACTAAACCATAACCGATCATCACGTGAAATGGAGTAGTTTCAATGGTGAACATCTTATGTTGATCATATCTACTATATGATTCACGCTCGACCTTTCGGTCTCCATGTTCCGAGGCCATATCTGCATATGCTAGGCTCGTCAAGTATAACCCGAGTATTCTCATGTGCAAAACTGGCTTGCACCCGCTGTAGATGGACGAGAGCTTATCACACCCGATCATCACGTGGTGTCCGGGCACGATTTAACTTTGGCAACGGTGCATACCCGGGAGAAAACTTCTTGATAATTTAGTGAGAGATCATCTTATAATGCTACCGCCAATCAAAGCAAGATAAGATGCATAAAAGATAAACATCACATGCAAATCAATATAAGTGATATGATATGGTCATCATCATCTTGTGCTTCATGATCTCCATCTTGCAGCACCACCATGATCACCATCGCCACCGCGCCGACACCTTGATCTTCATCGTAGCATTGTTGTCGCCTCGCCAAACTTATGCTTCTACGACTATCGCTACCGCTTAGTGATAAAGTAAAGCATTACAGTATGCATTGCATTGCATACAATAAAGCGACAACCATATGGCTCTCGCCATTGCCGATAACTTCGTTACAAAACATGATCATCTCATACAATAAAATATAGCATCACGCCTTGACCATATCACATCACAACATGCCCTGCAAAAACAAGTTAGACGCCCTCTACTTTGTTGTTGCAAATTTTACGTGGCTGCTACGGGCTTAAGCAAGAACCAGTCTCACCCACGCATCAAAACCACAACGATATTTCGTCAAATAGACTCGCTTTAACCTTCTCAAGGACCGGGCGAGCCACACTCGGTTCAACTAAAGTGAGAGAGACAGCACCCACCAGTCACCTTTAAGCAACGAGTGCTCGAGCGGTGAAACCAGTCTCGCAGAAGCGCACGCGTAATGTCGGTCCGGGCCGCTTCATCTCACAATACCGCTGAACCAAAGTATGACATGCTGGTAGGTAGTATGACTTGTATCGCCCACAACTCACTTGTGTTCTACTCTGCAAAACATCAAACCATAGAAAAACCTAGGCTCGGATGCCACTGTTGGGGAACGAGTAATTTCAAAAATTTCCCACGCACACGCAAGATCATGGTGATGTATAGCAACGAGAGGGGAGAGTGTTGTCCACATACCCTTGTAGACCCAAGCGGAAGCGATCACAACGTAGAGGAAGTAGTCGACGTTCTCCTCGCGATCCGACCGATCCCGGCGCCGTTACTCTCGACGCCCCGAGTTCTTGACACACGACAGCTCGATGACGCCCTCAGATCCGATCCAGCCGAGTGTCGAGGAGAGTTTCACAAGACGACGGCGCAGGACGATCTTGATGCTTCATCTGCGCAGGGCTTCGCTTAAGCTTCATGACGGTATAACCGAGGTGGAATATGGTGGAGGGGGCACCTGACACGGCTAAGGAACGATCTAAAGATCAAACTTGTGTGTTCAAGGGTCCCCTTGCCCCGTATATAAAGGAGGGAGGGGGAGGCCGGCCGGCCTAGGGAGAGAGGCGGCTGGAGGAGTCCTACTCCTACCGGGAGTAGGACTCCCCCCTCTTCCTAGTTGGAATAGGATTGGGGGGAGGGGGAAGAGGAAAGGGGGGCGCCGCCCCCCCCTCCTTGTCCTATTCGGACTGGGGGGGGAGGGGGCGCGCGGCCACCCCTGGCCGGCCCTTCCTCTTCTCCCTCGAGGCCCACCAAGGCCCATTTACCCTCGGGGTTCCAGAACCTCCGGTACTCGGTAGAATTCCGCCGCCCGAACCATTCAACTCCAAACATAGGCTTTCCAATATATCAATCTTTATGTCTCGACCATTTCGAGACTCCTCGTCATGTCCGTGATCACATCCGGACTCAACTTCTTCGTACATCAAAATACATAAACTCATAATAACCGCCATCGAAACCTTAAGCGCATGGACCCTACGGTTCGAGAACAATGTAGACATCACCTAGAACTATTCACGGTCAATAACCAACAGCGGACCTGGATGCCCATATTGGTTCCTACATATTCTACGAAGATCTTTGTCGGTCAGACCGCATAACAACATACGTTGTTCCTTTGTCATCGGTATGTTACTTGCCCGAGATTCGATCGTCGGTATCCAATACCTAGTTCAATCTCGTTACGCAAGTCTCTTTACTCGTTCGTAATACATCATCTCACAACTAACTCATTAGTTGTAGTGCTTGCAAGGCTTCAGATGATGTGCATTACCGAGAGGGCCCAGAGATACCTCTCCGACAATCGGAGTGACAAAACCTAATCTCAAATACGCCAACCCAACATCCGCCTTTGGAGACACTGTAGTACTCCTTTATAATCACCCGCCATTCGTTAGACGCTTGGTAGCACCCAAAGTGTTCCTCCGTAAACGGAGTTGCATAATCTCATAGTTACAGGAACATGTATATGTCATGGATAAAAGCAAGAGCAACATACTAAACGATCGTGTGCTAAGCTAAGGGAATGGGTCATGTCAATCGATCATTCTACTAATGATGTGACCTTGTTAATCAAATAACAACTCCTTGTTCATGGTCAGGAAACATAACCATCTTTGATTACCAAGCTAGTCTAGTAGAGGCATACTAGTGACATGTTGTTTTGTCTATGCATTCACACATGTATCATGTTTCCGGTTAATACAATTCTAGCATGAATGATAAACATTTATCATGAAATAAGGAAATAAATAATAACTTTATTATTGCCTCTAGGGCATATTTCCTTCACTCTGATCATCATTCATATCTTTCAGCTCTGTTTTCTTTCAGCTCTGATTTTATGTTCCCTATCTTCTCCCAGTATCCCATGTTAGATTCAGGGGGAGCAAGACATCTAAGGGAACGAGATCATTTAAATTCATTGCATATTTTTACTCTTGGGGACATGTCTAATCCAATGTGGTACTTAGTACTCACTCTCTACATGTCATCCCAGTATTGGTATTCTTGTGGTTTCTTTTGTTTGCTCTGGCTAGTAGATGTATCTGTGTTATCTAACCTTGTTTACGCAGGTTCATTCCATCCTAAGCCAACTCAAGACTACAAGGTAAGTATATGCATCACAGTCATGTGTATGAGGAATTCTTGCTGATGTACATATTGTTTGCAAGAAGGACTCATGAGCATGAAGGTACTTTCTTCAACATTCTTTGCTCTGATGCATATGGCCAAGATACATGTAACACATTGCCTGCTCTATCATGTTTATGCCCTCACATACTTCTACATTCCATATTCACATGATTGCATACATGTAGGGGGAGCCTATGTTTGTTACATGTCTTTCCAAAGCTTTTCTTGCTATTCTTTATATCCTTATCTAAAGCTTTGATGTATGTTGCCATCAATTACCAAAAAGGGGGAGATTGAAAGCACAAGTGCTACCTAGGTGGTTTTGGTAATTAATGTCAACATATCTCTTGTTGGACTAACACTTTTATCCAGTATGTTTCAGATGAGTTCAATAATGGAGTGGCATGGACTAAAGGATGTAGGAACTCCCTCAAGATGCTAAGGACAAAGGATTGGCTCAAGCTTCAAGCTCAAGACTCTTCATTCTACATTTTAGTGATCCAAGATCACATTGAGTCTATAGGAAAAGCCAATACTATCAAGGAGGGATGAGGTGTTGCTTAATGAGCCTCTTGCTACATGTGCTTTGTGATATGCTCCAAAACCCTCAGCTACTTTCCCACTTCCACAAATGACCTAAACCCAAAGCCAAAATCGGTTACACCGATTCTTCCTATCTGGCGCCACCTATTCCAAAAGTCATAGCTACTGCCACAAACCCTAAGCAAATCGATTCTACCGATAGGGATCTCGGTCTCACCGAGATGGGATTGTAATCTCTCTGTGTATGTCCATTATCAAAATCGGTCTCACCGAGTTTGAGAACTCGGTACTACCGAGATTACAATGCAAACTCTCTAGATAACTTATTACCAAAATCGGTCCCAGCGAGTTTGTGTAATCGGTCCAACCGAGTTTGCCTGACCAACTCTCTGGAAAGCTTATTACCAAATCGGTCTCACCGAGTTTGTGTAATCGGTCTTACCGAGATTACGTTATGCCCTAACCCTAACCGAATCGGTCTCACCGAGTTGCATTTCGGTCCCACCGAAAACCCTAACGCCACATTATTTGCTGAATCGGTCTGACCGAGTTTAACGATTCAGTCCCACCGAGTTTAGTAAATTGTGTGTAACGGTTAGATTTTGTGTGGAGGCTATATATACCCCTCCACCTTCTCTTCATTCGTGGAGAGAGCCATCAGACTGAACCTACACTTCCAGCATATATTTTCTGAGAGAGAACCACCTACTCATGTGTTGAGGCCAAGATATTCCATTCCTACCATATGAATCTTGATCTCTAGCCTTCCCCAAGTTGCTTTCCAGTCAAATCTTCTTTCCACCAGATCCAAAACCTATGAGAGAGAGTTGAGTGTTGGGGAGACTATCATTTGAAGCACAAGAGCAAGGAGTTCATCATCAACGCACCATTTGTTGCTTCTTGGAGAGTGGTGTCTCCTAGATTGGCTAGGTGTCACTTGGGAGCCTCCGACAAGATTGTGGAGTTGAACCAAGGAGTTTGTAAGGGCAAGGAGATCGCCTACTTCGTGAAGATCTACCGCTAGTCAGGCAAGTCCTTCGTGGGCGACGGCCATGGTGGGATAGACAAGGTTGCTTCTTCGTGGACCCTTCGTGGACCCTTCGTGGGTGGAGCCCTTCGTGGACTCGCGCAACCATTACCCTTCGTGGGTTGAAGTCTCCATCAACGTGGATGTATGATAGCACCACCTATCGGAACCACGCCAAAAACATCCGTGTCTCCAATTGCATTTGAATCCTCCAAACCCTTCCCTTTACTTTCTTGCAAGTTACATGCTTTACTTTCCGCTGCTCATATACTCTTTGCATGCTTGCTTGATATGTATTGTGAATGTTAAACTTGTGCCTAATCTCCACTTAAACTTAAGGAAAACTTAAAAACTACAACTTTGGTACTTAGTGTCTAATCACCCCCCCCCCTCTAGACACCTCTTCTCAAGGTCCTACACTAGGTGGTCTTCTTGACGACCACTCTACCTGCTTTGAGGACCCGCACGCAGCTCCTCCTCGGCCTCGGCATGTTAAATAGCCCTGTTGCTTATCGCACTATTCGTACAAATACGCTTTGACGTATTAATCAAATTATAATGGAGAAAGTTTGTGGCCCAATTTATGTGGCACTGGCGTACTACTTCATTTTATTTCGCTATTTCTATTGATTGCACCCGTACACTTTGGCACGCATTAATTCGCTAGGGGCTTCATTGCGCTCCATACTACGGCAACAAGTCCGAACACTTTTTACAGTATAGTTTGGCACCCTGAATATAGCATTATATGCATCGACTCGGAATCATGTCTTTGGTTAATAGTTGGGTTGCCCGGCTCCTGTGCTTACTACCTTACGTTCCGTCCTATCGGCTAGGGTGGTAAAGGGAGAACTACTGCGATTGTGTTTCTAGTTTACCCGGATAAACACCTCAGTAGGGAAAGCCAAAAAATGACTGTCATGATGCGGCGAGAGCTGGTCAGCTATTCGGAGGTTAAAATCCCTTGCGATTTTTTCCGCATTATGCGACGAATTGGCCTTCACACGATCAAATGTCTACAACACCCTAGTCCGGATTAAAAAATACTAACAGGGGGCTGCACCTACATTCCTATTGTCAAACTCCTATGGCTAAGTGAGGGTGATAAAGCCACATAGTCCGATTGCCTGGTTCATTGCGCTAAACACCTCCTTCAAGGACCAAACTTTTGGATCAAGAGTGTTTAGGTTCCAATCCGAACACCCCCGTACCACCTACGTGGGGGCTGAAGCCGACGACTGGCCAACTCTCAGATTTAACAAAACGGCCGCATAGGAGGCATTACACAAACAACAAGCAATATATTACATATTGGCTTTGTTTCATAATAAAGGACGGGATAGAACAAATATATTTATTCAAAGATAATGTCTTTTGCACACTGGCCCTCTACAATGCGGGATCCCTCCAGGACATCATCAAAATACCGCTCGGGCATGCGGTCCTCCTTGCCCGCAGGCAGTCCCTCGGTCGCGAGCCTGACGGCGTTCATCTTTGCCCACTACACCTTCACACGAGTGAAGGCCATCCGCGCACCTTTGATGCAGACTGATCGCTTGATGGCATCAAGCCGAGGGGAGGCATCGACCAGCTGCTTCACAAGCCCGAAGTAGCTGCTAGGAATGGCTTCGGCAGGCCATAGACGGAGTATAAAATCCTTCATGGCCAATTCAGCCACCCTATGCAGTTTGGTTAGCTGTTTCAGCTGATCACTAAAGGGCACCTAATGCTCCGACGCAAGGTATTGCAACCAGAACAGCTTCTCCGTTGACCTCCCCTCTTCGGCTCGGAAGAACTCCGCAGCACTAGCAACACTACGCGGCAGATCCGCAAACGCTCCTGGAGAACTCCAAATCTGGGTCAGTAAGAGGTACCTTTTCTTTGCAAATTTGCTCTGCATAATAAAGGCCTTACCCGCCGTGATTTTCCTGGCCTCCTGGATTTCCTGGAGGGCGCCCTGGGCTTCAACCCGGGCCTCTTGTGAGCTTTGGCGGTGAAAGCACATTTGCTCCCCGGGTGGTTTTGGTAATTAATGACAACATACTTTGTGGTTGGACTAATGCTTTTATCAAGTATGTTTCAGGAAATTCAATCACATTGGCATGGCAAAAGGACTAAAGAAGTGGACCCCTCAAAATGCTAAGGCAAGCATTGGCAAAAGCTCAAGACTCCATTTTTGGTTTAGTGATCCAAGATCACATTGAGTCCATAGGAAAAGCCAATACTATTAAAAGGGATGAGGTTATGATGATGATCCGTTGCTCAAGTGCTTAGTGATACATCTCCTAAACTATCGCAACTTTCACCGCCATATACACTCATAAGTAGTCTCGGTCCCACCGATATTCCAAACTCACCACACCGAGATGAACCACCTCACCATAAGCCAAACCCTAGAAAACTCGGATTTTCCGATTCAACTCGGTCTCACCGAAACAAGAGTTGCCAAGCTTCAGAATCTTCGTCATCAAATCGAGTCACCGAGATGATGAAGTCGGTCCCACCAAACCTGGCTTGCTCTTGTCATTGCACTAATCGGACTAACCGAGATTGTATTTTCGGTCCCACGAAAATCCCAACGCTCACATTATTTGAACTATCGGTCTCACCGAGTTGTCCACTTCGGTCCCACCGAGATTGCTCAAATGTGTGTAACGGTTGGATTTTGTGTGGAGGCTATAAATACCCTCCACTCCCTCTTCATTCGTGGAGAGAGCCATCGAAAGAACTACCACTCCTACCTTACATTTCGAGAAGAGAACTACCTACCCTTGTGTTGAGATCAAGTTGCTCCACTCCCACCATATGAAGCTTGATCTCTAGCCTTCCCAAGTTGCTTTCCACTCAATCCTTTCTTCCACCACAGCCAAATCGGTGAGGAGAGTTGAGTGTTGGGGAGATTATCATTTGAAGCACAAGAGCAAGGAGTTCATCATCATCTACAACATCTATTACCTTTTGGAGGGTGGTGCCTCCTAGATTGGTTAGGTGTCGCTGGGAGCCTCCGTCATCGAGATGTGGAGTTGAACCAAGAAGTTTGTAAGGGCAAGGAGATCGCTTACTTCGTGAAGATCTACCCGAGTAAGGCTAGCCCTCCGTGGGCGAGGCCATGATGGAATAGACAAGGTTGCTTCTTCGTGGACCCTTCGTGGGTGGAGCCTCCGTGGACTCTCATGATGTTACCCTCCGTGGGTTGAAGTCTCCATCAACGTGGAAGTACGATAGCACCACCTATCGGAACCACGAGAAAAATCACCGTCTCCAAATTGCGCTTGATCTTCTCCACTTCTCTTTACTACTTGTGCAATTTACTTTCCGCTGCCCATACTCTAGAATTGCATGTGTAGTGTGCTACTTGACTTGTGTGTTATGCAAAATCTGCCAAAATCTGTCCTTGATAAAAGACAGAATTTTTATCTTGTCGAGTAGTCTAATCACCCCCCCTCTAGACACTCTCACCTTCTTCGATCCCTCAATTGGTATCAGAGCTTTGGTCTCCATTGTTTTGGTTTACACACCATTGGAGGAAGATGGACGTGTTCACGTTTGGGAGTGTTAGCCATAGAGTGCCTATTCTTAATGGAGTGTCCTATAACTCGTGGAGGATTGAAATGCTTATTATCTTTAAGACGCATAACTTATGCAAATATGTTGAGACCCCTATGTGCCTCCATTTGACCCCTTGCACCCTACCATGGATGAAGAGCTTGATTTGCTTCAGAACCTTAGAACTGTAAATCTTATCATTAGAGGGTTACCCGATAACTTGCTTAAGCTCGTTATAAACTTTGAGTGCGCTTATGCTATGTGGAAGTTCTTGGAAGAACTTTATCCGGACTACTCTTTGAGAGGTCTTGATGAAATTCTATACAAGACTATTGAATTTGATATGATGCGCTCTAATGATCCCAACTTTGATAAATGCTTCTTTGAGCTTCGTGATCTTATGAAAAAGAAGGGTGATCCCGGTCTTATCAATGTTCTAATTAGAAATGCTCTTGTATTGCATTCCGATGATTATTGTCACATTGACAAAACTAATGCAAGTAGTTATCAAATTGACCTAGGTGTTGATGATGAACAATCTATGGGTCAATATGATGATGAGCATGAGCATGATGATGATTACTCCGATTCGGACACCGAGCTAGACAAGATCATGAAGAGTCTCAATCTTATGGCAAATCTGAGAGACTACATATCCGGTGGAAAAGAGTGGATTCTTGATAGTGGATGCACCGACCACATGACCGGAGACAAAGACATGTTTCGAGAGCTTGCAAAGAATGATGGTCCACGCAAGTATGTGACTTTTGGAGACAACTCCAAGGGTAAGGTACTTGGCCTTGGTAAGGTGGCCATATCTCATGATAGCTCTATTCAAAATGTCATGCTTGTAGAATCTCTTGGATACAATTTACTTTCCGTGTCTAGATTAGCTGACTTTGGATTCAATGTGCTAGTCATCAAGTAGATTGCCAAGTCTTTCGTCGGACAATCATAACATGGCGCTTTTTCGGTATCCGTAGAGGTGATCTATATATTGTTGATTTCACTAAGAAAGCCCAACCTAGAGCTTGCTTCATTGCTAAATCCGCTAAAGGTTGGTTATGGCATAGAAGGCTTGGACATGTTGGTATGCGTAATCTAGACAAGCTGATCAAAGGTGACCATATTCTTGGCGTTAAAGATGTTTTCTTTGACAAAGATAGACTTTGTAGTTCTTGTCAAGCAGGAAAACAAGTAGGTGGAAGTCATCCCGTGAAGAACATCATGACCACAAGGAGACCGCTTGAGCTTCTTCATATGGATCTCTTCGGTCCCAATGCTTACAAAAGCCTTGGTGGTAACTCCTTTGGTCTAGTTATAGTTGATGATTATTCCAGATTTACGTGGGTATTTTTCCTTGATGACAAATCGCAAGTTCAGAGAATCTTCAAAACCTTCGCCAAAAAGGCCCAAAATCAATTTGAGGTGAAGATCAAGAAAGTTCGAGGACAATGGAACGGAGTTCAAGAACGCCAATGTAGACTCTTTTCTCGATGAGGAAGGGATACTACATGAGTT
The DNA here is from genome assembly GCA_021437245.1 of Aegilops speltoides. Classification (NCBI taxonomy): domain Eukaryota; kingdom Viridiplantae; phylum Streptophyta; class Magnoliopsida; order Poales; family Poaceae; genus Aegilops; species Aegilops speltoides. The sequence goes on from CM038144.1 coordinate 131,424,995, forward strand.
CTCGACACGTACACTCCTCAACAAAATGGAGTTGTTGAGAGGAAGAACCGAACGCTCATAGAGATGGCGAGAACGATGCTTGATGAATACAAGACACCAAGCATTTTTGGGGGAAGCGGTCGAGACAGCTTTGTCATGCTATCAACAGGCTTTATCTTCATAAGCTCCTCGGCAAGACATCATACGAGCTCCTCACCGTAACAAACCCCAAGTGGGATACTTTCGTGTCTTTGGTTCGAAATGCTATATCCTTGATAAGCATCGTCGGTCTAAATTTGCTCCTAAAACTCATGAAGGCTTTTTCTTGGTTATGGATCAAACTCCCACACCTACCGTGTCTACAATAATTTCACCCAAAGGTTGAAGAGACGGTAGACGGAAGTTTGATGAATCTAATGGCTCGCAAGTAGAGCAAATGCCTATTGATGTAGGAGACAAGGACCCATCGGAAGCCATCCAAGATTTATCTATTGGAAAGATCCGTCCCATGGAAGTGAAGGAGAGTACCTCATCTACATATGTGGAGCCCCTACCTCACGGTGAGATGAACCTCAAGGCAACATGGAGGCCTCCACAAGTGGAACTCACCAAGATGAGGAAGTGCAACAAGAAGATCCACCACAACCTCCTTCTCCACCGCCTCAAGACAACACCAACAACAATGAAGAAGAAGAAGAGGAAGATGAAGATGATGAGGAAGCTCAGCCACAACCTCAACAAAAGCTATCCCGAGTCCGAGCAAGAGTCAAGAAAAATCATCCCGTGGAACAAATGATCAATGACATCAACTCCGGGAGAATTACTCGCTCTAAAACTCGCTTAGCTAACTTTTGTGAGCATTACTCATTTATCTCTAGTATTGAACCTATGAAGGTAGAAGAAGCACTTGAAGACCCGGATTGGGTGAACGCTATGCACGAAGAACTTCACAACTTCGAGAGGAACAAGGTATGGACTTTGGTAGAGAAGCCCAAGGATGATCAAAACGTCATTGGAACCAAATGGGTGTTTTGAACAAGCAAGATGAAGATGGACAAGTCATCCGCAACAAGGCTCGCCTCAGAGCTCAAGGTTACACACAAGTCGAAGGTATGGACTATGGTGAGACCTATGCCCCGTTGCTAGACTTGAGTCCATTCGCATTCTTCTTGCTTATGCCAATCACCATGATATTACTCTCTATCAAATGGATATCAAAAGTGCTTTCCTAAATGGTGAAATTGAGGAGGAAGTATTTGTGAAACAACCTCCGGATTTGTGAATCCCAAAAGCCTAATCATGTTTACAAGTTGCACAAAGCTCTTTATGGTCTTAAACAAGCTCCTAGAGCTTGGTACAAATGCTTGACTAGCTTTCTTCTTGAAAAAGGCTTTGAGATTGGAAAGATAGACTCAACGCTGTTCACTTAAAAGGGTTGATGGTGAACTATTTGTGTGCCAAATATATGTTAATGATATTATCTTTGGTTCAACTAACCCTCATTTTAGCGAGAAGTTTGGAAAGCTCATGTCGGAGAAGTATGAGATGTCCATGATGAGTGAACTCAAATTCTTCCTTGGGTTGCAAATCACAATCTAAGGAGGGTACCTTTGTCTCACAAACAAAGTACACCAAGGATCTCTTCAAGAAGTTCAACATGCAAGAAAGAAGGTATGAGAACCCCATGCCTACAAGTGGACATAATGACTTGACAAAAGATGGAGAACCCGTTGATCAAAAGGTTTACCGATCTATGATTGGTTCTCTACTATATCTTTGTGCTTCTCGTCCTGACATAATGTTGAGTGTATGCATGTGTGCTCCATATCAAGCAGCCCCTAAAGAATGTCATCTTAAAGCTGTTAAAAGGATTGTGAGATATTTGATACACACACCAAACTTTGGCATTTGGTATCCTAAGAGGGCCTCTTTCGACCTTGTTGGCTATTCCGACTCGGACTATGCCGGTGACAGGTTGATAGAAAGTCAACTTCGGCACGTGTCAATTTCTTGGTCGATCCCTTGTATCTTGGTCCTCCAAGAAACAAAATTCGTATCATTATCCACCGCCAAGCGTAATATATTGCTGCTGGTTCGTGTTGTGCTCAATTGCTATGGATGACACAAACGCTTAGGATTATGGGATACATGTGAGACATGTTCCTTGCTTTGTGACAATGAGAGTGCGATTAAAATTGGACACAATCCGTGCAACACTCTCGAACTAAACATATTGAAGTTCGTCACCATTTCATTCGTGATCACATTGCCAAGGGTGACATCAATCTTAAGCATGTTCAGATCGACAAACAACTCGCCGATATCTTTACAAAACCTCTTGATGAGAAGGTGTTTTGTCGCTGAGGAGTGAGTTGAACATCATTGATGCTTCAAACTTGGAGTGAAAACTCCATTGATGCATGCAAGGCATGAGCCCACTTGACTAATCCTTGATATTTCTCTTATGATGGTGATCATATGTCTTGGACACATTTGCCTCCTTGTATTGCATCTAACTCCTTGCGTGTACTTGGATGATCTACATTCCACAAGATTACCACACACTCAAATCATGAGTAATCTTGTCATTGACCAAGTATCTAGCCCTTTGGGATGTTGAGTTCAAGGAACAAAATTCCACATATCCTTTTGACACCTTATACATCTAGTATTTCACTCTTGTCATCTTGGATATCCTTGAGTATTTCCTTGCTTGCCTAACCCATGTAGGAAGATGAACTACACAAGTGGAAATGGCGCTCCAACTTCACATTCAATGAGCACCTACATCAAGTTCACCTACATGAGCAAAGCAACAACAAGCCCAAGGTATGTTCTTCACATCTTTAAGGAGCTTTGCTCAAAGTCATGAGTACAAGCAGCTTCATAAGATGTGATCACATCGAATGCTTAATCGAAAAATGGCGACCCCATTTTGAGCTTCAATGATGAGTATGACCTATGATCAAATGTTCTCATTTGACTCCTAAGTCAATATACTCAAACATAGGTGACCTTGTCGCCGACCCTTATCTAGATGAAGTACATATGTTTTGGAGTCTTTCTATTTTCTCTTATGTTCTCTCATTGAGTTTTCATTAAAAAAAACTACTTCATCTAGGAATCTTTTTCATCTCTATTCTTCTGTCTTTGTGAATATCCTTCTGGCTCTGATCAATTCCTCGAAAATCATTCACAAATTCATTGCAAATCCTTTGAAACATTCCTCGCAAAGTGAGCTGAATTATTTTGTATTTCCTTGGAATTAAACTCAAGGCCACCAATTTAAATATTTCGGTCTAACCGAAAAGGATCTACCCTAAGTCCTCGACTTTCGGACCCACCGATCCATCTTAATTCGTGTCACCGATTTATTTCTTCCAGATATCATCTTCTCGCAGCTCCACTCAATGATTCTCTATGCATGTTCCTTTTTGTCCTGTTAGATTCTTAAGGATCCCACTTCTTTCTTTCCATCTTCCCTAACCTTCCTAGTTTGCTGTCCTTTTCGGCACTTGATGTCAAAGGGGGAGAAGACTTAGGGGGAGAAGAGAAGATTTAGGGGGAGAAGAAGAGCAATCTTACCTTAAGGGGGAGAGAATCACATCAAAGCTTCAAAGTTTTTCCTTATAAGAGAATTTCTTGCCGTGTTTCACATTGGACATTACAATTGGCGTCATTCTCATTTGGCATCATTCTTTTGATTTTGCTCTTTCCATCAAACCCCTTGATCCGAGAAAACTCAAAGGAGAGGAATCTTCACAATTGATATCTTATGGAAAGCAAAATCTCTCGAGTTCATTGAAAATCTTTTAGTTTGGAGACATGTTTGTCGATTCAAGCTTGTGCTCAATATGAGACACTCTTTATACATGTCATCCCTGGCTTGGTACTCTTGATGTTCTTGCAGTTGGTTGAAGAAATACTCTTGTGTTATCTAACCTTGTTTTCCCAAGTTTATCTCTTGTGTACAATGCCAAGGAACCTCAAGGTAAGTATATGCACCTTGCGAATGTGCATGATGGTGACTTGCTTGTGAATACTTGTTTGCAAGAAATCACCATGCACATATGCATTATCACTCACTTCTTTTCATCTGCTCGATGCATATAGCCAAGCTGCATGTAGCACATCTTGCTTTCTCTCTTGTGTGCTTGTGGTAGTCCAAAACCATAATTTATGAAAATCTTGCACACTTGTAGGGGAGCCTGTGTACTACATGTTTGTCAAAGCTTTGTGATAATTCTGTCTTTCTTTCAATAAGCTTTGATGTCTTGTTTAGTGTGTTGCCATCAATTACCAAAAGGGGAGATTGAAAGCACATTTGCTCCCGGGTGGTTTTGGTAATTAATGACAACATACTTTGTGGTTGGACTAATGCTTTTATCAAGTATGTTTCAGAAATTCAATCACATTGGCATGGCAAAAGGACTAAAGAAGTGGACCCTCAAAATGCTAAGGCAAGCATTGGCAAAAGCTCAAGACTCCATTTTTGGTTTAGTGATCCAAGATCACATTGAGTCCATAGGAAAAGCCAATACTATTAAAAGGGATGAGGTTATGATGATGATCCGTTGCTCAAGTGCTTAGTGATACATCTCCTAAACTATCAGCAACTTTCACCGCCATATACACTCATAAGTAGTCTCGGTCCCACCGATATTCCAAACTCACCACACCGAGATGAACCACCTCACCATAAGCCAAACCCTAGAAAACTCGGATTTTCCGATTCTCAACTCGGTCTCACCGAAACAAGAGTTGCCAAGCTTCAGAACCTTCATCATCAAATCGGTGTCACCGAGATGATGAAGTCGGTCCCACCAAACCGGCTTGCTCTTGTCATTGCACTAATCGGACTAACCAAGATTGTATTTTCGGTCCCACTGAAAATCCTAACGCTCACATTATTTGAACTATCGGTCTCACCGAGTTGTCCACTTCGGTCCCACCGAGATTGCTCAAATGTGTGTAACGGTTGGATTTTGTGTGGAGGCTATAAATACCCTCCACCCCTCTTCATTCATGGAGAGAGCCATCGAAAGAACTACCACTCCTACCTTACATTTCTCGAGAAGAGAACTACCTACCCTTGTGTTGAGATCAAGTTGCTCCACTCCCACCATATGAAGCTTGATCTCTAGCCTTCCCAAGTTGCTTTCCACTCAATCCTTTCTTCCACCACAGCCAAATCAGTGAGGAGAGTTGAGTGTTGGGGAGATTATCATTTGAAGCACAAGAGCAAGGAGTTCATCATCATCTACAACATCTATTACCTTTTGGAGGGTAGTGCCTCCTAGATTGGTTAGGTGTCGCTTGGGAGCCTCCGTCATCGAGATGTGGAGTTGAACCAAGAAGTTTGTAAGGGCAAGGAGATCGCCTACTCGTGAAGATCTACCCGAGTAAGGCTAGCCCTCCGTGGGCGTGAGGCCATGATGGAATAGACAAGGTTGCTTCTTCGTGGACCCTTCGTGGGTGGAGCCTCCGTGGACTCTCGCAGCCATTACCCTCCGTGGGTTGAAGTCTCCATCAACGTGGAAGTACGATAGCACCACCTATCGGAACCACGAGAAAAATCACCGCGTCTCCAAATTGCGTTTGATCTTCTCCACTTCTCTTTACTACTTGTGCAATTTACTTTCCGCTGCCCATACTCTAGAATTGCATGTGTAGTGTGCTACTTGACTTGTGTGTTATGCAAAATCTGCCAAAATCTGTCCTTGATAAAAGACAGAATTTTTATCTTGTCGAGTAGTCTAATCACCCCCCCTCTAGACACTCTCACCTTCTTCGATCCCTCAGGCGGGCCTTAGCAAGTTCGGACTCTTGGTCCACAATCTAGTGCTCCAAGGACTCGCATTTCTTTACAGCGTCTTGGAGCTCCTGATGGACCTCCCCGACCCTTGCCTCGTGTTTTTCGCAGGCGGCTTGTTCCTTTGCCGCTCTCTTCTGGGCCTCGGCCAGCACGTTCTTGAGGAATTCCAGCTCGGTCGCAGCTCCTACGAAAAGTCACGATAACATGATCAACACAAACAATTCATATCTTTCTAGATCTGAATAGGCCATTGCATACCTTGCTTGTCCTCTAGTTGTTTTTCACACGGCCGAGATCTTCCTCGGCCCGCTCCAGACTCCGCTTCAGTTTGGAGACTTTGACAGAATGGGAGGTCGCAGCCAGCATCGACGCTTGCTTATTCACATAGACATATATGGTTAGTCTCCTGCGGAAATTATTTGATCCTCTATCCGGCTTTTTTTCGAACACCGGACAGAGTGTCAGGGGCTACTGTCTATACTATGGCATTATTTTTGCATAATTATGTCACATACCTCAAAACCTGTTAGAAGGCTGGCGCAGGCTTCGATCAGTCCGCTATTAGCAGACTGCACCCTCTCAATCACCGTACCCATAAGGATACGATGTACCTCCACAACAGAAGCACCTCGCAGCGCTTCCAGTAGAGTATCCGGTGCCTCTGGATGGACAGAGGTCACTGGCGGGATAGGCGTACCTCCTTCTTTCAAAGGAGGCTGCTTACCTGATTCCGTAGACATATGGGTCTCCGGAATAGTATTTGGCTGGGGGCCAAATTGGATATGGCCCCCATCGCCAGTTGCCAGGGGGTCTGCTCCCCCATGTGTCTGTTAGAGCTAATCTTGATATTTGTATTAGCATGTTTGAGTTTTGCATGTAGTCTGGTCTAGTGTGGTGTTCATCCGACGAAGGCTTCAGGTGAGCGCGCCAAGGAGGTGAGATGCCAGGATGCCATGTGAGGCGGCGAGCACGGCGAGATGTCGATGGTGCTGCGTGAGAAGCGGCAAGACATATCAGAGGCTAGAGCCATGATGGACTGCATCAAATTGGGTCGGGTGAACCGGCCGGTCGTTCTGTTTGTTGGACTAGCTGTTCATGCGTGAGTTCGTTTAGTCCTAGTCGAGAGTATCGTTGCTAGTAGTTGATGCATGCATGTAGTTGGCCTAGTCACAAGTGGTTACCGAGTCGTGTGCAACGCTGGAGTGATTCCAGGAGTGGAGTACGTGGGAGTTAGTGGCCCGTATGGTGCTCAAGTTGTTATCCTGTACTGGCTATTTAAGCACAACAAATGAATGAGAAAGATGAGGTCGTGAGGGCTGGCAGATGAAACAATGTAGTGTATGCGTGTCTCACTGGGAGTAGAGAGCAAAGCTAGTGTCTCCATGGTGAGGTGTGTGTGTTTGTTCCTCCATGTGTGTGCGTTCTGGTTCTCTTGATAGATAGAGAGAGAAGGAGAGTTGTGTGAGGCAGCTCAAGGTAGAAGAAAAAACGGCGCTACGAGGTGAGGCGGCACCAACAATTGGCATCAGAGCCTTTTCGATCCACGGCAGCGATGGCGGCGATGACGACGCGGCGGACTCCGTGTGAGGTGGAGGACATCGGCACGAGGTGGGTGGCCATCGGCGGCGCGATGCTGCCGGTGGCCAGTTGCGGTGTGATGCCGCTAGATGATGGCGGTGCGAAGCTGCCACAATACGACGGTGTGACACCGTTGGGAGGTACGACGGCACGAGGCCGTTATGAGGAGAAGACGGTGTGGCGATCGGCACCGCAAAGGAGTCGTCCACGTGAAGACATGGCTGCTGCATGCGGGAGGAGGTCGTGGTACCCGGCGCCGCGACAGCGTCGTCCACGGCAAGACGGCGCAAGGTGGGCGCTTTTGGCGGCACGATGGCGTTGATGGCTAGTTGCGGTGCGATGCCGCAACATGATAATTGTGTGGTGATCGGCGTCGCGAGGACGTCATCCACGATAAGATGGTCCATGATGACTGGCGCTGCGACGGCGTCGGTGGCGGTGAGTGGCCGGCTGTGGCGCTGCGACGGCGTCGACAAGTGGCTGCGGGTGATCCGTATGATGATTGTGATATCAAGATTAGGAGGGTGAATGTTAGAGCTAATCTTGATATTTGTATTAGCATGTTTGAGTTTTGCATGTAGTCTAGTCTAGTGTGGTGTTCATCCGACGAAGGCTTCAGGTGAGCGCGCCAAGGAGGTGAGATGCCAGGATGCCGTGTGAGGCGGCGAGCATGGCGAGATGCCGATGGTGCTGCGTGAGAAGCGGCAAGACGTATCAGAGGCTGGAGCCGTGATGGACTGCATCGAATTGGGTCGGGTGAACCGGCCGGTCGTTCTGTTTGTTGGACTAGTTGTTCATGCGTGAGTTCGTTTAGTCCTAGCCGAGAGTATCGTTGCTAGTAGTTGATGCATGCATGTAGTTGGCCTGGTCACAAGTGGTTACCGAGTCGTGTGCAACACTGGAGTGATTCCAGGAGTGGAGTACGTGGGAGTTAGTGGCCCGTATGGTGCTCAAGTTGTTATCCTGTACTGGCTATTTAAGCACAACAAATGAATGAGAAAGATGAGGCCGTGAGGGCTGGCAGATGAAACAATGTAGTGTATGTGTGTCTCACCGGGAGTAGAGAGCAAAGCTAGTGTCTCCATGGTGAGGTGTGTGTGTTTGTTCCTCCGTGTGTGTGCGTTCTGGTTCTCTTGATAGATAGAGAGAGAAGGAGAGTTGTGTGAGGCAGCTCAAGGTAGAAGAAGAAGCGGCGCTACGAGGTGAGGCGGCGCCAACAGTGTCCAGCGGCCGAGGTATCACCCTCAGGCGCCACTGTGACGGTCTCCTGTGCCTCTCCCCCATCTGGGAGTGTCCTTTGGGACAACACACATTGGGATCCAATGAATTCCCCGAGGATGAGGATCGCTGGGGGTGGGCGTGAGCCGGGCTACAGCGCATGGTTCAGCATATTAAAGCCATGGAGCAAAGGAGCTGGGTATATATGCGTGTGAGTGCCTTTGAATACTTACGATTTAGCCAGGGGCTTATCCCTGGGACGCCACTCGCAGCTGCTATCAGTATCCAGCGCGGGATTATCCACGGGGGAGACCCTCCCTCTCTTGGACGCCTCTGCCTCTAGATTTGTGGAGGCCGCCCTTTTCTTCCATCCCCCCTCAAGGAGAGAATTGCTTTCCTCCTCCTCGTCGTCGTTCTCGGCAAAGGAGGAGTGGGTTTCGGTTCCTTCAGACGATCCGTCCGAAGTACCTTTAAGGTGGAGGCCACTTCTGCTCTCCTTGGCCTTCTTCTCCAATGCCTCGTAGGGTGCCGGAACCAGCATCTTCGTCAGAAGTGGGATCGCTGAGTTTTCTGGCAGCAGGGCCGGACACTTGATCCGCTCCGCCTTCTGTGACCGGCCTTGAAAAGACAAATGGGGAAGCTTAGACATCTTCCTCGAATATACAGGTGGAGGATACACCTTGAAATATGGAGAACTCACCGAACTGGCTGGATGAGTTAGGGCATAACCACAATCCTCGGTCGTCTGCGGCCACGTCTAATTTGCCTTGAATTGCACCTTCCAAATACCTTCGTCCGTAGCACCGAAGAATCTTTGCAAGGTCTGGTGCTTGGACAGATCGAACTCCCACAAATGGCAAGTCCGGCGCTGGCAAGGAAGGATCCGCCAAACAAGCATCACCTGGATCACGTTGACGAGCTTGATGTTCTTGTCCACCATGCTCTTGATGCGCGTCTGCAGCGTTGTCGGCTCGCCCGACAAAGCCCAGTCCAGGCCCTTCTCTAGCTAGGAGGTGAGCCGCATCGGGGGCCCGGACTTAAATTCGGAAGCCGCGACCCAGGTGGTGTCAGGGGGCTCTGTGACGTAGAACCACAGCTGTTGCCACCCTTTGACGATCTCCACGAAGGTACCTTTGGGCCATGAGACGTTGGCCAGCTTGCTCACCATAGCGCCTCCGCACTCTGCATGTTCACCACCCACCACCTTCGGCTTCACATTGAAGGTCTTTAGCCACAATCCGAAGTGGGATGGGATGCGGAGGAAGGCCTCGCACACGATAATGAATGACGAGATGTTGAGGAAGGAGTTTGGGGCCAGATCATGGAAATCTAGCCCGTAGTAGAACATGAGTCCACGGACGAAAGGGTAGAGAGGAAATCCCAACCCGTGGACGAAGTGGGGGATGAATACCACCCTCTCATGGGGCTCCAGGGTGGGGACGATCTGCCCCTTGGCCGGGAACCGGTGGGCGATTTTCGGGGCCAAGTACCCCGCCTCCCAGAGCTTCGTGATGTCCTTCTCCGTGACGGAGGAGGCCATACACTTACCCCGCGCTCCAGATCCGTACATGGTCGGAGTGCTTTATTGAGGCAGAAAGGATGGAAGCTTGGGCGCTGGAGCTCGAGAGCAGATGGGCGGAGAAGAAGAAGGTGTGGGTGAAAGAGTGGATCCTTATCCTCTTATAAAGGCAGCGAATATCAAGCGCCTCCCCACTCGCCTTAAAACTCGCCTATTCCCCAAGGGTCGTGCGGACGGCGCGGTGGGATTATCCATGCCGGTATTGATGAGAATCCCGTGATAAAGGGACACGATCTCTGCTTCGACAAGATGTGCCAACAGAAACCGCATCTCGAAACATGGAGTGGGAGGCTAAAAAAGGGTTTGAAATAATGATCATGCAGAGACGTGGTGTCTCATTACAAAAGATGTCAGTAGATGGGACTTGTTAAATGTTATACTCTTTGCGGTTGTATGTGGAGCTTGTTTTGCAGAGCCGTACACATTGTTTGTGTTCGAGGACTACTTTGAAGTATTCGGGGGAGGAACCCGCCTTGCAATGCCGAAGACAATCTGAGCGCCGGACACATCGTCAATGAAGCCTGGTTCAGGGGCTACTAAGGGAGTCCTGGATTAAGGGGTCCTCGGGCGTCCGGGCTGTGTGACATGGGCCGGACTAATGGGCCATGAAGATACAAGACAGAAGACTTCCTCCCGTGTCCGGATGGGACTCTCCTTTGCGTGGATGGCAAGCTTTGCGTTTGGATATGAAGATTCTTTCCTCTGCAAACCGACTCTGTACAACCCTAGGCCCCTCCGGTGTCTATATAAACCAGAGGGTTTAGTCCATAGAGGCAATCATAATCATACAGGCTAGACGTCTAGGGTTTAGCCATTACGATCTCGTGGTAGATCAACTCTTGTAATCCTCATATTCATCAAGATCAATCAAGCAGGAAGTAGGGTATTACCTCCATCAAGAGGGCCCGAACCCGGGTAAACATCGTGTCCCCCTTCTCCTGTTACCATCAACCTTAGACGCATAGTTCGGGACCCCCCTACCCGAGATCCGCCGGTTTTGACACCGACAACCACGCCTTGACCTGCTCGTCCATCACCGACATGTCTGCTCCCCCATCAGGAAAGTCGGGTCAGTGTTCCTCTTCTTCGCGACAACGTTGGTCTGGAGCAGGTCGATCTTGACGGTGCTGTTCATCATCAACGCCGACCGTCGCGCCTCGGTTTCTCTTCCATGTGGGCGGCGCGGGTCTTGGCGTTGATGATGCAATGCTCGATGGACTCTTGCAGACGCGCGGTAGCCGGCGCGGCATTCTTCACCGACTTGGATTGCTTGTTGCCGTCCGGGCGCCCATCGGCCGCGCCCGGCGTCGGCTCGTCCGGCTTGTACGTCTCCTTGGCCTTGGCGAGGGTGCGGCGAACTACCGCCCACTTCTCATACTTCTCAATCCGGGAGAACCCGTGGAGGTACTTGAAATCTTGGTCGGTGCTGTTGTCCTGGCGATACATGGCGAACATCTGCACCATCTGCGCCGAGGAAACAAGTGTCGGTGGCGCACACGGTGAAAGAATGAGCGATAAACCGGCGTCATACCTGACCCTCGATGTTGGCGCCACTCTCCGGGCGAGCCGCGATCTCCTCGAAGATCCAATGCCATTTGTTGCACGCCGTTTGGATGAGAGCCCAATGATTTGCCATGTCCTTCGAGCCGCGCTGCATGAGGACGCCTTTGAAGTAGGGGTCGACCAGCTTGCACTCATCGAACTGCGACTTGATGTGCTCCCAATAAATGTCCACGTTCTGGTTCGTGCCGGTGATCAGGTCGAGGCAGACGATCTTCCACGCTTCGGCAAGGCACTCGTCTTCTTTGGACGCCCACTTGATGCGCGGTTCACCGGTCCTGGCCGCCCGCTTCTTCTTTTTCCCTTTCCTCGCCGGAGCAGGCGACGGCTCCTCCTCCTCCTCGTCCTCCTCCTTCTCTAGCTCCTCGTCGCCGTAGTCGAGCTCGTCGTCCATGTCGTCGTTGAGGTCCATCGTATCTTCTTGGGCAGTGAACCCGGGGGAGGCGGCGGCGGCCGAGCCGGTCGTGATGATGTCGTCCATGTCGGCCTCCCTCGCGTCGGGGTCGCCGAGCTGCGACGAGGAGGCTTGTGAGAAGAGCAGCGCACCACGGCGCAGAGGTGGCATCGGGGAGGATGCGTAGGCCGTCGGTGAGTAGGTGTACGGGGGTACTGGATGCCAGCGAACGCGGGTGAGGGCGTGCGCTGGGCCGGGTGGCCATGTGGAGAGGTGTTGTTGGGGTTGAACCCACCGTGCGCGTCGCCGTCGGCGTAGCCAGGCGAGGGCGTGCACCCCCATGGGTGTGGCGACGGCGAGAAGCCGGCCGGCGACCCGACGCTCTGCTGGCTCCAGGGAGCGTACGGGCCGCGGCCGACGGGCGCGTTCATCATCCCCGCGCGAGACGCCTCTGCTTGTTCCGCCGTGCGATCTGCCTGCGGCCGCCGCCGCCGCCACGCTAAGTCCTGTGCCTTCGGCATTGGCCTGCTCACGGTCGGTGGTGACAGCCTCCCGGCGCTGAACTTCCGCCTTCCAGTCGGCGTTAGACATGTCCGGGGGCTTGGATGGCGGCTTCCTCTGCTTCGGTCGGGTGGCGTTGGCATCGGTAGCGGCGCGAGGGGCCACGTACTTCTTTGGCGGCATGGCGGCCGGATGGAGAGTGGAGAGGGAGGAGAATGGCGGGAGAAAGGGGGGATGGCGGGAGAAATGAGAAACGGAGGAGGAAAAGCAGGGGGGTCGGCGGGAAAAGAGCCTTCCCTCGCCGACAGAGCGGACCCACGCACCTTTTCGCTTCGGCCGGCGCCCCTAGGCAACCCTTGGGGGCTTGGGTTCGGCTCTGGTTCACCGGCTGTTTTTTGGCCCAACCGGCGATAAACGAGATCTTGTGGGCGCGACTGAGCCGATTTTCGGACGTCGGTGCTAAAAAATTGCCTTGGGGACGCGGCTGGAGATGCTCTAATGCCCTTTCTAATCAAATTCATGAATTTGGTGGCTCTCCTACCAACATTCGAAAAAAAAAAGCCCTCCTCCGATGGCAAGGCACCACGCCGCGCCATGTGTTCAGCGAACCCAGAACCTCCCATATTCGGCCAGTGACACCCGCTGTCTGCTCTTAACCCCGGTTCGTCCTTTTTACCAAAGCAGTGAAAGCACACTGTGGATCTAATCGCGGTTAAACCCGTCGCACTTCCCAAAGAAAATGTGATGCTCCACTACCATTTGTGTATAAGCGTGCTCGGCGTCTGTTTCCCTTCCCACTAGCCGTAACCTTCCTCGAGGCGCACGGTGGAGCAGTACGACGGAGGAGCGATCAAAATCAAAAGCAAACATGACGAACAAGAAGCCTACTTGGTCCTCCTCAGCGTCCGCCTGCTCCGGGAGCTCCCGCATTGGGCTATCCTGCGCGGTGACGAACCCGAAGAAGAAGAGGGCCAGGAGCGACGCCGTGGTTGTCCCGGCGAGGGGGTCATCCGTCTACAGAGGCGTGAGCAGGTGAGCTTGCAGTTGTTTCTCCACTTGTTGGCTTCATCCGGGTTGCGATCTTTGTGTTTGATTTCCGATCGAGATGTGAGCCATTGGTGGTGGTGGTGTAGGCACTGCGCCTCGGGGAAGTACGAGGTGCACCTGTGGGACAGGCATTACCGGAGCACCGTTCAGAACAGGAGAGGCAGGCAAGGTGAGATAGACACCCAGGCTTGGCTGGATCAAAGCCTTTCTTTCAGCTTAGTTAGCTGCGTCGTTTTGCTCTGTTTTGATCGTCACTTCGATTTATTCTTCGCCACTTTGATGTTCTTTTATGTGCTAGCTAAGCTGACGTTCTTGGTCTTGAACTAATTTGTGCTGCAATCTTGTGTTCGTCTGCCTCGGGACACGTGTGGTGAATACGCATCCATGTCTCATCGCTTCTACTATTAGTTTATTTGGGTGAGTCAAGAAAGATCCTTTCGCTTCTTGAAAAGAAACGCTCACATACTTCTCAATGCCATGATTGACACCAACATCTAGTAGATTGCATTGTCCCTCGCTCGCCACTTAAGGCGCATGGTTTCGTTAAGATGACTGCTTACTCTTGTTTCTTGGCAGGAGCTTATGACACCGAAGAGGCTGCAGCTCGCACCTATGATCTCGCGGCGCTCAAGTACTGGGGTGCACAGTGCGGCGGCCTCCTCCTTAACTTCCCAGTAAGTTGTGTCTTGTCATATGTCACTATGTCAGTAGTCAATACGAGTACCTGTACTACTCAGCTGGCAGCTATTATTCTGTTCAACATGAGAGGACTGCCCTGCGAATCGTTGCTGCAGGTGGACACGTACAAGGACGAGCTGGAGAGGATGCAACGCGTGACCACAGAGGAGTACGTGGCCATACTCAGGCGCGACAGCAGTGGCTTCGCCAGAGGCGCCTCCAAGTACAGGGGAGTAGCAAAGTATGTATGCACGCACGCCTTCCTCGAGAAGTTATTGTCCTCGATCAGATGAACCACATTGTGACATTGACACTGCAATGCCATGCCATGAGTGATCTTGCTGACATGAAGGAACTTATTGGCACTGCAGGCATCACAAAAAGGGCCGGTGGGAGGCGAGGATAGGCTGCGGTAGCGGCGGCGGCGGCGGCAGCAAGAGATACCTCTACTTGGGGATATTCAGTGTGTTCTCTATCGCTCTGTCCTTGCAAGTTCGCTCTAGCATCACCTTTCTGTGGCTCATCACAAGAAACGGCACTCTCAATCTGCAGTTACCCAGGAAGAGGCGGCCCGGGCCTACGACCTCGCGGCGATACAACTCCGGGGCCTCGCCGCGGTCACCAACTTCGACGCCGATTCCTACTGCGTGGATCAGCAGCTGCAGCCGCCCCTCTGCAAGGTCGACTTTGACCCGGAACCGGCAGGGCAACTGCTGCTGCCCAAGGTCGAGCCCAAGGAGGAAGAGCCCGAGCCCGTGCCAGTGCTCCGGGAGGACGTGGACGACGTCGACTGCGCCATCGCCGAGGTACTGCAGGCGCTCTGCATGGACCGCGCCGACTTCGAGGCCAGGTACCCGCCCCGCGGCGCGCCCGGATGGTGGCCGTCTGACGACGACTTGCGCGAGCTGCCGGCTTACGTGGGCTTCGAGGACGACATCGAGAGCGTGCTCTTCGGCGCGCCGCCCGCCGCCTGAGTTTTGGTCTCCTCTCCTGCGCAGCCGCCAGCCCGCCATGCCCAGCTCGCAGGATGGTGATGGACGTGAGCTGTTTTGTGCCGGTGCATTGCATGCGTGTCCGTGTCTCAGCCTCTCAGGCATGTTTGGTGGGTAGTAGGTACAACCGTACACGTACAACCAAACCAAAGATAGTACGCGCGGTAAATAGCTGTGGGCAATGGCGAAGTGTGGTTAATTTTGGGGTGGCAGCGGCGTCATGGCCGGCCGGTAACCGCCTTGTAGAATGTGAAAGTGGGACAACTGGTGAAGGCTCCAGCATTTGGCAGTAAAACTTTGCGAATGGCTAGGGGACAGTAGACTGAATTTAATTTAGAATCCGAGTCACTCGAGTTGTTCCTAGCCGTTGGATGAAAAAGAAGCCGTTAGATCTTCTTCTCTGAAAATATTGTTCATGGTCTTTCTCCTCGTGACCTTGATCTGAACCGCCCTCAACCGCCGGCCTAACCGCTTATTTCCACACCTCTAACCCTGGCGACGAACCCTTTTTTTTTCGACGAACTAGCATCACCCTCACCCCGCTAAGATAAATCCGCTAAGATAAATAATTGGTAGCTTGCCACTTTAAGATAGATAATGGGCAGTCTTCTCTGGCGAGCTCCTTCCTTTCCTCTTGTTCTTTCCTTAACGCCAAAATCGACTCGCGGTTCTAAGGTCATATGCCACCCTCAGGTAGCCGCTCTCCCTTTTTTTGGGTCGGGTCACACTTCTTGAAAATATGCCCCAGAGACAATAATTTGTATTATTATGTTTCCATACTCATAATTAAATAGTTTATATTCTATGTAATAACTGCTATGATCCTGAAATACACGATTCAGTGAAAAACTCATATGCACGTGTGGAATGATAAATGGTTATATAAAAGATTCCTAGTCTAGCCTTTTGGACTAGCTCAAGTGTTGTTGGTGATCAAGTTTTCCGGATCTTAGGATATCGTTTAAGTGCAAGCCAAGAGCACCAATGGTCTAGAGACCCTCAAGGCGCACGACACGCGCACGCTCTAGGATCCGCCTCTGCCATGTTCCATCGTGCCATCTTCAGGATGGATCAACGCATTCATCTTGCCCAGACCAACTGCCGTCGACGCCACCACGACACCAAACAACGCCACCGACTTATGATCGCCCATCCAGACGCATTTGTCGCCAAAGGCTCCAATGCACCATGGCTCCAAGACCCGTTGTCGTCGACGTAGTAGAAACGATGCCGCTCCACCTCTGGACCCCTTTAGCCTATACTTGCTCTAAGAACGATGCCCCCGAGAGAGTTAGTGGCACCAGACGCCGCCATCGCCTAATCCGGAAAACCGAGATCAGGAGTTTCCCCCGGAGTAGACGCCCCTTCCAGCCGAGGCCATATGATGGTCCAACGTCACCACGCCTCCGAGATCCCATCGGCCGCAACTCCAAAGCAGTGCCTCCAAGGAGGTAAACAATGCCACATGTTGCCACTGTCTTGTTCGGATGGCCAAACCTGAGGTTTCCTACAGAGCTCAATGGGACCACCACCGTGACAATGCCCTCCAAGGAGGTTAGTGGTGCCCATAGACGTCACCGCATCATCCGCAACGGCAGTTCCATGCAGAGGATTTCTCCCTAGCGGTACTGACAACCACCAATGCCAAATCAACCGGGCACGTGACCCAGATCTGTCCAACCGAAGCCAACACAAGGTGCCTCCGTTGGTTGGAAGACGATCCAGGCACGCATGTCATGGATCCACCGCCACCACCTGCGGCCCGTCGCCCCTGACCCTCGCTGCAAGAGGCCGTTGTCAGCCGGATCTTGCCGGAGCCATCCCGCCACCACAGCCGCTCCCACGCGATCCACTCACCACCACGCCGGCTGACACAGGCGCTCGACGCCTGCGTCATGCCCAGTCGAGAGGGAGTTGTCCCGCGCTGGCCCCTGCCCTCAAAGGGTCGAGGCTGCCCCGCCACCGCCGGCTCCGGTCGAGCTTTGCTCGTCTGGGCCCTGTGGCGGTGGCCAGGGGGGAAGGAGGGCTGACGACGACATGGGAGGAGACATGGGTCTGCACTTTGATAGGATCGGGGTGTTTAGAGCTCCTGGATATTCAAATCCGAGTAATGCTAGACCCACTAAAACTTACGTATGTTTTCTACATAAAGGCTGATATTGATGAAATCAATTGGATTAGGATTAGTGGTTGGGCCCACCTTGGTTGAAACCGGGGGAGAAGAGAATTTATGGAAGGCTAAGTAACTTTATGTATGATCCTTTCGTAGGTCTAGTATTATCGTTCAAATCCACATGGTATGCACGTTCCCGTCCAAAGGAGAAATGAGAACAGGATAATTTTTTTTAAACACGGTCCTTCTGGGCCTAATTCATTAAAAGATAGAATAGAGTTGCTCGGTTAATTAACGGAAACCCTGGCGAAAACCATTACAACACGCCCACACAGAAGGGCAAAGCGATCGACCTGGCACCAACAAGACCACACACACCGTTGAGAAGAGGATACCGTCGAGGTAGCCTGCAATGTTATCGTCATCACCTCTCCCCAAGCAGGTGACTCCGACTTCGCCGCTGACGACCCATCAAGACCCATCCGAACAAATGACACGCGAGGACCTCATCAGCCATAGCCAAACAATCGACCGCAAATGTCGAGGACAGTCAGCTCAGATTTTGCCGATGCGCTTCACTGGAGAAAGTTGCAAGCCTCGCACCAACTTGGTCCAATGCAACCTCCGAAGAGCGCTGTCCAATGAAACCGCCCTCATGGAGTCATCGTTGCCGCATAGACCCCGCCACATGTAGCTCCGAGTTCTCTGTCACAGCGAGAAACAAACATAGGCACACCCATTGGCAAACGAAACCGTCAACATTAGAAGGACAAGCCGCGACCCAGCTCCACACACCACCATCGTCGTCACCATACAGTCTCGACGTTAACCACTCACATCACCTGTTGGGAACCTACCAACCATGATGTCCTGCGCGTCCAGCCCAAAGGAAGCGCGGAGAAGGATCACTGTTCTCCAAAGCAACGCCTCAAAGGGGAAAACGCCGCAGGGACGAGGTCATTGCTTGACCAAGAGCTATTTTTTTGTAAATAGTACAATTATTTTATTAAATTTCAGAAATATTACGGCATAATTATATTTTTCAAAAATAATACTCAGTCGGCCTACTGCTGGCCGATTGGATCCAGTTGGCCTACTGCTAGCCGATTGTACCCCGGTTGGCCCACTGTCGGCTGATTGGATCCATGCCCATCGCACGCCGATCGCCCTGATCGGTCCATCTTGGCCAATTGGCGCCTACCGCTTCTCAGAGGCCGACAGGTGCATGCACCCATTTATCTTGAATAAGTGTTTGAAAAATGTTGAAGAAGTATTGAAAAAAATATTGATCATGCATATAAAAATGTTAATCAAGCATTTAAAAAAATTGAATAAATATTTGAAAAATGTTGAAAAGATATTTGTAACTGTTGAATAGGTATTTGAAAAATGTTGAAGAAGTATTTAAAAATTGTTGATCATGTATATAAAAATGTTAATCAAGCATTGGCAAAAAATGTTAAACAAGTATTTGAAAAAATTTAAACAAGTATTTGAAAAATATATTGATCATGTATATAAAATGTTGAACAAGTATTTGTACAAATGTTGATCATGTATATAAAAATATTGATCAATATAAAAATATTGATCATGTATATTATGCACATGTTAAACATTTTTTCAAATACTTGTTCAATTTTTTGAAATACTTGTTTAACATTTTTTTCAAATACGTTTTCAACATTTTTATATCCATGATCAACATTTTTACAAATACATGTTCAATATTTCTATATACATGATCAATATTTTTTTAAATATGTGTTCAACATTTTTTCAAATACTCATTTACATTTTTTGCAAATGCTTGATTAACATTTTTATACACATGATCAAAAAAAATTTAAATACTTCTTTAACATTTTTCAAATACATATTCAACAGTTTTAAAAAAAATTAACATTTCTCAAATACTTGTTCAACATTTTTTTTAGATGCTTGATTAACATTTTTCTATGCATGATCAATATTTTTTAAAATACTTCTTCAACATTTTTCAAATATCTATTCAACAGATAAATGAGTGCATGCACCTGGCGGAAGCAGACTGGGCGCCAATCGGCCAGCAGTGGGCCGACTGGGGTCCAATCGGCCAGCAGTAGGCCGATTGGGTATTATTTAAAAAAATATAATTATGGCGTAATATTGCTGAAATTTAATTAAAAACTGTATTATTTTAGAAAAATTAGCGACCAAGATGGGTCTAGGCTTTCGCCCGAATAACCAGATCCAGGAATGGAGCATGTCGAAGAAACCCCATGGCAACATCTTCAGAAAAGAGAACTACGCCCTTAGGCGCCGCCACCGCCGGCTGGCGAAAGCCGGGCAAACTTTCGCTCGGAGCAGACTTGGCAAGCACATCCCCACGCTACCGACTACAAAGCGCCGCCGGCCCGCAAGCCCACTGGCCCCACACACGTCCTGTGCGATGACGGGGTCACCACCACGCAGGACAATGCCGCGTATGTAAGTCGGTATACGTATATATCCATGTGTGATCGTTGATATGAGAACAAGAGAATCTCACATTCTCACATAAGACGAGGACACAGAAATTTAATACTAGTATGTTTCTTTCGTAAGGACACGGAAATAACACCAAGAAAGAAGAGAAGACTAGTTAGCACTTCTCTCACATCATTTGACCTTGACCTTGTCTTTTCATAACATAGAGACGGAGAAACAAAGTGGGTTTGAACATCGAATTCTATGGGCTGACGAACGATATTGATTAATTTCGTAAAAGCTACTACTAGTAACTGACTAGTGTGGTAGTTTTCTTGCGAGGCAGTTGAGAACCTGATTTTTCTCTTCCTTGCTAGTAATTAATTAAGCTCTAGATAGCTATACCATGTGGCTATGCCATGCCGTGCACACCACACCCAGCGCGTCGGCGCCGCCGATTGCTGTTTCACATCGCGGCGGTGCTGGCCGGCCGTTGACGTCCGCGTTGCCGAGCTTCATTATTCGCCATCTCATATCCATTAATCCAAGTGCTGTCATTAATGTTGGGTTGTTTCGTGTTGTATGGGAGCATTTGACCTTGGACATAAAACATGATGCTCAATTAATTGACTCAAGGAATAGAGGTCGACGCATGCACCATACTACCTCCATGATCGATGATAAACTTCTGCAAGGGACCTGTACGCGTACAAAACACGGAGGATCCAAATGTGTGTGCTGCACAAAAATGACGCGGAAACTAAGGCGTCGTTGCTGACACATTTCTCCATCGCTGCCAACATGTTGTCTTGTCTTCGCATGCCGCGTATATATACACCCACCACGCGCGCCATATTAGCCGTCAACCGTATCAAAGTTTTTGTAACGACACAAATCAAGTTGCTAGCTCCCATTTCAGCTGGTAATACCTGCAAATTTGGTGATAAGGTAGCTAGGTGATGAATAGTCACTCGATCATGGTGGTACCGTCGGTGTTCGCCGCCTTCGACAAGGACGGCGACGGCAAGGTGTCCGTGTCCGAGCTGCGCTGCTGCATGGCGGCGTCCTTGGGCGAGGACATATCCGAGGAGGAGGCGGCCGTGGTCCTGGCGGCAGCGGATGCCGACGGTGACGGGCTGCTAAACCAAGAAGAGTTCTCGAGGCTAGCCGCCGGTGCCCACGAAGAGGACGACGTGAGGCGAAGATGCCTGAGGGAGGCGTTTGGGATGTACGCGTCGTCCTCCACGGAAGACACGACGACGACGATGATTACGCCGGCGAGCCTGAGGCGGACCCTGAGCAGACTGGGGTCGCACGAGCTCGGCGTGGAGGAGTGCAGGGCAATGATCTGCAGGTTCGATCTCGACGGCGACGGCAAACTCTCGTTCGACGAGTTCCGGGTCATGATGATGGCCTGATCATCGACTCTCTTCTTGGCATTTTTCTAGACAGATATAATGTTCAATTAATTCATCGATCGATCACATATGTATGTACAGTCATCTGTTCATTCATTCATTGTTTTGCCCGGAGATCGCTGGTAGGAGTATGTTACAGTAGTAGTTGTCTAGATGAAAAGATGATATATGTGCAATCTCCTCGAAATAAGTTTTCGTCCAACTTTATAAATAAAAAAATTGTTTATACAACCAGCATCCAAACCTCGGATCAAAAATGACGGTTGGGGCAACAGTACAACCATGCCCAAAAAACATAAGAGAAATAAGAAGAGGAAAAACACGTAGTGGCTGCCGCCAAGTGGCCCTACGAAGACGACAGTCAACACGCTGTAGCCAGAAGCGCATCCATCATGAGGTCGAGACGATCGCGGTTACGCTGCCTTGAGAGCGGGTGCCAGTGCTACCAAAAAGCAAGGAATTTGAAGGAGTCTGACGCCTGCCTTGGTAGGATCTTCTTAATCACCATCTTATTACGTGTCGTCCATGACATCTCCGCAAAGGTAAGCCAAAATAAGTTGTGATGTCTCGTATGGTTTGTGGCCCCGATCTGGAGGAACACCGCGAGGTCCAGGGCCTCCCAATCAGCCCCAGCACCTCGCGAACAAACGTCCAGAGGACCCGCACTGCCGTACAGGAGAATAGGATATATGTCCCGGTCTCCGGTATCACGCGTAAGGGGCACAAGCCATCACCTAGGCCGTGCCGCTTAAGTACCTCGGTCCCCCAAGGGAGGCGGTTGCATAATAGCTGCCACACAAAGATCTTAATCTTCAAGGTCAAAGGGCCTTTCCACAGGGAAGAAAGTCATGGGGTGGCAGATGACTGGCATAAAGCATGATATGCCGTGCTCACCGAAAACTCCACCTTTGGAGATAGCCGCCAAGACATGGTGTCCGATAGTCCGGTAACACCAGTGGTAGGTATGCTTGAAACTAGTCCAATCGTCACTCTCTGCCTGCCCAAAAGTACGACGAAATCGAATATTCCACTGTCCAGAACGAAAGGTCGTGGACACAATTAATAGCGGGTCCGCATAGATCGAGAACAAGTCAGGGAAGCTCACCCTCAGTGGCTCGTTACCCAACCAGGTCCAGCAAAAATTGGGTCTCATCCCCATTTCCTGTGGAGAAGGATATCCCTAGACGGATGTCCTCCTTGATCCTTTGGATGGATCGCCAGAACTGTGACCCTCTCGAGCAGGAACACACCATGAGAAGCTCACCCCTAAGGTATTTTGCCTGAATGAGCTGTAACCATAGGCCGCCCCCACTGCGTAGTATCCGCCAGACCGAGCGCAGTATTAGCGTGACGTTCATGCGGCGGGAAGCCATAATGCCCAGGCCACCATGGTCCTTGGGCGTACATATGTCCGCCCACTTGACCATGTGATACTTCTGGCGTCCATTAGCGGCCTGTGAGAAGAACCTAGCGAGCTCCTCGTCGAAAGAGCTGTGAACGCCCTCTGGCAATATATACAGCCCCATCATGTACATGGGGAGGCTCGCTAGGTTAGCAATGATAAGGACCCATTTGCTCCCTTTGGAGGCAAACCACCTACGCCAAGGCTCGGCCCAGGATGCTACTTGTCTGTCCCACTAGCGGGTCAAAGGCACTCATCAATATTTTCGAGTCAGCCATCGGCATTCCCAAGTATGTTATAGGGAATGAGGTCTGCAGTTTAGGTTGTCCGCAATCCGTTGTTGTTCCTCCACTGAAAATCCCAAGACGACGACCTCACTCGATCTTATCAAAGTTAATCTTTAGTCCCGACATAGCCTCAAAATAGAGGAGTAGGAACTTAAGATTCACGATGTCCAAATCTGACCCCTTCACCATAATCATGCTGTCGATGTCCAAATCCGACCCCTCCACCATAATCATGCTGTCGTCAGCATATTGTGAGTGGGTGACCCCTCCACCAAGGATTAGGTGACCAACTACCCCGGAGGGGGGACCTGCCATCCTAACTTTATCCAGGATGACCGCTAACGCATCCACGACGAGGTTGAAGAGAAGTGGGGAAATTGATCCCCTTGCTTCACTCTTGCACAAGACGTAAAGAATGATCCCACCTCGCCATTAATATTTGTATTATTTTTGCTACATATAATTTATATAACTTATATTTTAATAGTTAAAATTATGGTCAGAATATGACCTAAAATACGTGGGAACTAAACCAGGACGTAGATAGGACTGAGCAGAGATGAACATGGTGGTGACCAATGTGTGATGTATTAATATCATCGTATTGTAGCACATGTAAAATGCTCATCAAATTAAGTGAGAACTAGTTACTCCAAACACGTGTAAAATGGAATCTCGGTCCACCTTCTGAAACATATCTGACGCATACTTGAAAGACCCAGACGAAGACCGGAAAATAATTACATTGGAGCAAAAAATAATTTCATGAAAGCACCTCACGAAATTTATTTATCCATACGTATAGAGGTAGAAATATTTTTTTTAGTTTTCACTCGTTTGTCATTCACAGATACATCAAACAATAGGATTATTTGACTTAACCACCTACCTACCATGTCAAGTAGGCTATGAAATAATGATGATCAATCCACATGAGGTGCACGTTCCGTCGGGAATAGAAATGAGAAGATAACACAATGCCGCGTCATATCCATGTGAGATTACGAGAATCTCACATGAGAGCAATCATCTTAGTTGCGTGGACTCGGCGGACGGCCGAGGCGGTGCTCAAGAGGTGCGGGTACGTGGTTCAAGTTGCGGAGCGCACGGCCAGCAGACATGATATGTCCGCCTTCTTCGTGTGGCTGCGTACTGACAATCCGGCGAGGATCCCGGCCTCCCGCCGACTGTTCATTGAGGAGCCCAGCCACCAAGTTCATGGCGCGCCGACGTCGTTGTGGTACATGGTTCAGATTTTCGTCATGGCGCCAGCAATCAGAGATGTGCAGAGTTCGCCGCCGTCCCCGCCTTCGCCGCCGCCGCCGCCTCCGCTGGGTGACCAGCAGCCCGGGCAGGGGCGTGACTTCGGGCCGGGGCGGACCCGTCGGGGAGGGTGTGATGCTCCGGCGGGAGATGCAGTGGGTTCCTCTTCGGGCAGGTGTTCGCCGGCGCCGCCACCAATGCGCCGACAAGACGGGCGGCGCAGTTTGAATCCTCTACGCGCCCAAACCGCTCCTTCCCACCAACCCTGCGATCAGCCAGCTCTTGCACATCAGCATGGTCAGGCGTGTGACGCTGGCCAAAGGTGTGGCCAGCCAGCCCTGGTGAGGCGCGTCGAGCTTTTGACTAGCCAGTCGGACCATACTGGAGAAAGTTGCATCCTACCGCTGGCCTCTTCGGTTTCCTGCACAACGGGTCGATTGGACCATGTGGATATCTCCCCGGCCTCGGTTACGCTGCCACGATGGAGACAGGATGGAGGCGAGCCCCAAGGACAGGCCTCTGGTTGCCCCGGCAATGATCAGTTTGGGCTTGCTGATGGGGGCCAGGGTTGGGATCCGCACGCCGCTTCGGGGTCTCCCTCCATGCACATTGGGTCTATGCGGATCACGCTGGGCCAAGCGATTGGCCAGGAACTGGGTCAGGGAGGCCTGACCCTGGGCCCTGAGGCGGGTGTGGATGGATCAGATGCGGACAGCTCATGCGACCCCACCCCCCTGGCGCTGTCGGGTGAGCGTCCCGAGGAGATTGGGCCAATAATGGGCATGGGGGAGGTGGACTCCACCCTCCTGTCGTCGCATGCCGCGCAAATCGAGAACGACGGATCAGAAGAAGCTCTCAGCTCCCTCTCGGGATTGGACTCTCTGGGCCCACGCCCATGCAAGATGGTGACGCGCCCATGCACGACATGGAGATGGTGGTGGTTAGCCTCTCGGCTGCTTCGTCGGCCAGGCCGCAACAGCAAGCACAGGTGGAGACTTTTTGCCAGGAGATCACTCGCGTTCCGTCGCCAGTTTTGCCTGGCCCGGCGACGCGTACGCCGCACGCTCAATCCAGAAGACCCAGGCCGCGGCGCGCACCCGTCTCAAACCCCAGAAGAAGCGTACGGCTTGCCAAGGGGAGAGGGTCTCATGCCATGAAACAGCAGTCAATGATCATCAGAAAACTCTGCTTGGCCAACGAGGGTGAAGTCATCAGCGATTAAGCCTTAGAAGCCTACATTGAGCTCTTCAAGAAGCCCCTCTCGGACTCTCACATTGCAGCGATTCTGGCTCTGTTTGGATGGGAACCATCGGCACTACCCCTCATGGAGTTGCCGGGTGGAGTGGAGGCAGGCCTATGATGCCTGCTAAGGTTGGTGGTGCGCGGGCCTTTTCCCATGGCGACACAACCACTGAAACTGCTAGTGTGGAATGTTTGGGGGCTAAATTCCCCAACGCGTAGGCACTCTATCTTCCAAGTGGTGAACGTGGCAAACCCTAGCATCATTTGCTTCCAGGAGACTAAAATGGAGAACATCTCGGTGGAACTTGTGAAACAATGCATTGGAAATAAATTTGAAAATTTCTTTTACTTGCTGGCAAGGGGTACTAGAGGAGGCATACTTCTTGCGTGGGATGCGACGGTGGTGCAGTTGTCAAACTTGCACACCACGACTAACACACTAACGACCGTGGTAAAACCTGTGGACGGGCCGGAGTGGTGGATTATTGGGGTCTACGGCCCGCAGGGGGATAGAGAGAAAGTTGAGTTTCTCCAAGAGATTGTGGATGTGCGTGAACTGCTGGCAGGCCCGTGGGTACTAGTGGGGGATATCAACCTCCTGGTTAACCCCGAAGACAAGAACAACGTGACTATCAATAGGAGAATGATATCCAGGTTTCGTTCCGAACTTAACCAGCTTGATCTCAAGGAGATCCACCTAAACGGTCGAAAATTCACATGGTCGAACGAAAGGGAGAGGCCGACGCTTGAAAAAATCGACCATGTTTTCTGCACCAACTCATGGGAGGATGATCACCCCTCCAGTTTGAAAAGATCAATACGGTCGACTAGAGGGGGGGGGTGAATAGGAGACTACAAATTTTAATCTTTCTTGTAGATTTTAAGGCTTAGCGGATAAAAGAGTTCACTAGATATGCAACTAGGTGAATGCAACCTATATGACAAGTAAGCTCCAAGATAAATATGCTAGGCAACGAACTACTTAGCAAGCCAACAAGCATACAACAACAAGGAAAGGTGCGGGAAAGGATTAACCACAAGTGAGACGAGGACGCAGATTTTAACCCGAAGTTCACTCTTCCTTGGGGAAGAGCTAATCTCCGCTTGGAGCGGTGGGAGGCAAAGCTATGAACGCCACGAAGGCTCATCAGATTCTCCTTCGAGTCACCCCCAACGGATGAGCCTCGAATCACTCGGGGTTGGTCTTGAAGGCGACCACCACACCTTTACAAACTTCTCGGAGCACACCACAAGCAAGGAAGCTTCGGAGGAACCTCTAACCGCCTAGGAGCCCAAGCTCCAAGAGTAACAAGTCAAAGGGAAGAAATGTTATGGGAACGCGATTTGGTTTTGTCAAGATGTAGATCGGGTCTTGCTCTCCCAATCCCCAAAGTTTCAACAAGTTTGGGTGGAGGGATTGAGAGTATTGAGCAAAAGGAGGTGTAGCAATGGTGGAGCTCAACAAGACATTAGGGTTAGAGGTTGGAGGTGGAAGAAGGGCCTTTATATAGTGTGCAGGGGCTGGTGGGGATTTCTGCCCGTTGGACCCCGTCTTGACGGGCTAAGTCAGCCCGTGCGCACGGGTACTCAGAGACAATCACGCCACCCGTGCAAGACGGGGTCGAAGACCCGTGCAAGCACGGGTACCCAGAGAGTTACGTGAGACCACATGACGGGGTCAAAAGACCCCGTGCGCACGGGGTACCCAGAGAGTTACGCAGTACCCCGTGCGCACGGGGTACCCAGTAACTTTCTGTTGCAACTTTCTGAGTACCACAGCAAACACACTAGGCCCTTATTAGGTGCTCGGAGTGGGAAGGGTAAGAGAGTGAGGCTCGGCAATGGCATTCCCACACAACATTTATCCACACAGACCCCTCTTGATAGTGCGGTCTTTCCTATGACTCGAAGTAAACCAAAACTAAACCTTCGAAGCGTCGAGAGACAACGCCTTTGTCCTTTTTGAAATGGGGGGGTCGCACATCTCCATCGCGGGCACTTAGAACCAATAACCTGAGATAAACTTTAGCAACCGATATTAGTTCAACTAACCACATTGTCATCACACCAAAATAAAGCATAAGTGCCACTTAGCACTTTCAATCTCCCCCTTTTTGGTGCATTGATGACAACGTGGTTAGAGCATGGCATAGAGGATAAATAGATAGAAAGCCATGGAACAAATAATGATCATGATAGCTCCCCCTATATGTGTGCCCGAAAACAAGAATGCATCTAGAACACCCATAGGAGGTTCGACCAAGATCATTAGAGAACCGTCATGAGTTTCAACAAAATAAACCTATAACGGTGCCTAGAACTCATGACACAGTGTGGAGAGCAAATAATGTGAGACCCAATAAGCATAAGAGGATAATGTCAAGGTTCAATAATAAAGCTAGAGTCTCACAACCACACAGACAGAAGGTAAATAAGAGTATCTCAAGCCAACTAAAACCAGCCAACAGCGAGAAACACGAGGCTTGAGATCTCAACACACCCACGAACGCACACCACACACCACTTCTCCCCCTTTGTCATCAAGACAACAAAAAGGAGACAAATGGCGACACGAGACTCATTAGACAAGAGGAGGAGCACTCGAGGCATCATCATCATCATCAAAACGCCACCCGGCCATTGGGAAAGACCGAGCAGTGGCCTCACTGTTGACGTCCTCTGAACCTGGACCGACCTCCTCACCAGCAGCAGCCACTGCTGCCTTCGCTTCACGCCAACAAGCTTCTCCTTGTTGATTTCCTTGATCTCGACGATCTGAATGGTGACACATCTTGAACATGTTGCTCAAGGTCTTGAACAGTGACTTGTTCTCTCCCTTGGCAAAGATGGCCTCAGAACCAACAGACTTGGCCCGACCACGAGGGATCCGTGCAGTAGAGGACATGCCTGGAGTGTAGGTAGCACGATCCTCGAGCCTAGGGTTGCGCCCCTTCTTGATAGGCACATAGGGAGCAGGAGCAGCAGGGGTCCAGTTGGAGTTGCGCTTGGGAACAAAAGTCTTGAAGCTGGCAATGTACTTTGCTGGACAGACGGTCTCAATCAATGCCTGTATGAAAGGAGCATAGATCAAGGACTTGTTCTATTGTACACATTAACGCAGCTCGTAGTACATGAAGTCCAGAACATCCACTTTCTTCTTCTGATGAAGATACACAAAGACATCAAGCATGGAGCTCCGAATGTTATGGGAATCCCCGGCCTTTGGAGTGAGGGTATACCT